>JAWNPL010000040.1:0-693770 GCA_035047545.1 Drosophila paranaensis
AATATTCAACAGGGGAGATGACCCTACGGCTGGGAATCGTTCGGAATGTTGTTGCGGTTCATGTATCTAGTTCCGTTGATTAGCGCATAAGTGTTGAACGTAATTAGCTGAGTTACAGTGGAGACTATTTCTCTGCTATCGTCGAACACTACTGAAGCTCATTGATGATTATAATAATATCGTCGACCACAGTAACTGGGTTCAAGTCACTAGGCTGCGTCACACAGTGGACAACTCTTTCAGAGTGTAAACACATATTTCACCTGGTGCTTGTTTGCAGAATGTTGCTCGCATTCCGCTACTATGTTGTCCGAAAGCTGTAGGATTGTATTATTATGCGCGACTAGGAATACAGTTATTTTCAGGCAGACCTTACTTATTCTAGGATACTTAGTAATTATCTTAAATACGTTGGAAGATTGAAATATCTTAACACTAGATACATCTAACAAATCAGTAAATGTGGGCCCTGTGAGTTCATTCATGAGAATAGACTTAAAATCAGCGTCGTCAAGAATATTTGGATTGATGTCAGATTTAGCAAGTGTGATTATTGACATAAGATTACCGATTTCATTAATGAGATTTATATTTCTTGTTAGCAAAGATTCATATAGGTGCGCTGTATCTGTTTGCCCACTTTAAACAATTTTGAGTATTTTGTTAAGCGTGCTAGTTAGCAAGTTAATCTGTATCTGGGTCTTGGAATTGATCTCTACCTGTCTATTGTTTAAACTAACCAGGTGTGCCTTTGTCATTCTAATGTCTTCCAAGTCTTTAGCATTTGGGGTACCCGCAACAACCTTAAGTGCCGTACACAAGAAGTCGAGGCTTCTTGCATTGCGGTGGTACACATCAAGAGTCTGAGCAGCAAATCTCGTACGTGTTCGGTGTCCACTTGTCTCTGTCAATTTATTATTTATTGTTACCTAGCCTCCTTGACAAACACCTTGTTCTGTTCTGGTTAGTAGAGAATACATCAACGTGGAGCATCTGTCCTGCTTGTGAAGGAAGTGTCTGACCGAGTTCCTGCTTTCTATGGTGTCTGTCGTATTTTGCTTTCGAGCAAATCTTGGAATTGAGAACCACCTCGCTCGCTAATTTCGTCATTTTTGGAAAATAATATTCCATCATAACCTGTTTTATATTCTCCTGGGAAGCCCTATGATCACGATTATGCTCATTGGGGAGAATTTCACTTCGTTTCCCGTTATCGAGGACGTCTGTGACAAAGTTCTTGAAATTCCAAAATTTGGTTGCGGAGGTTGGCCCCTGTCTCATCAATGAGTGCTTTCCTGCGCTTGATTTTAACGTAAGGATTTCCTTCAGATTCCGCGAACGTAAGTGGTTGGTGATCTCTGAAAATGTTTATGTGCCTTACTCTACAGAGATATTGCCGAAACTTTGCTAAGGCCCATACGATGGCTAGCAACTCTTTTGTTAGTAGCGTAATTTGGCTCTTCATCTTTCAAAGTAAGGGAAATAATCGTTATCGGCGTTCCTCTCTGAGAGAACAGCCGCAATACTATATGCTGACGCATCGGTGGGTAGCCATTCAAAAGCATGCCGCTGCTTCCAATCCACCTTTATGGGGATCTTTTTAGATTTAGATTTGGTCACGGAACTGTTTTTTCCTTTTAGAATGTCCGAGAGGGGATTTGCTATTGTAGCAAAGTCTTTAATAAAGCGGTAGTAACTGGCTAAGCCTAGGAATGAAAAGTCGAGCCAGAGCTCGACGTACTGCTGAATGGATTTGATCTTTTCAGGGTCTGTTTTTGCGCGGTTGCTTTTCACAATGTATCCCAGATACTCGACGCTGTATCGAAAAATTGGGATTTCTTTATGTGCTTTCTTCTTTCAATCACTTCTTTATTTTCCTCTTAAAATAAATAACTAATACAAATTAACTATGGTCGGTCTCTCCATGAGCCGCCTTTCCTACTCTGATTCCTATTGTTTCTTATAATTAACATTTAATCTCTAAACCCTAATTCCCTAAATCTAAAAACTCATCTAATATTTGCTTATGTCTATATCCTACCGCTATTTAGGGATAGTAAAACCTATATTTACTAATTACAAACTAAAAATTACAAATCTGTGAGGCTGCGATTTATAGCCACCTTACATCGTTCTCAGAAAAGATGATGACATCATCGACGTAGACAAAACAAGTCCTTCAGATTTGTTCCCGAATAACGTCATCAATGGCTCTCTCTGAAGGGAAGTTGACCAAATCCGTACTTCCCCCCATTTGCTGAAAGTGCTGTTTTCTCTCCAAAGATATCTGGTGGTAGCCGAATTTAAGGTCGAGAGTTATGAAAAATCTAGCTTTACCGAGGTTTGCCAAAATCATGTCGGTACCCTTCTTATCTACAATCCAAATGGGATTGTTGTATGAGGACCAAGCCTTCATAATGATACCGTTTTTTAGGAGATCGTTTATCTCTGAGCTAACGAATCCCACCCACGCCTCGTGGGTATGGATACAGTAAATTTGTTCACTCCGTCCGTTGTTTGAATGGCGTATCTTTATCTTTTATTATACATACCCAATCAACTACTTGTCTTCTTTCAGGCTTATATTATCAAATGTGGAAAGTCCGTCGAGGAAAAAAAATGTCGCCGTCTGCTTGAACATCGGCAACGTGCGATGGTTAGTCGGCTGTCTAAATTTTGATGAAGAATCTACCTCCATTGGTTCCACCTACAGACCTAGCCTGTGCAAGCTCAGTACTTTGTTGGCCCTTCTGTTTCCTAAAGGCGGGACTCCTCCCTTGGGTGGGTGTGCAGCAAACAAAACGTCCGTCAAGTTACAGCTTAATCCAGAGATAAAAACTCAAGCTGACGGCAGAGTGCCTGCGAGAAGCGATGCGATAATATAGAGCGATAATGAGCGAGAAAGCTTTACACGCATATTTACATGTAATCGCTTATCTCATGTGAAAGTGCGGGCGAAGCGCGAAGCGAGTTAATGTTTTTAATGCATATGAGCTTAAATTTCTGTTATTTGTAATGTTTTTTTTTTGCATTTCTACATATTTTTATGCATAAACTAAAATTTTATGAATAAACTAAAACTATTAGAAAAAAAAGTAAATGCAAATGCAAAGCCAATGAAGCCAATGAAAAGTAGCTATATGCGAAAGAAACTGCAGAACGGAAATTCAAATTAATTGATTTTAACCATTTAACCATTTAACATAGATAATTCTCCCGCAAAATAACTATATATTTATTTATTTATTTCAAAAATATAATTGACAAGTCGAGTGTCAACTTAAGTATAAACTGAACAACTTTGTTTATAGCCTAAAACAAACAGATAAACAATTTCAAAATATCACCAACCCGTTGGGGGTATTTTATTTGCCAGTCCGGCCAGCTATGCCCCAATTCACAGCCCGATGTGGTTAGTGATATTATTGAAATAAAGAAATTTAATATAGAGGCAATACAGGAAAATTAAAAACAAAATTAGAAATAAAATTTATTATAATTCACGCATAATACATGAAAAGCACTGTGCAACGAGTAATCCGATGTAAGCAGTGGTAAATGCAAAGGGCGAAAGTGTCTAGTTGTTCTTGAAAGAACCGAAAAATGAAGTTTCATTAACAGGAAGGACGAATCAATATTGCCTACAATCAAATTATGTAGAAAAGCAATCCCAAGGATTGTTCTACGGTTTTTTAATGAAGGAAGATCAATAAGAAGGAGACGACTATTATAAGACGGTAGACGGAGATTCGAATCCCAGCTTAGATTTCTTAGAGCAAAGAGAAGAAACTGTTTTTTGGACCGATTCAATACGATCCTGGTACACTTTATGCTGTGGAGACCAGATAATTGAACAGTATTCTAAAATAGGTCGTACCAGCGAAACATAAAGGATTTTGGTTACAAAATGATCATTGAACTCTTTTGCCCAACGTTTAATGAAGCCAAGAACACTTTTAGCTTCATTTATAATGGTTGAGATATGAGTATTGAAGCGAAGTTTTGAATCGAAGAGTACACCTAGATCTTTGACAGAAAAATTACGTTGCAAAGAATCGCTATTAATTGAATAATTAGCAATGTATGGAGTAGTACGACAGAAAGTCATTGTCATACATTTAGAACAGTTTAAACGCAACCCATTGGCCAAGCACCAAAGTTGGAAGGAATTAAGATCATCTGTAAGCATTGATGATTGATTGCGTTAGAATAAGAAAGGCAAAGTTTTACGGCATCAGCATACATGAAAATCTTTGAATAAGAAATACAGCTGGGAAGGTCATTGATAAATAATGTAAAAAGTAAAGGCCCAAGATGACTACCCTGAGGTACACCTGACAGAACAAAGATTTGTTTCGAAAGAGATGTTCTCAACATAACTCTTTGGGTTCTACCCTTTAAATAGGATGACATCCAAGATAAGAGTTTAGGAGAAAACCCTATGAGATCAAGCTTATGAAGTAATACTTCATGGTGAACTGAACCAAATGCTTTGCTAAAATCTGTATAAACAACATCAGTTTTATTTAAAAAACTATCGTTTACTAGGGAAGTAAATTCAAGCAGATTAGTAGAGGTTGATCGATTAAGAACAAAGCCATGTTGTAGTGGCGAAATAATTGATTTACACAAATGCTGTAAAGTGGAAGTTATTATTATACCCTGAACCCATTGAAAATGGGAAATCAGGGTATAATGTTTTTGTTGAAGTGTGTATGTATGTAACAGGCAGAAGGAGGCGTGGCAGACCCCATAAAGTATATATATTCTTGATCAGGGAGACAAGCCGAGTCGATTTAGCCTTGTCCGTCTGTCTGTCTGTCTGTCCGTCTGTCTGTCCGTCTGTCCGTCTGTCCGTCCGTCTATGTATGAACGCGTCGATCTCAGAACTTACAATAGCTAGAGACTTCAAATTTTTTTTTGTAGGTCCCTGTATAGGGCGCGCATATCGAGTTTGTTTCAGAAATTCGATAACTGTTATCGTTTTATTGTTATCGATTAAAAACGAAAATCTAAATTAAGCTATAAAATTCTATTTAATTCATCTTTCTAGTTAGAGTTTTCAATTTTTGCATTTAGTGTTATTTGGGCCTTACGCAATTTCGGTTTTTGTTAAATTTTGGCTGCCACGTCCCCTTCGCCTCCAATTTGTAAATCCCGTATATCAAATACTAGAGACTTGTGCTTTGGCACATACATACATACAGATGGCATGATCACGCCCAACAAGTTTGATCAAAATCGTTAGTCTAGAAAAAAAGTTATTAAACATGAAATTTCCCATAGCATTGCCATGCAAATAGCAGCCAAAGAACAGCTGACGCACCGATTTGCGCTTGTGTGTGCTTGCGCCTGTATATGTGTGTGTGTATGTGTTGCTTGTAATGAACATAAATATACTTATGTATTTTAAAGAAACGGAGATTGCTTGGAATTTCGGTTCTACGCAGGGTTCAGGGTATACCCTAGTCGAGCGGTCTCCCTCCCTGATCACGAATATATATACTTAATGAAGTCTGCCACGCTTCCTTCTCCCTGTTACATACATTTCAACAAAAACATTATACCCTGATTTCTCATTTTCATTGGGTTCAGGGTATAACAATAATAAAGAAAATTCTTGCATGCACTTTTAATCTTTCATTTTTACAACTTATCTTTAGACTTTTCTCAACAAAGACTCACTTACATGATTCTATTTCAGCTGCACCTCCTTCGTTGGCGGTCGGGTTTTGTTATCTGCCGCTTTCCAAATACAAAAATAATATAAATCTATAGATAACATAACTTTGAAATTTATGCTACTGTTGCCGGCAGCACTGTCGGAGTCGTAGCTGGCGTTGGTATTCTCGGCGCAGACTGCAGTGTTAGCGCCTCATTCAGAGGTATCATGTTACCCAACGGATATGCAACAAAGTTACAGGACGCTGACTTGAACCTGTGAGCCGGCGGCGAAGCTGACCTTGTCACCAAGTTTTAGGCGTTCTCGCCGACCATTGATAACGCTGATTCAAAAGCTATCACATGAGCGTTGCGAGAATGCCCTTTCTGGACTGGGGTCGCTGAGTTTCCAAAGTTAGCTTGCATACCAATTTTATGGGAAATTATTTGGTTAATAACAATAATTTTTGGGAAAGCGATAGAGGAGGCCCCCATTAACTTAGCATCTAATTATGAAGCTCCTAGCACTAAAACTGTAGGGGCTAAAAGCTCATATAATTTGCCACGCCTCCTGTAGGCGGAAATATATCCGCCATAACCTTTCGATTTTGGGATATTAACCCGAGCACATATTCCAAATTTCAAGTCTCTAGCTTCAATGGCGTGGAAATGGTTTGCGTTGATACGGACAGACGGATGGACAGCATGACGGCCATTGCACAAAACCAATATACTTATTTCATTTCGTGAAAAAGTATAGTTTTCCATTTTTTTAAAGAAACTTGATCTTTTCGTTGTATACAGAAGACTACATCAAAATTTTCATATTAACGAAACTATTTTACCCTAATTTCCTGGGTTCAGAGTATAAAAAGTCGAAAAGCAAACAAGTAAGAGTTCTCTAGTCGAGACTGATTGATTAGGAACCCTGCGAACAACCGCGATTCCTAAGAACCGCTAACATTTTCCGTTACATTTATATGTATGTAGCACGCAACACATACACACGCACACTGACGTACCAACACACAGTCAGCTAACTGTGCATTTTGACTCAGCAACTGCGCTCAGTCTGCAAGGCGCCAATAATATGAGATATCAAATGTTTAATAAGTTTTTTTCTAGTCGAACGTTTTTGATCAAGCTCGTTAGGTATGTGACTTTTCACTATATGTATGTATGTATGTGCCAAAGCACAAGTCTCTTGTACTTGAAATACGTGTTTTACATGTTTGAGGTGAAGGGATTGTGGCATCCAAAATTTAACAAAAACCGAAATTGTATAAGACTCACATAACACTAAATGCAAAATTTGAAGACTAGCTATAAAGATGATTTAGATAGAATATTATAACTATAACGATAACGATAACTAAATAACGATATCGACTTTTAATCGATAACATTAAAACTATGACAGTTATCGAATATTTGAAACAAAATCGATCTTTTCGTGCTATACGCGAGCCTCAAAAAAAATTTCAAGCCTCTAGCACTTATATGTTCTGAGATCGACGCGTTTAAACATACGGACAGGCGGAAAGACAGACAGACGGACAGGGCTCGGCTTCTCTCCCTGATCAACAATATATACTTTATTAGGTCTGCCAAGCCTCCTTCTGTCTGTTACATACATTTTCACAAAAACATACTATTGTTTCAATTTTCAATGGGTTAAGGGTATAAAAGTTTCAGTGCAGGTCATTTCGGCATTTGATCTTTTAATTAGCTTAAAGAATTGATGTACCTTTTGATATTTTTATTTAAATATGACAAATTTCACATTTATATTCTTTAAATATTTTAAATGCTTTTTTTAGGGCTACCATACATGCTAGAAAGAGCAGGTCTTGATGTACAACATGGTGAGTAAGGTATTGAAGAGATTATTTGTATTAATATTTTGTATTCCCTATACCACTTTAAAGCTATTGACTTACAAATCAAATTTTGTATACCCTTAACTCATTAAAAATGAAATATCAGGGTATAATGGTTTTGTTATAATATAATATATGGCTACTACTTGTTTGGAAAAAAATCAAATAAGAAAACTCTAGTCAGGCTTCCCGATTAGGAGATCACCTGAAGCCCGTCCAATCTGCGTTTTTAAAAATACTCCATACTTTTCATCTATTTAGAATAAACTTGTTCATAATTAAATTAAGTTTGAATCGTCTAACATTAGTATACCCTGAACCCATTGAAAATGGGAATTCAGGGTATGTTTTTGTTGGAAGGCGTATGTATGTAACAGGCAGAAGTAGGCGTGGCAGACCCCATAAAGTATATATATTCTTGATCAGGATGACAAGCCGAGTTGATATAGCCATGTCCGTCTGTCCGTCTGTCCGTCTGTCCGTCCGTCTGTCCGTATGTATGAACGCGTCGTTCTAAGAAACTACAATAGCTAGAGACTTGAAATGTAGGTTCCTGTATATCACGAAAAGATCGAGTTTGTTTCAGAAATTCGATAACTGTTATCGTTTTATTGTTATCGATTAAAAACGAAAATCTAAATTCAGCTATAAAATTCTATATAATTCATCTTTCTAGCTAGAGTCTTTTAATTTTGCATTTAGTGTTATGTGAGGCTTATACAATTTCGGTTTTTGTTAAATTTTGAATGCCACGCCCCCTTCGCCTCAAATTTGTAAGTCCCGTATTTCAAATACTAGAGACTTGTGCTTTGGCACATACATACATATGTATGACATGATGACGCCCAACAAGTTTGATCAAAATCGTTGCTCTAGAAAAAAAGTAATTAAGCATTTAATTTCCCATAACATTGCCATACAAAGCAGCCATGCAAAGCAGCTGACGCACCGACTGGCGTTTGTGTGTGTGTGCGCCTGCGCGTGTGTGTGTGTGTGTATGTTTGACTTGTAATGAACATACATATACATATGAATATAAAAGAAACGAAGAATGCTTGGAATAGCGGTTCTTCGCAGGGTTCAGGGTATACCCTAGTCGAGCGGTCTCGACTAGAGTTTTCTTACTTGTTAAATATGTATGTACTAAAGACCTGTTCTTTGGCAAATACACACATATGAATAACAAGATAACGCCCAGCAAGTTTGAGCAAGAACGTTCATCTATATAAGATAAGATAAGATCGAGTTTGTTTAAAAAAATCTATATATATTTCGGTTTTAATGTCATCAGTTAAAAAAGTTATCAACATTCCAGTTTAAAAGATCTATGTAAATGAGTTTGGCTTTTTCATCAAAATTCATTAAGTAATATGACTTAAGTAATTCACAGCAGTTAATAGCTGTGAATGGTTTTATAAAGTCTCGATTGTTTTATACACTACTCTCTACTTCGGCGGCGGTAATCAAACAGGTGGCAAAACGATCGCAGTGCAATATTACTAAAAATACTAAATCTAGTCGATAACAATATACTTATTTTAAATATCGATTAATTACAACTTACAACTGACAAGGAATCGTCCACGATTCATATGGACTTGAGATTTGCTATGCTACCCTTCCCTCCGGTGAGTGTTGCCTCATTTTAGACGTCAGAAGTGTGATTTACATCGGAAAGGATCCATAGCTTCAGTTTGGACGAGTCCAGTACAGCATCCTAAGTCAGTTGGGTAAGCTTGGCGCCGTCTATGTCATGAAACACATATCGGTCATTGGGCAACTTTTATGAACCAGATAGAGGCCACGAGAATTTTTTGTTCGACGCTACCGTCGTATGTACGTTTCGTATGACCACAAAGTCACCTTCCTCGTATAGGATTACGGGGCGGTGATGCTTTCCAAAATACTCAGCATTGTACTCCTGAGATTTCTGGATATTCTGCAACGCGATTTTACGAACCTCTTCCAGAGTAGGGTTCTAGTCCAGGAATTTGATACTCAGGGACTCTGATAATTCATCGACGGCTACGCCTCGCTGTTCAACACCAAACAGGAGGACGCAAGGAGCAAAATTTGTAGTCGAGTGAACAGCATTATTCAGGGCAAATTCCCCTTTTGGCAGCTGCTGCACCCGATTGGAATGATCTAACGACTCAGTCAACTTACTTAGCATGGCACTCAGAACACGATTGGCGCGCTCTTCTGGCCTGGTCGCATTAAGGACATGTGCAATATTGGCGAACTCGGCGATAGGTCAGGGGTTCTATCACTAATAATTCTCAAAATATTACGTTTCCAAGCAACGGTATGCTTCCCCGGAACTCGTGGAGGCAGCGGGGTACAGCCTAATAAACTTTGTGAGGGCATCACCACCAAAAGGTACTTTTTCTTTGAGCGAATGGACGGAAGCAGGCCCAAATGGTCGATATGAATGGTATTGAACGGCAAGGGACCTTCGGGATGCTGTGTAGAGTAGTGTTCTTGCTCTGCGTCGCGGAGGAATAGTAGATGCACTTCAAACAGTTACTAATAAAATTATCTAATTGCGACTTCATGGATGGGAACCAGTAATGACCTCGGATCTGTGCACAACACTACTCTGTAGCTAGATGACCCACTTTTTCATGTACTGTTCTTATCCCACTCCCATACATTATGATCTTAACAACGTCAGGATCACGATTCTGTGTCAACTGCAGTTGAAAATCTAAGTCCACATTAACATAGGCTACGGTCATGTTCACTGCCGAACGGTGGACAATTGTATAGTTTTCGCGGAAGATCCCCCATTCCTCAGAGTAAATGCTAGCGAGTTGCAGTCGGCTACGATTTTGAAAGGAATAAATTTGAGATATGTCTCGAAACGTCGAAAGGTCGTATATAATGGCTAACGTTTCCAATTCATAGCTATGCAGCTTGGATTCGTGCACTAAGGCAATTTGGGAAAAATAGAGCACTTGGTGAAATATGCCGTCTTCCTGCTTCTGGAGGAGCATCGCTTCAAGCCCCGAGGAACTTACATCACAATGCAGCTCGGTCTCTGACTTCGAGTTATAAATAGACAACGCTGGCGATTCAGCTCGTATTTTATTGGCTTTATTTGTTCCTCTGGTACGTATAAATACGATGTCCCAATTGCCTCTCTCAGCACGTCTGACTGCTATGGCAGCATTATTGGTTCTGTGTCAAAATTGACGTCTTCTCCTACAGATAAGTCTATGGAATTCATAACCGCTAACGCTTCTTCTACTGTCTCAGTTTCCTCGACAACTAGCTACCTCGGCGGCGACCCGATGGGCTCGGTAACTGAGGGACTTGACTCTGTTTCGACCACCACACTTAAGACTGTTTGTAATGACTTGCTAGGTGTCAGGACCGCAGTGAGTTCTTTGGAACAGCCCTATTGGTCTCGGCAGATCCTCTAGGCCGATCTTTTTCGCATCGGCTTTCAATCTGGCACAATGTAATGTTGACCTTCTTAAACACATCCCGCTCCAATATAATAGGCAACGCAGTTGCTGAATTAGGGAGTATAAACATTTCATTTATTATTGTTTTAGAATTATTGATGCGTACAGTGCACATTATTTTGTAAGCGACCACAATCGACCTCCTCGGAGGCTACAGCAGGTCATCAGTTTTGGCGGAGACGGCAGGATTTTGGGATCTCCGATTCCCTAATAAACCATACAGGGCTGCCCGAAGCGAGCAAAGAAAAGTCAGATTAAACTCACTGCACTCTTGACTCGGATTCAGCTGTTCGGGACGCCCCTCCATTGTGGCAGCCTGCTTACTGGACATGCTCGGGCATGTCTTGTATACATACACGGCCTTCCCGCATTTGAAGCAGGAGTCGGGATGGCGAAACGGCTTTGGGCATTGACTCTTATAGTGCCCAAACGCCGAGCAATTGTAACACTGGACCTCTCCCATGAGCACGTCCGCTGCTCACTCACGTCCTGGTGCTCACTGATATCCTGGGCTGCTTAGGCGCTGTCGCCGCCTGCTTGAACGCCTCTGCCTGGAGCCGACGCCTCTCATGACGCTCCAAAAGGTTTTATAATTCCGACAGTGTGCGGGTAGTGTATAGCATGCCCACCGCAGGAGAGTTTTCCCGCAGTCCATCGATGAGCAAGTTGACCAACACGCCTTCAGGGATTCCCTGGTGAATCGCAATCTCCTGCATCTGCAGGGCGCACTGCAAGAATCCTTCACCCGGCTGATGGCAGTGCTGCGGGGCAGCGGTGCAGCACGTACTAGAGGTCGTCAAAACGACCGGAAGCAGGAACACCGCCGGCGTCCCCTCTAGCATGCGTCAGCATGCGTCAAACCACATCCTGCAGATCGTCAATCCACTTGTTCACGTCGTAGGCGTTGTCACATGAGAAGCGAGACACCATTGACTCTATCATGCCCACATCCGCGAACTGGGGTGTGGGCGTTTCGCTGTTGGCTAATTGTTTCTTCAGAGCCGCTATTTGGCACTGCAGCTCCAGAGCCGCCTTCTGCCTACGAAGTTCCTCCATGTGCGAGTCCCGCTCGGCCATCTCCTCCAATAAGCTAAAATAAGCAACCGGCGATGGAACCGAAACCGGCTGCGTACCGACGGGCGTTGGGTTGTACCCTGCCCGTAGGGCTGCAGCACAATACGTCTGGCTCGGCTCAACAGGCGGCTGAGGGGCATCCGTGGCTCGAGGCACGGCCGGGGTAGCATCAGTCGTAGAAGCCGCGTCGGCCGTTGTTCCGACGGCAGCGGCGGCGGGTGCGGTGTGTAGAATCGCCAACCAGGCAGTGGCCAGTGCCGGCATCGGCCGCATCAGGTGCCGTCTTAGTGGCCACCGCCGCTTACGCTGATGTCCTCTGGTCCGGGGCAGTCTCCAGCACCTCACCAGTGGCCTGGTCAGCTGCACCACGGTGGCCGAGGCTGGCACCTCAATACCTCGAGCTACCAGCAACTTCGCAATGCACCACTGATCCTCTTAGAATGAATGGTCTCGATATCTGTCTCTCTACCGAACCACACTCGGCGACAAGAATCTTGACGCTGCGGTCTTTCTGTTATTCCCGAACTACAAAAATGCCAGAGATGGACAACAATAAATGCAGGCTCAATATTTGTGTGAAATACCAACATAGCAATACCACTGTTACAGCTTCAACACTTAAATACGAAAACCCACCACATATATTTATGTATACTTTATGGGGTCTCCCACCACTAACTGCGCAGAATGTGTATGTATTCATGTGTGGCTTGTAAAACAATACAATTCGAGGTCGGCACTCAATCTGGTCGACTATCTACACTATCCGACCGCGACAAGCGCCAAATAAAGCATATGGTAAACAAGGAGCCGTTTTCTAGTTATCTACAAATTTTATAAGAGATTCGCGACAAATCATACAATTTGTAAGTCGTACACTCCTCGCAAGCAGGTGTATGTAAATTTAAGAAATCGAAAGAATCGTTTTGAACTAAAGCGTATGTAGATAAGTTCGAGTGGTATTTTGGATGAGTCCCACGTATTAATAGCGGCTAATTACGATTTGGTTGGCAGACTTGGGCCTGGACATTATTTTCGATATGTCTGCATACGACTTTAGCTCCATTGTATGGATCTGTAAGAGATAAATCTTCATAAGACATTTATAGACAGGACATTTGTAGACTTGCGTAATCTCAAATTAGTTGTTGTTTTTATACCCAGAACCCATTGAAAATAGGGAAAAGGGTATAATGCTTTTGTGAAAATGTATGTAACAGGCAGAAGGAGGCATGGCAGACCCCATAAAGTACATATATTCTTGATCAGGGAGAGAAGCCGAGTCGATTTAGCCCTGTCCGTCTGTCTCCCAGTCCGTCTGTCCGCTTACATGTAATCGCTTATCTCATGTGAAAGTGCGGGCGAAGCGAGTTAATGTTTTTAATGCATATGAGCTTAAATTTCTGTTATTTGTGATGTTTTTATACCCTGAACCCATTGAAAATGGGAATTCAGGGTATAATGTTTTTGTTGGAAGGCGTATGTATGTAACAGGCAGAAGGAGGCGTGGCAGACCCCATAAAGTATATATATTCTTGATCAGGATGACAAGCCGAGTCGATTTAGCCCTGTCCGTCTGTCTGTCTGTCTGTCCGTCTGTCCGTCTGTCCG
Organism: Drosophila paranaensis; assembly: GCA_035047545.1. Lineage (NCBI taxonomy): Eukaryota > Metazoa > Arthropoda > Insecta > Diptera > Drosophilidae > Drosophila > Drosophila paranaensis. The sequence goes on from JAWNPL010000040.1 coordinate 13,697, forward strand.
TCTGTCCGTCCGTCCGTCTGTCCGTCTGTCCGTCTGTCCCTCTGTCCGTATGTATGAACGCGTCGATCTCAGAACTTACAATAGCTAGAGACTTCAAATTTTTTTTGTAGGTCCCTGTATAGGGCGCGCATATCGAGTTTGTTTCCGAAATTCGATAACTGTTATCGTTTTATTGTTATCGATTAAAAACGAAAATCTAAATTAAGCTATAAAATTCTATCTAATTCATCTTTCTATCTAGAGTCTTCAAATTTTGCATTTTGTGTTACTTGAGCCTTACGCACTTTCGGTTTTTGTTAAATTTTGGATGCCACGCCCCCTTCGCCTCAAATTTGTAACTCCCGTATATCAAATACTAAAGACTTGTGCTTTGGCACATATATACATATGAATGACATGATCACGCCCAACAATTTTGATCAAAATCGTTCGTCTAGAAAAAAAGTTATTAAACATTTAATTTTCCATAGCATTGCCATGCAAAGCAGCCAAAGAACAGCTGACGCACCGACTAGCGCTTGTGTGTGCTTGCGCCTGTGTATGTGTGTATATGTTTTGTTTGTAATGAACATATATATACTTATCTATATTAAAGAAACGGAGATTGATTGGAATTGCGGTTCTTCGCAGGGTTCTGGGTATATCCTAGTCGAGCGGTCTCGACTAGAGTTTTCTTACTTGTTATACCCTGAACCCATTGAAAATGGGAATTCAGGGTATAATGTTTTTGTTGGAAGGCGTATGTATGTAACAGGCAGAAGGAGGCGTGGCAGACCCCATAAAGTATATATATTCTTGATCAGGATGACAAGCCGAGTCGATTTAGCCCTGTCCGTCTGTCTGTCCGTCTGTCCGTCTGTCCGTCCGTCCGTCTGTCCGTCTGTCCGTATGTATGAACGCGTCGATCTCAGAACTTACAATAGCTAGAGACTTCAAATTTTTTTTGTAGGTCCCTGTATAGGGCGCGCATATCGAGTTTGTTTCCGAAATTCGATAACTGTTATCGTTTTATTGTTATCGATTAAAAATTCATCTTTCTAGCTAGAGTCTTCAAATTTTGCATTTCGTGTTACTTGGGCCTTGCGCAATTTCGGTTTTTGTTAAATTTTGGATGCCACGCCCCCTTCGCCTCAAATTTGTAACTCCCGTATATCAAATACTAGAGACTTGTGCTTTGGCACATATATACATATGGATGACATGATCACACCCAACAAGTTTGATCAAAATCGTTGGTCTAGAAAAAAAGTTATTAAGCATTTAATTTCCCATAACATTGCCATGAAGCAGCAGCCAAAGAACAGCTGACGCACCGACTTGCGCTTATGTGTGCTTGCGCCTGTGTATGTGTGTGTGTATGTTGTGTTTGCAATGAACAGGGTTCAGGGTATACCCTAGTCGAGCGGTCTCGACTAGAGTTTCTTACTTGTTTTTTTTTGCATTTCTACATATTTTTATGCATAAACTAAAATTTTATGAATAAACTAAAACTATGGGAAAAAAAAGTAAATGCAAATGCAAAGCCAATGAAGCCAATGAAAAGTAGCTATATGCGAAAGAAACTGCAGAATGGAAATTCAAATTAATTGATTTTTACCATTTAACGAGGAAGACATAGATAATTCTCCCGCAAAATAACTATATAATAAATAACTATTATTTATTTATTTCAAAAATATAATTGACAAGTCGAGTGTCAACTTAAGTATAAACTGAACAACTTTGTTTATAGCCTAAAACAAACAGATAAACAATTTCAAAATATCACCAACCCGTTGGGGGTATTTTATTTGCCAGTCCGGCCAGCTATGCCCCAATTCACAGCCCGATGTGGTTAGTGATATTATTGAAATAAAGAAATTTAATATAGAGGCAATACAGGAAAATTAAAAACAAAATTAGAAATAAAATTTATTATAATTCACGCATAATACATGAAAAGCACTGTGCAACGAGTAATCCGATGTAAGCAGTGGTAAATGCAAAGGGCGAAAGTGTCTAGTTGTTCTTGAAAGAACCGAAAAATGAAGTTTCATTAACAGGAAGGACGAATCAATATTGCCTACAATCAAATTATGTAGAAAAGCAATCCCAAGGATTGTTCTACGGTTTTTTAATGAAGGAAGATCAATAAGAAGGAGACGACTATTATAAGACGGTAGACGGAGATTCGAATCCCAGCTTAGATTTCTTAGAGCAAAGAGAAGAAACTGTTTTTGGACCGATTCAATACGATCCTGGTACACTTTATGCTGTGGAGACCATATAATTGAACAGTATTCTAAAATAGGTCGTACCAATGAAACATAAAAGAGTTTAGTTACAAAAGGATCATTAAACTCCTTCGCCCAACGTTTAATGAAGCCAAGAACACTTTTGGCTTCATTTATAATGGTTGAGATATGAGTATTGAAGCGAAGTTTTGAATCGAAGAGTACACCTAGATCTTTGTAAGAAAAAATACGTTGCAAAGAATCGCTATTAATTGAATAATTAGCAATGTATGGAGTAGTACGACAGAAGGTCATTGTCATACATTTAGAACAGTTTAAACGCAACCCATTGGCCAAGCACCAAAGTTAGAAGGAATTAAGATCATCTGTAAGCATTGATGATTGATTGCGTTAGAATAAGAAAGGCAAAGTTTTACGGCATCAGCATACATGAAAATCTTTGAATAAGAAATACAGCTGGGAAGGTCATTGATAAATAATGTAAAAAGTAAAGGACCAAGATGACTACCCTGAGGTACACCTGACAGAACAAAGATTTTTTTCGAAAGAGATGTTCTCAACATAACTCTTTGGGTTCTACCCTTTAAATAGGATGACATCCAAGATAAGATTTTAGGAGAAAACCCTATGAGATCAAGCTTATGAAGTAATACTTCATGGTGAACTGAATCATAGAGAGAGTTCTCAGTTTGAAAGTTTCAGACGTGATTTTTTGTTCTCCGTGGCTTTTATTATACCCTGAACCCATTGAAAATGGGAATTCAGGGTATAATATTTTTGTTGAAATGTATGTAACAGGCAGAAGGAGGCGTGGCAGACCCCATAAAGTATATATATTCTTGATCATGATGACAAGCCGAGTTGATATAGCCATGTCCGTCTGTCCGTCTGTCCGTCCGTCCGTCTGTCCGTCTGTCCGTCCGTCTGTCCGTCTGTCCGTATGTATGAACGCGTCGTTCTCAGAACCAACAATAGCTAGGGACTTGAAATTTTTTATGTAGGTTCCTGTATATCACGAAAAGATCGAGTTTGTTTCAGAAATTCGATAACTGTTATCGTTTTATTGTTATAGATTAAAAACGAAAATCTAAATTAATATATGAAATTCTATCTAATTCATCTTTCTATTTTTTTGTATTTAGTGTAATTCGAGTCTTACGCAATTTCGATTTTTGTTAAATTTTGGATGCCACGCCCCCTTCGCCTCAAATTTGTAACTCCCGTATATCAAATAGTAGAGACTTGTGCTTTGGCACATACATACATATGGATGACATGATCACGCCCAATAAGTTTGATCAAAATCGTTACTCTAGAAAAAAAGTTATTAAGCATTTAATTTCCCACAGCATTGTCATGCAAAGCAGCCAAAGAACAGCTGACGCACCGACTGGCGTGTGTGTGTGCGTTCGCCTGTGTAAGTGTGTGTATGCTTTGCTTGCAATGGACGTACATATGCATGTGTGCATAAAAAAACAAATAATGCTTGGAATTGCGGTTCTTCGCAGGGTTCAGGGGATCTCTTAGTCGTGCGGTCTCGACTAGAGTTTTCTTACTTGTTTTGTTTAGTGATTTTATTAAATATTAAATTTCGTTCACTGTTGATTTTGGTTTTTGTACCATTAGTCATTTGTGCAGGGTGTAATCCGCGGTGTTTATACTATTTCACGTAGTGATATAGTATATTGGGTTTGTGCAATGTCCGTCATGCTGTCCGTCCGTCTGTCCGTATGAACGCAAACCATTTCGACGCTATTGAAGCTAGAGACTTGAAATTTGAAATATATACTCGTGTATACCCTCGTCTGATAAAGTGTCAAGATTTTCCCGATACGCCCACTAGGGGCGTGGCAAATCGGAAAATGCATTTTCCTGTATCTCAGAAACACTACTTATAGAAGGGCTAGAGAGTTGGGATTTTAACTGAACACTCATGTCGACATCCCAAAATCAAAAAGCTATGGCGGATATATCTACGCCCATTGGGGGCGTGGAAAATCGGGTCAAACTGTATCTTGTACAGTTTTAGAGCTAGAACGCCCAAATTTGGCACGTGGGTTACTGTTACGATCCTATAAAGATCGCCCAAAAAATTTGATGGCCACGCCTACTAGGGGCGTGGCAAATCGGAACTGAATATATAGTGATTTTACTAGTTTCGTTATATTTTAACATCCCACGACCGATAAGCTATGGCGGATATATCTACGCCTTCAGGGGGCGTGGCAACAAATATCAGCTTATATCTCCCACAGTTTTAGTGCTAGAAGCTTCAAAATTGGATACTAGATTACTGAGGGCCTCCTCTATCGATTCCCCAAAAATTATTGTTACGCCCCAAAAGGGGCGTGACATACAGAAAAATACCCTGTAATTTTCGCATTTTTCGAATGTAAGCATCCAAACTTCACAGTTACATTCTTAAACGCCCTATGCACATGCCAAAAATTATTTGTCTACGGCCACTGGGGACGTAGCAAATCAAAACTGAAACATCTGCAGCTTCTGAGCCAATAACGCGCCACATAATGACTTTGTGACCTTTGACCTTGTCTTTTGATTTGCCAAATTATATATATGTGTTTGAAAAGAATATTTTATTAATACAAAATAACTAAATAGAGAAAATATATCAAAAATATCAACATGACCGCACCGGGGTTCGAGTCCACACCTCTACGCTCGCCAACGAACTTAAATCACATTTTCAGAGCTGCCACTTCTCTCATTTTGAGAGTTGCCACCTCTCTTATTTTGAGAGATGCCACATCTCTCGATTTAGGTGCGTGTTCTTGCTAAGGTAAGGCAATCGAGATAAATCGAGAGAGGTGGCATCTCTAAGCTTCGATTCTAATTGAAACTGTCTGGCTACCTCCAATGAAAAGTTTTAATCTGCAGCTAATTTAAGCGGCGACAGTGGGGATTTAAGGTTAAATTTTAAAAAATGTAATGTGATAGATGCCCCTGTGCGCTGTTGGGGCGTGAAATAGTATTTAGCTGTGGGTTGCGTCCGACAGCAACGTTCTTACTTGTTTTTATTTATTTTTACTTATTTTTGTGAAGTGCTTGGAATTTTGAATCTGTGCAGCGTCGGTAATTTTTGTTTTTACTTGCATTCTGCATTTCATTTTCGTTACTTTTTTTGCTTTATTGCTTGCTCTCAGTTTTTTTGGTGTGTGCAATCAGCGGTTTTTGTTGTTGTGAGTAGATTCTCTCAACGCTTTAATCATCTCTTTGCTCTGCGCTTGTTTCATTGTCTTTATCTAAACTCCCGTTTTTTTTTTTTTGTGAGTCGCTCTCTAAACACATTAATACTCTCTTTGGCTTGCGTTTTTATACCCTGAACCCATTGAAAATGGGAAAATCAGGGTATAATGTTTTTGTTGGAGTGCGTATGTATGTAACAGGCAGAAGGAGGCGTGGCAGACCCCATAAAGTATATATATTCTTGATCAGGGAGAGAAGCCGAGTCGATTTAGCCCTGTCCGTCTGTCTCTCAGTCCGTCTGTCCGTTTACATGTAATCGCTTATTCCATGTGAAAGTGCGGGCGAAGCGAGTTAATGTTTTTAATGCATATGAGCTTAAATTTCTGTTATTTGTGATGTTTTTTTTTTTTGCATTTCTACATATTTTTATGCATAAACTAAAATTTTATGAATAAACTAAAACTATGGGAAAAAAAAGTAAATGCAAATGCAAAGCCAATGAAGCCAATGAAAAGTAGCTATATGCGAAAGAAACTGCAGAACGGAAATTCAAATTAATTGATTTTTACCATTTAACGAGGAAGACATAGATAATTCTCCCGCAAAATAACTATATATTTATTTATTTATTTCAAAAATATAATTGACAAGTCGAGTGTCAACTTAAGTATAAACTGAACAACTTTGTTTATAGCCTAAAACAAACAGATAAACAATTTCAAAATATCACCAACCCGTTGGGGGTATTTTATTTGCCAGTCCGGCCAGCTATGCCCCAATTCCCAGCCCGATGTGGTTAGTGATATTATTGAAATAAAGAAATTTAAGATAGAGGCAATACAGGAAAATTAAAAACAAAACAAGTAAGAAAACTCTAGTCGAGACCGCTCGACAAGGGTATACCCTAAACCCTATGAAGAACCGTTATTCCAAGCATTCTTTGTTTCTTTTATATACACATGCATATGTACGTTCATTACAAGCAAACACACACACGCACAGGCGCACGCACACACACACGCCAATCGGTGCGTCAGCTGTTCTTTGGCTGCTTTGCATGGCAATGCTATGGGAAATTAAATGTTTAATAACTTTTTTTCTAGAGTAACGATTTTGATTAAACTTGTTGGGCGTGATCATGTCATCCATATGTATGTATGTGCCAAAGCACAAGTCTCTAGTATTTGAAATACGGGACTTACAATTTTGAGGCGAAGGGGGCGTGGCATCCAAAATTTAGCAAAAACCGAAATTGTGTAATGCTCACATAACACTAAATGCAAAATTTGAAGACTCTAGCTATAAAGATGAATTATATATAATTATATAACGGAGCATCGATTTCGTTTTTAATCGATAACATTAAAATTAAGACAGTTATCGATTTTTTTAACAAACTCGATCTTTTCGTGCTATACAGGAACCTACATAAAAAATTTTAAGTCTCTAGCTCTTATAGGTTCTGAGAACGACGCGTTCATACATACGGACAGACAGACGGACAGACGGACAGACGGACAGACGGACGGACAGACGGACAGGGCCAAATCGACTCGGCTTGTCTCCCTGATCAAGAATATATATACTTTATGGGGTCTGCCACGCCTCCTTCTCCCTGTTACATACATTTCAACAAAAACATTATACCCTGTTTTTCCCATTTTCAATGGGTTCAGGGTATAATTAGAAATAAAATTTATTATAATTCACGCATAATACATGAAAAGCACTGTGCAACGAGTAATCCGATGTGAGCAGTGGTAAATGCAAAGGGCGAAAGTGTCTAGTTGTTCTTGAACGAACCGAAAAATGAAGTTTCATTAACAGGAAGGACGAATCAATATTGCCTACAATCAAATTATGTAGAAAAGCAATCCCAAGGATTGTTCTACGGTTTTTTAATGAAGGAAGATCAATAAGAAGGAGACGACTATTATAAGACGGTAGACGGAGATTCGAATCCCAGCTTAGATTTCTTAGAGCAAAGAGAAGAAACTGTTTTTGGACCGATTCAATACGATCCTGGTACACTTTATGCTGTGGAGACCATATAATTGAACAGTATTCTAAAATAGGCCGTACCAATAAAACATAAAAGAGTTTAGTTACAAAAGGATCATTAAACTCCTTCGCCCAACGTTTAATGAAGCCAAGAACACTTTTGGCTTCATTTATAATGGTTGAGATATGAGTATTGAAGCGAAGTTTTGAATCGAAGAGTACACCTAGATCTTTGACAGTGTGAGGAACATTATATGCAGGCACGTCACAGCCTGTATACTTGCATGTATTTGCTGTGCATTTATATGGGTGGGCGTGCAGGCATATAAATGTTCCACACAGCGACGCGAGTACGGTAAGAGCGACCCTCGCGAGCGATGAGTCGTCTCGCTCGCTCTTACCAATTCAGCGATTTACTCGCGTCGCACTCTCTGCGTTGATCGTGCACCGCTAGCCGAAGTGCCGTTCGTAGCCGCGAGAAAGTAGCTATTACTTTCACTCGCAGGCGTGTAACGGTGATTCGGCCAATGAGAGGCTGCCACGCGATCACGCGTATTTCGCGTCGCGAAAAATCAGGCGATGTTGCCGTTAAAGCAGAAACGAAGAGGAGACAGGCCCCGCTACAGAGAGCCGAGGCAGGCCCCGCTCCAGAGCCGAAGCAGGGCCTGCGGCGCTGCTATAAAAAGACGCTCACGGCTCGGCACTGGGTCAGTCGATTCCAGTGAAAAGTGAAAGTGCCGAGCGTCAACGGAGTGAAAGTATAAAGTGAAACGAAGTGCAACGAAGGACAACGAAGGACAACGAGGGACATAAAGGACATCGTGGGATACATACAAGGATATTCAGAGGAATATCCTGGACGCATACCAAACCGTATCTTTGAGGACAGAGGTACGGCCGGCAGCTGGTGCTAGCGCAGCGTAACCTGAACAGGAGAGTAAGGTTAGTGAGGGTAGCCGTGCGAAAGCAACGTAAGCCTTCTGAGACGCAGTCTAGAGTGCCAGCGAGTACATCCAGTTGTAGGAGTGCGTGTGGTGATCCAAGCGAACCGCTGGAGTATACAGCGCGTATCCTGGCGTACCCTGGAGTGCTCTGCAACCTCTAGACGGCTCAGAGGCTAATCGATCGCTAGCCGGAGTGCTTCTCACGGCAGAACTACGATCCTGTGGAGATCAGCGTGCGCTGGCCCAGCCAGCTCTAAGGTGTGCTCGGAAAGCGTTCCAAGGAGTGGCGTGCCCTACAACCAGGAGTAAGAGGTACGTGAGAGTAGTCGTGCGGAAGAGCGCACGTCTTTGAGGCGCGGTCTAGAGTGCCAGCGAGCGAATCCAGCAGTAGGAGTGCCTGTGATACTCTCGGCGAACCGCTAGAGATCACAGCGCGTATCTTGACGTACTCTGGAGTGTTCTGCAACCTCTAGACGGCTCAGAGGCTAACCGCTCGTTAGCCGAAGTGCTCCTCACGGCATCCTGCGGGCTTAGCCGTGTACAGCTATAGTCTAAGAAATCACTTTGCTGTACTACAATAGTTATATACCAACGTGAATAAACCAGTTTATATTATTAAATCTAAAAGCAGGACTTATTATTTATCGGCAGGCGCCCAACATATAAATTTGTTGGCACGAACACACAGTCGGCTGAGTGCGGCCCGGCTTAAACTCGGGGCAAACCGAAGGTTCGTTACAACAGAAAAAATACGTTGCAAAGAATCGCTATTAATTGAATAATAATAAGAACACTTTTAGCTTCATTTATAATGGTTGAGATATGAGTATTGAAGCGAAGTTTTGTATCGAAAAGTACACCAAGATCTTTGACAGAAAAAATGCGTTGCAGGGAATCGCTATTAATTGAATAATTAGCAATGTATGGAGTAGTACGACAGAAGGTCATTGTCATACATTTAGAACAGTTTAAACGCAACCCATTGGCCAAGCACCAAAGTTGGAAGGAATTAAGATCATCTGTAAGCATTGATGATTGATTGCGTTAGAATAAGAAAGGCAAAGTTTTACGGCATCAGCATACATGAAAATCTTTGAATAAGAAATACAGTTGGGAAGGTCATTGATAAATATTGTAAAAAGTAAAGGACCAAGATGACTACCCTGAGGTACACCTGACAGAACAAAGATTTTTTTCGAAAGAGATGTTCTCAACATAACTCTTTGGGTTCTACCCTTTAAATAGGATGACATCCAAGATAAGATTTTAGGAGAAAACCCTATGAGATCAAGCTTATGAAGTAATACTTCATGGTGAACTGAATCATAGAGAGAGTTCTCAGTTTGAAAGTTTCAGACGTGATTTTTTGTTCTCCGTGGCTTTTATTATACCCTGAACCCATTGAAAATGGGAATTCAGGGTATAGTATTTTTGTTGAAATGTATGTAACAGGCAGAAGGAGGCGTGGCAGACCCCATAAAGTATATATATTCTTGATCATGATGACAAGCCGAGTTGATATAGCCATGTCCGTCTGTCCGTCTGTCCGTCCGTCCGTCTGTCCGTCCGTCTGTCCGTCTGTCCGTATGTATGAACGCGTCGTTCTCAGAACCAACAATAGCTAGGGACTTGAAATTTTTTATGTAGGTTCCTGTATATCACGAAAAGATCGAGTTTGTTTCAGAAATTCGATAACTGTTATCGTTTTATTGTTATAGATTAAAAACGAAAATCTAAATTAATATATGAAATTCTATCTAATTCATCTTTCTATTTTTTTGTATTTAGTGTAATTCGAGTCTTACGCAATTTCGATTTTTGTTAAATTTTGGATGCCACGCCCCCTTCGCCTCAAATTTGTAACTCCCGTATATCAAATAGTAGAGACTTGTGCTTTGGCACATACATACATATGGATGACATGATCACGCCCAATAAGTTTGATCAAAATCGTTACTCTAGAAAAAAAGTTATTAAGCATTTAATTTCCCACAGCATTGTCATGCAAAGCAGCCAAAGAACAGCTGACGCACCGACTGGCGTGTGTGTGTGCGTTCGCCTGTGTAAGTGTGTGTATGCTTTGCTTGCAATGGACGTACATATGCATGTGTGCATAAAAAAACAAATAATGCTTGGAATTGCGGTTCTTCGCAGGGTTCAGGGGATCTCTTAGTCGTGCGGTCTCGACTAGAGTTTTCTTACTTGTTTTGTTTAGTGATTTTATTAAATATTAAATTTCGTTCACTGTTGATTTTGGTTTTTGTACCATTAGTCATTTGTGCAGGGTGTAATCCGCTGTGTTTTTTATTTATTTTTACTTATTTTTGTGAAGTGCTTGGAATTTTGGATCTGTGCAGCGTCAGTAATTTTTGTTTTTACTTGCATTCTGCATTTCATTTTCGTTACTTCTTTTGCTTTATCGCTTGCTCTCAGTTTTTTTGGTGTGTGCAATCAGCTGTTTTTGTTGTTGTGAGTAGATTCTCTCAACGCTTTAATCATCTCTTTGCTTTGCGCTTGTTTCATTGTCTCTATCTAAACTCCCATTTTTTTTTTTTTGTGAGTCGCTCTCTAAACACATTAATACTCTCTTTGGCTTGAGTTTTTATACCCTGAACCCATTGAAAATGGGAAAATCAGGGTATAATGTTTTTGTTGGAGGGCGTATGTATGTAACAGGCAGAAGGAGGCGTGGCAGACCCCATAAAGTATATATATTCTTGATCAGGATGACAAGCCGAGTTGATATAGCCATGTCCGTCTGTCTGTCCGTATGTATGAACGCGTCGTTCTCAGAACCTATAAGAGCTAGAGACTTGAGTTTGTTAAAAAAAAGTCGATAACTATTTTAATTTTATCGTTATCGGTTAAAAACATTATCGAATGTTAGTTATAAAATTATATCTCCCACGTCTTTATAGCTAGAGTCATCAAATTTTTTTGTAAGTTTTATATTTATTTTCTCTAATTTTGATTTTTGTTAAATTTGGGATACCGGCTCCAAATTTCCCCAAATATTTAAATTGAGGTTAGTTGCACTCAAAGCCAGTAAATGAATGGATTTACATTTTTAAAAATTGGAAAAAATGTAATAAAATATGTTGAACATAAGCTGAAAATTTCATTCAAATCCATTAATTCGCGCAGAAGTTATTAAACAAAACGTTTGGCCAATCGGCCAAACACGTGACCAGCAACGCAAAGCAAATTGTTTTCCTATACATGTGCACACACACACACATACACATTGAGCTGCGTGCATCTAGCAACTTCTAAAACCCGCAAGTTTTAGTGAACATATTTCCAATAGATGGCGCTATGATTTGCGAATTATCAGCTGCTCAGTTGGATCGAACCATGGATGGCGCTATTCTATCGAACCATAGATGGCGCTATTGGCTAAACAATTGAAAAAGAATTGAATTTAGTTTTCTGTGCGTTTATACGAAATGCTAATTATGCAGTATTTTAACGCAGATAGCGCGGGGTTTAGGGTATCTCCTGGTCGGGACCCCCGACTAGAGTTTTCTTACTTGTTTTCCTTGTGTTTCTAATCTTTTGTTTTAGTTTCTTGAATCCCAATTGTCAATATGACCTGTTGTAAAAAAACTTGCTCGGTGCGGCAAACTTCTGATTCTTCACAAATGCAATTCATTAATTGCTGGTTTTGTGAGAATATGATGCACAGTAAATGTGCTGGCCTTACAGGGCGGGATTATGATAAGGTCATGTCCACTGCTAACATTGGTTGTGGCGGCTTACGGTGGTCTTGTCCAAGTTGTTTGGAAAAACAAATAAATTTTTCAAAATTGTTTAATTCAGTGCGGGTTCAATTTTTAAAACTGAATAAAATATCTAAACAGTTATCTAGTGAACTAGATGCTGGTGATAAATTATTAAATCAATATGAATTTGAATCTTCTCAAGCTGAGACATTGACGGCCTCTCAGTTGGTACCACCTTCAATACCTTTGTCACCCAATTTATTAGCGCCTTCTACACCTTGTTCAGACTCTCTTGCGATTCCACCCTCTGGTAGTGCGTCAGGGTCACCAGTAGTGGATATCCCAGAGTCTTTACTGATTCCAACCCCGTTGTCTTCATCTGGTGATAAATTATTAAATCAATATGAATTTGAATCTTCTCAAGTTGAGACGTTGACGGCCTCTCAGTTGGTACCACCTTCAATACCTTTGTCACCCAATTTATTAGCGCCTTCTACACCTTGTTCAGACTCTCTTGCGATTCCACGCTCTGGTAGTGCGTCAGGGTCACCAGTAGTGGATATCCCAGAGTCTTTACTGATTCCAACCCCGTTGTCTTCATCTGGTGATAAATTATTAAATCAATATGAATTTGAATCTTCTCAAGTTGAGACGTTGACGGCCTCTCAGTTGGTACCACCTTCAATACCTTTGTCACCCAATTTATTAGCGCCTTCTACACCTTGTTCAGACTCTCTTGCGATTCCACGCTCTGGTAGTGCGTCAGGGTCACCAGTAGTGGATATCCCAGAGTCTTTACTGATTCCAACCCCGTTGTCTTCATCTGTTGCTCATACTACGAACAACTCTCTGGCCATTTCTCCCACACTTACTATACCTACTTTATCTGTCGTCTCTCCCCGAAAGCAAGTTTTCTTATCAAGGCTTTCATCTGACACGACATGTGAAGCTGTTTCTGCTCTTATTTCTAGTAAATCAAAAGCTAAAGTCTGTATATCGAAGTTCAATTTTACAACTCCTCGTGAAATTGCTTCTTTTAAAATCAACGTTTCATCTGAATTCTTCACAACTATTTGTGACGCCAAGTTTAGGCCTCCTCATGTAGTTGTGCATGAATTTAAGCATAAGAGTCGAACTAGGCTGTCTCCGGTTTTGCTAAACCCTTCCTCGGTACAATCTTCATCCAATATTGTGCCAAAAAACTAAAAACAGTTCAACCTTCTTCACAGATTTCCTTAATATATCAAAACGTTCGTGGTCTGAATTCTAAGCTCAAAAGGCTCTTTTTGAGTAGTTTCAAAGTTCGTTTTGACATTATTGCCCTTACTGAAAAGTGGTTAAGCCCGAATGTTTATAATAGTGAGATTCTCTCGAACGATTTCACTATTTACAGACATGATCGACGGACTCGTAGAGGTGGACGTGTCTTATTGGGCGTTAAATCTTATCCTTTCTGAATCTTTTGTTATACCCTGAACCCTGAAAAAAGGGTATAATGGTTTTGTGAAAATGTATGTAACAGGCAGAAGGAGGCGTGGCAGACCCCACAAAGTATATATATTCTTGATCAGGGAGAGAAGCCGAGTCGATTTAGCCCCGTCCGTCTGTCTGTCTGTTCGTCTGTCCGTCTGTCCGTATGTTTGAACGCGTCGATCTCAGAAGATATGAGAGCTAGAGACTTCAAATTTTTTTTGGAAGTTCGTGTATAGTACGATTCGATCGGGTTTGTTTCAAATATTCGATAACTATAATCGTTTTAATGTTATCGATTAAAAACCGATATCTTCATTTAGTTATAAAATTCTATTTAATTCATCTTTGTAGCTAGAGTCTTCCAATTGTGCATTTAGTGTTATTTGAGCCTTCTGCAATTTCGGTTTTTGTTAAATTTTGGATGCCACTCCCTCAAATTGCCCCTTCGCCTCAAATTGCTAAATCACGTATTTCAAGTACTAGAGACTTGTGCTTTGGCACATACACACATATGAATGTCATGATCACGCCCCACAAATTTGATCGTTCGACTAGAAAAAAAGTTATTAAACATTTAATATCTCATATTATCGGCGTCTTGCAGCAGCAGCGAAGCTGATGAGTCATAATGCACAGTTAGCAGATTGTGCGTGCGCCTGTGTGTGTTCTTGAGCGTGCATCTGTGTGTGTGTATGGTTTGCTTGCTAGATACATATAAAAGCAACGGAGAATGTTAGCGGCTCTTAGGAGTCGCAGTTCTTCGCAGGGTTCAGGGGATCTCTTTGTCGAGCAGTCTCGACTAGAGCACTCTTACTTGTTTTTTCAGCATCTCATGATATCGAGATAGTTGCTGTTAAACTTACTCTTAAATCGTGCTCCCTCTTTATTACTTGTTCATATATTCCCACGACTTCTGATTTTCAAGTTTATGCGCAACATATGACTTGCATTAAAGAAGTTTATGGACACGTGAAGGATAACGATTTCTTTTTGGTGTTAGGCGACTTTAATATACCGAACACTTCGTAGATCTCTAATCCTAGTTCAAGTTCCCTTATTCCTACAACTGATCATTTTTTTTATACCCTGAACCCATTGAAAATGGGAAAAAAGGGTATAATGGTTTTGTGAAAATGTATGTAACAGGCAGAAGGAGGCGTGGCAGACCCCACAAAGTATATATATTCTTGATCAGGGAGAGAAGCCGAGTCGATTTAGCCCGTCTGTCCGTCTGTCCGTCTGTCCGTATGTTTGAACGCGTCGATCTCAGAAGATATAAGAGCTAGAGACTTCAAATTTTTTTTTGGAAGTCCGTGTATAGTACGATTCGATCGAGTTTGTTTCAAATATTCGATAACTATCATCGTTTTAATGTTATCGATTAAAACCCGATATCTTCATTTAGTTATAAAATTCTATTTAATTCATCTTTCTAGCTAGAGTCTTCAAATTTTGCATTTAGTGTTATTTGAGCCTTCTGCAATTTCGGTTTTTGTTAAATTTTGGATGCCACGCCCTCAAATTGCCCCTTCGCCTCAAATTGCTAAATCACGTATTTCAAGTACTAGAGACTTGTGCTTTGGAACATACACACATATGAATGTCATGATCACGCCCCACAAATTTGATCAAAATCGTCTAGAAAAAAAGTTATTAAACATTTAATATCTCATATTATCGGCGTCTTGCAGCAGCAGCGAAGCTGATGAGTCATAATGTACAGTTAGCAGATTGTGTGTTGGTGCGTGCGTCTGTGTGTGTGTATGTATTGCTTGCTACATATGTACATACATATAAAAGTAACGGAGAATGTTAGCGGCTCTTAGGAATCGCAGTTCTTCGCAGGGTTCAGGGGATCTCTTTGTCGAGCAGTCTCGACTAGAGCACTCTTACTTGTTTTTTTATGAATTATTTTCTATTTCTATGTCTCAGATGAATTCAATCTGAAATCATCTGAACCGATGGCTTGATCTGGTTTTTATTAATGATGACTCTTGCATTAATGTTTCCTTTTTGTTTACCTGAGGATATTTATCATCCTACATTGGAGGTATCTCTGACCCTAAGTTCACCTCCAATTTGTAAACCTACTCCATCTCGTCGTTGTTACGTTAAGTGCAATTTTGCTTTGCTTAACCAACTTATTAGTGCAACAGATTGGTCTATGTTACATGATTCCGTTGATGTTAATTGTGCAACAACTATTTATACCCTGAACCCATTGAAAATGGGAAATCAGGGTATAATGTTTTTGTTGGAAGGCGTATGTATGTAACAGGCAGAAGGAGGCGTGGCAGACCCCATAAACTATATATATTATTGATCAGGATGACAAGCCGAGTCGCTTTAGCCCTGTCCGTCTGTCTGTCTGTCTGTCCGTCTGTCCGTCTGTCCGTCTGTCCGTCCGTCCGTCTGTCCGTCTGTCCGTATGTATGAACGCGTCGATATCAGAACTTACAATAGCTAGAGACTTCAAATTTTTTTGTAGGTCCCTGTATAGGGCGCGCATATCGAGTTTGTTTCAGAAATTCGATAACTGTTATCGTTTTATTGTTATCGATTAAAAACGAAAATCTAAGTTCAGCTATAAAATTCTATCTAATTCATCTTTTTAGCTAGTCTTCAAATTTTGCATTTAGTGTTTTTTGGACCTTACGCAATTTCGGTTTTTGTTAAATTTTGGATGCCACGCCTCCTTCGCCTCAAATTTGTAACTCCCGTATATCAAATACTAGAGACTTGTGCTTTGGCACATACATACATATGGATGACATGATCACGCCCAACAAGTTTGATCAAAATCGTTACTCTATAAAAAAGTTATTAAACATTCAATTTCCCATAGCATTGCCATGCAAAGCAGCCAAAGAACAGCTGACTCACCGACTTGCGCTTGTGTGTGTGTATGTTTTGCTTGTAATGAACGTACATATGCATGTGTATAGAAAAAAAAAAAACAAAGAATGCTTGGAATAGTGGTTCTTCGCAGGGTTCAGGGTATACCCTAGTCGAGCGGTCTCGAATAGAGTTTTCTTACTTGTTTGAGCCTCGCTTAATGGAAATCCCGATAATTTTAATTTCCGTCTAATTCGTAAAAAACCTGAAAACCCTTGCCATTTCGAATTATCGAGACTCGACTGTAGTATAAAAGCACACAAAATTCAATTTGAGTTTTTTAGCCAATAGCGCCATCCATGTTTCAATTCGATCGAACAGCTGATAGTTCGAAAACCATAGGGCCATCTAGTGGAAATATGTTCACTAAAACTTGCGGTTTAGAGAATTTGCAAGATGCTCGAAGTTTAATGCTTGTTTGTGTATGTGCGTGTACGCCTATGCTCACATGTGTTTGCCAATTGGGCCAAACATTTTGTTTAATAACTTTTGTGCAACTTAACGGCTCTGAATGAAATCTTCAGCATGTGATCTACATATTTTATTACGTTTTTTCCAATTTAAAAAAAATGCAAACTCATTCCAAGCAATCTCCATTTCTTTTATATACATCTATATATATATATATATATATATATATATATATATATATATATATATATATATATATATTGGGATGTCAATGTGAGTGTTAATTCCAAATCTCAACTCTCTAGCCCCTCTTGGACGTATTTCTATCTCTATCCGTATGTGTGACTGCGTCGATCTCAGTCATATCGAGTTTGTTTCATAAAATCGATAATTATTTTCTTTTAATTGCTATCTATTCAAAGCGAAAATCTAATTTCTGCAATTTCGGTTTTTGTTGTATTTTGGGTACCCCGCCCCCTTCGCCGCAAATTTGTAAATCACGTATTTCAAATACTATAGACTCGGCACATTCATACATATTATCATACATATACATATTAATGACATGATCACGCCCAACAAGTTTGATCAAAAACGTTCGTATAAAAAAAAGTTATTAAACATTTAATTTCCCATAATAATGGCATACATTTAACAGCCCAAGAACAGCTGACGCCACGCCTTGCGCCTGTCTGTACGTGTGTCTGTGTGTGTGTGTGTGTATGTGTTGCTCGTAATGTACGTACAGTGGCTCACAGCTTATTTCGTGCAGGGGTGCAATAAAACTTTAACAGCGTGTACCCCTTAGACTATTGAAGATATCAAAAAAAATTTTAATGCAGTATTATTTAGTAGTCATTTATAATATATTTAGGCACTTCATTGTTTTTTTCTTACTTAGAAAATAATTATTAAAACTAAAAAAATTTAACATCAGTGGCTTTTCCTATGTCACAGCTTATTTCGTGCACTGCACTTAACTCTAAAAATTATTCTTAAAAAATTAAACTAGTATTTGATGCGGCCTCCCTTTTGTTTATTGACCTCTTTAATGCGTGTTTCCATTGAAGAAACTAATTTTTTTGTGACTTCAGGAGATATTTTTCCCCATTCTTCCAGGAGGGCATTTTTAAGGTCATTTTTATTGGAAATTGACCTTTTCCGGATGGCCATGTCCAATATTGCCCATAAATTTTCTATCACATTAAGGTCAGGAGACTGGGCAGGAGGATTGACCACATGTGGGCAATTCCAGATCAACCAGGACTGGACAACGCCGGACTTGTGTTTTGGGTCATTGTCTTGGTAAAAACGGAATCGACCCTCTAAACCCAATTTCTCCGCACTTTGAAGTAGATTCTCCTTTAAAACAGAAAGTTACATATGTCTGTCCATGTTTCCTTCGATAAAAACCAGATTTCCAACTCCCGAAGCCGCCATGCATGCCCAAACCATGACACTGCCACCGCCATGCTTCATAGTGGGTCTTAAGTTCTTATTATGAAGCTCGGTATTTGGTTTGCGCCAAACATATTGCATCCCATCCGACCCAAAGATATTGAATTTGGCTTCATCGACATAGATTACTTCGTTCCAGAAAGAAATTGGGCGGGAAACATGATCCTTGGCAAAGTTAAAACGGCACTTCAGGTTTTTCGCATTTATGAATGGCTTTTTTCGTGCAACCCGGCCATTAAAATCCTGATCCCGCAACACACGACGAACTGTCTCTGCCGAACATTGTTTCCCCAGTTCTTTCTCAACATTCGATGCCAATTTTGGTGCCGATAATTTTGGATTGGCTTTAATTTTTCGCACAATAAGTCTCTCCTCGGCGTCAGTGAAAATTTTGTTCGGTGCTTTTCGGCCTTTATCTGCCACCCGATTTTTTCGAACAAAGCGCTGTATGATGTATTGCACTGTACTGGGACTCAACTGAACGATTTCGGCAATATTTCGCTGGAATTTGCCATTTTTGAAATGAGTTAGGACTAATTCTCGCATCTCAACAGTTGTACGTGGACTCATTTTTGTAATTCCCAATTAAACAATGTACTCAAGTGTGACCAGATCCACTATATCGAAAAAACTCTGAATAAACATGTATTTAATAGATAGAACTCAAAACCGTGACAAAAACACCGAAATTTTGGCAATAAAGACATTAAAAGTGCAGTGCACGAAATAAGCTGTGACATGGGAAAAGCCACTGATGTTTAATTTTTTAGTTTTAATAATTATTTTATAAGTAAGAAAAACAATGAAGTGCCTAAATATATTATAAATGACTACTAAATAATACTACATTTAAATTTTTTTGACATCTTCAATAGTTTAAGGGGTACACGCTGTCAAAGTTTTATTGCACCCCTGCACGAAATAAGCTGTGAGCCACTGTACATATATTTATGAAACAAACTCGATATGACTGAGATCGACGCGGTCACACATACGGATGGACGGACAGACGGCTGGACGGACAGCAGACGGACGGGGTATAAAAATCTGCAGCTTTTGAGCCATAGGCTCGCAACAAAATGACTTCGTTACTTACCTTCTCTGTTGATTTGGTAGCTAATTTGAGCGACTATCTTATGGATTTAAGATAATTTTAAAATATAATGTGCTGGATGCCCCTATGGTGTGCTGGGACGTGAATAAATATTTCGTAGTCGGTAACGTTCTTACTTGTTCCATTTGGACACTTATATTTGAGGGTTTGAAGGTGTTAATACGTTGGATCTGTCAATGACGATGGATCTATTGAATACTGATTTTTATAACAAACCATAAAATAAACTTACCATGTAATTTTTTAACAAACACATTTGTCTCCATTTTAAGAAATTCAACGGAATAGAGAGTTTTATAAAAACGCAGATGTTCGTCCACCGTTTACATATGCGTCCCTTATCAGACAGGTAAGTAAAAATTAATCATGCTTTCATACCTATTCACAAAAGCGAAATAACTGTATTGGTTTTTCGATATGTTTGTCTTGTTTTTGCATTGCACTATGGTCCCGTTTTTATACCCTGAACCCATTGAAAATGAGAAATCAGGGTATAATGTTTTTGTTGAAATGTATGTAACAGGCAGAAGTAGGCGTGGCAGACCCCATAAAGTATATATATTCTTGATCAGGGAGAGAAGCCGAGTTGATATAGCCATGTCCGTCTGTCCATCCGTCCGTCCGCCCGTCTGTCCGTATGTATTAACGCGTCGTTCTCATAACCTACAAGAGCTAGAGACTTGAAATTTTTTTTATGAAGGTTACTGTATATCACGAAAAGATCGAGTTTGTTTCAAACAATCGATAAAAATGTTCGTTTTAATGTTATCGATTAAAAACCGATATCTTCATTTAGTTATAAAATTCTATTTAATTCATCTTTATAGTTAGAGTCTTCAAATTTAGTATTTAGTGTTATTTGAGCCTTCTGCAATTTCGGTTTTTGTTAAATTTTTGATGCCACGCCCTCAAATTGCCCCTTCGCCTCAAATTGCTCAATCACGTATTTCAAGTACTAGAGACTTGTGATTTGGCGCATGCATACATATGGATGACATGATCACGCCCACCAAGTTTGATCAAAATCGTTGTTCTAGAAAAATTATTAAAAATTTAATTTCCCATAGCATTGCCACACAAAAAGAAGCCCAAGAACAGCTGACGCAACGACTTGCGCTTATGTGTGCGTGTGTCTGTGCGTGTGTGTGAGTGTGTTGGTTGTACTGTACGTACATGTGCATGTGTATATAAAAGAAACGAAGAATGCTTGAAATAGCGCTTCTTCGCAGGGTTCAGGGTATACCCTAGTCGAGCAGTCTCGACTAGAGTTTTCTTACTTGTTTATACCCTGAACCCATTGAAAATGGAAAAAAGGGTATAATGGTTTTGTGAAAATGTATGTAACAGGCAGAAGGAGGCGTGGCAGACCCCATAAAGTATATATATTCTTGATCAGGGAAAGAAGCCGAGTCGATTTAGCCCTGTCCGTCTGTCCGTATGTTTGAACGCGTCGATCTCAGAAGATATAAGAGCTAGAGACTTCAAATTTTTTTTTGGAAGTTCGTGTATATCACGATTCGATCGAGTTTGTTTCAAATATTCGATAACTATCATCGTTTTAATGTTATCGATTAAAAACCGATAACTTCATTTAGTTATAAAATTCTATTTAATTCATCTTTATAGTTAGAGTCTTCCAATTGTGCATTTAGTGTTATTTGAGCCTTCTGCAATTTCGGTTTTTGTTAAATTTTGGATGCCACGCCCTCAAATTGCCCCTTCGCCTCAAATTGCTAAATCACGTATTTCAAGTACTAGAACTGTGCTTTGGCACATACACACATATGAACGTCATGATCACGCCCCACAAATTTGATCAGCATTTAATATCTCATATTATCGGCGTCTTGCAGCAGCAGCGAAGCTGATGAGTCATAATGCACAGTTAGCAGATTGTGTGCTTGTGCGTGCGTCTGTGTGTGTTCTTTTGCGTTCGTCTGTGTGTGTGTATGTATTGCTTGCTACATATGTACATACATATAAAAGTAACGGAGAAAGTTAGCGGCTCTTAGGAATCGCAGTTCTTCGCAGGGTTCAGGGGATCTCTTTGTCGAGCAGTCTCGACTCGAGCACTCTTACTTGTTTGTTTAAGGTTTGCGAGCAACTAAAATTCGCAAATAACAGTTGAGGGTTTTTTTCTTTACGCTCAATAGGTCAGAGCAGAAGCGAAATAAATTATTCACGAAGTTAAATAAATATATTGGTTTTAGCAGTGTCCGTCATGCTGTCCGTCCATCTATCCGTATGAACGTAAACCGTTTCTACGCTATTGAAGCTAGAGATAGAAATACGTCCAAGAGGGGCTAGAGAATTGAGATTTGGAATTAACACTCACATTGACATCCCAATATCCAAAAACCTATGGTGGATATATATTCGCTGGCAAATCGGGTCAAACACATTTACATTTACAGTTTTAAAGATAGAACGCCCAAACTTTTCATCTGATATACTGTTACGATACTATAAAGATCGCTTTAAAAAAAATTATGTGGCCACGCCTATTGGGACAAATCGGATCTGAATATATAGTGATTTTACTAATTCTGTTATGTTTTGATGCTAGAGACGTGAGACTTGGTATATATACTCAGGTTAATATCAGATCGAAAAGTTATGTCGAATTTATCTACGATCACAGGGGCTTTGCAAATAGGGATAATCGGGACGGGAAAAGCAAATTTAATTTCGGGATGGGATGGGGTGGGAACCAATTTCATTCCCAATCCCATCTCTAATTAGTAATTACTAGACACATTATGTGTTGCCGAAATTGTTTGAGAAAAAAACGCTAGATTGGCAAAAAAAAAAAAAAAACCCAAAAAAAAATTTTTAAAAAGCTAAAAAAAAGCCCTAGATTTTTTAAAAATGTTTTTTTAAATATATTTTATTCTAAGTTTTTAATAATGTCATCTATATCGACAGCATCTTCATCGGAGGAGGAATTCTTATAGGTTCCGATCATTCTTAGGAAATTGGGAGGTATTTTATATAAAAATAAAATTAAACTATATTTGGTGCTACCAATATCGTTGCGAAGATCTTCTTTAAAGTGGCACGCTAAAACATTTTTCATAACATAGGTACACTTTGTACGGTGCATCTTGATTTTTTTTTTTGCTGTACTATCGTCACTAAATTGAGTGCTGCATAATATGCCTAGGTGATACACCGATGCAGTGGCAGTATGTTTTGCCACGAAAAGACAAAGCGCAGCTTCATGCTCTAATGTTTTTGTTGGCAATTGCACGAATTGTATTATGTTGGGCTGCGAAAAGCCGATCATACAATCATTACAATCACTTTAAATAACTTCTTGGAGCACTCTAATAGTCAAGGCAAGAATTGCAATAATGCATATGTATTGTCGATAATATTTTAGTGTTGAAAATCGTAAAAAAAATGGAAATGTATGAAAATAAAATTTGGTACATAAAAAAAGCTGAAAAAACCCCAGATAATTTAAAATCACGCCAATTCAGGGTTTTCCCCCTGTTTTCAAATTCTTCCCGCTATCACACTTCAAAAAACCCCAAAGCTAGCGGGAAAAACCCAGATCGGCAACACTGGACACATATGCTCGCCAAAAGAAGAAGAACCATTATCACCTGATTCAGAGTCGCATCTCGATTCTTAATACTACAGCGTTGCCTAAAACTATTTATCGATGTATCACTTAAACTTAACATAAAACATTGATATAATTACTTTACAACTCGGCCGTCCTAACCAGGGAATCGGCCTCGATTCCTAATTAAGAGTAATAAGAATTGGATCATGTTGCTGTGTCGATGTCAGATGTGCAATCTGGATTGGGCTTAAGCCACAACTTAAGTTTGGCAGCTTCTATCACTACGTCGTACGTTTGTTGGGTCAGCTGCGACCCGTCAACGTCACGGATGGCATACCGATTGGGAGTTTCTTATGTAAAACGTAGGGACCGCGGTATAGCCGAATACATTTCTTATTTGTGCCCACCGAGGTGCCCACATTTTTTATGACAAAATCACCATCTTCATAGCTAGCTGCCGGTGAATGATTCTTAGCAAAGTACTCTGTGTTATACTCTTGAGATTTGACTATGTTCTGCAGTGCACTCTTACGAACATCTTCGACAGAGGAGTGAACTTCAGGAAACCTATCATCCAGTTCGTTTAATTCGTCTACAACTACACCTTGTTGTTCGACTCCGAGCAAGAGAACAGAAACTGCGAATTTCATTGTGGAATGGACAGAGTTGTTTAAGGCGAATTCAATTTTTGTAAGTTGTTTAACCCCTTTGGACCATGGTTCAGTCAGTTTCCCTACCAAGACCTAAGACCCGGTTGACACGCTCAACCTGACCATTGGCACGGAGGGAGGCAGTGGCATTTTGGACATTTTTATTGGACTACAGGGAATCGGTGAATTCGGAGTAAGTGAAGCAAGTACCTCGGTCTCTAATAATTCGGCGGGGTCTACAGTAATTCACAAAATACTGAGACTCTAAAGTCTGGCATACCTCGCGAGAATAGTCGTAGCGCCAGGGTATAACATTACAAATTTCGTGAAAGCGTCAATGACAACCAGCAGGTATTTCTTCTTGGAACGTAGAGACGGAAGGAGGCCTAGGTGATCAACGTGGATCCGTCGAATGGCAGAGGCGCTTTTGGAATGCTGTGTAAATTGACGCGGTTGTTCTGGACGGAAGAGGAATAATATATACATTTGAGGCAGCTCTTAATGTAACCATGTATGGAAATCAATAATGTTGCTTAATTTGCAAACAACACTTTTCGGTGGCAAAATGGCCCAGTTTCTCGTGAACCCTGATAAATAGTTGGCCGGGACATATTCTTGCGGCACGTTGGTTGGAGATAAATGATACACTAAACCGTTCCAAAGCTTGAAGTCTGACAACTCATGTTTTCCAAATTCTCACGGAATTTACAATTTTCGGTTCATGTTTCTGCGTCAATTGCTGCTGAAAGTCTAGATTCAGATCGTCCACGTACGCGAATACAGTCGCGTGCTCAAGGCATCGACATGGGGCATGCTAACTCCGGACCGGTGTACAATCGTATAGTTGTAATTTTCTAAAAGTAGGGCCCATCGAGAAAGCTGGTGAGTTACAATCGGTAATTATTTTGAACGGAATGAACTTCAGGTATGTTTAAAATTGCCAACGTCTCCAATTCGTAACTGTGTAATTTCGTTTCGGGGTCGGAAGTTGTTTTTGAGAAATAGAACACAGGATAGAATTTACCATCCGTTTGTTTCTGAAGGAGCATTGAAGTTTTAAGCTTAAGTTTTCTGAATAATCGGGACATCGGGTATGCTATCTTATCAAAACTAGGTACACATCGGCGGAAGTATGAAAATAAGCCAAGACAGCGTTCCAGCTCTTTCCTATCCCTGGGGATTGGCCAACTACTTATGCTCTCTATTATAACTATGGAATACTTCTTGATACACGAAACGACATTTGAACAGCTTGAGGCATAAACCATTTACCCGCAAATTATAAAGTGTCTCCCGTAGTACCTTCAGATGCGTCTCGAATTCATGTAAAGCAATCAGGATATCATCCATATATATCATCAACTGCCCTCCTTTTATGAGCTCTTTTAAAATGAAGTGCACAAATCTGGCAAAGACGGGAGGACCGTTACAGAGTCCGAAGGTCATGCGCATATATTCTAATTGCCCGTCAAGGGCTACAAAATCAGTGTACTTAATTGAATCTGGATGCATCTCCGCGGGAAGAAATCCACTTTGCAAATCTACCACAATAAAGAAAGACTTCCCATATGTTCAACACAATCATCTAACAGCGGAATTGGGAAATGGTTACGTACTGTAATCTTGTTCAACGGGCGGTAATTAGCACACTTTCTTAACATGTTGTCCTTTTTACGTACTGGCTCTATTGTGGAAGCGTAAGGGGAGACAGATGGCTAATTCGATTTTCAATTCGTACTTGACGGGTTTAATCAGTTCCTGAGGAACGAACAGGTAACAATCAGAAATGATAGACTTTAGGACGACAGTTTTTTTTTGGTGACAGGGCAGGTTCTACATCGAATTCGCCTTTATTGGCTTCGGGGACCTCAATTTCATTCAAAGCCGCCAGAGCGTCATCCAACGTATCAGTTGGCAAACAAGGTGTATCTAGTCGACTTGCATCAGACAAAGCAGGCTGATAGAGTGACTGAACAGGTTTTAGATTAGATTGTTTATCATAGACATCAGGGATCTCAATGGAGTTGATGGCAGCCAGGGCATCGTTCAAGGTTTCAGTGGGTAAAAAGGAAGATTTTACCTGATTGACAACAGGCAGTGGTTCGGAAGGCACAAACTTATTTAGATGAAGCAGTTGGTTACCAATTTTCGGGTTATTTTCGGCGATTTCACATTTGACACATTTGACATCAAATAGCAGTGAGTTTCATGTTCATAACTTCATTGGATTTATTCAAAGATAATAACTGATTTTTACCATTTTCACATTTTTAGATCTATAAGGACTTATATTAGTTTTAAACAAAATATCTCGTCCCAAAATCATTGGCGATTCAGTCGCTCTGTTAAAAGGATATCAAATGAATGTAATACAGCTAAATTAAGTAATCGAATGGCACATTTGATCTTTCCGAGAGATAATATCTGATTGTTTCATAAGCCGCGGCAGTTTAACTTCTTAGGCCTAAGGCGGTAGTTGGACGGGAATTCTGACTGGCAAATGAAGCTGTTAGGGTTGCCCGAATCAAGGAGGGAGACCATATTTATAAACTCACTGCTTATCAATTGGCACAAACGCAACACTTACCAGTTGTACATTATCTAACTTAGAATCTTGGACATCAGTTCGGCCAGTTCCACCGGTCTAATCGGTTTCGGGCACTGACTTCTATAATGTCCGAATAACGAGCAGTTGAAGCAAGAACATCTCGTGCTGGATGCGTGCTGAACATAAGATGCAGCGGAAGGCGTGACAGCAGAAATAGCTGCTAGCAGTGGAAGGCGTGGCATCAGACGAGGTCGTCGACTCAATGGCAGTTGAATCAGATGTGCACATCACAGCCTACGTACAGCCTCTTGATTTGCGCCAATGTAGCTGACTGTGGCACTTCCACATCACTTGCGCTCAAAGTTTTACACATATCCTCCTTGGTGATTCCCATTGTGGCGTCTCTTTCGTTGGCCAATGCAGAATCTTGTTTTTTTGCACCCTGAACCCATTGAAAATGGGAAAATCAGGGTATAATGTTTTTGTTGAAAGGCGTATGTAAGTAACAGGCAGAAGGAGGCGTGGCAGACCCTATAAAGTATATATATTCTTGATCAGGGAGACAAGCCGAGTCGATTTAGCCCTGTCCGTCTGTCTGTCCGTCTGTCCGTCCGTCTGTCCGTCCGTCTGTCCGTATGTATGAACGCGTCGTTCTCAGAACCTACAAGAGCTAGAGACTTGAAATTTTTTATATAGGTTCCTGTATAGCACGAAAAGATCGAGTTTGTTAAAAAAAATCGATAACTGTCTTATTTTTAATGTTATCGATTAAAAACGAAATCGATGCTCCGTTATATAATTATATATAATTCATCTTTATAGCAAGAGTCTTTAAATTTTGCATTTAGTGATATGTGAGCCTTATACAATTTCGGTTTTTGTTAAATTTTGGATGCCACGCCCCCTTCGCCTCAAATTTGTCCCGTATATCAAATACTACAGACTTGGCACATACACGCCCAACAAGTTTGATCAAAATCGTTGCTCTAGAAAAAAAGTTATTATACTATTTCACATAGTGATATAGTATATTGGTTTTGTGCAATGTCCGTCATGCTGTCCGTCCGTATGAACGCAAACTATTTCCACGCTATTGAAGCTAGAGACTTGAAATTTGAAATATATACTCGTGTATACCCTCGTCTGATAAAGTGTCAAGATTTTCCCGATACGCCCACTAGGGGCGTGGCAAATCGGAAAATGCATTTTCCTGCATCTTAGAAACACTACTTCTAGAAAGGCTAGAGAGTTGAGATTTTAACTGAACAGTCCCGTCGACATCCCAAAATCAAAAAGCTATGGCTTTAAAGCTAAAACACCCAAATTTAGCTCGTGAATTACTGTTACGATCCTATAAAGATCGCTGAAAAAAATTTATGGCCACGCCTACTAGGGGCGTGGTAAATCGGATCTGAATATATAGTGATTTTACTAGTTTCGTTATATTTTGAGCACTATTGATGAGCTCTATTGAGACTTGGTATATATACTCGGGTTAACATTCCACAATCGAAAAGGTATGGCGGATATATCTACGCCTTCAGGGGGCGTGGCAACTAATATCAGCTTATATCTCCCACAGTTTTAGTGCTAGAAGCTTCAAAGAAGCTGCTAAGTTACTGGGGGCCTCGTCTGTCGATTCCCCAACAATTATTGTTACGCCCCAAAAGGGGCGTGACATTCAGAAAAATACCTGTAATTTTCGCATTTTTCGAATGTAAGCATCCAAACTTTACAGTTATATTCCTGAACGCCCACTCTATGCACATGCCAAAAATTATTTGTCTACGGCCACTGGGGGCGTGGCAAATCAAAACTGAAACATCTGCAGCTTCTGAGCCAATAACGCGCCACATAATGATTTTGTGACCTTTGACCTTGCCTTTTCATTTTTCAAATTATATATATATGTTTGAAAAGACTATTTTATTAATACAAAATAACTAAATAAAGAAAATATAACAAAACAATTAAGAGTGCTCTAGTCGAGACTGCTCGACAAAGAGATCCCCTGAACCCTGCGAAGAACTGCGATTCCTAAGAGCCGCTAACATTCTCCGTTACTTTTATATGTATGTACATATGTAACAAGCAATACATACACACACACAGACGCACGCACAAGAACACACACAGACGCACGCACAAGCACACAATCTGCTAACTGTGCATTATGACTCATCACCTTCGCTGCTGCTGCAAGACGCCGATAATATGAGATATTAAATGTTTAATAACTTTTTTTCTAGTCAAACGATTTTGATCAAATTTGTTGGGCGTGATCATGGCATTCATAAGTGTGTATGTGCCAAAGCACAAGTCTCTAGTACTACTAGCAATTAGCAATTTGAGGCGAAGGGGCAATTTGAGGGCGTGGCATCCAAAATTTAACAAAAATCGAAATTGCAGATGGCCCAAATAACACTAAATGCACAATTGGAAGACTCTAACTATAAAGATGAACTAAATAGAATTTTATAACTTAATGAAGATATAGATTTTTAATCGATAACATTAACACGATAGTTATCGAATATTTGAAACAAACTCGATCGAATCGTGATATACACGAACTTCCAAAAAAAATTTTGAGGTCTCTAGCTCTTATATCTTCTGAGATCGACGCGTTCAAACATACGGACAGACGGACAGACAGACAGACGGACAAGGCTAAATCGACTCGGCTTCTCTCCCTGATCAAGAATATATATACTTTATGGGGTCTGCCACGCCTCCTTCTGCCTGTTACATACATTTTCACAAAACCATTATACCCTGTAAAGGTACGTTTTTCCAGCTGGGGCAGACTCAGCCTGGCCCAGGCTCACCTACAAGATAATTTATAGGATGCTGGGACGCACTGGGGTAGGGGACGGGAAATGCGGCAACTCATGGCCGCTGGCGGAGCTGCTCTCGCCTGGGAGTAGCGCGACAACGATCGCTGCACCGCGCCGGTCAACTTTGGCTGCGGCAGCAGGTTTGAACTTGACCGCTGGTCTTAAACTCTGACGGGCAAAGCACGAACGTAGGGGATCTAGCGTTCGTTAGCACTTATGCAAATGTTTCTCCAAAATTGAAAACACAAAGATTTCGGTTTATTCTTTATTTCCCTTAGATAACTCACGGTTCCTCGACCTTCCTCCCGTGCCTCTTTCCTTGTATATTCTTCTTCTGCTCGTCTCGCTTTTCACTTTCACTTGTGTCTTCCTTTTCACTATTTGGCGGCGATACGCCCTCACCTTCTCACAATTTGCTCCAGCTTCTTCACTCTTTCGCGGTCACACTCTGACTGCCCTACTCGCACTTCGGACGATCGCGCGCCGACCTCGGCAATGCAATTTGTCGCGGCCGCTGCTTCTCACCACGAAGCTTTCAATTTTCCGCGGCGCGCCTAGCTACATTGCCGATCATCGGCGCGCATATAAGGGGGGTTCGCCTTCTAACTTAAACCTAATAAGGGCGGGCCCTTCATGGGCCGCCTCTGCGCTCCATTGCGCCCACAACTAATCTTCATAACTCATCTCCTAATCAAATCTCTTACTCACTATACTGCCCTCGCCCTCCCTCGCGAGTCGCACGACATCGGAGGAAACAAATCTGATGATCCGGTATGGGCCGTCAAACTTCGGGGCCAATCTCGCAGCGAATCGTTCAGCTGCGTTGGACAGCTGGCGCTGACGCAGCAGGACTAGGGACCCGACCGTGGGCCTCCACTCGCGCCTGCGAAGATTGTAGTACCGCCCTTGGTCCCACTTCCACTTGACGCCTTTCTTCAGGAGTGACGTCATCGGTTGCACCAGACCCCATAAAGTATATATATTCTTGATCAGGGAGACAAGCCGAGTCGATTTAGCCCTGTCCGTCTGTCTGTCTGTCTGTCCGTCTGTCCGTCTGTCCGTATGTATGAACGCGTCGATCTCAGAACTTACAATAGCTAGAGACTTCAAATTTTTTTTGTAGGTCCCTGTATAGGGCGCGCATATCGAGTTTGTTTCAGAAATTCGATAGCTGTTATGGTTTTATTGTTATCGATTAAAAACGAAAATTTAAATTAAGCTATAAAATTCTATCTAATTCATCTTTATAGCTAGAGTCTTCAAATTTTGCATTTAGTGTTATTTAGGTCTTACGCAATTTCGGTTTTTGTTAAATTTTGGGTGTCACGCCCCCTTCGCCTCAAATTTGTAACTCCCGTATATCAAATACTAGAGACTTGTGCTTTGGTACATACATACATATGGATGACATGATCACGCCCAACAAGTTTGATCAAAATCGTTACTCTAGAAAAAAGTTATTAAACATTTAATTTCCCATAGCATTGCCATGCAAACAGCAGCCAAAGAACAGCTGACGCAACGAATGGCGCTTGTGTGTGTGTGCGCCTGTGTATGTGTGTGTATGGTCTGTTTGTAATGAACATATATATACTTATGTATATTAAAGAAACGGAGATTGCTTGGAATAGCGGTTCTTCGCAAGGTTCAGGGTATACCCTAGTCGAGCGGTCTCGACTAGAGTTTTCTTACTTGTTTTCCCAAGTTTTTGTGTAGGGAGTTGAAATATAACAATATTTCAATAGATATCCTACTTCTGAGTTATAACAAACTTATTATCAGGGTCGATTAATGTAGATTATAATTATTTATTATGATGATTATTTTTCCAATCGAGCAGACACATCTGCTCGCCAAAAGCGTCATTCTCAGCTAATTCAAAGTCGCATCTCGATAGACATTCTTAATACTACAACGTTGCTTAAATTGATTGATGATCAATTGATAAGTATCAATATATAACTTAAACTTAACATAAAACATTGATACAAATACTTTACAATTATTTCCTATACTTAAAAATATTATTAACAAGTAATAACGTTGCAATCGGACGCAACCGTCATCGAAATACTTTTTCATTACACACATTATATCACATTATATTTTAGAATTAAGCTTAATTCCTCACTGTCGCCGCTCAAATTAGCTGCCGATTAAAAATTTTCATTGGAAATGGCCAGACAGTTTCAATTTGAATCGAAACTTAGAACCTCACCTTAGCATACTAAAATTGAGAGAGATGGCATTTCTCAAAATGAGAGAGGTGGCATCTCTCAAAATGAGAGAGGTGGCATCTCTCAAAATGAGAGAGGTGGCATCTCTCAAAATGAGAGAGGTGGCATCTCTGAAAATGAGATGCTCGTTGGCGAGCGAAAAGGTGTGGGCAAATCAAAAGACAAGATCAAAGGTCACAATGTCATTATGTGGCGAGTTATTGGCTCAGAAGCTGTAGACTTTTCAGTTTTGATTTGCCACGCCCCCAGTGGGCGTAGACATATAATTTTTGGCATGTTCATAGAGTGGGTGTTCAGGAATAAACCTGCAAAGTTTGGATGATTACATTCCAAAAACGCGAATATTACAGGGTATTTTTTATTTATTTTGTTTTGGTTTTATTTATTTTGTCACGCCCCTAGTAGGCGTGGCCATAAAATTTTTGGGCGACCTTTAAAGTATCGTAACTGTAATCACAAAGCAAAAATGACTGAAAAATCCCGTTGTTTCTAAGAATTAGCGTAAATCAGAATTGGAAAACGCAATGTGTAAACACTTTCTTGACAGCATAAAATATGAGTCATCTCAGTTTGTATACCCTGAACTTATTGAAAATGGGAAATCAGGGTATAATGTTTTTGTTGAAATGTATGTAACAGGCAGAAGGAGGCGTGGCAGACCCCATAAAGTATATATATTCTTGATCAGCGAGAGAAGCCGAGTTGATATAACCATGTCCGTCTTTCCGTCCGTCCGTCCGTCATTCCGTCTGTCTGTCCGTCTGTCCGTATGTATGAACGCGTCGTTCTCAGAGCCTATAAGAGCTAGATACATGAAATTTTTTATGTAGGTTCCTGTATAGCACGAAAATATCGAGTTTGTTTCAGAAATTCGATAACTGTCTTAATTTTAATGTTATCGAATAAGAACGAAATCGATGCCCAGTTATATAATTCTACATAATTCATCTTTATAGCTAGAGTCTTCAAATTTTGCATTTAGTGTTATTTGGACCTTACGCAATTTCGGTTTTTGTTAAATTTGGGATGCCACGCCCCCTTCTCCTCAAATTTGTAAGTCCCGTATATCAAATACTAGAGACTTGTGCTTTGGCACTTACATACATATGGATGACATGATCACGCCCCACAAGTTTGATCAAAATCGTTGCTCTAGAAAAGTTATTAAACATTTAATTTCCCACAACATTGCCATGCAAACAGCAGCCAAAGAATTGGCGTTTGTGTGTGCGTTCGCCTGTGTATGTGTGTGTATGTTTTGCTTGTAATGAACGTACATATGCATGTGCATATAAAAGAAACAAAGAATGCTTGGAATAGCGGTTCTTCGTAGGGTTCAGGGCATACCCTAGTCGAGCGGTCTCGACTAGAGTTTTCTTACTTGTTGTTGTTTATTTTGTTACACATTGTTACTTTTGCAATTTGTTTTTGACAATTCAACTTACAATTGATCATTTAACAACTGAGCGTTAGGATAATTTCATAAATTTTAACTAAAAGCTTCAATTTTTGCATCTAAAGTCAAAAAATGTAATTTTTTTGTGTGTGCGTTCGCCTGCGTATGTGTGTGTATGTGTTGGTTGTAACGAATCTTCGGTTTGCCCCGAGTTTAAGCCGGGCCGCACTCAGCCGACTGTGTGTTCGTGCCAACAAATTTATATGTTGGGCGCCTGCCGATAAATAATAAGTCCTGCTTTTAGATTTAATAATATAAACTGGTTTATTCACGTTGGTATATAACTATTTGAGTACAGCAAAGTGATTTCTTAGGCTATAGCTGTACACGGCTAAGCCCGCAGGATTCGTAGGTGCCGTGAGGAGCACTTCGGCTAACGAGCGGTTAGCCTCTGAGCCGTCTAGAGGTTGCAGAACACTCCAGAGTACGTCAAGATACGCGCTGTGATCTCTAGCGGTTCGCCGAGAGTATCACAGGCACTCCTACTGCTGGATTCGCTCGCTGGCACTCTAGACCGCGCCTCAAAGACGTGCGCTCTTCCGCACGACTACTCTCACGTACCTCTTCCTCCTGGTTGTAGGGCACGCCACTCCTTGGAACGCTTTCCGAGCACACCTTAGAGCTGGCTGGGCTAGCGCACGCTGATCTCCACAGGATCGTAGTTTTGCCGTGAGAAGCACTCCGGCTAGCGATCGATTAGCCTCTGCGCCGTCTAGAGGTTGCAGAGCACTCCAGGGTACGCCAGGATACGCGCTGTATACTCCAGCGGCTCGCTTGGATCACCACACGCACTCCTACAACTGGATGTACTCGCTGGCACTCTAGACTGCGTCTCAGAAGGCTTACGTTGCTTTCGCACGGCTACCCTCACTAACCTTACTCTCCTGTTCAGGTTACGCTGCTCTAGCACCAGCTGCCGGCCGTACCTCTGTCCTCAAAGATACGGTTTGGTATGCGTCCAGGATATTCCTCTGAATATCCTTGTATGTATCCCACGATGTCCTTTATGTCCCTCGTTGTCCTTCGTTGTCCTTCGTTGCACTTCGTTTCACTTTATACTTTCACTCCGTTGACGCTCGGCACTTTCACTTTTCACTGGAATCGACTGACCCAGTGCCGAGCCGTGAGCGTCTTTTCATAGCAGCGCCGCAGGCCCTGCTTCGGCTCTGGAGCGGGGCCTGCCTCGGCTCTCTGTAGCGGGGCCTGTCTCCTCTTCGTTTCTGCTTTAACGGCAACATCGCCTGATTTTGCGCGACGCCAAATACGCGTGATCGCGTGGCAGCCTCTCATTGGCCGAAGCACCGTTACACGCCTGCGAGTGAAAGTAATAGCTACTTTCTCGCGGCTACGAACGGCACTTCGGCTAGCGGTGCACGATCAACGCAGAGAGTGCGACGCGAGTAAATCGCTGAATTGGTAAGAGCGAGCGAGACGACTCATCGCTCGCCTTTGACCCTTTCCAGTCGCGAGGGTCGCTCTTACCGTACTCGCGTCGCTGTGTGGAACATTTATATGCCTGCACGCCCACCCATATAAATGCACAGCAAATACATGCAAGTATACAGGTTGTGACGTGCCTGCATATAATGTTCCTCACACTCCCCTCTTTCTTCGGTAAACACGAAACTTTCGTGTTTTAAATTTGTCCGAAGTTTTTTAAATTTGGCGCCACTCAAACCGTTCTGCTCCTCTTTGTTTTGCTCCACCGCATTGCTCAGTGTTGCCACCTGGCACGCGATGTCGATCCACCCAGTGGCAACGCCGTACTCACTGCTGATCGACACCCTGCTGGCAACACTGTCACAACAACAGGTAAGCAAAACAAAGTGTTTTATTAAAATATTTACCAAATTCTAATAAAACTTCCTCGGTTTTTAGGCAGCTTCACTCCTTGATGCCCCTTTGGCCATGCTCCGTCTGCCGCTGCAGTAGACGACCCTCTTTACCTTTTCCATGTGCCGCCAGCCACTCGGCTGTGTTGTGGCCGTGTATTGGCTGCAGTGGCGGCGCCTCCAATTTTGTGCGGCCACTTCTAGGCGAGCTTTGCCAGCTTCGGACCCTGGCGACTGGCTCCTCTCACCCTCGGGGACCCACTAATGGGGATTCCGGGCTCCGCGGGAAATTTCGGTGCACCAGACGACGTTCGTGAACTGGCTCTGGGGTGTCGCCACGCTGGCACCGGGCAGACGGTTTGGCATACTCCTCATTCGCGCACAGCTCCAGCAGATTCGCTGGCCAGTGCGCGAGGATCGGCCTCGTCTCTTCTGCCGATGCCCTAGCTTCACTACCCAGACCCTCCAGCTACGTAGCAGAAGTCTGGCGCTGAAATCTCCTGCGAGCCCATTCCCTTGAGTCTGCCAACACTCCAGACGTGCTTCTCTCCCACGTCGATGTCACTCCCTCGTCGCTATCACCTTCCACGTTGCTGTCCCCCTGGACTGCCACCAACACGCCCTTTTATAGCCTCTGCCGCCGCTCTGCTGGCCGTGCGGGCGGCAGCACTTAACGGATCCTGTGCCCTCTACTGCTCCCTTTCTAGCGCGGGGTGCACTCTTCTAACCACCCATCCTTAGCGCTGACTTCCAGGTCCCTATCTTTGTCGCCTAATTCGAGCCTTTGCCCTTTTTTGCCCTTGACGGTCGCATATGGTTGTTGTTGCCCGTTTTACATGTTTGGGCTATGTTTGCCGATTCCAGCTGTTTTGTTGTTGCCCGTTTTGCATATTAGGGCTATGCTCGTGCGATGCGCGCTTGTTGTTATTGTTGTAGCCGCTCTTTTTCTCAGCACAGCTACAGGCGTTCGCTTACTCTCACGAGCTTCGGCTCGCCTCGGCCGTAGCGATCGCCGCTCAGCTGCCCGAGTTCATTGGCCTCTGTGCCCGGCCGCATTGTTGTTTTTTTTTTACTCTCTCTCGCTCTCCACTGTTCCAATGCTCTCGCCGTGGCTTGAGCGTGCATGTGCATTTGCAAGTGCGTGGGCGTACGCAAATCTACGTGTGTGGTGGTGTCCGTTTTCGCATATGCTTTTGCGCTCGTCTTCATGAGCCGCGCTGTGCAGCCGAGATTGTTGTTGATTGTGACGGCGCTCTCTCGCATCACAGTTACAGCTGACACTGTTGTTGTTTGTTGGCGCGGGCTCCCTACAGTTACAGCTGATACTGTTGTTGTTTGCCCTAAAGAGGGCTCGCCTCAGTTACAGCTGACACTGTTGTTGTTTGCGGGAATACTATTCCAGCTGCGATTGTTGTTGTACGAACGAATCACTTTGCTGTACTCAAATAGTTATATACCAACGTGAATAAACCAGTTTATATTATTAAATCTAAAAGCAGGACTTATTATTTATCGGCAGGCGCCCAACATATAAATTTGTTGGCACGAACACACAGTCGGCTGAGTGCGGCCCGGCTTAAACTCGGGGCAAACCGAAGGTTCGTTACAGTATATATTTATGTATATTAAAGAAACGGAGATTGCTTGGAATTGCGATTCTTCGCAGGGTTCAGGGTATACCCTAGTCGAGCGGTCTCGACTAGAGTTTTCTTACTTGTTTTTTATTGGTGCCTTGCAGCCAGAGTTGAGTCAGCTGAATAGTTAGCATACAAAAGAAATGGAGAATTTTTGCGAATCTTAGGAATTGCGGTTTTCGCAGGGTTCAGGAGATTTTTAAAGTCGAGTAGACTTAACTAGAGCGCTCTTATATATTAATAAAGAGGGACAATGAACGACTCTTTCCAAATTGAAGGAATCGAGGTGTCAAGGGATAAGTTAAACAGCTTTAGTAGTGGTAACTGAAGGTAATCACCCCATTCTTTAATAATGCAACTGGGAATATTAGCAGCTCGTGGAGAGAAAGATGATTTCAATGAATGGCTTAAATCAAAAGAAATAAAATAAGGATATGAAGTTTTATTAGGATCTACAGATGAATAAGGTGATTGGAAAAGGTCCATCGGAATTATGATAGTTGTGAGCAAACTGCCTTTTGCAACGCATAAGGTCATTCTCATAGCAACGGGAATTTAAAATGTTAAAATTCGACTTGGCTATGGAATATTTAGACCAGTTAATCTATACTTTTTTATTGGAAAGCGTCTGAGTAATCCATTGCGGTTTGTTAGAAAGAGGCAAAGGGAGACACATAGGAATGCACACATCAAGAAGAAAGTTTAAAGTGTTATAGAAAATAGTTGTTGCACAATTAACATCAACGGAATCATATCAATTTGTTGTACTAATAAGTTGGTTAAGCAAAACAAAATTGCACTTATTGTAACATCGACGCTGTATTGATGGCGAAGGTTCACAATTAGGATGATGAATATCGGCAAGTAAACAAAAAGGGAATGATCTTGAAACATTAATGCATGTGGCGTCATTAATAAAAACTAGAGTAAGCTACCATTTCAGACGAATTCAGTTAATCTGAGACACGGAAGGCCGTATCGTCGCGCGAGTTAGGATCGCCGGTCGCGAGATGGACGCTACGATCGACACAGGGGCTAGTCGTAGCTTCATGAGCGGAGATTACGTGCGGAGGAAGGCGATCGCGGGAAAGGTCGAGAAGGTGCAGTCGCGCATCAGGCTGGCGGACGGGTCGTCGTTGGATGTGAGGAGGCTGATGAGGGTGCAGGTGGATCTTACTCATCATGAATACCATGTTGGACCAGGTCATTCTAGGGATAGATTTCCTGACCGCCATGGGAACGACCGTACGCTGCGGAAGTGCTGCGCTTTATATGAGGGCTGAGGCCGCGCCACCGGGGAAGGAGTTGCCATCCGTCTCCAAGAAGACGTCGTTAGACGGTGCCCAAGAGAAAGACGTGAGACGCCTGCACGACGAACGAGGAGGAGGAAGTTCAGCCCCAGGATGACGCCGTCGAACAGGTGCAGTAGTTTGGAGACGACCAACTGAGCTGAGATTTTAGCGGGACAGGCGATAGACGAGCATTTGCCATAGGCAGGAAGGGTCGGATGCGAGGACGAGGTGGAGACGAACGCAGGGGATGCAGAGTGGCCGGCTGATCTAGGAAGTGGAATAAAGAGATTTCTCAAGGACGAGCTGGCACTGTTCGCACACCTCGAAGGGGTGTCCCATGTCGGCGAGCATAGCATCCGGATGAAGGATGATAGACCTCTGAAGCAGAGCTACTATCCCAAGAATCTCGCTATGCAGAAGGTGATTGACGAGCAGGTGGAGGAGCTGCTTCGAATTGGAGCGATCGAGCCGTCGAGAAGTCCGCACAGTGCGCGAATAGTCTTGGTGAAGAAAAAGACAGGGGAATGGCGCATGTGCATCGACTATCGGCAGCTGAACGCTTATTCGATACCCGACGCTTATCCAGTCCCTCGGATCAATTACATCCTCGAGAAGTTGAGTAACGCGCGTGTCATCTCGACGCTAGATCTAAAGAGCGGATATTGACAGATCCCGATGGCGGCGGACAGTAGGGAATGCACGGCGTTCACTGTGCCTGGGTGGGGTTTGTTTCAATGGCGGGTGATGCCATTTGAGTTGCTCTCGACTGGGGCAACGTTTCAGAGAGCGATAGACAAGGTTACAGGGCCGGAGATGGAGCCGCACGCGTTCGCATATCTGGATGATATTGTGTTGATAGGCGCCGATGAGGATCAGCATATGGCTAACTTGAAGGAGGTGTTTCGGAGGCTGAGAGCAGCCAACCTAAAAGTTAATCGCTAGGAATGCAGCTTCTTTAGAGAAAGGTCGGTCTATCTGGGGCATGTAGTGACGGGGGAGGGAATCAGTACGGATCCGTCCAAGGTTGAAGCGATCCGGAAACTCCCTGCTCCCTCGAATCACAAAGAGCTGCGGCAATGTTTGGGGATGGCGTCGTGGTACCTAACTTCGCATCCCTGGTGCAACCGATGACGTCACTCCTGAAGAAAGGCGTCAAGTGGAAGTGGGACTAGGAACCAGAAGATGCGCTCCAGAGACTCAAGGACAAGTTGACGACCGCGCGCGTCTTTGTGTTACAGACCGACGCTAGCGATTATGGGCTGGGCGCCGTGCTAACACAAACGGTGGAGGGGGAAGAGCGGGTCGAAGGCTATTGCGTACATAGGTGAATTATTCGGCAACCGAGAAGGAGAGTTTGGCCATCGTGTGGGCGATCAGGATGATGCGCTGCTACCTGGAGGGTTACAGGTTTGAGGTAGTAACGGATCACCTGGCGCTCAAGTGGCTGAACTCGATCGAAAACCTCATGGGAAGGATTGCTCGGTGGGCAACAATTGCAACAATTCCAGTTCGGGAAGCTGAACGTGGTGGCTGACGCCCTCTCGAGGCAGCCTCTAAAGGTCTGCCAACAGGCAGTGGCAGGTGAAACTACGTCCGGGTGGATCGCGAAGATGCGGGAGAGAATCGCTCGGGAGCCGGAGAAATTCACCGACTATGTGAAAGAGAACGGGCAGCTGTACAGGAAGCTGTGCGTCCCCGTGGAGCAGCGAGGACGGGTGATGCAAAAGTGTTACGACGCCTCCACG
Organism: Drosophila paranaensis; assembly: GCA_035047545.1. NCBI lineage: Eukaryota > Metazoa > Arthropoda > Insecta > Diptera > Drosophilidae > Drosophila > Drosophila paranaensis. The sequence continues at coordinate 52,958 of JAWNPL010000040.1, forward strand.
GCCGGTTATCAAGGCGTGCGGAAGACGGCGTGCCGACTCGCCCAGCACGACTACTGGCCTGGCATGTTTCGGGACGCCGCCAAGTACGTGAGATGCTGCTAGCCGTGCCAAAAGTTCAAAAGCGAACAGCGACGACCGGCAGGCAAGACGTTAACGAGGCAAGTGGGTGAGCCGATGGCGGTCATATGCGCAGATTTCGTGGGCTCTTTGCCTCGGTCAAAGCATGGCAACACGATGCTGTTAGTGTTCCATTATGCATTCGCCAAATGGATGGAACTCGTGACCCTGAGGAGGGCGATAGCCGCGACTCTGCAGGCAGCATTTCGGGTGCAGTTCGTGAGCGGCGATATATCTGGCGCCTCACATTTTGTAGTAAGTTAGTTATAAGTATCAATTTGTTAAATAATAAGTTAGTCATAAGCTTAATTTGTATAATTAAAAGTAATCTTAAGTATAGAGAATGGCTAGAAAATAATGAATATTATGTGTAGGCGCAGTGGAGCGCAGAGGCGGCCCATGGAGGGCCCGCCCTTATTAGGTTTAAGTTAGAATGCGAAGCCTTCTTATATGCGCGCCGATAATCGGCAATGTAGCTAGGCGCGCCGCGGCAAATTGAGAGCTTCGTGGTGAGAAGCAGCGGCCGCTACAAATTGCATTGCCGAGGTCGGCGCGCGATCGGTCGAAGGGCGAGGAGGTCATTCTTGAGTGAGTAGTGAGAAGGTGAGGGCGTATCGCCGCCAGAGTGAAAGTGAAAAGTGAGACAATTGGGAGAAGACAAGGGAAGACACGCCAGGAAAGGAGACACTGAAGAAGGGCCAAAGAAACCGTGAGCTATACAAGTGAAATAATGTGGGAATAAAGGGAAATCTTGCGTTTTAATTCTGTAAATCATATATGTATACAAGTGCTAACGAACGCTAGATCCCCTACGTTTGTGTTTTGTCCGTCAGAGCGTAAGGCCAGCGGGCAAGTTCGAGCCTGCTGCAGCAGCCAAAGTTGATCGGCGCTTTGCAGCAATCGCCGTCGCGCTACTCCCAGGCGAGAGCAGCTCCTCTGGCGGCCGTGAGTTGCCGTATTTCCCGTCCCCTACTCTAGTGCGTCCCAGCATCCTATAAACTGTCTTGTAGGTAACCCTGGGCCAGACTGAGTCTGCCCCAGCTGGAAAACGTACATTTACACGTGTTTTGCCAATTTGAGTCAAAGGGGGTTTGGCATCCAAAATTAAAACAAGTAAGAAAACTTTAGTCGAGACCGCTCGACTAAGAGATCCCCTGAACCCTGCGAAGAACCGCTATTCCAAGCATTCTTTGTTTCTTTTATGTACACATGCATATGTACGTTCACTGCAAGCAAAACATACACACACACGCACGTACACACAAGCGCCAGCTGTTCTTTGGCTGCTGTTTGCATGGCAATGTTATTGGAAATTAAATGTTTAATAACTTTTCTAGAGCAACGATTTTGATCAAACTTGTTGGGCGTGATCACGTCATCCATATGTATGTATGTGCCAAAGCACAAGTCTCTAGTATTTGATATACGGGAGTTATAAATTTGAGGCGAAGGGGGCGTGGCTCCCAAAATTTAACAAAAACCGAAATTGCAGAAGGCTCAAATAACACTAAATGCAAAATTTGAAGACTCTAGCTAGAAAGATGAATTAAATACAATTTTATACCTAAATGAAGATATCGGGTTTTAATCGATAACATTTAAGCGATGATAGTTATCGATTGTTTGAAATAAACTCGATCGAATCGTGATATACACGAACTTCCAAAAAAAATTTGAAGTCTCTAGCTCTTATATCTTCTGAGATCGACGCGTTCAAACATACGGACGGACGGGCAGACGGACAGACCGACAGACAGACAGACGGACAGGGCTAAATCAACTCGGCTTCTCTCACTGATCAAGAATATATATACTTTATGGGGTCTGCCACGCCTCCTTCTCCCTGTTACATGTTTTTTCCCATTTTCAATGGGTTCAGGGTATAAAAAACGAGAAAACTCTTTAAAAAGTGTACCTCTACTATTAACTCGTCTAAATATTCCATAGCCAAGTCGAATTTTAACATATTAAATTCCCGTTGCTATGAGAATTACCTTTTGCGTTGCAAAAGGAAGTTTGTTCGTGACCCTAATAAATTTTATTCCTGTGTGAACTTGAAACGTAAGTCATCTAGTTTACCTTCCACATAATTTCTTGAGTCTATCAATTCTTGCAATGATCATGATTCCTCTGATCTCTTTGCTGATTTCTTCCAATCAACTTAGTCATAAACAAGTAATAAAACTCTAGTCGGGGGTCCCGACTAGGAGATACCCTGAACCCTGCGCTATCTGCGTTTTTTTAAATAATGCATAATTAGCATTTCGTACAAACGCACAGAAAACTAAATTCAATTCATTTTCAATTGTTTAGCCAATAGCGCCATCTATGGTTCTATCTATGGATAGAATACCGTCATCCATGTTTCGATTTATTGAAGAGCTGATAATTAGCAAATTATAGCCCCATCTATTGGAAATATGTACACTAAACTTGCGGGTCATAGAATTTGCTAGATGCACGCAGCTCAATGTGTATGTGTGTATGTGTGCACATGTATAGGAAAACAATTTGCTTTGCGTTGCTGGTCACGTGTTTGGCCGATTGGCCAAATGTTTTGTTTAATAACTTCTGCGCGAATTAATGGATTTGAATGAAATTTTCAGCTTATGTTCAGCATATTTTATTACATTTTTTCCAATTTAAAAAAATGCATGCCCATTCATTTATTGGCTTTGAGTGCAACTTACCTCAATTTAAATATTTGGGGAAATTTGGAGCCGGTACCCAAAATTTAACAAAAATAAAAATTACATAAAATAAATATAAAACTTATTGGGGACTCAAACTATAAATACGTGGGAGATTTAATTTGAAAGTATCATTCGATAAAGTTGTTAATAACATTATAATTAAAATAATTATCCACTTTTTTTTAACAATCTTTTAATGCTATTCACTGACCTACATACAAATTTCAGATCTCTAGCTCTTATAGGTTCTGAGATCGACGCGTTCATACATACGGACAGACAGAAGGACAGACAGACTGACGGACAGAGCAAAATCTGCTCGTCCATGATAAAGAATATATACACTTTATGAGGTCTGCCAAGCCTCCTTCTGCCTATTATATATATTTTCACAAAAACATAATACCCAACTCTTTTATTTTCAATGGGCTCAGGGTATAATAAAAAGTTACGGAGAGAAAACAGAGAAAAGAGAAACAGATTCCACACATTTTTATATATATTCACAAAGGGAAACGCCTGCTGAAGGCGTGGCAAATCGGATCTGAATATATATTTTGTTATATTTTAAGCACTAGTGATGCTAGAAACTTGAGAATTGGTATGTATACTCGGGTTGACATCTACACCCACAGGGGGCGTGGCAAATAATATGAGCTTATCTCCCACAGTTTTAGTGCTAGAAGCTTCAAAATTGGATGCTAAGTTACTGGGGGCCAAAAACTTTTAGGGCCACGCCTACTAGGGGCGTGGCAAATCGGATCTGAATATATAGTGATTTAATAATTCTGGTATATTTTGAGCACTATTGATGCTAGAGACTTGGTATATATACTCGGGCTAATATCCCAAAATCGAAAAGTTATGGCGGATATATCTACGACTACAGTGGCTTGACAAATACTGCTAGAAGCTTCCAAATTGGTTAAGTTACTGGTTGCCTCCTCTATCGAATTCCTAAAAATTATTGTTACCCACCTTTTTGGGCGTTACTTACAAAAATGCATATTTCGCAGTCGGTAGCGCCCGACTGCAACTTTCTTAAATATTTCGGACTCAATTTTGCTCCACTTCTGAGAGCCTTCTTGAGGTCATACTTGCTCAGAATTGTACGCGTTTGAACTTTTTGTGGAATATACTGTAGTTGTTCTATAATATTCTTATCTAGGCACGAAAACAGATTTTCCATTGCTTTTATAGTACCAATGCAATTTAGTTATTATTTTTCTCTTTTTCACAAAATTGTTTACTCTTTTGAGAAGCCGAATTTGAAAATTTTAATTTTGTAGGTAGTTATTGTGTCTTACCAATTGTGACAATTAACTAAACATTTACTAATCATTACAATTTTCTTTCTTTAATTCAAGGCTATCATTGACTCTCCAGACAAGCAGTTGACATTAAATGAAATATATAATTGGTTTCAAAATACATTTTGCTATTTTCGGAGAAATGCAGCAACTTGGAAGGTATATACTCTAAAATATAAATGAATGTAAATAAAATAATGCAATAAACGGCGAGAACGATACACTTCGTTTACTCCATGTATGAACTCGACGATCTCAGACATTATAAGAAAGAGATACTTGAATTTTTTTTATGTACGATGCATAAAGCGCATGTCACGGAAATATGAATGTATAAATCTTTTTATACCCTGAACCGATTTGGCCTCTTTCCGGACAGATCTGTCCTTTTTTTAAGTGCTTCGTCCGAAAAAATATCAAACATCCCCTATCCGGAAATCTGTCCTTTTTTCAGAATGCGAACTGTGTTCATATTTTCCCTGTTGACTGATTTTGGATGTAACAGAATTATATTAATTAGCATTGCAGAACAGCTGAACAGAACTTTAATTAAATTGTACCAATATTTGGTTAACAACGGGGCCAACATGAATATAACAGTGATAAATTGAATTGGATAGGTGTTTTGAATGTATTAGTGTTTGGCCCACATATAATCATTGGCGACTTATGGGTCCAGGGAAGCGGCCACTGATCATTTTACTGACAACGCCTTAAGAGAATTGGAATGAAACGCAAATAAATACATATTAGGAAAAATATTGTTGTCCTGTTTTCTGTCCTTTTTATACCCTGAACCCATTGAAAATGGGAAAAAAGGGTATAATGGTTTTGTGAAAATGTATGTAACAGGCAGAAGGAGGCGTGGCAGACCCCATAAAGTATATATATTCTTGATCAGGGAGAGAAGCCGAGTCGATTTAGCCCTGTCCGTCTGTCTGTCTGTCCGTCTGTCCGTCTGTCCGTCTGTCCGTATGTTTGAACGCGTCGATCTCAGAAGATATAAGAGCTAGAGACTTCAAATTTTTTTTGGAAGTCCGTGTATTGTACGATTCGATCGAGTTTGTTTCAAATATTCGATAACTATAATCGTTTTAATGTTATCGATTAAAAACCGATATCTTCATTTAGTTATAAAATTCTATTTAATTCATCTTTCTAGCTAGAGTCTTCAAATTTTGCATTTAGTGTTATTTGAGCCTTCTGCAATTTCGGTTTTTGTTAAATTTTGGATGCCACGCCCTCAAATTGCCCCTTCGCCTCAAATTGCTAAATCACGCATTTCAAGTACTAGAGACTTGTGCTTGGGCACATACACACATATGAATGTCATGATCACGCCCCACAAATTTGATCAAAATCGTTCGACTAGAAAAAAGTTATTAAACATTTAATATCTCATATTATCGGCGTCTTGCAGCAGCAGCGAAGCTGATGAGTCATAATGCAGAGTTAGCAGATTGTGTGTTGGTGCGTGCGTCTGTGTGTGTGTTCTTGTGCGTGCGTCTGTGTGTGTGTATGTATTGCTTGCTACATATGTACATACATATAAAAGTAACGGAGAATGTTAGCGGCTCTTAGGAATCGCAGTTCTTCGCAGGGTTCAGGGGATCTCTTTGTCGAGCAGTCTCGACTAGAGCACTCTTACTTGTTATACCCTGAACCCATTGAAAATGGGAAAAAAGGGTATAATGGTTTTGTGAAAATGTATGTAACAGGCAGAAGGAGGCGTGGCAGACCCCACAAAGTATATATATTCTTGATCAGGGAGAGAAGCCGAGTCGATTTAGCCCTGTCCGTCTGCCTGTCTGTCCGTCTGTCCGTCTGTCCGTATGTTTGAACGCGTCGATCTCAGAAGATATAAGAGCTAGAGACTTCAAATTTTTTTTGGAAGTTCGTGTATAGTACGATTCGATCGAGTTTGTTTCAAATATTCGATAACTATAATCGTTTTAATGTTATCGATTAAAAATTGATATCTTCATTTAGTTATAAAATTCTATTTAATTCATCTTTCTAGCTAGAGTCTTCAAATTTTGCATTTAGTGTTATTTGAGCCTTCTGCAGTTTCGGTTTTTGTTAAATTTTGGATGCCACGCCCTCAAATTGCCCCTTCGCCTCAAATTGCTAATTGCCAGTAGTACTAGAGACTTGTGCTTTGGCACATACACACTTATGAATGACATAATAACGCCCAACAAGTTCAAGATCGTTCATCTAGAAAAATGTTATTAAATATTTAGTTTCCCATAACATTGACATACAAATGTCACTTTCCCGCTTGTGATATATCAATGTATATATTCATACTATTAACTGGTCTAAATATTCCATAGCCAAGTCGAATTTTAACATTTTAAATTCCCGTTGCTATGATAATTACCTTATGCGTTGCAAAAAACAATTTGCTCGAGACCCTAAAAAATTTTATTCCTTTGTGAATTTGAAACGTAAGTCTTCTAGTTTACCTTCCTCATTTTTTTATGAGTCTTTGAATTCTTGCAATGATCAGGATTCCTCAGATCTTTTTGCTGATTTCTTTCAGTCAACTTACTCATCTGTAGACCCCTATAATACTTCTTACCCATATTATATATCTTCTACAAATATTGTTAACGCTTCCAATATTTCCCTTGATTCTCTGATTTCTGCCATTGGGTCAATGAGCTGATAATATTCCTAATTGTGTTATAAAAGAATGCTGTGATTCCCTTCAGTTACCTTTACTAAAGCTTTTTAACTTATCTCTGGAAACCTCTGTGTTTCCGTCTATTTGGAAAGAGTCTTTTATTATCCCTCTATATAAGAAAGGTGGGCGATCTGACATTTCTAATAATAGGGGTATTGCCAAACTATCGGCTATTCCGAAGTTATTTGAAAAAATAATAACTTCCACTTTGCAGCATTTGTGTAAATCAATTATTTCGCCACGACAACATGGCTTTGTTCTTAATCGATCAACCTCTACTAATCTGCTTGAATTTACTTCCCTAGTAAACGATAGTTTTTTAAATAAAATGCAAACTAATGTTGTTTATACAGATTTTAGCAAAGCATTTAATTCAGTTCACCATGAAGTATTACTTCATAAGCTTGATCTCATAGGGTTTTCTCCTAAAATCTTATCTTGGATGTCATCCTATTTAAAGGGTAGAACCCAAAGAGTTATGTTGAGAACATCTCTTTCGAAACAAATCTTTGTTCTGTCAGGTGTACCTCAGGGTAGTCATCTTGGGCCTTTACTTTTTACATTATTTATCAATGACCTTCCCAGCTGTATTTCTTATTCAAAGATTTTCATGTATGCTGATGCCGTAAAACTTTGCCTTTCTTATTCTAACGCAATCAATCATCAATGCTTACAGATGATCTTAATTCCTTCCAACTTTGGTGCTTGGCCAATGGGTTGCGTTTAAACTGTTCTAAATGTATGACAATGACATTCTGTCGTACTACTCCATACATTGCTAATTATTCAATTAATAGCGATTCTTTGCAACGTATTTTTTCTTACAAAGATCTAGGTGTACTCTTCGATTCAAAACTTCGCTTCAATACTCATATCTCAACCATTATAAATGAAGCCAAAAGTGTTCTTGGCTTCATTAAACGTTGGGCGAAAGAGTTCAATGATCCTTTTGTAACGAAACTCCTTTATGTTTCATTGGTACGACCTATTTTAGAATACTGTTCAATTATATGGTCTCCACAGCATAAAGTGTACCAGGATCGTATTGAATCGGTCCAAAAACAGTTTCTTCTCTTTGCTCTAAGAAATCTAAACTGGGATCCGAATCTCCGTCTACCGTCTTATCATAGTCGTCTCCTTCTTATTGATCTTCCTTCATTAAAAACCCGTAGAACAATCCTTGGGATTGCTTTTCTTCATAATTTAATTGAAGGTAATATTGATTTTTCCTTCTTGTTAATGAAACTTCATTTTTCAGTTCCTTCAAGAACAACTAGACACTTTCGCCCTTTGCATTTACCTCTGCTCACATCGGATTACTCGTTGCACACACACTTTAAACAAAGTTGTTTAGTTTATACTTAAGTTGACACTCGACTTGTCAATTATATTTTGATAATAAATAAATAAATAAATATATATTTATATACCCTGCGAAGAACCGCTATTCCAAGCAATATATATATACACACATATATATATATATATATATATATATATATATATATATATATATATATATATATATATATATATATATATATATATACATGTGTATATATATATTGCTTGGAATAGCGGCTCTTCGCAGGGTTCCGGGTATCCCCTAATCGAGCGGTTTCGACTAGAGTTTTCTTACTTGTTTGTATTAGTTTTATTATTATTTTTGGATAGCGGCTCAGAAATATTTTAATTGAAGGTAGTTAAAAAAAAAGCCAATACATGAATGACTTTGCAATTTTTTAAATTGGAAAAAATTAAATAAAATGTGTGGATTACATGCTGAAAATATCATTAAGATTCAGTTAGTAAGCAAAACATTTGCCCAATCAGCAATCACATGTGACCAGCAGCGCTACATACACATTGAACTGCGTGCGTCTAGCAAATTCTAAGAAACGCACTCCACTAGATGGAACTATGGTGTGCTCCATCGAATCGAAATATGTATAGCGCATCGGGTAAAAATATCAAATTGAATTGAATGTAATTTTGTGTACATTTATACTCAATGCAAACTCTGCAGTATTTTGAAAAACGTAGATCGCTCGAGGCTCAGGCCCGAGTAGTTTTCTTATTATTTGTGCATTAAGTCCAAATTCTAGATTTATATAACTGTTACATTCTCGGTTTTGGGTGCTGTACTTTTTCGATAATGCTGAACATCGTAGGCCAAATTGGCATTCTATGATATATTTGATTCTATGATATATTGATAGAACGTTCTATTTAATGAGTATTTCAATTCAATTGTCATGAAGTGGATTCCAGAATGCACGTAGTGACAGAGGCAGTTCTTCAGAGTTCTGTCGTTGCGTTGATGAATTGAACATGATGTTTGTGTGATGTTTAATTATAAATATATAAATATATATAGGTATACATAAGAAAATATAATAATAAATTTTTAAGAAATATTAATTTTATTAATATTTTATTTTATTTTGTAATGTTTAGCAGTAATTAAAATTACAGCTAACTTAATTTTTTTTTTTTTTAAGCACTGGCTGCTGGGGCCTTCGGCTTGTTTACATATTTATATACTTATATTTATAGATTTATATTAAGTTGTACATTTTACTATTATTAGGAACTTTATTATCTTATTTATATTTTCTTTTGAGGGGTTTGCAAGTATAGACATGGGACAGTTGTTTTGGAAGATTAGGGTTTTAAGGTGTGATGTAGCGGGACAGTTGAATATGTGTTGGATGGTGAGGTCTGTGGAGGTGTAGCAGTTTGGGCATGGAAGGATTTTGTCGGGATTTAGATGAATTTGTTTTGAAAATAGGGTGTGTCCAAGTCTGAGTCGTATTATTTTAGTTTGATCTCTACGTGTAATAGTTTTTTGGTTAATAATTTTTGTGAAGCTATTTGCGTTTATTATATTTATTAATTTTATTATTATATTTGTTTATATACTTGGAGAAATGGTTCACAATTAGCTTTCTTTTCTCGCTAATGTAATTTAAGATATAAAGAGGAAAGACTTTAAGGTTATTATCTTAAATTGTCCTAGTGGACCTCTTTCCCATTTATTAGAGATGCTGATCCCAAGCTTCTATTTTAGCTTCTTGGAATAGTTAAGTTTATTACCAACCATTCTATTTAATTTGCCCTACCAGAAAAGTTGTATTTATTCTATATATCTTCGTAATAGAAGCATTTTAGCCTTAACCCTCTGTTCGTCCATATGAAAACAGAGATCCCATTAACCACAAAAGTTAGAGAACTGAAATTTTATATTTATACCATACACAGTACCAGTTTATTTTTTCAAAACTTCGATAACTAATACCATTTTATAATACCATTTATAGATAAAAATTTACTATTATGTACATCTGTGAGTTGAATACAAAGTTGATGCAGTATTTAGATTACGCTCCCTCCGCTCTAAATATGCACACATTTTCAATTACCGGAGACTTGTGCTTTGGCAAATATACACATACGAATGATGTTATCACACGGTGAAAATTTGAGAAAGTCCATCTATGAACAAGAGTGTTTCCTGGAACCCTTTGCTTTTGGGTTGAAATATGCTTTTGTTGTAGAAAATTAATGAAAATGGGAAAACCGGATAAAATGCATTTTAAAAATGTATTTAACAAGCAGAGGGAGGCGTGGCAGACCCCACAAAGTTTATATATATTCTGAATCAGGGAGAGAAGCCGAGTTGATTTAGCCCTGTCTGTCTGCCCATCTGTCCGTATGTATGAACGATAAATCTTAGCAAGAGACTTTAAAATTTTTTTGTACATAAATCCCTGTAGGGAACGCGCAGATCAAGTTTGTTTAAAGAATCGATAACTGTTCCCGTTTTAATGTTATCGATTTCAAACATTTTCGAAATTCAGTATTCGATTATTTGTAATTTAAATTTGCTATAGTCTCCGAATTTTTATACCCTGAACCTATAGAAAATGGGAAAAAGGGTATAATGTTTTTGTGAAAGTGTATGTAACAGGCAGAAAGAGGCGTAGCAAGCCCCATAAAGTATATAAATTCTTGATCAGGGAGAGAAGCCGAGTCGATTTAGCCCTGTCTGTCTGTCTGTTCATCTGTCAGTATGTTTGAAGGCGTCGATCTCAGAACATATAAGAGCTTGAGTCTTCAAATTCTGCATTTAGTGTTATTTGAGCCTTCTGCAATTTCGTTTTTTGTTAAAATTTGGATGCCGCACCCCTTCGCCTTAAATTGGTAAAACACGTATTTCAAGTACTAGAGACTTGTGCTTTGGCACATTCATACATATAAACAAGTTTGATGAAAATCGTTGGTCTCCAAAAAAAGTTATTAACCATTAAAATTTCACATTGTCGGCGTCTTGCAGACTGAGCTCAGTTGCTGAGTCAAAATCCATAGTTAGCAGTGTGTATGCTTGTGCATGCGTCTGTGTGTGTGCTTGTGCGTGCGTCTGTGTGTGTGCATGTGTTGCTTGCTACATACATATAAAAGTAACGGAGAATGTTAGCGGTTCTCAGGAATTGCAGCTCTGCTTATGCAATTTCTGTTGTTAATTTTAGGATAACGGCTCCGAATTTCCCCGAATATTTAAATTAAAGGTAGTTGCAAATAAGGCCAATATATGAATGAGTTTGCATAGTTTTAAATTTAAAAAAAAGTATATATATCAAATATGTAGATCATATTATCGACGCATTCCCGCGAAATGATCGTAAGTTGATTTTTTTTTGCAGTACGGTTAGAAAGCATCTTGCAAAAAATAACTACTGAATTCGCTCTAGTTTCGGAAAAAAAAATCAATTTAAGCGTATGTATACAAAAATCTTTATGTGCGCGCGAAATTATCGTATTTTCATATACATTTTTTTTCTAAGTGCAGTTAACTACTTTACAACTAGAGAATAAGAATTGATGAAAGAAATGCTGCAAAAAAGCTACTATATTTTGAGAAATTTAAAAAAAGCTTCTGTAAAATTACATTTTTCGACATACGATCATTTCGATCATGCTGACTTTCATTAAAAACCATAAAAACCAATTATATGAGTTATTAAACAAATCGTACAGCCAATCGAAAACACGTGTCCAGTAGCATTTAGCATAGGTTTTTCTTATACATGTGCACACACATGTGCACACACTGTATGTATCTAGCAAATTCAAACAATCGCAAGCTCAAGTGTATGTCTACTACTTTTGTTTGCAAATTATCAGCTGCTTGATTTGATAAATCAAAACATATTGGTTTTTGGCTACAAATTGAAAATTTAATTTAATTTTGTATGCTAGATGATAGGTATTTTTAAAAACGCAGAACAAACGGGGTTCAACGGATCTCCTTATCGGGGACGCCCGACTAGAGTATTCTTTCTCATTTTCGTGTTGTTCAGGGTATAAAAAGAATGAAAACCCAATAGGTAAATTATTTGTTTAGTACAAAGGGATCATGAGAATTGAATCGGAGTTTAGACTCGAAGACTACATCAGGATCTTTGACTAGAAAAATGACTTGCAACGAATCGGTATCAGAGAATCATGGGAAATATTGGAAGCGTTAATATTTAAGGTAAGAAGTTTTATAGGGGTCAATAGATGAGTAAGTTGATTGAAAGAAATCAGCAAAAAGATCAGAGGAATCATGATCATTGCAAGAATTGATAGACTCAAGAAAAAATCTGGAAGGTAGTTTAAGGAGATACATAGACTTACGTTTCAAGTTCACAAAGGAATATAAATTTTTAGGGTCACGAGCAAGCTGCCTTTTGCAACGCATAAGGTAATTCTCATAGCAACGGGAATTTAAAATGTTAAAATTCGACTTGGCTATGGAATATTTAGACCAGTTAATAGTAGAGGTACACTTTTTAAAATTTTTAAAACATTTAGATTTAGAAAAAGGTATAAGGTAAGGAGATACATAGGAACACACTCATCAATAAGAGAATTAAAAATGTTAGAGAAACTAGTTGTTGCACAATTAACATCAACGGATTCAGAATAGTTTAAATTCGTCCACACATAAAATTTGAAAGGAACTACAAAGTTTTAAGTCATCTCGCACACCACGTTGCTCCGCAACTGTATTTTATATATCAAAAAGTTCGTGGGCTGAATTCTAAACTATTTTTTCTCTCACTGAAGGATAAGTGGATAAGTCTGAACGTTTATAATAGTGAGATACTCTCAATTGATTTCCGAATTTACAGACATGATCGATTGATTAAGAGGTGTGAAATCCAAAATCCTGCCTGACTGAAAATGGAAGAAGATTAGTCGATTGCGACAACCTCGGCTGAACGGATACTTTGATGAAGACAGCATGAAAAAGGGTCCAGAAAAGGTTATTGCTTTGCCAGGGTAGGCTTGAGCTCACCTTGCAACACGGTGTGAAGATAGTGAAGATAGGTTCCAGTTTAGTTGATCAAACTGCACATAGAGAAGGTGAAGTCACTTTTTACGAATGTGGAGTCGGAACTGTTTTCGGAGAGCGCATCGAGCAGATGACTGCTTAAAATGCTGCCTCTCCAGCCAGGCCTCCGGTCTATCAATGCCACTGATTGCCTCTATGTAAGACTGTTAACCATGACGTAAGCCTTACGAAAGCAGAATCTACAATGGGATCCAAATCTCCGTCTACCGTTTTATCATAGTCGGCTTCTTCTTATTGACCTTCCTTCATTAATAAATCGTAGAACAATCCTTGGGATTGTTTTCTTCATAATTTAATTGTTGGTAATATTGAAAGCAAGGATTCGATTAGTGGAAGAGAGAGTTCAGAGGAAAAACGTGATATAATTTATTATAATTCCCGCATAATACCTGAAATGAACTGTGCAAAAAATAATTAGATGTGTACATTGGTAAATGCAACCGACGAAAGTGTCTAGTTGTTCTAGAAGGGACAAAGACATTTAGTTGCATCAACAGGAAGGACGAATCAATATTACCAACAATCAAATTATGAAGAAAACAATCCCAAGGATTGTTCTACGATTTATTAACCCTTGACCGCATACAAAGCCATATATGGCTTCTCACTTTCAATAATTTTTTTGTGTAAAACGGTACTTACGTTTACCGTTTGTTATCAGTTATTCTCTTTGCACTATTTTCTGTTGGAATTCGATGTTCATAGGTTTTTTGTGTTGCCTTATCGCAAGTTTCAATCTGTTTTGTGCAAGCGTCTCAAGCAGATGAACGAAAGTGAATTTTGCTAAATTTAAAACTTAATTTGCTCTACTAAAAAACACTTTTGTCGCTGAAAAGTATTTTTATTTTTAAAGAATATAAAGTTTTCTTTTATAAAAATAAATAATTTGAGTATAGGTAAGCATCACAAGTACTAATTTACGCAAAAAACTGCGGAAGCCATATATGGCTCTACATGCAGTAACGCGTGCATGATACATATATTCTATGTACATTTGAAATTTTTTCAGAAATGAATGCACAATCATTTTACTATAATTTGCAATACGTGGATGATATCGATAATCCGCTTTTAAGTGAAGACGACAACACAGCCGATTCTGAAGACGAAGTTGTTGAAAATAAAAAATTCCTAGAGGAAGATGTTTATATTTCGGAGACCGATGAGAGTAGTTCCGATTGTGAAAGGCCGTGCACTTCGAAAGCAAAGCCAAAGCCAATGCCAAAAAAGACAAGAGCACCGATATGGAAACTGGTCACTTGCCACCGTATTCGGATGAGAACTTTCCATTTGAAGGAAATATTAATCTTCCAACTTGTATCAGTGAACTAGAGTCACCGGCAGACTTATTTAATTTTTTTTTTAACAACGATCTGATGAATTTCTTGGTTGATCAGTCAAATCTATATGCACTCCAAGTTGATATAAATAGGCCCGCTAATATTACTCGAAATGAAGTAGAGCAATTTATCGGCATGGTCATATACATGTCGTCAGTGCAATTACCATCTTCAAGACTCTATTGGAATACGACTCTTGGTCAAGAATTTATACATGGCACCATGAGTTGCAACAGATGGGAAACTATAAAACGTTTTCTTCACTTCAACAATAATGACGATACGAAGTTGGCAGGTGAAGCCGGGTATGACAAGCTATTCAAGATTCGACCGGTGCTAGACAAAATCCGTAATCAATTACTGCTCGTACGTAAGGAAGAACATTTGGTAGTAGTTGAGCAAATTCTTCCTAGGAAGTTCCGTCACTTCGAGTTGCAACAGATGGGAAACTATAAAACGTTTTCTTCACTTCAACAATAATGACGATACGAAGTTGGCAGGTGAAGCCGGGTATGTCAAGCTATTCAAGATTCGACCGGTGCTAGACAAAATCCGTAATCAATTACTGCTCGTACGTAAGGAAGAACATTTGGTAGTAGATGAGCAAATTATTCCTACGAAGTGCCGTCACCACTTAAAACAGTATAATCCAGCAAAGCCTCACAAATGGGGCTTCACAAATTTTGTCTTGAGTGGAGTATCAGGCTTTGGCTATGATTTTGATATATTTGCGGGAGCCCAAAGTGATCCATATCCGCACGGGGCTCCTAATTTGGGAGTAAGCGGAAATGTTGTATCCAGATTATCGGCAACCATACCAAAAGGAAAAAACTACAAACTATTTTTCGACAATTGGTTCACTAGTCCCAAACTTCAAGACTACCTTATGGAAAATGGCATATTGGCTTTGGGTACGGTAAGGATTAATCGAGTATCTAATTCAAAGATGCCAACTGAAAAAGAATTGAAAAAGCAAGGACGTAGAAGCATGGTCGAAAAAGTTACTAATATCGATGGAGCTCAGCTTGGCCTTGTCTCTTGGTTTGACAATAAGGTAGTCAACATTCTTTCTACTTACGTGGGAAGCAATCCTGTTTCATCGAAAAACCGATTCAGTAAGAAAGACAAAAAGTATATAGACATCGAGTCTCCTAAGGCAGTTGATGTGTACAATTACCATATGGGTGGCGTTGACTTACTGGATTCTTTACTAGGATTTATAGAATTAATAGAACTCTAAAAAGCGCTAAATGCATAGAAAGCCATATATGGCTTAATTTTTTTTCCCTAAACAATGAGTTTTGGGTCCAAGAATACACCAAGATCTTTTACTGGAAAAATGGGTTGCAAGGAATTATGATTAATTGAGAAATTAACAAATGGAGTAGTGCGACAGAAGATCATTGTCATACATTTAGAACAGTTTCAATGTCATCGATTGGCCAAGCACCATAGTTGAAAGGAATTAAGATCATCTGGTTAACGTCGTGATTGATATGAATTGATTGACAAAATTTTACATTATCTGCATGCATACAGATCCAAGAAATAGAATTACAACTGGGAAGGTCGTTTATTAATAGAGAAACCAAGTAATGGTCCAAGATGACTACCCTGAGGTACTTTAAAAGACGAAGTCTTGTTTCGAAAAAGCTGTTCTCAATACAGTTCTATGGGCTCTACCTTTTCCTTTCCAAGACAAAAGTTTAGGATAAAAACCTATAAAATCAAGTGAAGTAAATTTTAGAAAATAGTTCGTTCGATAAGCTGATAGATTTAAATTAAAGCCGTGATGGGAAGACAAAATAATTGATTTACGAAAATTTTGCAAAGTCGATGTTTCTATTTTTTTTAAGTAAGTTCGGAATGAGAGGTATTTTCGCAATACCCCTGTAATTGAAAATGTCAGATTTCCCACCTTTTTTTTTATATATATATAGGGAGATAATGAAAGACTCTTTCTAAATAGAAGGCAACATACTGGTTTCCAGGGACAAGCTAAAAAACTTTAGTAACGGTAACTCAAGGGAATCACCCCATTCGTTAATAACGCAACTGGAAATATTATCAGCTCCGGGAGAGTAAGATGATTTCAAGGACCGAATGGCTTAAGTCAGAGAATCAAGGGAGATTTTGAAAGCATCAATAATATTTGTTGAAGAAATAAAATAAGGGTATGAAGTTTTATTAGGATCTACAGATGAATAAGGTGATTGGAAAAAGTTCATGGGAATTATGATAGTTGCGAGCAAACTGCCTTTTGCAACGTATAAGGTCATTCTCATAGCAACGGGAATTTAAAATGTTAAAATTTGACTTGGCTATGGAATATTTAGACGAGTTAATAGTAGAGGTACACTTTTTAAAATTTTTAAAACATTTAGACTGAATGTTTCTTAAATTGGAAAGCGTCTGAGTAAACCATGGAGGTTTATTAGAAAAAGGCACAGGGAGATACATAGGAACACACTCATCAATAAGAGAGTTTAAAGTGTTATAGAAAACACTTGTTGTACACCTCTAGTTTACCTTCCACATTTTTCCTTGAGTCTATCAATAATTCAATGATCATGATTCTTCTGATTTTTTTTGCCGATTTTTCCAATCAACTTATTCATCTGTCGATCCCCATAAAGCTCCATCCCGTATTATGTCTCTTCTACAAATAATATTAACGCTTCCAATATTTAACTTAATTCCCTGATTTCAGCCATTCGGGCAATGAAATCATCTTAATCTCCCGGAGCTGATAATATTCCTAGTATTCCTAGAATATTCCTAGATTAGTTACCTTCACCGAATTTAACCAATTTCTGAAAACCTCAGATTTCCCGTCTATTTAGAAAGAGTCTCTCATTATCCCGCTATATAAAAAAGGATAGAGGTCTGACATTTCTAATTACAGGGGTATTGCCAAACTATCGGCTATTCCGAAGTTATTTGAAAAAAAAATATTAACATAAACTTTACAACATATTTGGGAATTTAATTATTTCGCCTTTCCAACATGGCTTTGTTCTAAATCGATCAACCTCGACTAATCTGCTGGAATTTGCTTCCATAGTAAACTATAGTTCACAGATTTCAGTAAAGCATTTGATTCGGTTCACCATGAAGTATTACTTCATAAGCTTGATATCATAGGGTTTTCTCCTAAACTATTATCTTGGATGTCATCGTATTTAAAGGGTAGAGCCCAAAGAGTTGTGCTGAGAACATCTTTTTCGAAACAAATCGCCGTTCTTTCAGGCATACCTCAGGGTAGTCTTCTCGGACCTTTACTGTGTACACTATTTATAAACTACTTTCTGAGTTTTATTTCTTATTCAAAGATCTTCATGTGTGCCTATGGTTCAGGGTATAAAAAGGTTTAGATAAATCTGCCTTCACTGTTTACTTGTTCGTCTAATCGTCCGTCAACGCGCCCGTGAGCGTGTTCATTTGCATAAACGCGGCTATTTCTATCATTTGTAAGGTAGTGATTTCCCAGCTCACAAGAAATTTTTAAAGTGCGAACGGCGGATGCGGGGAACTACCGCGCGTCGTCGGCCTTTCATCTTCCATCTTCACGCCTTTTGGTGTTGACTCGGCGGTTGTTATGCCGCTCCGATCAACACTAGCCGTGTTGGCGGGCTTAACCTCGCCAGCTAGTTTATACGCGCGAAAGGGGGGCAAAGGGGAGGGGCAGGTTAGTTTTATTGAAACCTTTAGTTATAAAATGAAACGCATAGCTTCGTTTATTTAATCTCGTTCTTATCTTAACTTACAGTTTTCCTCTCACTTTCCCTCTTGTTAGTGTCAACTTCTCTCAGTACCCACGTCAAAGATTCCTTTGTTTTCCTTTTCTTCTTTATTAACTCACTCATTCACCATTTTTGAAACTTAGGTTGGCGGCCAACTTTTCACTTTTCCACTCTCGACCTCTACTGTCTAGCTTTCAACTCTCGTCACAGACTGGGCCGCCTCTGCGCTCCTTGCGCCTACACCTAACCTTTCTATACCTATACTTAAGGCAACTTAAAATCTATACAAAACAAAGTTATAACTAAGGTCCCTACATGGACCTTCCTATTGCTAATGAAACTAAAAATATTAAATATTACCACTAGGTTATAAGCTTTGTGCTTACGTCTACAAAATATTAACTCTTAAGTAACTTATAGCCATTATCACTAAATGTGAGGCGTCGGATCTTATTGCCGCCTTCCAAATTGTATTGCGTAAAATATAAGATTTTACAATATACCATATACATATGTAAAACACATATTTTATTAAATAATTGAATTAACTTAACTAAATGGATAACTCTAGAATGCTGTGCGTCACAATCTATCTCTGCATAAATGTTTCATGCGCGTTGAGAATGTAAAAGGCGCTGTATGGACAGTAGATGAAATAGAATTCTACAAAAGACGACCACAACGTACAACCACTTCTGCTAATAGTTTAGCAGGAGTGAAAAATTCAATGGACAATAATTTTTATATAGCCTTAAACTTTGGGTATGTGGGATATACGTCAACTAAATTTTTCATCATATATGTTTTTTCTCAAGTTACTACCTTTCCTATGAATTGCATTCTAGAAGCATTAACATTAAAAAAAAAAGATAATATAAAACGTCCTTTTTATACTATTTCACGTAGTGATATAGTATATTGGTTTTGTGCAATGTCCGTCATGCTGTCCGTCCGTCTGTCCGTATGAACGCAAACCATTTCCACGCTATTGAAGCTAGAGACTCGAAATTTAAAATATATACTCGTGTATACCCTCGTCTGATAAAGTGTCAAGATTTTCCCGACACGCGCACTAGGGGCGTGGCAAATCGGAAAATGCATTTTCCTGTATCTCAGAAACCCTACTTCTAGAAGGGCTAGAGAGTTGAGATTTTAACTGAACACTCCTGTCGACATCCCAAAATCAAAAAGCTATGGCGAATATATCTACGCCCATTGGGGGCGTGGCAAATCGGGCAAAACTGTATCTTCTACAGTTTTAAAGCTAGAACGCCCAAATTTGGCACGTGAGTTACTGTTACGATCTTATAAAGAAAATTCAAAAATTTTTATGGCCCCGCCTAATAGGGCAAATCGGATCTGAATATATAGTGATTTTACTAGTTTCGTTATATTTTGAGCACTATTGATGCTAAAGACTTGAGACTTGATATATATACTCGGGTTAACATCCCACAATCGAAAAGCTATGGCGTATATATCTACGCCTGCAGAGGGCGTGGCAACTAATATCAGCTTATACCTCCCACAGTTTTAGTGCTAGAAGCTTCAAAATTATATGCTAAGTTACTGGGGGCCTCCTCTATCGATTCCCCAAAAATTATTGTTGCGCCCCAAAAGGGGCGTTACAAACAGAAAAATACCCTGTAATTTTCGCATTTTTCGAATGTAAGCATCCAAACTTTACAGAACGCCCACTCTATGCACATGCCAAAAATTATTTGTCTACGGCCACTGGGGGTGTGGCAAATCAAAACGGAAACATCTGCGGCTTCTGAGCCAATAATGCGCCACATAATGATTTTGTGACCTTTGACCTTGCCTTTTGATTTGTCAAATTATATAGATATGTTTGAAAAGAATATTTTATTAATACAAAATAACTAAATACAGAAAATATAACAAAAATATCAATATAAGTTGCCACCTCTCTCATTTTGAGAGTTGCCACCTCTCTCATTTTGAGAGATGCCATCTCTCTCGAATTAGGTGCTCGTTTTTGCTAAGGTAAGGGTTCCAAGCTTCTATTCAAATTGAAACTGTCTGGCCACCTCCAATGAAAAGTTTTAATCTGCAGCTAATTTGAGCGGCTACAGGGGGTTTTTATACCCTGAACCCATTGAAAATGGGAAATCAGGGTGTACTGTTTTTGTTGAAATGTATGAAACAGGCAGAAGGAGGCGTGGCAGACCCCATATAGTATATTTATTCTTGATCAGGATGACAAGCCGAGTTGATATAGCCATGTCCGTCTGTCCGTCTGTCTGTCCGTATGTATGAAAGCGTCGTTCTCACAACCTATAAGAGCTAGAGGCTTGAAATTTTTTATGTAGGTCCGTGAATAGCACGAAAAGATCGAGTTTGTTAAAAAAATTCGATAACTATTTTAATTTTAATGTTATCGATTAAAAACATTATCGAATGTTAGTTATAAAATTATATCTCCCACGTCTTTATAGCTTGGTAAGTTTTATATTTATTTTATCTAATTTTGATTTTTGTTAAATTTTGGATACCGGCTCCAAATTTCCCCAAATATTTAAATTGAGGTTAGTTGCACTCAAAGCCAGTAAATGAATGGGTTTACATACGTGACCAGTAACGCAAAGCAAAGTGTTTTCCTATACATGTGCACATATACACATATACACATTGAGCTGCGTGCATCTAGAAAATTCTAAGACCCGCAAGTTTTAGTGTACATATTTCCAATAGATGGCGCTATGATTTGCTAATTATCAGCGGTTCAATAAATCGAAACATAGATGGCGCTATTCTATCGAACCATAGATGGCGCTATTGGCTAAACAATTGAAAATGAATTGAATTTAGTTTTCTGTGCGTTTATAAGAAATGCAAATTATGCAGTATTTTAAAAAACGCAGATAGCGCGGGGCTTAGGGTATCTCCTAGTCGGGACCCCCGACTAGAGTTTTCTTACTTGTTAAGGTTAAATTTTAAGTAATATAATGTGATGGATGCCCCTGTGCGCTGCTGAGACGTGAAATAGTATTTCGCTGTCGGTTGCGTGCGACTGCAACGTTCTTACTTGTTTTATTATTGTCCCTCTGACTAACTCTCTGCTTTGTATATGTATAAATAATATATTACATATTGTTGTAAAATGCATGCACTAATTGATAGTAACAGCCATTATACAAAAAAAAAAAAAAAAAAAAAAAAACAAATTAGTAAAAGCTGTCGTCGAGTGTGGTTCGGGGCAGAGGAACGAAAAGGCAGTCAGTTCAATTTTGGATCGTGAAGCCTGCGCATCGAAACTCGCTTCGCTATTAGTTAAAGCCATGGAGAAGAATAACGACGCTCCGACATCAGAAGTGGGATCAGCACCACCTCCTGCACCACATCCAGCATTCTACAAATGCAGAACCAGAATCTGCTGGAGCTTGCAAGAACCATGCAAGCGTCAACACGCGAGCAACAGCAGACTCGTGGCGTCACTTTGCCAAAATTTTTCTCTGACAATGCAGGTGCAGATGCTTCAAAGTGGTCCACCACAGCTGACATTATATTAACGGAACAGCCGCTAGAAGGAAGCAGACTCATTATGGCACTAAGCGAAGCTATGGTGGGCAGTGCCTCACAGTGGCTAACTCAAATTGCATATCCCGGCATTAAGTGGATTGAATTTAAGGAATTATTCCTCCGCCGCTACGAAAATAGTGAAACGTCGTCGACAATGTTTCTAAATCTACTAAACAGTCGCCCAACTAACGGCGAATGTCTTGCGGTTTATGCTAGCCGTTTGGTGACCACTCTAACTTCCAATTGGAAAAACAAAAACATCGAAGAAATTGCTGTGTCAATTGTGCTCGCGCATTTAGCCAATGTGGATAACCGTTTGGAACGGATTGTGTTCACGTCAAAAGTTCAAACTAGAAGTGACTTGCAATCCGAACTAGGCGCATTCATCTTTAAAAAACATCGCAATGCCGACCGTGATGACGACTCTGGACCTGGACCTGACGCCAAGAAGAGGAGACAATAGTATTGACAATAGTGTGCCATTTCTGTGGCAAACCAGGACATAAAATTGCTGAGTGCAGAGCCAAAATTCGACAAAAGGGCGACGCGACATCTCAGCGAGACAAGCCAACTGTTACTTGCTTCAAGTGCGGCCAACCTGGACACTTCGCAAATCAATGCTCGAAAAAGTAATCAACAAGTACACAGGGAGCATTCCAACGGAAGACTGTGAACCAGTGCTTTGTACCAGAGCCAACTGGAGTGATGATGCAGCTCGGTGAGATTTACCCAATTTCTTTTGACTGTGGCGCAGAGTGTTCACTCACTAAGCTAGCTGGTAAGCGTTTTAACAGCATTATCATGCTAAAAGGTATAGGCGATGCTGGCATATATAGCACCTTACAAATATTAAGCCAGGTCACCATAAATGAGAACGCACTTCAAATATTGTTCCATGTAGTGCAAGATAATCATTTGAAAAGCGACACTGTTATTGGCCGCGAAATTCTTAAACAAGGATTTAATGGGAAATGAAAATTCGCTTGATTGATAGAACCAAAACTGTACAACGCCGGCCCTATAGACTTAGCTCTGAAGAAAGAGACATTGTCCGAGAAAAGTTAAGTGAGTTACTTAAATGCAACATAATTCGACCCAGCTGCTCCCCTTTTACCAGTCCTATGCTGCTTGTCAAGAAGAAAAATGGTACAGACCGACTTTGTGTCGACTACAGAGAGTTAAACTCTAACACAATTGCAGACAGGTACCCTTTGCCGCTCATTAGCGACCAGATCGCTAGGCTGCGTGGCGCAAATTACTTCACGTGTTTTGATATGGTGAGTGGTTTCCACCAAATTCCTATCCACCCTGATTCAATAACATACACTGCATTGGTGACCCCGGATGGTCAATATGAGCTCCTGACCATGCCGTTCGGACTCAAAAATGCGCCATCCGCTTTCCAACGGGCAGTCATGCGTGCCTTGGGGTACTTGGCCTATTCATACGTGATTGTTTACATGGATGATATCATGATCGTGTCACCCACAGTCGAATTAGGATTGGAAAGGTTAAAAATAGTACTAGACATTCTCACAGATGCTGGATTCATTTTTAATGTTAACAAATGTAGTTTCTTAAAAACAGTCGTTCAATATCTGGGATATGAGGTAAGAGCAGGGGAAATTCGACCAAACTCGTGAAAGATTGTTGCGTTAACATCGTTGCCACCGCCACAGACGGTTTTTGGTGTACGACAGTTTATTGGTCTTGCATCCTATTTTCGCAAATTCGTACCCGGATTCTCTCAAGTCATAAAGCCGATGTATTCCCTAACATCAGGAAGGGAAAGTTTTGCGTGGACTACTGAGTTGGAAAGCATTCGCAAGAAAATTGTGACTATTCTTACAAACGAACCAGTTCTGGTAATATTCGACCCGCAATACCCTATAGAATTACACACCGATGCTAGCTCAATCGGATTTGGTGCCATGCTTTTACATCGAATTAACAATAAGCTTCACGTTGTAGAATATTTTAGTAAAACAACTTCGCCAGCCGAGTCTAGGTACCACTCTTATGAGCTTGAAACTCTGGCAGTATTTGCATCCGTTAAACATTTACGTCACTACTTGCTTGGCAGAGAATTTGTGGCTTATACAGATTGTAACTCGTTAAAGACATCGCGAACCAAAATAGACTTAACTCCTAGAGTTCATCGCTGGTGGTCTTATTTACAATCTTTCAAGTTTGACATACAGTACACAGAAGGAAAACGTATGGCACATGTCGACTTTTTATCTAGAAACTCAGTTACTCAGAAACAATTAATTTTGAAAAAATTCCCGAGAAGCGAATAAACATAGCAGAAATCTCAAATAATTGGTTGTTTGCCGAACAGCAATTGGACCCGGATATTGCTGCCCTTGTTAGTAAACTGAATTCAAATGACCTACTAGATGAAGTAACTACAACATATGATTTGAGAAAAGGGATGTTGTTTCGTAAAATCCAAAAAAATGGTAAGACAAGATGCTTGCCAGTTGTGACCCGAAATTTCAGATGGTCAGTAGTTAACCAGGTACATGAGTCAATCATGCATCTTGGTTGGCAAAAAACAATTGACAAAGCTTACCAATTTTACTGGTTTGAGAAAATGAACAGATACATATGTCCGTAAATTTGTTGACAATTGTATAACCTGCAGGACAGCAAAGTCACATTCCGGCAAAGTTCAAGCAGAATTACATCCTATACCAAAGGTTAGCATCCCTTGGCACAGTGTCCATATGGACATTACTGGCAAATTAAGTGGTAAAAGTGGTTTAAAGGAATATATCATTGTTCAAATTGACAGCTTCACAAAATTCGTACACCTTTACCACACTCTCAAAATAGATACGGAGAGTTGTATCAGTTGTTGGCAAGATGCTCTCGGCGAGGTGTAGCTAACTTTAAACTGCACAACTAATCGGGCAACTGAGGCCAGTCCCTTAGAGATGTTGATAGAGAAAGAAGGTCGACCTCTTGGATTAGTTCCTCCATTGGACACAGAATTGGAAGTAGACTTAGACTCAACACGGGCTCGAGCAAGTAGCAGTATGAAATCTTTAGCCTTTTACAACAAAAATCGATTTGATAAGTCCAAGGCCACCGTTGTAAGACACAGTGTCGGTGACTATGTCCTTCTCAAGAACGAGGAGAGACACCACACAAAACTAGACCCGAATTCAAGGGTCCATTTTTGGTAGTTAAAGTCCTAGACGGTGACAGATACATGTTAAAGTCGTTATCGAGTAAACGTTTATATAAATACTGTCACGAGGACACAAGAAAACTTCCAGAGGGAAATGTGCGCCATGAGCTGGACATTGATGATGAAGATCCATTCCCGTCAAATGGTCTGATAGAAGCTGAGAGTGAACCGTCCAAGTGAGACGATGGTGAGCCGTCCAAGTGAGACGAAGGTTATCCGTCCAAGTGAGACGATGATTGTTTCTTTTTGAATTAAATTTGGAATTTTAGTTAAAGAAAATGTAAAATCGACAATTTGGCAAAATATTATGTAATGAAAACAAGCATCATGTTTTATTTTTGTAACCTGCATAGGTGAAGTTATTGAATTGAATTGAAAGAAATATGTTTTCAAATGTTTTAATTAAGAATAAATGTTAAAAGTTTGTACGAAGAAATGTTGAACTGAATATTTTATCAGATGGTTATCCGTCTAAGAGAGACGATTGTTAATGTTATCCGTTTAAGAGAAACGATGATTATTGGTTGGATATCCGTCTAAAAGAGACGATGAATTAAGTTTGAAATATATTACAAAGACTTTTTTATACTATTTCACGTAGTGATATAGTATATTGGGTTTGTGCAATGTCCGTCATGCTATCCGTCCGTCTGTCCGTATGAACGCAAACCATTTCCACGCTATTGAAGCTAGAGACTTGAAATTTGAAATATATACATACTCGTGTATACCCTCGTCTGATAAAGTGTCAAGATTTTCCCGATACGCCCACTAGGGGCGTGGCAAATCGGAAAAATAGAAGGACTAGCGTTGAGCTTTTAACTGATCACTCACGTCGACATCCCAAAATCAAAAAGCTATGGCGGATATATCTACGCTTATTGGGGGCCTGGCAAATCGGGTCAAACTGTATCTTCTACATTTTTAAAGCTAGAACACCCAAATTTGGCACGTGGGTTACTGTTACGATCCTATAAAGATCGCTCAAAAAATTTTATGGCCACGCCTACTAGGGGCGTGGTAAATCGAATCTGAATATATAGTGATTTTACTAGTTTCGTTATATTTTGAGCACTATTGATGCTAGAGACTTGAAACTTGGTATATATACTCGGGTTAACATCCCACAATCGAAAAGGTATGGCGGATATATCTACGCCTTCAGGGGGCGTGGCAACTAATATCAGCTTATGTCTCCCACAGTTTTAGTACTAGACGCTTCAAAACTGGATGCTAAGTTACTGAGGGCCTCCTCTATCGATTCCCCAAAAATTATTGTTACGCCCCAAAAAAGGGGCGTGACATACAGAAAAATACCCTGTATTTTTCGCATTTTTCGAATGTAAGCATCCAAACTTTACAGTTATATTCTTAAACGCCCAGTCTATGCACATGCCAAAAATTATTTGTCTGCGGCCACTGGGGGCGTGGCAAATCAAAACTGAAACATCTGCAGCTTTTGAGCCAATAACGCGTCACATAATGACTTAGTGACCTTTGACCTTGTCTTTTGATTTGCCAAATTATATATCTGTGTTTGAAAAAAATATTTTATTAATGCAAAATAACTATATAAAGAAAATATAACAAAAATATCAACATGACCGCACCGGGGTTCGAGCCCACACCTCTACGCTCGCCAACGAACTTAAATCACATTTTCTGAGTTGCCACCTCTCATTTTGAGAGTTGCCACCTCTCTTATTTTGAGAGATGCCACCTCTCTCGATTTAGGTGCGTGTTTTTGCTAAGGTAAGGGTTCTAAGCTTCGATCCTAATTGAAACTGTCTGGCCACCTCCAATGAAAAGTTTTAATCTGCAGCTAATTTGAGCGGCGACAGTGGGGATTTAAGGTTAAATTTTAAAAAATATAATGTGATAGATGCCCCTGTGTGCTGCTGGGACGTGAAATAGTATTTCGCTGTCGGTTGCGTCCGACAGCAACGTTCTTACTTGTTTAAGTTATTGTTTGGCATATTACACGAGGACGTGTCAAGGTCAGGATGGCCGTGTCGAAGCAAACTATGTTGCTGCATACTGTATGTGATTGTTCAATTTTGGATCGCAGTCAGTCAGTCAGTTCAATTTTGGATCGCAAAGCCTGCGCATCGAAACTCGCTGCGCTATTAGTTAAAGCCATGGAGAAGAATAACGACGCTTCGACATATACATATTAAATGTATACAGTGTGTGTCATATCAATAACCATAGAACGCAGAATGTGTTGGTTGCGCCCGATATCGTCATCTTTGCCATTTACCGAATTCGCTTTACTTTTTGTACTTCCTCTCAAAATTTGGTACACTCTTCTGTCGCAAAAGAAAAAATACAAGCTCAACGAGCAAATTTCAATTTTGTTTCTACTGGTGAGTTCTTACATACAAATATGTACATATATATTTGAGAGAGAAGAGACCATTACCAAACGAGCGCTCGCACATTTTGCGTGCGTGATTTTTATACTTATTCACTCAGTAAAATAAGTATATTGGTTTTGTGTAATGTCCGTCATGCTGTCGTCCGTTCATCAGTGTCTGTCTACGCCCACTAGGTGCGTGGGAAATCGGAAAATACATTTTCCTGTATCTCAGATATACTACTTCTAGAAGTTAAAATTTGGAATAAACTCTTGGGTCAGATGGAGCCCAAAAGATCTGGCGAAAGCCTAATAAAGAGCTTCAAGAAAATAATTTGCTCAAAACTGTTTAACACGGTGGAGGTAATGTGATGGTTTGGGGGTGTTTTGCTGCTTATGGAGTTGGTAACCTTGCATTTATTGATGTCACTATGGATAAGAATGTTTATCGAGACGTCATAAAAAGAAAATTTGGGTGCAAGTGTCGAAAAACTGGGTCTCAATGGCACCAATTGGCTGTTCCAGCCACAACGACCCAAAACATTCATCTTATCTGGTGCAGGAATGGTTAATGAGTGGGGCAAAATCAGTACTTCTGAAACGGCAAAACTGGTTAGCAGTATGAAGAGACGTTTGCAGGCCGTTATTGAAGCTAAAGGTGGACCCACAAAGTACTAGCGTCACCCCACCTTATGGAGCGAGCAAATTTGCTCGCCTTTTTTATACCCTGAACCCATTGAAAATGGGAAAAAGGGTATAATGGTTTTGTGAAAATGTATGTAACAGGCAGAAGGAGGCGTGGCAGACCCCACAAAGTAAATATATTCTTGATCAGGGAGAGAAGCCGAGTCGATTTAGCCCTGTCCGTCTGTCTGTCTGTCCGTCTGTCCATCTGTCCGTCCGTCCGTCTGTCCGTCTGTCCGTATGTTTGAACGCGTCGATCTCAGAAGATATAAGAGCTAGAGACTTCAAATTTTTTTTGAAAGTTCGTGTATAGTACGATTCGATCGAGTTTGTTTCAAATATTCGATAACTATCATCGTTTTAATGTTATCGATTAAAAACCGATATCTTAGTTATAAAATTCTATTTAATTCATCTTTATAGTTAGAGTCTTCAAATTTTGCATTTAGTGTTATTTGAGCCTTCTGCAATTTCGGTTTTTGTTAAATTTTGGATGCCACGCCCTCAAATTGCTCCTTCGCCTCAAATTGCTAAATCACGTATTTCAAATACTAGAGACTTGTGCTTTGGCACACACACATATGAACGTCATGATCAGGCCTCACAAATTTGATCAAAATCGTTCGACTAGAAAAAAAGTTATTAAACATTTAATATCTCATATTATCGGCGTCTTGCAGCAGCAGCGAAGCTGATGAGTCATAATGCACAGTTAGCAGATTGTGTGCTTGTGCGTGCGTCTGTGTGTGTGTATGTATTGCTTACTACATATGTACATACATATAAAAGTAACGGAGAATGTTAGCGGCTCTTAGGAATCGCAGTTCTTCGCAGGGTTCAGGGGATCTCTTTGTCGAGCAGTCTCGACTAGAGCACTCTTACTTGTTTACTTTTAAGTTCCTAGCAGCGACTCCAAGCTAAAATTTAGTTTTTATACCCTGAACCCATTGAAAATGGGAAAAAAGGGTATAATGGTTTTGTGAAAATGTATGTAACAGACAGAAGGAGGCGTGGCAGACCCCACAAAGTATATATATTCTTGATCAGGGAGAGAAGCCGAGTCGATTTAGCCCTGTCCGTCTGTCTGTCTGTCCGTCTGTCCGTCTGTCCGTCCGTCCGTCTGTCCGTCTGTCCGTATGTTTGAACGCGTCGATCTCAGAAGATATAAGAGCTAGAGACTTCAAATTTTTTTTGCAAGTTCGTGTATAGTATGATTCGATCGAGTTTGTTTCAAATATTCGATAACTATCATCGTTTTAATGTTATCGATTAAAAACCGATATCTTTAGTTATAAAATTCTATTTAATTCATCTTTATAGTTAGAGTCTTCAAATTTTGCATTTAGTGTTATTTGAGCCTTCTGCAATTTCGGTTTTTGTTAAATTTTGGATGCCACGCCCTCAAATTGCTCCTTCGCCTCAAATTGCTAAATCACGTATTTCAAATACTAGAGACTTGTGCTTTGGCACACACACACATATGAACGTCATGATCAGGCCTCACAAATTTGATTAAAATCGTTCGACTAGAAAAAAAGTTATTAAACATTTAATATCTCATATTATCGGCGTCTTGCAGCAGCAGCGAAGCTGATGAGTCATAATGCACAGTTAGCAGATTGTGTGCTTTTGCGTGCGTCTGTGTGTGTGTATGTATTGCTTGCTACATATGTACATACATATAAAAGTAACGGAGAATGTTAGCGGCTCTTAGGAATCGCAGCTCTTCGCAGGGTTCAGGGGATCTCTTTGTCGAGCAGTCTCGACTAGAGACTGTTTGAATTTGTTATAAATAAATGCGTTAAACGAATTATTTTTTTTCATTTTCCAAAAGATTCATTGAAAAAAAAGTTAAAGCATAGGGAAAGCTGATTTTTGCAGTTTGCCAATACTTTTTTGATTCACTGTATGTATTGAAAAGAATATTTTATTAACACAAAATAACTAAATGAAGAAAACATCACAAAAATATCGATATGACAACAGGCGTTGCGTTCGATTGCAACGTTCTTACTTGTTTTGTTCGACATGGGGTACCTATATGGTATATGGTTAGTGGTCATATGTACGGTATTGGCAATATCTATTCCTGGTTTTCTTTACACTTTTATGGTTACCATCGGATGCAAATACATATGTATATTATATTTCGATTCATCCGTAAAAAAACACTATATGACCTACTGTTAAGTATGGTATAGGGTCAAGGATGGTTTGGGGCTGTATGTATGTCAGCCAGTGGCGCCGGTAATGTGATATTTATTGACGGAACTGTGAACCAATATGATTATATAAAGATACTAAACGATAAATTTATACCAATTGCCGATTAGGGAAACTCCAGAAATAAATGTTATCAAAAGTCTACGATGTAAACCGTTAGAACACATACAACTTCGAGCAAGGATGACCTCATAAAGGCTCTCATTAACTCATAAACTTTAAAAAAAATTGGTGAACTCAATGCCAAAAAGGGCAGTACTAAAGGCGGACTAACAAAATATTAAAACAAGTGACTTTAGTTTTAAAATTGTTGTTTAAGGTGATCGATGGATTTTTAAAGTCTAATCATACAATATTTTGGTTTAACATCATTTTTGTTAGCAAGTGAAATTGTTCAATGTGTATGATTTCAAATGGCACACCCTGTATGTACAAATCTGTGCGAAAAGCACAAATAAGAAAATACTCTCATTGTAGAAATGCACTAAATAGTCTGCATAACTTGATACTGACTTTGTGTCTGTCCTCAGTCCGCATGAACGCGAGAAATTTCTCAGCAATTAAACCTTGAGAATTGATATTGCGCGAACCGAGGGTTCGATAGTGTTTCAAAATAAGCTCCCGATCAAAACGATATGGCATATAAACTACGCCAGTTGGGGTGTAGCAAGGCTGTATCTGCTATAGTTTAAACTATTTAATTTGTATAAAATGTATAAATAAATGACGCCCATATACTGTTAAAGGAAAATGTAGATACAGGGTCACAGTTTTGTACCAATTCTATTATATTTTTAGCATCTTGGTAAAGCGGAAAAGCACTAAATATTTTATAGTTTCAAGAATAAAATTTAATGAATAAGATAGTGATCATATAATTTTTTCTCAAAAATTATATAAATATTCATTTTGGGAGCGTGAGAAATCGAAAAAAAAAAAACTATACATTTCAATGTTTTGGAGCTGGGACTTTTCAGTTAACATAAAATGCTGCTCATACTCTAACCTTGAAGTCCAGCAGGAATATTCGTTGTGCACTGACTACTGACTACGACTAAACCTATCTACCAAAAGCTGCGAGTTTTGCCTTATGTCCTTATTTCTATACTTAGAAATATATTAAAAATAAATTTTTGTGGTCAGGATTAAAATGAAATAAATATATTGTAGAACTGTTCTAATTACTTTTTATCTTATATTTGTTCATTCTTACAATATTGTAGAATGCTATCCGAACAAATTTGTCACTACATAAATGTTTTGTACGTTATGAAGATGACTTCGGATCTTTTTGGATGGTTGATGATAATGAGTTCATTAAAAGACGCCATTTATCTCGGGGTCGCCCCCGTAAATATGAACCTTCATCCTCACCCAATTCGAATAATTCAGACTGTACTAATAATAAAGACTGCGATAATTGCTATCGATCGTGTAATAATACAGCTACTGAGCCCGAAAATAAAATAGAAAATAATGGCACTAAAAATACATGCTTTAACTTATGTAGTCGTCATCGTAGTAAAAGACAAAAACAAAATATTGATGAGAGTACATATAAGAGTGACTACTTAAACAAAGTTTCGAAAACGATTGCCGATTCTGAGATATTAGTTTCAGTAAATAATGAATTCATTCATATCGATGATGACTCCCGAGCTATGTTTAAAAAAAATGGGAACCATTTTTATCATTAAATAAAATATTTATGAATTAAGCGTTGCTGTTTATTTAAATATATATATATATATATATATATATATATATATATATATATATATATATATATATATATATATATATATATATATATGAATATCGTTGGGATTCGACACAATTTGATATGCGATGAATATGTTGAAATCTAAGATAAGACAAGATAATCATAACCAATAATTAATAAAATGTTTTTATATTGTTTCTTAGTTATTGTAATTTCTGGGGAGTTTCAAATGATTTGCTTTTAGTTTTGTATTTAAACTAGACGATTTAGCCCTGTCCGTCCGCCTGTCTGTCCGTAAGTATGAACGCGTCGATCTCAGAGCCTATAAGAGCTATAAAAGATCGAGTTTATATCGAAAAATCGATTCAAAACTTAATAGAAATTTAGTTATTGAATTATATCTTCCACGTCTTTATAGCTTCAGTCTACAAATCTTTTTGTTATTTTTATATACATCTTATGCAATTTTGATTTTTGTCAAATGCTTGATATCTGCTCCAAATTTCCCCACATATTTAAATTCAAGGTAGTTGCGAATAAAGACAATATATGAATGAGTTGGTAAATTTATACTATTTCACTAAGTGAAATAATATATGAATGAGTTACTTTTTCACGAAATGAAATAAGTATACTGGTTTTGTGCAGTGTCCATCAGCTGTCCGCCCGTCCGTCCGTCTGAACGCAAACCATTTCTACACTATTGAGACTAGAAACTTGAAATTTGAAATGTATACTCATGAGTACCCCGATCAGATAAACTGTCAAGATTTCCCGATACGTCCACTAGGGCGTGGCAAATCGGAAAATGCATTTTCCTGTATCTCAGAAACACTACTTCTAGAAGGGCTAAAGAGTTGAGATTTGGAATGAACACTCACGTCGACATCCCAAGATCTGAAAGCTATAGCGGATATATCTACGCCCACAGGGGGCGTGGCAGCTTACATGAGCTTATATATAACACGGTTTTGGTGCTAGAAGCTTCAAAATTTGATATTAAGTTACAACCTCCTCCGACCTCCTCTACCGATTTTCCAAAAATTATCATATCCTGTAATTTCCGCATTTTTGGAATGTGAGCATCCAAACTTACCAGTTATATTCCACTCTATGAACATGCCAAAAATTATATATCTCCGCCCACTGGGGGCGTGGCAAATCAAAACTGAAAAGTCTACTGCTTCTGAGCCAATAACTCGCCAAAGTCATTATTTGACCTTGTCTTTTGATTTGCCAAATTTTATATATGTATTGAAAAGTATATTTTATTAACACAAAATAAATAAACATTTTGAGAGATGCCACCTCTTTCATTTTGAGATATGTCATTTATCTCATCTTTGCTAAGGTTCTAAGCTTCGATCCAAACTTAAACTTCAATAGCCATTTCCGAAGAAAATTTGCGGCGACAGTGGGGATTTAAGAATAATTTTAAAATATACTGGGATAGATGCGCCTGTGGGGTGCTGGGACGCGAAAAAGTATTTCGCAGTGGGTTGGGTCCAACTGCAACGTTCTTACTTGTTTTAAATTGGAAAAACTATAATAAAATATGTACATCATAAGCAAAAAATTTCAATTAAATCCATTAAGTCACACCGAACTTATTAAACAAAACCTTTGGTCAATCGGCCTATTTAATAATTTTTGATTTCGTACAAAATTTGACGAACTTACAGCAATTTATCAGGTGTACGGCGACTTTAGTTTCACAGTTTATTGTAAAATGAAATAAAGTGAAATGAATAAAGTGGAGTCCGTTCGTCTGTTCACATTTCAATTATATTAAAGCTAGTTATACGAATTTGTAATATAAGGGCACTAAGGGCGAGCCATAGGGAAACCAATTTCTGATATCTTTGAAACACTAAATGTCTGCTCGAGTTGATAACTAAAAATAAAAAAAGTGCTCTAGTCGATACTAATTGATTAAGAAAACCCTGCAAAGGCACGATACCCCAATTATTCTAAGCCTTTGTCGAAGTACAAGTCTCTAGTATTTGAAATACGTAATTTGTGATAATTAACTCGTACTGCTTATTGCATACACGAGTATACCTCATATATATTTATGTATATATGTACATTACAATCAACATATACACAGAAGCACGCACAAGCACACGTTCTGCTAACAACGCAGACAGCGCTTGGGCTGCAATACGCCTATTTTATGAGAAATTGAATGCCTGATAACTTTTTTCGTAGACGAACGTTTTTGATCAGAGCGTGATTGTGTCATTTATATGTGTGTATTTGCCAAACCACACGTCTTTAGTATTTTAAATACGTGTTTTTCAAATTGAAGGCGGAGGGGTGTGGCTTGAAAAATTTTACAAATATCGAAAATATTGTATTGTATATATTGTAAAGCTTCGCTTTTAAGGGAGGGTTCCTTTTGCAGACGCGCTTCATTCCTCAGGAGTAAGCCAAGTCTATACTGTTCGGATCTTTGAACGGTAAAGATACTTTATATCGACAATCCTTCCTTCTCCTGGTAGTCTCCTTTACAACCTGTCCACATAAGACGTCTGCTTATTTTTTCGGCTTTGCCGGAAGATCTTCCACCTCCCAAAACTTGGTGAAAAGCGCATAAGACAAATGCTTGTAGAGTCCTCGGTGGGCCAGCAAGGGTTGGGAAAGGACACGCTGGGACCTCGGCCTGGAGTGGACGCAAAATAACTTTGCACATTCGAGAGCTGATTAGTCGTCGATGGACGTTCGTACGAATTGGATCGCTGAAGTTGCGACATCGTTGCCGAAGTGCAACAGTGTGATAGCGCTCCTTGCAGATGTGGCAATCATGCGCACTAGAGCAGTCCCCGAGCGAATCAGTTCAAGCAAAAATCTTGCCGCCTGATTACTTCGGCTATTCTTGGGGCAGACACGGATTGTTGATTGGTTCGTACAGATTGCTATAAGAAGAAAATTCCAATTCTCTGTACTAGCTCCCGAGCGCTCTAAGGCAATCAAGCATCCTTGAAAAGCCGTCTGCGGCTCATGCAAAGACTTGCGTGATGCCTGCTCAACCATGGGAATCTGGAGTAGCTGCTTGGCTTGCGACAGTAGATCATTTTCGTACCGCGCAGTGAGATTTTCCCACGCTGACTGGAAATCCTCATTTGTTAATTTGGACTTCGAGACGATAGTTCTTGCTTCATCTGACTCTCCTCAAGATTTTGGGCAGTGAAAGCCCTGTAGCAAAGGGTATATTCCGACTATACGTTCGCGCAGAGTAACTTCAGCTGCTCTAAATTCATTTTTATATAATACAGGGGAATTTCTCCACTTAGAGCCTCACTTTCGCGAGCTTCGTCAAGGCATCGCATGTCGGAATGAAGTCGGAAGGCAACATATTGAAGCGTTCTCTGAGCTATTAAGTACGCGGATCTAGCATGGAAACTCTGGCTCAGTCACGACGAACAGTGCCGTGTCAGGTAGAGCTTGCGGCGATTGGAATACGGGGGGGGGGGGAGGGCGTTTTGTCCTAGAACCGCTCGCCCTACAAGAGGTCGCCGAAGAGGTAAGAATTTTCGGTGCAGTTTTGAGCTCAACCTCGGCCCGATCAGGAGCTTAAGGCTTTTGAGCAGCCTTAGATGGGTCGGTGGACATTATCGAGTGAGCTATGTAGGAGAAAGGATATTCTCGGACCGAACAGGTAAACAAGAAACGACAGAAAGTCGATTGTATACGTGGTAATTGTATGAATAATAACTCACTTATATGATATAAAATAGTTAGCAATGTGTACATATAATATATACATATAATGTATGTCGAAGCATAAGTAGTTGAAATGTGTGTAAGAGAAACACATTGAGTGTGTATTGGTGCGTCTTGAGCTATTTCTTAAGAATCGCAATTGTAGTATGAGGCCTGATTTGTAGTTTGGTAAAGTACCGTTTTAGCGGGGCGACAGTGTCTGTAGCTGTCGCTGAGCGTGGATTGGTAACAAAGTTAGTGATGTTTGGTATCTGAGTGCGATCGAAACTCGCTGCGCTCAAGCAATGATAACCAACACTAATATGTGTGTAAACGCTACAACATATACATATTTCTTTCCGTTGTCTATAATATGTAAATAAATATACTCATTATGTACATATGTACACATTTATATTTTATTTTGTTTAAACTTATTTTATTTAAGTTTATTATACCCTGAACCCATTGAAAATGGGAATTCAGGGTATAATGTCTTTTGTAGAAAGGCGTATGTATGTAACAGGCAGAAGGAGGCGTGGCAGACCCCACCAAGTATATATATTCTTGATCAGGATGACAAGCCGAGTTGATATAGCCATGTCCGTCTGCCCGTCTGCCCGTCTTGTCCGTATGTATGAACGTGCGTCGTTCTCAGAACCTACAATAGCTAGATACTTGAAATTTTTTATGTAGGTTCCTGTATATCATGAAAAGATCGAGATTGTTTCAGAAAATCGATAACTGTTATCGTTTTATTGTTATCGATTAAACACGAAAATCTGAATTAAGCTATAAAAATCTATCTAATTCATCTCTCTAGCCTTACACAATTTCGGTTTTTGTTAAATTTTGGATGCCACGCCCGCTTCGCCTCAAATTTGTAACTCCCGTATATCAAATACTAGAGACTTGTGCTTTGGCACATACATACATATGGATGACATGATCACACATGATCCAACAAGTTTGATCAAAATCGTTACTCTAGAAAAGTTGTTAAACATTTAATTTCCCATAACATTGCCATGCAAGCAGCATGGTGTGTATGTGCGCCTGTGCGTGTGTGTGTATGTTTGGCTTGTAATGAACATACATATACATATGAATATAAAAGAATCGAAGAATCCTTGGAATAGCGGTTCTTCGCAGGGTTCAGGGTATACCCTAGTCGAGCGGTCTCGACTAGAGTTTTCTTACTTGTTTTTATACTATTTCACGTAGTGATATAGTATATTGATTTGTGCAATGTCCGTCATGCTGTCCGTCCGTCTGTCCGTCTGTCCGTCTGTTCGTCTGTCCGTCTGTCCGTATGAACGCAAACCATTTCGACGCTATTGAAGCTAGAGACTTGAAATTTGAAATATATACTCGTGTATACCCTCGTCTGATAAAGTGTCAAGATTTTCCCGATACGCCCACTATGGGCGTGGCAAATCGGAAAATGCATTTTCCTGTATCTCAGAAACACTACTTCTAGAAGGGCTAGAGAGTTGGGATTTTAACTGAACACTCATGTCGACATCCCAAAATCGAAAAGCTATGGTGGATATATCTACGCCCCTTGTTGGCGCGGCAAATCGGGTCAAACTGTATCTTCTACAGTTTTAAAGCTAGAACGCCCAAATTTGGCACGTGGGTTACTGTTACGATCCTATAAAGATCGCCCAAAAAATTTTATGGTCACGCCTACTAGGGGCGTGGCAAATCGGATCTGAATATATAGTGATTTTACTAGTTTCGTTATATTTTGAGCACTATTGATGCTAGAGACTTGAGACTTGGTATATATAATCGGGTTAACATCCCACAACCGATAAGCTATGGCGGATATATCTACGCCTTCAGGGGGCGTGGCAACAAATATCAGCTTATATCTCCCACAGTTTTAGTGCTAGAAGCTTCAAAATTGGATGCTAAGTTACTGAGGGCCTCCTCTATCGATTCCCCAAAATTATTGTTACGCCCCAAAAGGGGCGTGACAGACAGAAAAATACCCTGTAATTTTCGCATTTTTTCGAATGTAAGCATCCAAACTTTACAGTTATATTCTTAAACGCCCACTCTATGCACATGCCAAAAATTATTTGTCTACGGCCACTGGGGCGTGGCAAATCAAAACTGAAACATCTGCAGCTTCTGGAGCCAATAACGCGCCACATAATGACTTTGTGACCTTTGACCTTGTCTTTTGATTTGCCAAATTATATATATGTGTTTGAAAAGAATATTTTGATAATACAAAATAACTAAATAAAGAAAATGTAACAAAAATATCAACATGACTGCACCGGGGTTCGATGCCACACCTCGCCAACGAACTTATGTATATCACATTTTCTGAGTTGCCACCTCTCTCATTTTGGGAGTTGCCACCTCTCTTATTTGGAGAGATGCCACATCTCTCGATTTAGGTGCGTGTTCTTGCTAAGGTAAGGCAATCGAGATAAATCGAGAGAGGTGGCATCTCTAGCTTCGATTCTAATTGAAACTGTCTGGCTACCTCCAATGAAAAGTTTTAATCTGCAGCTAATTTAAGCGGCGACAGTGGGGATTTAAGGTTAAATTTTAAAAAATGTAATGTGATAGATGCCCCTGTGTGCTGTTGGGGCGTGAAATAGTATTTCGCTGTGGGTTGCGTCCGACAGCAACGTTCTTACTTGTTTTTTTAAACTTATGTTGAAAACCAAAATATTTTCCCCTGATAGTTATATATCCAAATTAATCATTTATTAAGAATAATGATTAAAAAAATAAAGTTTTCGATTGGGAGTCAAGGTGCTCTTTATTTCATATCCAAATTAGAACTAACTTACAAACGTGGTCTTAAGCCTACTCTAAGCTAGTAGTAGATAGTAAAGCTTCAAAGGTTCTAGAAGTTTCCAAGTTCTAAAAGTTCCTGAGGGTGGCGTTATCCCGATTTAGGTTATGTTGAATCAAAAGTTCTAGAAGTTTCTAAAGTTCAAAAAGCTCCTGAGGGTGGCGTGATCTCGATTTTTGTTATGTTGAATCAAAAGTTCGAGAAATTTCCAAAGTTCAAAAAGCTCCTGAGGGTGGCGTGATCCCGATTTAGGTTATGTTGAATCAAAATTTCTAGAAGTTTCTAAAGTTCAAAAAGCTCCTGAGGGTGGCGTGATCTCGATTTTTATTATGTTGAATCAAAAGTTCGAGAAGTTTCCAAAGTTCAAAAAGCTCCTGAGAGTGGCGTGATCTCGAAGCTGGATGGTAATTGAAGCCAGCGGACGTTTTATATTTTTAATGTGAGAAGCTAATTGAAGCTGCGTGATAACTCTCCCCTTTCTTAAAAAGAATCGGCCCTGATTCTTAATGGTTTCCTACGAGGAACTCGATTTGTTTGTTTAATGTGTCGAGGTCTAACTCTGGGGTTTTATTAATATTTTGATCTGGACTGTTTAGTGAATTTGAACTTCAAAATTTTAAATTTATTATTGGGCGTTGTTTAAGAAGCTTTACCATATTAAAAATACAAATTATTATGAATAGTATAAACGTGATTTTTGTATGATTACTTTCTAATTAAATAACAATTTTTTATCAAATATTGGTATTTTCTAATTGAAGCTCGGTATTATTTGAAGGTTGATATTCGGTAATAAAGTAGTTTGTAAATTTATTGTGTTTAACATAGTTTAGGATTTTTTCTTTTTCGCTAGTGTAAGTAATGTAATTTATTATTACAATGGTTTTATTTCTTTCGGATATTTTAATACAACTTGTAAATTGTTTATTAATTAGATTGACAAAACAATTTGTGTCGAAAAGAATATGAAACTATTATACATTTCTTTTTTAAGTTTTTCGATTAGGTAAAAAGTATTGTTACATTTTGCAACTTTATCATTTACATATAATTTTCCATCTGTTTGGGATATGGCTTTAGCATGACATGACTTACAATTGTGATATTTTATAAAAACTATGATTAAACCTTTGAATGATACAATTGAAAAAAGGAAACGTCTAAAAGGTCCATTAAAGTGATATTAAATATTTCGTGATTGAATATTGTTGTCATGTCTTGTTTATTTAAAGTTTTAGGGTTTAATATTTTGGCTTTTGGAAATGTTTAGTCGATATTTTTTCAAGAGTACTTCTTGATTAAATTGCATATCATTTAAAAGGTTTGTGATTTTCGTTACTTCTTTGAATATTTAGAAAAGAAAAATTAATGTATTAAAATTTTATATTATATATATATATGGATAATCCGGTTTCTATTGTTTATTCTAACGGTATTCCCTAAGTCCTCCTTAACCACCTGCTTTTTGTATTTCGGCTGTAGTTTGTTTCTTTCCCCGTGTTTTTTCGTAAATAATTTCACCTACTTGGTAATTTTTTGGTGACCTGTTTTTATTGTGATATTCTAACATTTTTGCTTGTGCTTTGTGTAATTTGTTGGGTAAGTGTGAATGTTCTTTTTTATTGAATAGAACACCGTTTGGTTTTTGTTCAATTGTTGACTGAATGGTGTTGTTGTATTCTTTAACTGCTCTGTATATGACTTCTGCATAGTTTGTTA
Source organism: Drosophila paranaensis (assembly GCA_035047545.1). Lineage (NCBI taxonomy): Eukaryota > Metazoa > Arthropoda > Insecta > Diptera > Drosophilidae > Drosophila > Drosophila paranaensis. Next base: position 93,220 of record JAWNPL010000040.1, read on the forward strand.
TGTTAAATTCCTCTTGAATACAACGAGAAATTTCAATTAGTGTCGAATGGACTCTTTCTACTTGACCGTTGCTTAGGCTGTGTCTAGGGTCTGTGTAATAAATAGTTATACCTGAACGGGACATTGTTGATCTAAATTGGGCTGAAGAAAAACTTGGTTCGTTGTCCATCATGATAGAGTTGATGAATGGGAAAATTTGAAGAAACTCTAATACCTTGTTTTACATATCGGACTTGTTATTAATTTCCTTAATGGCTAGAAATTTGGAATAAGCGTCAATACAAGTAATGAATGTTAACTTTTGGGCATAAAATATGTCGATGTGTAACTGTTCACCTTCTCTAACAGGAATAGGTGCTTCTGATATAGGAATGTGTTTGGGGTTTCGATCGTATTTATTTTTATTACATATTTCGCAATTGCGAATATGTTGTTTAAGACTTTTGTATAGTGTAGGCCAATAATATTGTTTCAGGATTTGTTTAAGGTTCTCGTCAAAACCTCTATGCTCACGAGCGTGTGTCTCTTCAATTATGATTTCTTGGTCATTTTTGTTCTGTATGTCCAGAACGAACTTCCTTGTGTATAGAAATTTATTGGAAAATGTATTTTTGATTAAATATTGGATGTCATACAAATCTTCCGGGCAACAATGGATACCGGTAGTTAGGTTTGGTTTTAAGAATTCTTTAAGTATAGTTACTAGGTTTTCTACCGTATCATACTCTATGATGTGTCTTGTTTTGTCGAAAATTTCGCATTTTTCATGGATAGTTATTTTATTTTTAGAAATCAAAAGCTGTTGCTTGAATTGGTTTAATGGTTTGTTAGTCTCTTCAATTACATATTCATAGCTACTGTTAGCTGAATGAACGGTTTCGTCATCTGACGGAGACTCTGGTTCGGACATGTGGTTAATGTGGTTTATTGCCACTCTGGATAACGCGTCGGCAACGACGTTGGTTGATCCAGGTTTGTATATTATATTGGGGGAAAACTCCTCAATGAAGGCGTGCCATCTTTTCATTTTAGCATTTGGGTTTCGTACAGAAACCGCGAAGGAAAGAGGCTGGTGATCCGTTTGGATCTCTAGGTTTGTAACACCATAGAGGTAGTTACGAAGGTTTTTTAGTGACCAAACTATAGCAAACAGTTCTCTTTCGTTAGTTGCATAGTTTTGTTCGGTCTTGTTTAGAGTTTTAGAGATAAAAGTGATCGGTTTATTTTCTTGTGAAAGGACGGCACCTACAGCCGTGTTGGAGGCGTCCGTGGTGAGGACGAATTTCTTTGAGTAATCTGGCTGTGTAAGTTCGATTTTTTCAATCAAGTGTGATTTTAGATTTTCGAAGGATGAAAATGCTTCTTCACCGAGGGATATTTTTGTCTTTTTTGACATATGTTTTGAGACCATACCATTATGGCTTTGTAACAACTTAGTAAGGTGTTTCGCTATGTCCGCCTAGTTTTTTACATATTTTCTATAATAGTTAGTTAATCCAAGAAAACCTCGTAGCTCTCTTAAGTTAGTAGGAGGAGGGTATTTCGTTATGGCCTCTATTTTTTTAGGGTCGGTTGTAATAGTATTATATCCTAAAAATTCAATTTCCTTTCGGAAAAATTTTGATTTTTCTGTCAATGATTTCTTCTAAATCATAGAAATGTTCTAGATTCTCTGAAAAAACTATAATGTCATCCATATAAATGTGACAAGTTTTCCCGATTTTTTCTCGCAAAATGTTATCCATTGCTCTTTGGAAAATACTGGGAGCATTTGCGAGCCCAAAAGGCATGCGAAGAAATTCATATTTTCCGTTATTTATGGAAAACGCTGTTTTCTCAATGTCTTCATCTTTCATTAGAATCTGATGGAATCCAGATTCTAAATCAATAGTTGAGAAAAATTGAGCTTTGCCCAAGTTTGATAAAATAACTGAGGGGTCTGGCATCGGGTATCTGTCAGGAATTGTATTATTGTTTAATTGTTTAAAATCTATAACTAATCTTTTTTTGCTTGTACCGTCTTGGTTAAGACCTTTTTTCCAACAACCCATACCGGATAGTTGTACGGACTTCTACTAGGTCTTATGATTTTTTCAGTTAGCATCCTATCTATTTCTTGGTTAACGAAACTATTAACCGAATGTGGGTAAGTTCTGATTTCCCCTCTGATATCAGTTCTAAAAGGGAGGGACTTTTTAGTTTATAATGTTTATTTGCGATATCCTGAACAACTTGATGTTCAAGATCAATGAGGTTGTTTGTTCTATTAGGAGGATGGTTGCTTTCGCAAGAAGAAGAACCTTCAGAGGACAACGACAATTTTCTTTGTCTGCTCTTTTTTATTATTTTCTTCTTCTTTTGCCCAATTTTTTCTTTTTTGTCCCCACTTGTACACTCAGAATCAAGTGACGATGATCCTGGATCGGACAAATTAAATAAGGAGAATTCATCCTGTTTTGGATCAGGGGAATGAGGCTCATCTTCAGTTTATAAATGGCCAACCATTTCCTGGATGTGTGTTGTCAGGTTAATTTTTTCTGATTTATTGCTATATAGCAGCAGCCCTTTAGAAAGGTCGATTACGGCTTTGATTATTTTTAATAGGTTGTAACCTATCAATAAGTCTGAGTCTAGGTTCTGGATTTCATAAAATCGAAAACTTTTTTCGAATATATTTATATTGTGATAACGTGTTATAATTCTGAAACCGTTAACAGTTTTGAATCTTTTTCTTATTGCTAATTTTTGGGAATTATTATATATACCTTTATTAATATAGCAGGCGGTAGCGAATGTATCAATTAGTATTTTTAGTTGCTTATTTATTTTCTTATCTATTCTGTGATGAAGGGGAGTTCTCCCCCTGCTGGTCTAAAAAATGCACCTTCCTGTATATTATTCACTCGCAGCACCTTGTTTGGCTGCTGAACAGAATTGGAGGTATATTCCCTTTTTTTCGATTGGTCATAATTTTGAGATTTATAGTAGGGTTTGTTTTGCATCTGAATGGATTTATCTACATCCATTGGTTCCAGAGGCGGTTGTGACTTATTGTTATTAGTCACGAAGTTTGAGTTCTGTGGGGTCTGATCAAATCGCAAATGATTGTCAGATTTTTTGGAATCCTGTTTTTGATTCCTGGTCGGATTCTTTTGGATAATTGCAGAATGGTTATACGCAAAGTTTGCCCTTTGGTAGTTAGGTTCAAGCTCTTGTGCTTTAGCCAATGCATTGGGTAAGTTTTCGGGTCTAAGAGAGAACAATATTTCTGATAGGGAACCGTTAAGACCGGTTATGAAGACGCGTAGGGCGTTTTCTCTATTTTTATACCCTGAACCCATTGAAAATGGGAAAAAAGGGTATAATGGTTTTGTGAAAATGTATGTAACAGACAGAAGGAGGCGTGGCAGACCCCACAAAGTATATATATTCTTGATCAGGGAGAGAAGCCGAGTCGATTTAGCCCTGTCCGTCTGTCTGTCTGTCCGTCTGTCCGTCTGTCCGTCCGTCCGTCTGTCCGTATGTTTGAACGCAAATTTTTTTTGCAAGTTCGTGTATAGTACGATTCGATCGAGTTTGTTTCAAATATTCGAAACCTATCATCGTTTTAATGTTATCGATTAAAAACCGATATCTTCATTTAGTTATAAAATTCTATTTAATTCATCATTCTAGCTAGAGTCTTCCAATTGTGCATTGTGTTATTTGAGCCTTCTGCAATTTCGGTTTTTGTTAAATTTTGGATGCCACGCCCTCAAATTGCTCCTTCGCCTCAAATTGCTAAATCACGTATTTCAAGTACTGGAGACTTGTTCTTTGGTACATACACACATATGAACGTCATGATCACGCCCCACAAATTTGATCAAAATCGTTCGACTAGAAAAAAAGTTATTAAACATTTAATATCTCATATTATCGGCGTCTTGCAGCAGCAGCGAAGCTGATGAGTCATAATGCACAGTTAGCAGATTGTGTGCTTGTGCGTGCGTCTGTGTGTGTGTATGTATTGCTTGCTACATATGTACATACATATAAAAGTAATGGAGAATGTTAGCGGCTCTTAGGAATCGCAGTTCTTCGCAGGGTTCAGGGGATCTCTTTGTCGAGCAGTCTCGACTAGAGCACTCTTACTTGTTTTTTAATTTGGGTACCATTCAATTAAGTTGTTGTATAATTAAATTATTTATAGACTTTATAAATAAGTAACGAAAATATTTGTCGGCTCACGTAATGGTTCCCTCCTCGATGAATTATCGATCTTCCTTCGTAAACGATTTTTAATTTCAATTGGATGTTATTGAGGTAGGTCTTCCTTCGCAGACAATTTTAATTTCAGTTGGATGTTGTTGAGGTAGGTCTTCCTTCGCACACAATTTTAATTTCAGTTGGATGTTGTTGAGGTAGGTCTTTCTTCGCAGACAATTTTTAATTTTGATCGCACTTTTTATTGGTTCTGTTGTTGCTTGTTGTATTGTTGGAGTTTCTTCTTTGATTGAAGTTGTTTCCCTTTCACCAACACAGCTTCACAGTTTTATTAAAATAGGCGAAATAGAAGTATGTTTTTTATCTCGTGTTGTATTCGGTTTTTAGAAACTTGGAACGTCGCGACTATTTAAAATTTTATTTTTATGTATTTTAAAATTGCGCAAACAATTTCCTCTTTATTCTTTAAAAACTTTTAACACCTTTTAGAGTTCGTTTTTCATGGCACGAATATATGGCAATCTTGTTTTTACTCGCGATTACACTCAAGAAAATACTTTTTCTTTTTGTGTGTTTTTAATTAACGCTAGCCCCACGTTGGGCGCCAATTAATCATTTATTAAGAATAATGATTAAAAAAATAAAGTTTTCGATTGGGAGTCAAGGTGCTCTTTATTTCATATCCAAATTAGAACTAACTTACAAACAAAAGTTCCTGAGGGTGGCGTTATCCCGATTTAGGTTATGTTGAATCAAAAGTTCTAGAAGTTTCTAAAGTTCAATAAGCTCCTGAGGGTGGCGTGATCTCGATTTTTGTTATGTTGAATCAAAAGTTCGAGAAGTTTCCAAAGTTCAAAAAGCTCCTGAGAGTGGCGTGATCTCGAAGCTGGATGGTAATTGAAGCCAGCGGACGTTTTATATTTTTAATGTGAGAAGCTAATTGAAGCTGCGAGATAACTTCCATATATCCATATATCCATTTATGAGGGCAAGTACATGAAAGCCTTGGAGAAACTGCTTGGACTAAAGCGGGTACACAACACGCAGCACTTGGAGTCAGCAACAACAACTAAGCTTGCCGAACGCAGTGAGTTTGCAAACGAACACGCAATTTCACGTTTGGTACAGCAACAACAAGAATTCTTCGCGCGTTTTCCGGCAAGCGATGCTACGCACGCCGGCACTTAGGCGCCACATCAATACACAGAATTGCCAAATTGCAGATAAAACCTTTTGGTGGCGATTACAAGAAATGGCCAGCCTTTAAGGATTTATTTGAGGACACCTTTCACAACAAACCGCATTTGGAAAGGACTCGCAAATTTCATTATTTGAAATCATTTTTGGTAAATGAAGCAGCAACTTTAACCCGTCATTTGCCCATAACAAAGGCGGCATATGATACTGCATGGGAGCGTCTCAACGAACGCTACAACCGACCACGTCATGTTGTGAATGCTTTGCTAGAAGCATTCATGGAGTTACCCAGCTCAAAGACTAGCAACGTGACAATGCTACGCAAGGTGACGGACGGTGCTAACGAAATAGTACGCGGACTGGATGCAGTTGGGCAAACAGGACGGGACTGTTGGATAGCATATTTACTGCTTGCGAAAATAGACCCAGAGTCAAGACACAAATGGGTGGAGATCAGCCAGGACAAAAATTCTCCAACTATAGAAGAGCTGTTCAAATTTCTCGACGCACGATGTGAGGAGTTCGAATTGAGTCAAGGTCATGGTACGGACAACAACTCAAACGACAAGCCGAGGAGGGCGACACACACATTGATAGCCACTGATCAAGGTGCGTGTGCCAAATGTGGTTCAATTGAACACTCTCTATTCAGTTGTTCTCAATTTCATAATTTGTCTATTGAGCAACGACGCTCATTCGTCAAGGGCAAATTATTGTGCTTCAACTGTCTGAGGCCTGGTCACACGTCAGCGAAATGTGGATCAAGTCACACTTGTCGACATTGTCGTGGCCGCCATCACACACTCATTCATGCACAAGTCACATCGCTACAGGGTGCTGCAGATCAAGGATGTCAACCCGATACTGCCTCTGAAGACGATCAGATGCATGGACTATTATTGATAACAAACGGTTGCATAGCGCAAGCGCCGAGCGCTACACCATGTGTTTTGTCACAAGGACAAAAGAAAGGAACTCTGCCCACAGCTTTGGTAGACGTACGTAATGCGCACGGAACCTACACTGCTTGCCGTGTACTTTTGGACGCACGTTCATCCTCCCGTATTCTAGTTTCGGGCATTTCATCTATAAAGGCAGAAACCACAAGGGGTGTCAGCCAACTACACATGAAGTCACGCACGTCAGATAACTGTAAAGAAGTTACAGTACACGTTCTGAGCAAAATCACGTCACCATTGGCAAGGGCCAATATCGATTCATCGTCGCTAGAGATCTTCGATAAAATACCTCTTGCAGATCCCATGTTCAACACCAAATCTCCAATCGACATTCTATTAGGCACGGACTATGTATGGAGCATAATCATCGGTGAGAAGATGCTTGACAACCATGGCAATGTAATGGCCATATCAACAATTTTTGGATGGGTGATCACTGCCATTGCCGCCAACCCGAAGCCAGCAGCTACCACTACGCTGCTTTCTTCTATTGATATCAATGCCTCACTCCAGAGATTCTGGGAGTTGGTGGACACCGATACTGTCCTGCCACATGACAAGGATGACTTGAAGGTGGAGGAACACTTCCGTGACACGCACACGAGAGATGCCGAGGGGAGGTATATCGTCGAACTTCCGTACAAGGAGCCGAGTACAACCTTTGCAGATACTCTACAAGGAGCAGTATCAAGGTTTGAGGCAGTAGAACGTCGACTACTCAGAAATCCTCAACTACGAGAGCAATATATACAATTTATGGAAGACTACGAGAGTCTAGGGCACATGCGAGAACTCACACCAGACGAAATCCATACTCACCAGGGACGGGTATTTTACATGCCACATCATCCAGTTTTGGGACAAAACCTAAGAGTAGTTTTTGACGGATCTTTTCAAGATCACGATGGAATCGCCTTACACGAAGCACTACATACTGGACCAAGCATCAACCGAAACTTGTTTGATGTATGCGTTCGTTTTCGGATTCATCGCTATGTCTTCTCGGCTGACATTGTCAAAATGTTTCGCCAAATATGGGTCAACGAGAAACACCGGAACTATCAACGAATCTTGTGGAGAAAGAATCCTGTGGAATCAGTGAAGCACTATCAGGAGCTTTCCACTGTAACCTATGGTACGTCCTGCGCACCATTCTTAGAGGTCAGGGTCTCATGACTACGTACTCAAATAACCATAAGCTGCTAGGATCCTGTTGGAGGACTTCTATGTTGATGATGTCTTGATAGGAGCACAAACTGAAGAGGAACTACTCCAACTGCGAGATGAACTAGTTCTTCTAATGTCTAAAGCACAACAAGAATTGGGGAAGTGGGTTTCAAACTGCAAACTCAGTAAAAACACAAATGAAAATCCATCTGCAAAGAATTTAGACACATCGGTTGAAAGCACAGTCAAGGTGCTTGGCATCCATTGGCAACCATCAAATGATACACTGGGATACAATGTGAATCTCAGCAGTTCAACAGGCAGTACAAAACGACAGGTACGCTCTGACGTTTCTCGAATTTTCGATCCGCTTGGGCTGTTGACACCAGTTGTCGTCCAGTTCAAGATTCTGTTTCAAGAGTTATGGCTACATGATTTGGATTGGGACACTCAGCTTCCATCGAACTTGGCACAACAATGGCAAAAATATCGAATGGATATCATGGCAATCGAGGAATTCAAGACGAAGCGTTATGATGGGTACAACTCAGATACTATGGAACTACATGCATTCTCAGATGCATCAACCAAGGCTTACGCTGCAGTTGTTTACTGTCTAGCTAGACACCGAGATGGCCACATGGAAGTGTCACTAATCGCTGCAAAATCACGTGTTGCACCACTCAAGAAACAATTTCTTCCACGTCTGGAACTCTGTGGAGCGCTGCTGCTGAGTCGACTTGTTGCGTCGATCAAAACTGTGATAAAAGATGTCAACATAGCTGTACACGCATGGTGCGACTTAACTATTGTCTTGGCGTGGTTTTCAAACACACCATCCAAACTAAAGACGTTCGTCGCCAATCGCACATCGGAGATTCTGGGCATCATACCTCGATATGCTTGGCATCATGTAAAAACCAAAGAAAATCCAGCAGATTGCGCTTCCAGAGGCATGCTTGCAGTGGATCTGCTTAATTTCGATCCTTGGTGGACAGGACCCAACTGGCTACGTGATGAAAACTTTAATGTAGCCACCATAATCCCTGCACATTCGTCTCTTTTTATTCCAGATGAGCAATTTCAAGAAGAGGTAAAGACAACCACAATGCTAGCTGTGGCAGCTCATAAGGCTACAGTCTCTTTCATAGACGAATTCGGAGATCGCATCTCCTCTTGGACAAAATTGGTACGCATCGTGGCATACGTTCTATGGTTTGTAAGACGCAAGCGTTTCTCAGGCGCACTCACATTTGACGAAATAAGCGAAGCTTGCACATTATGCCTTCGCTGTGCTCAGGACACATTTCGACAGGAGCGTCAATTGCTGCTCGACAAGCAGCCACTGAGGAATGACTCCAAACTGCGCACACTCTCACCCATCATTGACGATCTTGGACTCCTGCGTGTGGGCGGACAATTAAGCAATTCGGGATTGGCATTCTGTACCAAGCACCCAATTATACTACCGAAGAGTCATCGCATCACCAAACTTATCTTGGAGCTGGAACATGAGTCACATCTACATCCAGGTGTTTCAGCACTCTTTGTCATCATGCGGCAACGCACGCCAGAAACCTAATACGAAAGATTACACACGACTGTTTGAAATGCTTTCGACAGCGACACCACACAGCACAATAATTCATGGCTGATCTACCAGCAGTCAGAGTGACACAAGCCTTTCCATTCGAAAACACCGGCTGTGACCACGCCGGACCCATCACACTCAAGGTCCACAAGGGACGCAACCCACGCAAGGAGAAGGGCTACATATGGCTGTTTATATGTTTGACTACTTCTGCAATTCATTTGGAATTAGCTACTGATCTCAGCACGGAAACCTTTTTGGCAGCACTGCTTCGCTTTATATCACGCCGTGGCAAATGTGCTCGCATGTATAGCGATAACGGACGAAACTTTGTCGGCGCTAAGAGAGCGCTAAATGAAATGGAGCAGTTGCTAGTATCACAGAGGCACAACAGCATCGTGTCACAAACACTGGCCAATGATGGGATCAAGTGGAACTTTATCCCACCACATGCACCACACTGGGGTGGCAAATGGGAATCTGCTGTGCGCTCAGTCAAATTGCATCTTAATCGTGTTCTTGGCAACGCAACTCTGACATTCGAGCAGATGCACACTTTATTGGCACAAATAGAGGCAGTGGTTAACTCTAGTCCACTGTACACAACCCACACAACACAACACAGACGTATCATATCTATCACCAGCTCACCTTCTTATACGTCGACCATATACTCTGGTTCCGGAAGGAAATCTTGATCCAGTCCCAGCAAACAGATTGGATTACTGGCAGCAGTCTCAAGCCATGCTGCAACGTTTTTGGAAAAAGTGGCACATGGAGTATCTTACTACTTTACAACAGCGTCGCAAATGGAATACTAAATCTCCAAACATTTCTTCTGGAGACATCGTTTTGATCAAGGAAACAAACACACCCCCTTCCGCTTGGATACTGGCAAGGGTCATGGAGGCATACCCTGGATCTGACGGATTGGTACGTGCAGTCAGACTGAAGACACCCACTGGAGAGATAACACAATTACCAAGATTTCCGCGTTACCTAATTCAGAAACCAATGTTTCAGCGTCGGGCAGGATGTTGAGAAATGCATCGATTTAAATTTAATCGATTTTTCTTCTTCTTATAATTTGCCATTCTCTAGTTGCTAACAGTTGCGAAATAGGAAAATACTTTGCAACATTATTTCTAAACATGTTAGCAACATGGTGAAATTCTTATTGCGGCTTAGTTTTAAATTTGACAACTGAGAAGAGCAGACGCGCATAAGGCGGTCTGCAATTCAATAAAAATAAGCAAAAGACAAGAACCAGCCTTCTTATTCCTTAACAATGATTTTGTTGAAATGTATGTAACAGGCAGAAGGAGGCGTGGCAGACCCCATAAAATATATATATATTCTTGATCAGGGAGACAATCCGAGTCGATTTAGCCCTGTCCGTCTGTACGTCTGTCTGTCCGTATGTATTAACGCGTCGATCTCAGAACCTATCAGAGCTAGAGACTTGAATTTTTTTGTAGGTCCCTATATAGGGCGCGCATATCGAGTTTGTTTCAGAAATTCGATAACTGTTATCGTTTTATTGTTATCGATTAAAAACGAAAATGTAAATTCAGCCATAAAATTCCATCTAATTCATCTTTCTAGCTAGAGTCTTCAAACTTTGCATTTAGTGTTATTTGGGCCTTACGCATTTTCGATTTTTGTTAAATTTTGGGTGTCACGCCCCCTTCGCCTCAAATTTGTAACTCCCGTTTGGCACATACATACATATGGATGACATGATCACGCCCAACAAGTTTGATCATAATCGTTGCTCTAGAAAAAAAGTTATTAAACATTAAATAACAGCTGACGCACCGCCTTCCGTTTGTGTGTGCGTTCGGCTGTGTATGTGTGTGTGTATGTCTTGCTTGTAATAAACATACATATACATATGTATTATAAAAGAAACGGAGAATGCACGGAATAGCGGTTCTTCGCAGGTTTCAGGGTATACTCTAGTCGAGCGGTCTCGACTAGAGTTTTCTTACTTGTTTCTTTTTTTTCTTTCTTTACACAGAGGCTGAACTCTCTGATTCCGTTTTGACTCTATGTTCGTCAAATTCGAGAGCAGGCAGAGGTCAATGTCTAAATATTTTGACAATATATATGTATGTAAAAACAACCTAGTTAAACATTTATTGATAGGCATATACAAATAGGTACATAGTGTAAGGCGGCGATAAATCTGCCGCCTCACATTTAGTAGTAAGCTAGTCATAAGTTGATTTTGTATAGTTAATAAGTATAGTGAGTAAGAGATTTGATTAGGAGATGAACTATGAAGATTAGGTGTAGGCGCAATGGAGCGCAGAGGCGACCAATGGAGGGCCCGCCCTTATTAGGTTTAAGTTAGAAGGCGAACCCCCTTTATATGCGCGCCGATGATCGGCAATGTAGCTAGGCGCGCCGCGGCAAATTGAGAGCTTCGTGGTGAGAAGTTGCGGCCGCGACAAATTGCATTGCCGAGGTCGGCGCGCGATCGTCCGAAGGGCGAGTAGGGCAGTCAGAGTGTGACCGCGAAAAGGTGAGGGAGTCTGGAGTAAGTTGTGAGAAGGTGAGGGCGTATCGCCGCCAAGACGTGAAAGTGAAAAGTGAAAAAGTGAGGCAAGTGGAAGAAGACAAGGGAGGAGATACCAGAAAAGGAGACACGGGAGGAAGGTCGAGGAACCGTGAGTTAGATAAGTGAAATAAAGGAGAAACCGAAATCTTTGCGTTTTAATTTTGGAGAAACATTTGCATAAGTGCTAACGAACGCTAGATCCCCTACGTTCGTGCTTGTCCGTCAGAGTGTAAGACCAGCGGGCAAGTTCGAACCTGCTGCCGCAGCCAAAGTTGACCGGCGCGGTGCAGCGATCGTTGTCGCGCTATTCCCAGGCGAGAGCAGCTCCGCCAGCGGCCGTGAGTTGCCGTATTTCCCGTCCCCTACCCTAGCGCGTCCCAGCATCCTATAAATTATCTTGTAGGTGACCCTGGGCCAGGCTGAGTCTGCCCCAGCTGGAAAAACGTACCTTTTCAATAGGTTTACCTGCAGTTTCATTTTGCAGGTCTCGAGTGCACTTTATTAAATTTAAAATACTCGGTATATGTACGTATAAGACTATGTACTTTCATGATTATTGTTGCAATCCATGTAATCTTCCTGTATGTAATCCACCGATGTCACTTGCTGTTGAAGAGTCCACCTGGGGCGCCAAAAATGTTCTGACAAAAGGGCTTGGTTAATATACACCATATAAAAATACAGCAACTTGTGGTCTTCAACAATCAGCTTGCCGACAACGAAGTCTTTTGAGTACTGATTTAACGTAACTTCAAATTTAATATGGTGGGCAGAGACCCGAACAGCTAGCGAGAGCACTCGGTCCCGCTCTCGACGCTCTTGGGCTGCTCCTTACAGTGCCCTAATTAATTTCATGCACTTCACATACCTACAGCCTGACACTATGACCAGTCAAATAACTGAACAGTGTGTTGGAGGCATATAATTTGTGGTGAACATTTTTACACCTTGATCCATTGAAAATGGGAAATCAGGGTAAATTTGTTTTGTGAAAATGTATGTAACTGGCAGAAGGAAGCGTGGCAGCCCTTTAAAGTATATAAGTTAATGTAAGCAAAGTCAAAAGCAGTTCAAAAAAATGTAATAGATTTAAAAGAAAACAACTGTATACCCAAAATTAATGTTAGGGAAGATGCAAAATGTGACTACAGCAACGCAGACCACGTCGAAAGCTTAGAAGAAATCCAAGAAGACATCATACTACTTAACAACTTCCAAGGTGGGAGGACACTGATCAAATAGTCCAAGAAGAAACACAAATCTTCAATTCACCAACATCCCGTCTTCTGACACTTGAGGACAACTGTCAAATTGAGGGTGGAAGAGTTAATGTAAGCAAAGTCAAAAGCAGTTCAACGCCCTGCAACACGCGCTCCGCCAAAAATGCTAACCTACGGTCTGCATTGCATCCGCTCCAAGCTGCAAAACAATTCTTAAGAATTATGGTTACGAGAGAAACACGCGCAACTGCTGGTGCAACCGCTGGCGCAACCGCTGGCGCATCCGCTGTAGTCGATATTTAAGCCACCCAATAATGTAATAGTTTTCAGTTTCATTTTTGTATTCAAATAAACAAGTCGCTTCGCTGCGACAAATTAAACGAAACAAATCGTTTTTTAACTGACGCCCGAGCAGGGACCAGCGCGTACAATAGAATACCCAGTTTCTAAGTGTGTAATCGGTATAACAATATAGCCCCAAAGTGTTCATACGTTTTTACCGTCGCTGGTTCAAATAATTTTTGCAGTGAAACTCCCATAAATTCATTTGTGGCTGTGAAATTATTAAAATTAGGCACGACAATTAAACAATTATTAAGTGCCAAAACAAACAGCGCGATAATAAAACAATTATTAAGCGCCAAACAACAAAAAATAATTAAAGCACAACAATAACGCAATTTTTACGTGCCAAGCAGCAACCGTCAAGGCTATAAGACCCGCTCCTAGCCAACCACTGGATGAAGTGAAGGCCCCGAAACCCGAGTAGGACAACACGACACCAAAAAGGAGACTTTCGACCTTCCGCAGAGGATGACCATAGCTGCTATCATATTGTAAGTTAAAATAAGAAAAAAATAATCAAAAATAGAATTAAAAGAGAAAAAAAAATGAATAAAAATTAAATATTTGTGTCAAAGAATAGATCAAATAAGCAATCAAAACAAAATTAGATAAGTAAATAAGAAGAAAAAAAAAAAGAAAATTATAATTACAGTTAATCATGGCAAACCCAAGTAACTTAATAAGACCATCATTGCTGTCCGATGATGCGTCATCCTCCAGACCAACACCCCCCAATAACGCCCAAATGAATATAGACCAACTAACACAATTAATTTCGAAAATTGTCATCGAGACTCTAGCAAATAACAATACAGCCGAATCACCCAAACCAAGCCCTTTTGACGCCCCAGACGTATCAATCAGACCCGAATATAGTAATAGAATATCTGAATTAGACAAGGTACCAGATATAGTCAAAGGCTTAAGAGAGTTCAATGGAAATCCAGCTGAGTTTAGCTCCTGGAAGAAGAGTGTTGACAGAATAATGGAAATTTATACCGGACAGGAAGGTAGCCCTAAATATTTCGGCATCCTTCATACAATAAGAAACAAAATAACCGGACTAGCAGATGCAGCATTAGAATCTTACAACGTTCCACTCGACTGGAGTGCCATTGCCAAATGCCTGACTTTACATTACGCTGATAAGAGGGATATTACAACCCTAGAATATCAGATGACTGGACTGACTCAAGCTAATCAATCTGTCGAAGAATTCCATTCAGACGTTTATAAGCATTTATCACTTATTCTTAACAAAGTGGGTTGTATGAATGTGACCAGAGAATCTGAGCGATTACTAACCAAAGTATATCGTGATAAGGCACTTGACACCTTCGTAAGAGGTCTCCAAGGTGATCTTCCTAGACTTCTAGGTCCTAGACTTCTAGGAATTAAAGAACCCACCGACTTGCCACAAGGCCTTCATTTATGCCTCAAGTTAGAAAATCAAAAGTATGTCGCCTCCCAAACCAACCAAAAAGGCCGTATGCAATCATTCCGAGTTCCTCCAATGACACAAAATAACATGCCACGTCAACCAATTCAATCTTATAGGCCAAACCCCAGTTTTCAACAAAATAAAACAACACCTTATGGACAGCAGTTCAGGCAACAGCCAAGTTACACCTTCCCAATAGCACATCCTCGTCCGTCCGGACAACAATTCTCTCAACAGCCAAACTACAGTTATCCTGTAGCACCCCCTCGTCCGTCTGAACCAAAACCTTACCCTCGTCCCGAACCTATGGACGTAGATAAGTCTATACAAACAAAGCAGGTTAATTATGTCAATCGCCCAAATTTCGATATGGGAAAACGACCTCCATACAACACAGGACCAGAATTAAAAAAACCACGAAATTATAATATAGAAACAGCCGAAGAGAACGAAAATCAAACTCACATAGAAGAACAAAGACAGGCAGAATTGGAACAATACGGTAACGAACACTATGCAGACGTAGAAAATCTAGCCGACAACTCACCACACGAGTACGAATACTCGGGTGAAGATTACCAAGTTGGACATTCGGACATACATTTTTTAGAATAAAGTCCTCCTCACTTCCATACTTTGAATGCAAGCTTGGAGGAGGAAAGACCCTGAAATTTTAATTGACACTGGCTCGAACAATAATTATATCAAAACAAATTTAGTAAAAAACCCAAAAGAAAATATAGAACCATTCGATGCAATCTCTGTAGGAGGTAACATAAAAATAACACAGCACATAGGAGCAAATCTGTTTGACATTAAAGACGTAAGAATTAAATTCTTTCTACTGCCGACTCTAAAATCATTCGATGCCATTCTAGGAAACGATAGTCTTAAGCAGCTAAGTGCAGTAATCTTTTCTAACGACAACATTATGACTCTAAAAAACAAATACAATATTCCCATCAAAGAAAAACGAATACAAGCAGTTAATAATTTAAACATTAGAACTGAACACATGTCTAAAGAACAACTCACTAGCATTACAAACTTAACAAAGAAATTCTCGAGTTTATTTTCAAAACCCAATGACAGATTATCATTTGCCACCTGTGTCCAAGCAGAAATAAGAACCACCTCAGACGCTCCAATTTATACGAAATACTACCCTTATCCCATGTCTTTACAACGAGAAGTAGAAGCACAAATACAAAAACTGTTAGACGACGACATAATACGCCCCTCTCGTTCTCCATATAACTCTCCTGTAATAATAGTACCAAAAAAGTTAGACGCATCTGGCGAAAGGAAATATAGATTAGTCATTGACTATAGAAAGTTAAATTCCATAACCATCGCCGATCGGTATCCCATACCAGAAATAAACGAGGTATTAGCACAGCTAGGGGACAACAAAATATTCTCAGTACTTGATTTGAAAAGCGGATTTCATCAGATACTATTAAGAGAAAAGGACATAGAGAAAACTGCCTTCTCCATAAAAAATGGAAAATATGAGTTTAAACGACTCCCCTTTGGTTTGAAAAACGCGCCATCCATATTTCAAAGAGCCTTAGATGACATACTAAGGCAACACATAGGAAAAATCTGTTATGTTTACATAGACGACATAGTCGTGTTCAGCAAAGATGAAAAATCCCATCTAGATCACCTCGAAACAATATTCCATACGCTCCACGAAGCTAACATAAAATGCCAAATAGACAAATGCGAATTTTTTAAAACTAGAGTAGAATTTTTAGGTTTTGTTATTTCAGATAAAGGCATAGAAACTAACAAAAAAAAGGTAGAAGCAATTGCCAACTATCCACCACCAAACACGCTTAAACAACTTCGGTCATTTCTCGGCCTATCCGGCTACTATCGCCGTTTCGTCAAAGATTATGCAAAATTAGCAAAACCTCTCACCTCGTTGTTACGTGGTGAGGACGGCAGAATATCAAAGCAAGCTTCAAATAAGATATCCATAAAATTAGATTCAGTTGCCCTAGAGGCATTTAATAAATTGAAAAGTTCATTAATATCAGACGATGCTATTCTCAAATATCCCGACTTCAAAAAAGAATTTCACCTGACTACCGATGCATCGAATCACGCAATCGGTGCAGTTCTCTGCCAAGACGGACACCCTATTTCGTTCATATCTAGAACATTGTGTAAAGCAGAAGAAAATTACGCAACAAATGAAAAAGAAATGTTAGCTATCGTTTGGGCTCTAAAATCCCTCAAGAATTACCTTTACGGAAATTCAAAAGTAAAAATATTCACAGACCACCAACCTCTTACACATTCCCTTAGTAGTTGGCATGGGAACGCCAAAATTAAAAGGTGGAAGGCAAGCTTAGAAGAATACGACTACCAGCTAGTTTACAAGCCAGGTAAAGAAAATATAGTCGCCGATGCATTGTCCAGAACCCCTAACCAATTAAATAACCAAATAAATTCAATGACAGCCACCATTCATAGTGCAGATAGTTCAAGCCATCATTTGATACCAAGCCTTGAAGCCCCTATCAACGTTTATAAGAATCAAATCATAATTGCAAAGGAAAACAAAGAAACTTACGAATTTAGCATTCCGTTCCCCACCTTCCATAGACACTACATCGCGAGAGAACAATTTTCAGAAACCGACCTTATCAGCTTACTAAAAAAGTACTTAAACCCATCCGTTATAAACGGAATTCTCACAACTGAAGACATCATGGCCAAGCTACAGAATATCTACCCGTCTCACTTCAATACTTTCAAGATACGATTTTCACAGAACAGAATTATAGATTTAGAAAAAGACTCGGAATCAAGAGGAAGAAATATTAAAAACACACAATAGAGCACATAGAAACGCATACGAAAACCAAAAACAGATCGCGGAAAAGTATTACTTCCCAAGAATGAAAGCCAAAATTACAAACATAGTGAAACAATGTAAGGTTTGCAAAGAAGAAAAATACGATAGACGACCAACAAACCCAAGTCTGAAGGAAACACCGATACCCGAGTATCCTGGCCACATCATTCATATAGACATTTATTCTACCGAAAAGCACCTCGTGCTCACTGCAATAGACAAATTCTCAAAGCTTGCGCAAGGTAGAATTATAAAATCTAAAGCTATAGAAGATATCAGACAACCATTACATGAAATACTTTTCTACTATGGAGTACCAAAATTTGTAGTAGTAGATAACGAAAAATCACTTAATTCGGCTTCCATCTCTTTCATGATGAAAGATCAGCTCAACATTGAAGTTTTCAAAGTACCACCATATAAGAGTTCAGTAAACGGGCAGATAGAACGACTACACTCCACTTTATCAGAAATAATGAGATGTCTTAAAAGAGAACGAAAAGATAGAAACTTCGCAGATCTCCTGCAAAGAGCTATTTACGAGTATAACAATTCCATACATTCAGTCACTAAACAACGCCCACTAGATATTTTCTTTGGCAGAAAGATTACAACAGACCCCGAACAATTCGAACAAGCACGCAAAGATAACATAACAAAGCTAAAAGAACAACAGACCAAAGACCTAAAATATCATAACCAATCTAGAAACCCTATACTAACCTACAAAATTGGACAGATAATTTACGTAAAAATCAACACACGACTAGGATCTAAACTTTCCCCAAATACAAAAAAGAAATAGTTAAAGAAGACAACGGCACAACCATAAAAACAGAGTCAGGAAAAATAGTACATAAAAGCAATATTAATAAAAAAATGACCTTTCTCTACAGGATACTGGGAGTAATCCCAATACTGCCATAAGTGGAAATGACTAATTATACAAATAGAAACATACTCACCCTTCATGACCAACGCCATCCAAAAACATTCGTACCCTACTAACAAACTAAATACTAACATACAAATACAAATCCGTCTGATTAAAGAGGAAATAACAAACATAAAATACGCCATACAATGGGCTAAACTAAACATAGTAAACAGCATTCTCTTAAATAACAAAGATTTATACCTATAATTAAAGACAATACAATTGTAAACTACAATTCAAAGAAATTTTCAAATATAAACAAGTAAGAAAACTCTAGTCGAGACCGTTCGACTAGGGTATACCCTGAACCCTGCGAAGAACCGCAATTCCAAGCAATCTCCGTTTCTTTAATATAAAGTACATATATGTTCATTACAAACAGAACATACACACACACATACACAGGCGCACACACACACATGCGCCAGTCGTTGCGTCAGCTGTTCTTTGGCTGCTGTTTGCATGCCAATGACATGGGAAATTAAATGTTTAATAACTTTTTTTCTAGAGTAACGATTTTGATCAAACTTATTGGGCGTGATCATGTTATCCATATGTATGTATGTGCCAAAGCACAAGTCTCTAGTATTTGATATACGGGAGTTACAAATTTGAGGCTACCAATTTGATCAAAATCGTTCGTCTAGAAAAAAAGTTATTAAACATTTAATTTTCCATAACATTGCCATGCACTGCTGTTTGCAATGACGCACCGACTTTCGCTTGTGTGTGCTTGCGCCTGTGTATGTGTGTGTATGTGTTGCTTGTAATTAACATTACATATGTTATGTATATAAAAGAAACGGAGATTGCTTGGAATTGCGGTTCTTCGCAGGGTTCAGGGTATACCCTAGTCGAGCGGTCTCGACTAGAGTTTTCTTACTTGTCTTTCTTTATTTCGTTATAATTTTGTGCACCACTCACTCTTGATTCCCTTACCGAGGGTTGTCTCCATTTTCCTCTTCATATCTGGATTTTTCTAGGTCCTTTTCTTTCTCCGTTTTTGCCGCTTCTTGGCTCACCGGTTTCTAACTTTTCACTTTTAATCTCCCGCACTCGACCTTCTGATCACGACTCTCGGCACAGACTCCCTGCTTGCCCTTCGGCCGATCGCGCGCCGACCTCGGCAACGTACTTTGCTGCGGCGAATACTACTTCGTAACACGCAGTGACGGCCGCAGCGTGCACAGCCGACTTGTTGACAAATTCTGCCTAAAAGAATCTTAAAGGGCGGGCCCTCCATGGGCCGCCTCTGTTCTCCATTGCGCCGCCTAAACTATCTATACTATAGAACTCAAACCTGACGGCTGCGATCCCTTCATGGGGTTTTCCTAAACTATAGAACTCAAACCTTACGGCTGCGATCCCTTCATGGGGTTTTCCTAACGCTAAACTTAACTACCTACTATGCATACTTAAGAACTATGCAAGACATATGAAAATGAACTTGGAATTACATAAAACCAATGTGATAAATGATTATGAGTAACTTATTACTAACTGTGAGGTGGCCGATTCATCGCCGCCATAGAATTTAATAACTTTTTTTGTAGAACGTTTTTCATCAAACTCCCAGGGCGTGATCATGTACTTCAAATGTATGTATGTGCCAAAGAACAAGTCTCTAGTACTTGAAATAGGTTTTTTGCAATTTTGAAAATTTAACAAAAACCGAAATTGCATAAGACTCTAGCTCTTTGGCAAATATACACGCCCAAGTTTGATTAAAATCGTTCGTATAGAAAAAAGTTATTAAACATTTAATTTCCCATAACATAGGCATACAAATAGCAGCCCAAGCACAACTGACAAAGCGACTTGCGCTTGTGGGTGTGTGTTGCTTTTAATGTGCATACATATTGTGAGGAAGAAAAGAAACAAGTAAGAAAACTCGAGTCGAGACCGCTCGACTAGGGTATACCCTGAACCCTGCGAAGAACCGCTATTCCGTGCATTCTCCGTTTCTTTTATAATACATATGTATATGTATGTTCATTACAAGCAAGACATACACACACACATACACAGCCGAACGCACACACAAGCGGAAGTCGGTGCGTCAGCTGTTATTTGGCTGCTATTTGCATGGCAATGCTATGGGAAATTAAATGTTTAATAACTTTTTTTCTAGAGTAACGATTTTGATCAAGCTTATTGGGCGTGCTCATGTTATCCATATGTATGTATATGCCAAAGCGCAAGTCTCTAGTATTTGATATACGGGAGTTACAAATTTGAGGCGAAGGGGGCGTGGCATCCAAAATTTAACAAAAACCGAAATTGCGTAAGGCTTACATAACACTAAATGCGAAAGTTGAAGACTCCAGCTAGAAAGATGAATTAAATAGAATTTTATAGCTTAATTTAGATTTTCGTTTTTAATCGATAACAAAAAAACGATAACAGTTATCGAATTTCTGAAACAAGCTCGATCTTTTCGTGATATACAGGAACCTACATGAAACGACGCGTTCATACATACGGACAGACGGACGGACAGACGGACAGACGGACATGGCTATATCAACTCGGCTTGTCATCCTGATCAAGAATATATATACTTTATGGGGTCTGCCACGCCTCCTTCTGCCTGTTACATACATTTCAACAACAACATTGTGAGGAACATTATATGCAGGCACGTCACAACCTGTATACTTGCATGTATTTGCTGTGCATTTATATGGGTGGGCGTGCAGGCATATAAATGTTCCACACAGCGACGCGAGTACGGTAAGAGCAACCCTCGCGACTGGAAAGGGTCAAAGGCGAGCGATTTACTCGCGTCGCACTCTCTGCGTTGATCGTGCACCGCTAGCCGAAGTGCCGTTCGTAGCCGCGAGAAAGTAGCTATTACTTTCACTCGCAGGCGTGTAACGGTGATTCGGCCAATGACAGGCTGCCACGCGATCACGCGTATTTGGCGTCGCGCAAAATCAGGCGATGTTGCCGTTAAAGCAGAAACGAAGAGGAGACAGGCCCCGCTACAGAGAGCCGAGGCAGGCCCCGCTCCAGAGCCGAAGCAGGGCCAGCGGCGCTGCTATAAAAAGGCGCCCACGGCTCGGCACTGGGTCAGTCGATTCCAGTGAAAAGTGAAAGAGCCGAGCGTCAACGGAGTGAAAGTATAAAGTGAAACGAAGTGCAACGAAGGACAACGAAGGACAACGAGGGACATAAAGGACATCGTGGCATACCAAACCGTATCTTTGAGGACAGAGGTACGGCCGGCAGCTGGTGCTAGAGCAGCGTAACCTGAACAGGAGAGTAAGGTTAGTGAGGGTAGCCGTGCGAAAGCAACGTAAGCCTTCTGAGACGCAGTCTAGAGTGCCAGCGAGTACATCCAGTTGTAGGAGTGCGTGTGGTGATCCAAGCGAACCGCTGGAGTATACAGCGCGTATCGTGGCGTACCCTGGAGTGCTCTGCAACCTCTAGACGGCTCAGAGGCTAATCGATCGCTAGCCGGAGTGCTTCTCACGGCAGAACTACGATCCTGTGGAGATCAGCGTGCGCTAGCCCAGCCAGCTCTAAGGTGTGCTCGGAAAGCGTTCCAAGGAGTGGCGTGCCCTACAACCAGGAGTAAGAGGTACGTGAGAGTAGTCGTGCGGAAGAGCGCACGTCTTTGAGGCGCGGTCTAGAGTGCCAGCGAGCGAATCCAGCAGTAAACATATAAATTTGTTGGTACGAACACACAGTCGGCTGAGTGCGGCCCGGCTTAAACTCGGGGCAAACCGAAGGTTCGTTACAACATTATACCCTGATTTCCCATTTTCAATGGGTTCAGGGTATAAAAAAAAACCATGTTAGGATTAAGAAACAGCTGTAAAACTTATAACAACATGCAAATTTGTAATCAAAAAAATGTAATAGATTTAAGAGAAAACAACTGTATACCCATACCCAACATTAATTTTAATGTTAGGGAAGATGCAAAATGTGACTACAGCAACGCAGACCACATCGAAAGCTTAGAAGAAATCCAAGAAGACATCATACTACTTAACAACTTCCAAGGTGGGAGGACACTGATCAAATAGTCCAAGAAGAAACACAAATCTTCAATTCACCAACATCCCGTCTTCTGACACTTGAGGACAACTGTCAAATTGAGGGTGGAAGAGTTAATGTAAGCAAAGTCAAAAGCAGTTCAACGCCCTGCAACACGCGCTCCGCCAAAAATGCTGACCTACGGTCTGCATTGCATCCGCTCCAAGCTGCAAAACAATTCTTAAGAATTATGGTTACGAGAGAAACACGCGCAACTGCTGGTGCAACCGCTGGCGCAACCGCTGGCGCATCCGCAGTAGTCGATATTTAAGCCACCAACTAATGTAATAGTTTTCAGTTTCATTTTTGTATTCAAATAAACAAGTCGCTTCGCTGCGACAAATTAAACGAAACAAATCGTTTTTTAACTTATATATTCTTGACCAGGGAGAGAAGCCGAGTTGATTAAGCCATGTCCGTCTGCCTGTCCGTATGTCTGAACGCGTCGATCTCAGAACCTATAAGAGCTAGAGATTTTTTTTGTAGGTTCCTGTATACACGAAAAGATTGAGTTTGTTAAAAAAAATCGATAACTGTCTTAATTTTAATATTATCGATTAAAAACGTTGTCGACACTCAGTTATATAATTCTATTTAATTCATTTTAGTAGCTAGAGTCAAGTTTCATGTAAGCCTTACACAATTTCGGTTTTTGTTAAATTCTGAATGCCACGCCCCTTTCGCCACAAATTTGCAAAACACGTATTTCATTTAATAGAGATGTGCTCTGGCAAATACATATATATGAATGCCATGATCACACCCAACAAATTTGATCAAAACGTTAGTCTACAAAAAAAGTGATTATGCGTTTAATTTTCCATAACATTGTCATACATTTAACAGCCCACGCACAGCTGACACAGCGACTTACGATTGTGTATGCGTGCTCCTGTGCGTGTGAGTGTATGTGTTGCTTGTAGGGACCATACATGTAAATATGTATAGAAAAGAAACGAAGATCGTTCGGTTCTTCGCGGTCTCGACTAGAGTTTTCTTACGTGTTTACCCTGAACCCATTAAAAATGGGAAAACAGGGTAAAATGGTTTTGTTGAAATGTATGTATCAGGTAGAAAGAGGCGTGGTATCAAAGTATATATATTCCTGATCAGGGAGACAAGCCGAGTCCATTTAACCCTGTCCGTCTGTCCGTATGTATGAACTCGTCGATATCAGAACCTACAAGGGCTAGAGAGTTTTGTATGTAGATCCCTGTAAAAATCAATAACTGTTTAACGTTGTCGATACTCAGTTATATAATTCAAATTTTGCGTTAAGTCTTGTGAGGCGGCACCAGGGCCCGCCTCGTATATTCATACATATATATATATATATATATATATATATATATAAGTTAGTAATCGTTTTTATATTATTTCATGTAGTGATATAGTATATTGGGTTTGTGCAATGTCCGTCATGCTGTCCGTCCGTCTGTCCGTATGAACACAAACCATTTCCACGCTATTGAAGCTAGAGACTTGAAATTTGAAATATATACTCGTGTATACCCTCGTCTGATAAAGTGTCAAGATTTTCCCGATACGCCCACTAGGGGCGTGGCAAATCGGAAAATGCATTTTCCTGTATCTCAGAAACACTACTTCTAGAAGCGCTAGAGAGTTGAGATTTTAACTGAACACTCATGTCGACATCCCAAAATCAAAAATCTATGGCGGATACACCTACGCCCATTGGGGCGTGGAAAATCGGGTCAAACTGTATCTTGTACAGTTTTAGAGCTAGAACGCCCAAATTTGGCACGTGGGTTACTGTTACGATCCTGTAAAGATCGTTCAAAAATTTTTATGGCCACGCGTGGTAAATCGGATCTGAATATATAGTGATTTTACTAGTTTCGTTATATTTTGAGCACTATTGATGCTAGAGATTTGAGACTTGGTATATATACTCGGGTTAACATCCCATAATCGAAAAGGTATGGCGGATATATCTACGCCTTCAGGGGGCGTGGCAACTAATATCAGCTTATATCTCCCACAGTTTTAGTACTAGACGCTTCAAAACTGGATGCTAAGTTACTGGGGGCCTCATCTATCGATTCCCCAAAAATTATTGTTACGCCCCAAAAGGGGCGTGACATACAGAAAAATACCCTGTATTTTTCGCATTTTTCGAATGTAAGCATCCAAACTTTACAGTTATATTCTTAAACGCCCAGTCTATGCACATGCCAAAAATTATTTGTCTGCGGCCACTGGGGGCGTGGCAAATCAAAACTGAAACATCTGCAGCTTTTGAGCCAATAACGCGCCACATAATGACTTAGTGACCTTTGACTTTGTCTTTTGATTTTCCAAATTATATATCTGTGTTTGAAAAGAATATTTTATTAATGCAAAATAACTATATAAAGAAAATATAACAAAAATATCAACATGACCTCACCGGGGTTCGAGCCCACACCTTGACGCTCGCCAACGAACTTAAATCACATTTTCTGAGTTGCCACCTCTCTCATTTTGAGAGTTGCCACCTCTCTTATTTTGAGAGATGCCACCTCTCTCGATTTAGGTGCGTGTTTTTGCTAAGGTAAGGGTTCTAAGCTTCGATCCTAATTGAAACTGTCTGGCCACGTCCAATGAAAAGTTTTAATCTGCAGTTAATTTGAGCGGCGACAGTGGGGATTTAAGGTTAAATTTTAAAAAATATAATGTGAGAGATGCCCCTGTGTGCTGCTGGGACGTGAAATAGTTTTTCGCTGTCGGTTGCGTCCGACAGCAGCGTTCCTACTTGTTTAACTTGGAAGTGGCTAGCATAAGCCATCAATCAAAACCAGTTGAAAAACAGCAACACATTACTGATGCATTTTTCAATGTGCATAGCATTGTTTCGGGTGCCTCCAAACATACCAAGCTGACAAAGTCAATTGTGGAGATAATTGTCATGGATAATTTACCATTTTCATACGTGGAATGTAATGCTGAATAAAATATGTATATTAAGACAATATGCATATTAATGTAATAATGAATATAAACTTAGGAAAAGGATTTTTAAAACTGATCAAGGAGCATCATCCCCTAGGAACACAATCAAGGCGGAAATTATAAAAAGTATAAAGAGAAGCTCGAAAATTTCAAGCGCATGGTGTGTCAACTTTCGTGTATAACCACTGAGCACCTGCCCGAGTTACTGTTTCTGAATTCAATACTGAATAATAATGTGTGTCACTTTTTGATTATAAAATACTAAATTAATAATTAAAATAATTTATACTTTTTATACATAAAAAAAAATTTGATAATTCGATTATTTTCCCTTTTGTTCGATTAATTACGATCTATAATTGCGCAGCTTAATTTAATCATATGATTCAATAATCGATTAATAAATATTTTTTGGGATCACTAACTGCATGCACACTACAGCAAAATCCACTTTGCATAATCAATGGTAGCGCACGCAAGTCGTTGCGTCAGCTATTCTTTGGCTGCTTTGCATGGCAATGTTATGGGAAATTAAATGCTTAATAACTTTTTTTCTAGAGCAACGATTTTGATCAAACTTGTTGGGCGTGATCATGTCATCCATATGTATGTATGTGCCAAAGTACGAGTCTCTAGCATTTGATATACGGGAGTTACAAATTTGAGGAGAAGGCGGCGTGGCATCCTAAATTTAACAAAAACCGAAATTTGTAAGCCTTACATAACACTAAATGCAAAATTTGAAGACTATAGCTAGAATGATGAATTAGATAGAATTTTATAGCTTAATTTAGATTTTTGATTTTAATCGATAACAATAAAACGATAACACTTATCGAATTTCTGAAACCAACTCGATCTTTTCGTGATATACAGGAACCTACATAAAAATTTCATAATTTCAAGTCTCTAGCACTTATAGGTTCTGAGAACTACGCGTTCATACATACGGACAGACAGACGGACAGACGGACGGACGGACGGACAGACAGACGGACAGACGGACAGGGCTAAGTCGACTCGGCTTGTCTCCCTGATCAAGAATATGTATGCTTGATGGGGTCTGCCACGCCTCCTTCTCCCTGTTACATACATACGCCTTTCAACAAAAACATTATACCCTGATTTCCCATTTTCAATGGGTTCAGTGTATAAAAATTGTAAATGGCTAATGAAGAATAGTCTTGTTTATACGGCTAATAGTTCAAATTTAAGAAAAATGAAAGTTTTTCGTGAATGAGTTAGTCACACAAATAAATGTTGAGGAAAGCACGCGCCACGAACACGCCTCTTTGCAATGCAAAAGATTTTCAGAATTGCCACGGGCAGTTGAAGTTATTTAGCAAGCAACTGTAACGGTCAGTCCGCATACAGACACAAATATTCATACATGGTAGCTGCTGTAACGGTAAGTACTGATAGTGTGAGTGCATGCTCGTCGCGAAAACATATTCTTCATATGCGCCTCATACTTCCATACCCTTTCCATAAAGAATAATAAAAAAGTTAACATTTTGTATGGGCATGACAAACACTTTCAAAAGTTTGGTATACTCTAGTGTAGCAAGAGAAGAAATAAAGCCTCAGCGAGCAAATTTCAATTTTGGTGGGTGGTGAGCTCTTACATATATATATATATATATATATATATATATATATATATATGATATATATATGTATATATATATTCGAGAGAGAAGAGATCAGAAAATAATCATTTATGGTTGCATAGAAAGGTTTTATTTATTTATTTATTTATTTATTTATTATCAAAATATAATTGACAAGTCGAGAGTCAACTTAAGTATAAACTAAACAACTTTGTTTAAAGCCTAAAACAAACAGATAAACAATTTCGAAATATCACCAACCCGTTGGGTTAGTGAGCCCGATGTGGTTAGTGAAATTATTGAAATAAAGAAATTTAAGAAAGAGGCAATACAGGAAAATTAAGAGTAAAATTATAAATATATAATATAAATATGTAATAAAAAATAAAATTTCCATCATCACGATTGAGTGATATCCCTAAGATAAGCTGAAAGCAAAGATTTGATTAGAGGAAGAGAGAGTTCAGAGGAAAATACGTGATAAAATTTATTATAATTCACGCATAATACGTGAAAAGCATTGTGCAACGAGTAATCCGATGTGAGCAGAGGTAAATGCAACGGACGAAAGTGCCTAGTGGTTCTTGAAGGAACCGAAAAATGAAGTTTCATTAGCAAGAAGGACGAATCAATATTACCTTCAATTAAATTATGAAGAAAAGTAATCCCAAGGATTGTTCTACGGTTTTTTAATGAAGGAAGATCCATAAGAAGGAGACGACTATGATAAGACGGTAGACGGAGATTCGGATCCCAGTTTAGATTTCTTAGAGCAAAGAGAAGAAACTGTTTTTGGACCGATTCAATACGATCCTGGTACACTTTATGCTGTGGAGACCATATAATTGAACAGTATTCTAAAATAGGTCGTACCAATGAAACATAAAGGAGTTTAGTTACAAAAGGATCATTGAACTCTTTCGCCCAACGTTTAATGAAGCCAAGAACACTTTTGGCTTCATTTATAATGGTTGAGATATGAGTATTGAAGCGAAGTTTTGAATCGAAGAGTACACCTAGATCTTTGACAGAAAAAATGCGTTGTAAAGAATCGCTATTAATTGAATAATTTGCAATGTATGGAGTAGTACGACAGAAGGTCATTGTCTTACATTTAGAACAGTTTAAACGCAACCTATTGGCCAAGCACCAAAGTTGGAAGGAATTAAGATCATATTGTAAGCATTGATGATTGATTGCGTTAGAATAAGAAAGGCAAAGTTTTACGTCATCAGCATACATGAAAATCTTTGAATAAGAAATACAGCTGGGAAGGTCATTGATAAATAATGTAAAAAGTAAAGGCCCAAGATGACTACCCTGAGGTACACCTGACAGAACAAAGATTTGTTTTGAAAGAGATGTTCTCAATATAACTCTTTGGGTTCTACCCTTTAAATAGGATGACATCCAAGATAAGAGTTGAGGAGAAAACCCTAAGAGGTCAAGCTTATGAAGCAATACTTCATGGTGAACTGAATCAAATGCTTTACTAAAATCTGTATAAATAACATCAGTTTGCATTTTATTTAAAAAACTATCGTTTACTAGGTAAGTAAATTGAAACAGATTAGTAGAGGTTGATCGATTAGGAACAAAGCCATGTTGTAGTGGCGAAATAATTGATTTACACAAATGCTGTAAAGTGGAAGTTATTATTTTTTCAAATAACTTCGGAATAGCCGATAGTTTGGCTATACCCCTATAATTGGAAATGTCAGAACGCCCACCTTTCTTATATAGAGGGATAATAAAAGACTCTTTCCAAATAGACGGAAACACAGAGGTTTCCAGAGATAAGTTAAAAAGCTTTAGTAAAGGTAACTGAAGGGAATCACAGCATTCTTTTATAACACAACTAGGAATATTATCAGCTCCAGGTGAGAAAGACGATTTCATTGACCCAATGGCAGAAATCAGAGAATCAAGGGAAATATTGGAAGCGTTAACAATATTTGAAGAAGATATATAATATGGGTAAGAAGTATTATAGGGGTCTGCAGATGAGTAAGTTGACTGAAAGAAATCAGCAAAAAGATCTGAGGAATCCTGATCATTGCAAGAATTCAAAGACTCATAAAAAAATGTGGAAGGTAAACTAGAAGACTTACGTTTCAAATTCACAAAGGAATAAAATTTTTTAGGGTCACGAGCAAATTGTCTTTTGCAACGCATAAGGTAATTCTCATAGCAACGGGAATTTAAAATGTTAAAATTCGACTTGGCTATGGAATATTTAGCCCAGTTAATAGTGGAGCCACACTTTTTAAAATTTTTAAAACATTTAGACTTGATGTTCCTTAAATTAGAAAGCGACTGAGTATACTATTACCAAACGAGCGCTTGCAGGGCATTGATTTCTTGTCAGAGAGTACTGCGAAACGGCGAAATCGCCGACATTGTGGTACTGATTTCACTGTGCGTGTTCGCTGAATTTCATTGTTCCGCGTGTTATATCTATGTGTTGTATGGTAAGTGGTAGTACGAAAGCGGAATGTGTGGCGCTCTTGGAAGCTGCAAAGGATTATATATATTTCGAAAATCTCATGAACTCATGAATGAAGCTTGTGTTACAATGCATGACATTTGTAAATCATCTAATCATCAATCATCAATCATCTAAAAAAGCCTGTTCAGCACGTCAGAAGTGAACATGATGACAATGAAATTGAGGAAGAGTGTTTATTTGACAATT
This sequence comes from Drosophila paranaensis, assembly GCA_035047545.1. Lineage (NCBI taxonomy): Eukaryota > Metazoa > Arthropoda > Insecta > Diptera > Drosophilidae > Drosophila > Drosophila paranaensis. Next base: position 123,016 of record JAWNPL010000040.1, read on the forward strand.
CTTTATCATATAACAAGTATGGAAACGCTACTCAACTGTTAAGATGAAATGAAATAAAACACTCTCACTTAAGCCCCTACACTCGCAAGACACTCTAGTTGTAACGAACCTTCGGTTTTACCCGAGTTTAAGCCGGGCTCAACTCTGCCGACTGTGTGTTCGTCCCAACATGTTGAGCGCTTGGCAATAAATAATAAGTCTTGCTTGCGGGGCCTGTCTTCTGTTTGTGTAAGTGGCTACATTGCCTGTAATAACTACTTTCTCGCGGCCACGAACGGCATCATCGGAGTGTGTGCAACGCGAGTCAATCGCTCAATCGGTAAGAGCGAGCGAGATGTATTATCGCTCGCCTTTGAGTCTTTCCAGTCGTGAGGGTCGCTCTTATCGTACTCGCGTCGCTGTGTGGAACACTTTTTATATCTGCACGCCCATCCATATAAATTCGCAGTTTATATTTATAAATACATGCAATTATATATATTGCGGTCTCACAACTTGTAATGTACTGATTTTGTTTTTGCCATATTCGTGCATTTGATCTATACTCCCGGGAGCCGCATATTGTTGTTATTGGCTTTTTATAAGTGCGCTATTCTCGCAAGGCACAGCTATTTTGTTGTTGTCTGTTTTGCGTGCTTGCTCTACGCTCGCGTGATGCTTATGTGTTGTTGTCGTCACTCATCCGATAGAGTTCACTGGCCTCTATGACAGGCCCTTGACCCCTAGCCGTCAGCATTGTTGTTGTGCATATCCGAAACTGTTTCGTTTTTTAAAGCGTAAGCATACGCGAGTCAGGATGTACTGGTGATTTTTATACTTTTTCACGAAGTGTAAAAGCATATTGGTTTTGTGCAATGTCCGTCATGCTGTCCGTACGTCTGTCCGTATGAACACAAACCATTTCCACGCTATTGAAGCTAGAGACTTGAAATTTGATATATATACTCGTGTATACCCTCGTCTGATAAAGTGTCAAGATTTTCCTGATACGCCCACTAGGGGCGTGGCAAATCGGAAAATGCATTTTCCTGTATCTCAGAAACACTACTTCTAGAAGCGCTAGAGAGTTGAGATTTTAACTGAACACTCATGTCGACATCCCAAAATCAAAAATCTATGGCGGATACACCTACGCCCATTGGGGGCGTGGAAAATCGGGTCAAACTGTATCTTGTACAGTTTTATAGCTAGAACGCCCAAATTTGGCACGTGGGTTACTGTTACGATCCTGTAAAGATCGTTTAAAAATTTTTATGGCCACGCGTGGTAAATCGGATCTGAATATATAGTGATTTTACTAGTTTCGTTATATTTTGAGCACTATTGATGCTAGAGATTTGAGACTTGGTATATATACTCGGGTTAACATCCCACAATCGAAAAGGTATGGCGGATATATCTACGCCTTCAGGGGGCGTGGCAACTAATATAAAGGGCATGACATACAGAAAAATACCATGTATTTTTCGCATTTTTCGAATGTAAGCATCCAAACTTTACAGTTATATTCTTAAACGCCCAGTCTATGCACATGCCAAAAATTATTTGTCTGCGGCCACTGGGGGCGTGGCAAATCGAATCTGAATATATAGTGATTTTACTAGTTTCGTTATATTTTGAGCACTATTGATGCTAGAGACTTGAAACTTGATATATATATTCTTGGGTTAACATCCCACAATCGAAAAGGTATGGCGGATATATCTACGCCTTCAGGGGGCGTGGCAACTAATATCAGCTTATATCTCCCACAGTTTTAGTACTAGACGCTTCAAAACTGGATGCTAAGTTACTGGGGGCCTCCTCTATCGATTCCCCAAAAATTATTGTTACGCCCCAAAAGGGGCGTGACATACAGAAAACTACCCTGTATTTTTCGCATTTTTCGAATGTAAGCATCCAAACTTTACAGTTATATTCTTAAACGCCCAGTCTATGCACATGCCAAAAATTATTTGTCTAACGCCACTGGGGGCGTGGCAAATCAAAACTGAAACATCTGCAGCTTTTGAGCCAATAACGCGCCACATAATGACTTAGTGACCTTTGACCTTGTCTTTTGATTTTCCAAATTATATATGTATCTGTGTTTGAAAAGAATATTTTATTAATGCAAAATAACTATATAAAGAAAATATAACAAAAATATCAACATGACCGCACCGGGGTTCGAGCCCACACCTCTACGCTCGCCAACGAACTTAAATCACATTTTCTGAGTTGCCACCTCTCTCATTTTGAGAGTTGCCACCTCTCTTATTTTGAGAGATGCCACCTCTCTCGATTTAGGTGCGTGTTTTTGCTAAGGTAAGGGTTCTAAGCTTCGATCCTAATTGAAACTGTCTGGCCACCTCCAATGAAAAGTTTTAATCTGCAGCTAATTTGAGCGGCGACAGTGGGGATTTAAGGTTAAATTTTAAAAAATATAATGTGATAGATGCCCCTGTGTGCTGCTGGGACGTGAAATAGTTTTTCGCTGTCGGTTGCGTCCGACAGCAGCGTTCCTACTTGTTTAACTTGGAAGTGGCTAGCATAAGCCATCAATCAAAACCAGTTGAAAAACAGCAACACATTATTGATGCATTTTTCAATGTGCATAGCATTGTTTCGGGTGCCTCCAAACATACCAAGCTGACAAAGTCAATTGTGGAGATAATTGTCATGGATAATTTACCATTTTCATACGTGGAATGTAATGCTGAATAAAATATGTATATTAAGACAATATGCATATTAATGTAATAATGAATATAAACTTAGGAAAAGGATTTTTAAAACTGATCAAGGAGCATCTTCCCCTAGGAACACAATCAAGGCGGAAATTATAAAAAGTATAAAGAGAAGCTCGAAAATTTCAAGCGCATGGTGTGTCAACTTTCGTGTATAACCACTGAGCACCTGCCCGAGTTAATGTTTCTGAATTCAATACTGAATAATAATGTGTGTCACTTTTTGATTATAAAATACTAAATTAATAATTAAAATAATTTATACTTTTTATACATAAAAAAATTTGATAATTCGATTATTTTCCCTTTTGTTCGATTAATTACGATCTATAATTGCGCAGCTTAATTTAATCATATGATTCAATAATCGATTAATAAATATTTTTTGGGATCACTAACTGCATGCACACTACAGCAAAATCCACTTTGCATAATCAATGGTAGCGCACGCAAGTCGTTGCGTCAGCTATTCTTTGGCTGCTTTGCATGGCAATGTTATGGGAAATTAAATGCTTAATAACTTTTTTTCTAGAGCAACGATTTTGATCAAACTTGTTGGGCGTGATCATGTCATCCATATGTATGTATGTGCCAAAGTACGAGTCTCTAGCATTTGATATACGGGAGTTACAAATTTGAGGAGAAGGCGGCGTGGCATCCTAAATTTAACAAAAACCGAAATTTGTAAGCCTTACATGACACTAAATGCAAAATTTGAAGACTATAGCTAGAATGATGAATTAGATAGAATTTTATAGCTTAATTTAGATTTTTGATTTTAATCGATAACAATAAAACGATAACAGTTATCGAATTTCTGAAACCAACTCGATCTTTTCGTGATATACAGGAACCTACATAAAAATTTCATAATTTCAAGTCTCTAGCACTTATAGGTTCTGAGAACTACGCGTTCATACATACGGACAGACAGACGGACAGACGGACGGACGGACGGACAGACAGACGGACAGACGGACAGGGCTAAGTCGACTCGGCTTGTCTCCCTGATCAAGAATATGTATGCTTGATGGGGTCTGCCACGCCTCCTTCTCCCTGTTACATACATACGCCTTTCAACAAAAACATTATACCCTGATTTCCCATTTTCAATGGGTTCAGTGTATAAAAATTGTAAATGGCTAATGAAGAATAGTCTTGTTTATACGGCTAATAGTTCAAATTTAAGAAAAATGAAAGTTTTTCGTGAATGAGTTAGTCACACAAATAAATGTTGAGGAAAGCACGCGCCACGAACACGCCTCTTTGCAATGCAAAAGATTTTCAGAATTGCCACGGGCAGTTGAAGTTATTTAGCAAGCAACTGTAACGGTCAGTCCGCATACAGACACAAATATTCATACATGGTAGCTGCTGTAACGGTAAGTACTGATAGTGTGAGTGCATGCTCATCGCGAAAACATATTCTTCATATGCGCCTCATACTTCCATACCCTTTCCATAAAGAATAATAAAAAAGTTAACATTTTGTATGGGCATGACAAACACTTTCAAAAGTTTGGTATACTCTAGTGTAGCAAGAGAAGAAATAAAGCCTCAGCGAGCAAATTTAAATTTTGGTGGGTGGTGAGCTCTTACATATATATATATATATATATATATATATATATATATATATATATATATGTATATATATATTCGAGAGAGAAGAGAGCAGATAATCAGAATATATAAGAGAGAAGAGATCAGAAAATAATCATTTATGGTTGCATAGAAAGGTTTTGTATACTATTACCAAACGAGCGCTTGCAGGGCATTGATTTCTTGTCAGAGAGTACTGCGAAACGGCGAAATCGCCGACATTGTGGTACTGATTTCACTGTGCGTGTTCGCTGAATTTCATTGTTCCGCGTGTTATATCTATGTGTTGTATGGTAAGTGGTAGTACGAAAGCGGAATGTGTGGCGCTCTTGGAAGCTGCAAAGGATTATATGTATATATTTCGAAAATCTCATGAACTCATGAATGAAGCTTGTGTTACAATGCATGACATTTGTAAATCATCTAATCATCAATCATCAATCATCTAAAAAAGCCTGTTCAGCACGTCAGAAGTGAACATGATGACAATGAAATTGAGGAAGAGTGTTTATTTGACAATTCTTTATCATATAACAAGTATGGAAACGCTACTCAACTGTTAAGATGAAATGAAATAAAACACTCTCACTTAAGCCCCTACACTCGCAAGACACTCTTGTTGTAACGAACCTTCGGTTTTACCCGAGTTTAAGCCGGGCTCAACTCTGCCGACTGTGTGTTCGTCCCAACATGTTGAGCGCTTGGCAATAAATAATAAGTCTTGCTTGCGGGGCCTGTCTTCTGTTTGTGTAAGTGGCTACATTGCCTGTAATAACTACTTTCTCGCGGCCACGAACGGCATCATCGGAGTGTGTGCAACGCGAGTCAATCGCTCAATCGGTAAGAGGGTCGCTCTTATCGTACTCGCGTCGCTGTGTGGAACACTTTTTATATCTGCACGCCCATCCATATAAATTCGCAGTTTATATTTATAAATACATGCAATTATATAGGTTGCGGTCTCACAACTTGTAATGTACTGATTTTGTTTTTGCCATATTCGTGCATTTGATCTATACTCCCGGGAGCCGCATATTGTTGTTATTGGCTTTTTATAAGTGCGCTATTCTCGCAAGGCACAGCTATTTTGTTGTTGTCTGTTTTGCGTGCTTGCTCTACGCTCGCGTGATGCTTATGTGTTGTTGTCGTCACTCTTCCGATAGAGTTCACTGGCCTCTATGACAGGCCCTTGACCCCTAGCCGTCAGCATTGTTGTTGTGCATATCCGAAACTGTTTCGTTTTTTAAAGCGTAAGCATACGCGAGTCAGGATGTACTGGTGATTTTCATACTTTTTCACGAAGTGTAAAAGCATATTGGCTTTGTGCAATGTCCGTCATGCTGTCCGGACGTCTCTCCGTATGAACGCACACCATTTCCACGCTATTGAAGCTGGATACTGGAAATTTGAAATATATGCTCGTGTATACACTCGTCAGATAAAGTGTCAAGATTTTCCCGATACGCCCAATAAGGGCGTGGCAAATCAGAAAATGCATTTTCCTGAGAGTTGAAATTTTAACTGAACACTCACTACGACACCCCAAGATAAAAAAGCTGGCGAATATATCTACGCCCATTGGGGCGTGGCAAATCGAGTCAAGCTGTATTTTCAACAGTCTTAAAGGTAGAACGCCCAAATTTGGCACATGGGTTACTGTTACGATTCTATGAAGATCGCATAAAAAATATTATGGCCACGCCTACTAGGGGCGTGCCAAATAGGATCTGAATATATAGTGATTTTACTAATTTGGTTATATTTTGAGCACTACTGATGTTAGAGACATGAGACTTGGTGTAAATACTCGGGTTAACATCCCACAATCGAAAAGTTATGGCTGATATATCTACGCCTACAAGGGGCGTTGCTACTGTTATCAGCTTATGTCTCTCATAGTTTTAGTGCTAGAGCTTCAAAATTGGATGCTAACTTACTGGGGCCTCTTCTACCAGTTCCCCTAAAATCATTGTTACACCCCAAAAAAGGCGTTACCTACATGTACATGCCAAAAATTGTATGTCTACGGTCATTGGGGGCATGGGAAATCAAAACTGAAAAGTCTACAGCTTCTGAGTCAATATCTCGCCACTTAATGACATTGTGACCTCGCCTTTTGATTGCCAAATTTTATATATGCATTGAAAAGAATACTTTATAAACACAAAGTAACTAAGTAAAGCAAAAATATCAAGATGACCGCATCGGTGTTCGAGTCCACACCTCTACGCTCGCCAGCGAACTTCTATCTCATTTTCATTTTGGTGCGTGTTTTTGCTAAGGTGAGGGTTCTAAGCTTCGATCCAAATTAAAACAGTTTGGCCACTTCCAATGAAAATTTTTAATCGCCAGCTGATGTGAGCGGCGACAGTGGGGACTTAAGATTAATTAAAAAATATGTAATAGATTCCAATGCTGGGACGTGAAAAAGTCGGTTGCATCCGACTACAACGTTGTTACTTGTTTTTTGTTGGCTTTCGCTCATCTTCGTGGCTCGCAATGTCCCGCTGACATTGTTGTTGTTTTTAACGGGTGCGCTATTACTGTTAAAGCTGTCTTTGTTGTTTTTCCGGTTCAATACTGCTACAGATGATATTGTTGTTGCTTTGATCTGGGAACTGTTACAGCTGATATTGTTGTTGTTTTGATTTGCTATGCGTGCACTCAAATGTAAAAACTCTTTTCCTTTCTTTCCTCTGTGCTAGCGCCCATGTCAATAGCAAAATCATCAATATTTTTCCATTCTTTTTTATACTATTTCACGTAGTGATATAGTATATTGGTTTTGTGCAATGTCCGTCATGCTGTCCGTCCGTCTGTCTGTCCGTCCGTCTGTCCGTCTGTCCGTATGAACGCAAACCATTTCGACGCTATTGAAGCAAGAGACTTGAAATTTGAAATATATACTCGTGTATACCCTCGACTGATAAAGTGTCAAGATTTTCCCGATACGCCCACTAGGGGCGTGGCAAATCGGAAAATGCATTTTCCTGTATCTCAGAAACACTACTTCTAGAAGGGCTGGAGAGTTGGAATTTTAACTGGGTCAAACTGTATCTTCTACAGTTTTAAAGCTAGAACGCTCAAATTTGGCACGTGGGCTACTGTTACGATCCTATAAAGATCGCCCAAAAAATTTTATGGCCACGCCTACTAGGGGCGTGGCAAATCGGATCTGAATATATAGTGATTTTACTAGTTTCGTTATATTTTGAGCACTATTGATGCTAGAGACTTGAGACTTGGTATATATACTCGGGTTAACATCCCACGACCGATAAGCTATGGCGGATATATCTACGCCTTCAGGGGGCGTGGCAACAAATATCAGCTTATATCTCCCACAGTTTTAGTGCTAGAAGCTTCAAAATTGGATGCTAGATTACTGAGGGCCTCCTCTATCGATTCCCCAAAAATTATTGTTACGCCCCAAAAGGGGCGTGACATACAGAAAAATACCCTGTAATTTTCGCATTTTTCGAATGTAAGCATCCAAACTTTACAGTTATATTCTTAAACGCCCACTCTATGCACATGCCAAAAACTATTTGTCTACGGCCACTGGGGGCGTGGCAAATCAAAACTGAAACATCTGCAGCTTCTGAGCCAATAACGCGCCACATAATGACTTTGTGACCTTTGACCTTGTCTTTTGATTTGCCAAATTATATATATGTGTTAGAAAAGAATATTTTATTAATACAAAATAACTAAATAAAGAAAATGTAACAAAAATATCAACATGACCGCACCGGGGTTCGATGCCACACCTCGCCAACGAACTTATGTATATCACATTTTCGGAGTTGCCCCCTCTCTCATTTTGAGAGTTGCCACCTCTCTTATTTGGAGAGATGCCACATCTCTCGATTTAGGTGCGTGTTCTTGCTAAGATAAGGCAATCGAGATAAATCGAGAGAGGTGGCATCTCTAAGCTTCGATTCTAATTGAAACTGTCTGGCTACCTCCAATGAAAAGTTTTAATCTGCAGCTAATTTGAGCGGCGACAGTGGGGATTTAAGGTTAAATTTAAAAAAAATGTAATGTGATAGATGCCCCTGTGTGCTGTTGGGGCGTGAAATAGTATTTCGCTGTGGGTTGCGTCCGACAGCAACGTTCTTACTTGTTTTTTTTTTAATTTATGTTGAAAACCAAAATATTTTCCCCTGATAGTTATATATCCATATATCCATATACTTAGAGGCCGAGCCACTGCTTTTGACTGCCAGTGTCAGCACTGGCAAAGCGTCGTCCCAACACCGTTGATCGCTGCCCGCATATTGTGCGATCATCGTCTTGAAGGTACGGTTGGCCCTCTCAGTGTAATTGTCTTGCGTCATGTATGGCGCCGCCAATTGATGATGCATTCCAAGCTCCTTTAGAAATCTTTTGAATGTACGACTCGTGAACTGGGAATTGTTTTCTGGTTTCCCAGGTGACCAGCGGTGGCCCCATCATAGTTTTCTTTTATCACCTGTTTGCGTTGCTCTCTCGTTACGCATTGTTTCCCACGCCCTCATGGCCGCCTTGGTGGCCAGATGGTTGGACATTGCTTTCACCAAGCGGCACACCTCTTCGCCCAGAGGCTGTCGCAATAGAGAGTCGGTTACCACATTCTGCTTGGCCTTCTTGTATCGAATCTCGAAGTCGAAATGATAGCCCTCCAAGTACAGCCTCAACTTCCGGATGCCCCAGTCAATCGCAAGGTATTCCTTCTCCGTCGCTGAGTAGTTCCGCTCCGCGCTATTCAGTGTCCAACTGGCATAGGAGATGACCCACTCTGCATCCTCCGAAGCCTGCGTCAGGATTGCCCCGAGCACATAATTGCTCGCATGCATCTGTGCGCAGAACGGATTTGAGGAGTCCGGACCCGCTAAGACCGGTTATTCCGTCAGTTTGGCCTTTACTATCTCAAAAGCCTTCTGACGATCCTCTGTCCAATCCCATTTAACGCCTTTCTTCAACAGCGCGTTGAGTGGGTGTACTGCGATCGTAAAGTCAGGCACAAAACGACGATACTAGGATGCCACGCCTACATATTGTCGCAACTTCTTCACCTTCGCCGGCGGCTTCAGTTCAGTAATCCCAGCCACCTTCTCTGGGTCCGTACGTACCAATAACTTGGTCCAGCACTCGCGGATAGGTTGCTGGTACCGAATGGATACCTTTTTCCATGGGTATCTACCACGCTGTGCGGAATTCTCGAGGGCTCTATACATCCTATGGCCAGGAGGTTGTTGATCTCCGCCTGCACTTCGAGTTCTTGGGAGAATATCGCTGTTTTATAGGCCGTTAGTCGTGCATTATGATCCGGTACTCTGTGATGCCAGTGGTGCCCTTGATTGGCAGGAATTTTGACGCAATTCCTGTCCTAGGAACGCATTCCCCTCCACATCCTCGTGAAATCCGTCCTCACCTCCATTCTGGTGACCGCCACCGACAATCTTTGCTCATATTGCCCGCTAGGCAGCGTATCTCTTCGCTCTATCCTCAGCCTCAAGTCGTAGCTCTCCGGGGTGCAGCCCATGCTGGCCAAATCCCTACCCAGCACCAGATCGTCGATCACGCCTGGCGCCCGCGTCCTCAGTGTGATCATTATCTCCAACGCCGCATCCACCTGACAGCAATTGCCGTCCGCGAACCGGGTGCCTTCATCCACGAGATGGCCTATCAATGCCTGGGGTCGCGACGCTGCTTCCACTCGCCCCTGGATGATGGGTGCCTTGGGTCCTTGGTCCTGCCACACCAGTTCTTGGTGGGGCCGAGCATAGGCCCGGCAAACAGTCATTATAAATTAACTTCATTTCGCGCTCCACCCCATAGCATCAGGGTTTGCATTTTCACTATATAGATCTTGAATGCCTCGCCCATCATCTGCATACGAATCATGACCTTGAGCAGTTCCGGTACCGCCCTCGGGATCAAGTTCAGATGAACACCATATGTGTCCATGTGTGGCGACCGGCGTCCATTGTTGCTTGCAATACCGGCGATCCTCAGAGAATGAGGAATTCTTCCCTCGTTCTCGCTGACACACTCGCTAAATTGCCTCCCTGACAAATTCACTCCAAACTCCACGCAGTAGCGTACCAAATTCTCTTTCTTGAGGTTATAAATCCAAGCTCAACCCATTTTTTGTTTATGTATTAAAAGTAATTAATATACTTTATCGCAGGGCCCCACGTTGGGCGCCGTAATTAATTTCAGGCACCTCACATACCTACAACCTGAAACTATGCCCAGTCAAATGACTGAACATGATTGAAAGGCCGCAGGGCTTCAACTTCACTTAATACTTAAACTAACTTATGTAATAGGCAAGGATGCAATGCGATGAATTGGGCGTTTATATGTGCCCGATTTGGTCTTTATGACCACCACTCGCACCCTACCATCTCCGTCGGGTATCGCTTCGGTCACCACGCCGAGCATCCAGCGATGATCAGCCGTGAATTGAGGATGGCCTCCACCTCGACGAGCACCGTTGCCAACTCGTCCTGGCGCAGCACTGCGCTGCCAATTGCCTTGAGCAACAGGCCTTTCGCCGACTTCCTGCTGCAGCAAGGTCTGCCATGGTGCGAGCCGCACCCACGAAATTGGTGGCATTGTCGCAGTATAACTTCCTGACAAGGCCACGTCGACCAATGAACCTAGATAAACACATCAAAACACATCAATTACAAGCTCTATATGTACAGCCTTAGAAGTGAAGCAGACGAATATGGCAATATACATTTTAACGAGCGCTTTACCCCGAATCCCAACGAAACTAAAATTGGAACACAAAAGTCCACTCCGCTGATCTCAAAGGGTCTGTTCCCGTGTAAAGCTTCGGCTTATATCGAAAGAAATGCAGCATTTTCTCACCACTGCACACGTCTCGAGCATTGATCACCCAGATCTGTTGCCGAAGTAATCCCATCAGGTTCATTGGATTGACATGACAGTGCGAGCGATTTAAATGCTCTAAATAGAGTGTGATAAATCGACACTTTTTAGGCATCAGCAAGAGGAACTTGGCATTATGCACTAATGGTGCCTTCATCAAACGACCTCCTACCTGCACCAACCACAAGACACGCTTGCCATGTTAATGAGAGTGCAGGAATGGTGCCAGTTTTTGAAGAGCCGGTTGAAAAACTGTGGACTTTTTATACCCTGAAAATGGGAATTCAGGGTATAATGTTTTTGTTGAAATGTGTATGTATGTAACAGGCAGAAGGAGGAGTGGCAGACCCCTAAAGTATATATATTCTTGATCAGGGAGGCAAGCCGAGTCGATTTAGCCCTGTCCGTCTGTCCGTCCGTCCGTCCGTCTGTCCGTCTGTCCGTATGTATGAACGCGTCGTTCTCAGAATCTATAAGAGCTAGAGACTTGAAATTATGAAATTTTTATGTAGGTTCCTATATAGCACGAAAAGTTCGAGTTTTTCAAAAATCGATAACTGTTATCGTTTTATTGTTATCGATTAAAAACGAAAATCTAAATACAGCTTGAAATTCTATCTAATTCATCTTTTTAGCTAGAGTGTTTAAATTTTGAGTTTAGTGTTATTTGGGCCTTACGCAATTTCGGTTTTTGTTAAATTTTAGGTGCCACGCCCCCTTCGCATTAAATTTGTAAGTCCCCTATATCAAATGCTAGTGACTTGAGCTTTAACACATACATACATATGGATGACATGATCACGCCCAACAAGTTTGAGCAAAATCGTTGCTCTAGAAAAAAAGTTATTAAACATTTAATTTCCCCTAACATTGCCATGCAAATAGCAGCTAAAGAACAGCTGACGCACCGACTTGCGCTGGTGTGTGCGTGATTCTGTGTATGTGTGTGTACTGAACATACATATACATATGTATTAAAAAAGAAACGGAGAATGTACGGAATAGCGGTTCTTCGCAGGGTTCAGGATATACCCTAGTCGAGCGGTCTCGACTAGAGTTTTCTTACTTGTTTAATTTGTCAATTTCTTGAGCGAATTCTGTATGCTGAATCACAGATACTGCTGCAAGAAAGGCGAAACTTAATTCAGAAGCTGAAGGAATCAAAGATACATGTTTCTCGCTCCTTTCATTGATGAAGCGGAACGTGTAACAGATTATGCGGATCTGCCTTGTAAATGACAATGAAGCTTCTACTAATGGCGAGATGGAATTCACGATCTCCCCAACCGCAACCGTAGTAAAGGCAGGTCTACGCCTCTCTAACGACTCCAATTCCTTCGACAGCTTAATATGTGGGTTTGCTGGCCACAGGCGCCAGGATACATTGGCTGTCAACTCCTGAATGGTTGCTACTCGATTGGCAACAAATGTGTTCCAATTTGATGAGTGCATTTGCAGCCAATGAAGAACAACTTCGGAGTCTGACCAAAAGACAACTTTGTCTAATGGACATCCGAGTAAGTTCCACTGTTCAAGCCGCGGCACTGACTTCGTTTTCAGTGGGGCTACTTTGGACTTGGCGGTCAGCAATCTGATAGTGATACCATCAACTGTTTGTACTCGTACATATAGGCAACAACCGTACACTCTTGTTGACTCATCAGCAAAGCCATGGACTTCACAGCCTCTTGCTTTAAGCGTTCCTACGTAACGAGGTATGCACAAAGCACTTAATTTTGAAAAACCGTTGGTCACTGCTTCCAACTCTAGTATCATTTGGGCAGGTAATTGGACATCCCATCCAAGCTTATTCAACCACATTTCCTGTATCAGCACCTTTACACGAGTTACGATTGGACTTAGCAAACCTAAAATCGTATAATCGTGCCACAAACGATAAAACGGACCGCTTAGTGGGTTCTCTTGGAGGTTCCATTGCGTATCTGAACGCGTCAGCCTTCGGATTCCAAATTAATCCTAAGGTCTTTGTATCTTCTTGATGACCAATGACAACGTTGTCCTCTGCTGATTGAGCTGCAAGTTTCTTACAGTTGGACGTCCATTTTGTAAAATGGAAACCAAAACCTTGATGAATTGCGATTAAATCGAGGTTCAACAAGCATAACTCCTCAGCGCTGTCTGATCTTGTCAACAAATCATCGACATAAAATTCGTGAGCTAAGGACCTAGCAGCAGCTGGGTGAGTGGAAGCGTGTAATTCGCCCAGATACTTGAGGCATCCAACTGCTAAAAATGGCGCATTAGCTGTCCCGTACATTACTGTATTTAAACGAAAAATTTGTAACGGATCAGTGAGCTTTTCTCTCCACACAACAAGTTGAAAGTTGCGCTGGGACCCGTCTAATTATATTTGACGATTGTAAGGCAGTGATAAATCTGCCGCCTCACATTTAGTAGTAAATTATATGCGCGCCAATGATCGGCAATGTAGCTAGGCGCGCCGCGGCAAATTGAGAGCTTCGTGGTGAGAAGCAGCGGCCGCGACAAATTGCATTGCCGAGGTCGGCGCTCGATCGGCCGAAGGTTAAGTAGGTCAGTCTGGAGCGAGTAGTTAAAAGGAATACGCAAGTGAAAAGTTAGACAAGTGGAAAGTTAAAGTTTAGTTAAACAAGGAAAGGAGACACTGAAGGAGGGTAAAAGAACCGTGAGTCATATATAAGTGAAATAAAGTGAAAAGAAACCGATATCTTTGTTTTAATTTCGGAAAACATATGTCTGCGGTTGCAGTCCAAGGGCGAATTCGAAACGTTTCCCACAACTGAGGCTGAATGGTCGGACCCACCATGAGTTGGTCATTCAGCGACAACTGAAAAGACGATTTGCTAGAGGCATCGAGCACTATCCGGAGTTTCGTCGACGTGCTGTGCGGTCTTAGCACGCATTGGTACGGAATAAAATATTGCGGCTCTCTCGGAATGTCATTATCTGTCGGGCTCATATGACCCAAGGCCAAGTACTCCTTCATGAAGTCGATGTACATGGGCCGAATGTCATTTTCTTTGCACATTCTTCTCTCTAGAGCCATAAACCGTCGTTTGGCTATGTCATATGACATACCTAGACTGTGCGGACTAGAGTTGAATGGCAACGACACTCTGAGCCGACCCGAGGTGGCTTGGCGAATAGTCTCTACAAAGGATTTCTCGCACAGCTGTTGTTCTGGGGTATACAAGTTTAAGGCTGCAAACATAGTGCACGCTGAGACGAAGACGAAAATGAAGACGAAGCTGAAGACGAAAAACAGTGCAGAACAAATCATATGTATTTGCTGGCACGCAAGCATAGTGCACGTCGCGACGAAGACGAAGATGAAGCCGAAACGCAAGCAATCAGCTTCAAACGCTACAGTAGTGATTTTGAAGACGAATCGCTTGTTGTTTTCTGTTGTTGCTTTGTTTATTTGTTTATTTTGTGTAAGATTTCGCGCCGAGTACGTGTAAATTCATTTTTAATAATCAGTGGTTCAATTTTTTGTAGAATGTAATCAAATGTGCTAATTTTCATTCTAGTATATTCAACAAATTTTTTCTCATCTTGGCTCAGCTCATTAAACAAATGATGAAATTCGCCAAATTCTTCCAAAATTGATAGGATGCTATTTCCTTCGTTCGGCAACGACCAGACAGTAGTAAACCAAAGTCTGTAAGTTGGAGTCTTGGACTGTTGCTAGCTCCCTTTATTCGGCCTTCTCTTGATACATAAAAAAAAAGATATCGGCACTGAAAATCATTATCAATGATTTGTGGCTTGTGGAACTGAGGATCAGCTAACTGCACGCTATCAGGCACAGTAATCTTCCCAATAAGTTTCTCAGGTTGGTATGACGATATGGACCGGAGGATACGAAAATCAGTCATGATTTGTGTGCCGTCCGTTCGTGAGGCTATTGATGTTTGAACACTGTGACTAACAACTGACTGACTGTTAGCAATACCCAATAATTGAATACCCCTTTTTTGCCTCTACAATTTTAATTGCTTAGCTAACTCCTCAGTGATAGAGTTTAACTGAAAATCGGAGTCTAAGAGCGGGCTCTAGCTAACCGATACGATCCTGATTAATAGTTTACTCTGACGACAGCCGTTGCCAGGAGAACTTTGTCAGAGGCGCTACTCGCGTGGTTCACAGCCGAAAACTGTGACGCAATGGGCCTCGGAACAACTGGGATAGCCGGTGAGGCAGCCTGCGGAGTCTCCGAAGTGTATCTGTGTAGCATTGAATGATGGGGCTTAGAGCAAACACGACAGTGAGCTGATTTACAAGCGGCTACCGAATGTCCTGTTCGCAAGCAGTTTATACAAAGCGAATAACCCTTTGCGAATTTAAATCGATTCTGGCAAGGTATGGCTGCGAATGACGAACAAGACTGAACATAATGGCCATTAGATTTGCAAAAAGGACACTTGACTTGAAGCTGACTTGGAAGAGCAACGGAGTTTCCACCTCTTTTACCACTGTCATGAGGTGTTTTACGACCTACGCCGTATGCAGCTGTCAAATCTTTATAGCGTCTATTTAACGCAACTTCACAATCATTCCACAATGCAAGTTTGTTGTAGTCTAAGTTCTCTTCCCATCTTGAGCGTGTGCGTGTGTCTACCTTGCTCATTGCTAAATGTATCAACATGGCATTGTAAATCTGTTAATCAGATCCTAGCGATAACAGTGATTCATAAATGGCACGCACCGAATCAATCGTATTGCGCAAAGATGATGCTGTTAGTGCAGACATACTGGGTAGTTCAAACAGGTTTGAGATGCTATTTAAAAAATGAGACATTGGTTGTCATATACTGTTTTTAAAGCCTTCAAAGCTTTTTGATTATCATTTGTTACTTGATAAGCCTTAACAGTCCCCAGTGATTGTCCCAAATGATTGAACTTTTCTATGTTTGACAGAGCTGGATCATTGTCAATTAAATTCTCGAACAGGCCTATAAAGTTCTTGTATTCGCAATACTCTCCACTTAATCTTGGTAATATAATGTTAGGTAGATTTCTTGTATGTGACACGAAGCTAATCATGGTCGACTATCTGGTTTTGGTTGACTGTCACTGCCTCGCTTCATTAATAGTGCCTTGGTTGATACGCACAATTTCTCTAATGATGTTCGAGGTACTAAATCTGAATTAATATCGTCCAGCTCTTGCTGTATTTTAAACGCGTTTTCTATATATCGGTTTAATATTTCCAAACGACATTTGATGCGCACAACGATCAGAGCAAGTGGGAGCGCAAATACACAGTCGAACTTCACAACAACGGATAAATAGAGCTGGTGAGTGCCGATCATGCACTCATACACGTTTAATGCGCATAACGATCAGCGCAAGTGAGAGCGCCAACGGACAGCCGTACTTCACGACAGCGGAAAACAAGAGCTGGTGAGTGTCGAGCATGCACACGTTTGATGTGCACAATGATCAGCGCAAGAGAGAGCACCAATGCACAGCCGAACTTCACAACAGCGACGGCTGCATGCGGACACTTATTAAATTTGCCGAACTACAAGAGCGCAATGATTAAGAAGAGCGGATAGCAAAAACAATGTATCAGCGCTCTATCTTCGCAAGCGAGAGCGCACACAACAACGATTGCGCGAACAATAATAAGCTAGCTAAGATTTTAAGAGATCGACATGAGCACAAAAGGCAGCAAAGCTGTGTGAAACGGTTTTTATACCCTGAACCCATTAAAAATGGGAAATCAGAGTATAATGTTTTTGTTGAAATGTATGTAACAGGCAGAAGGAGGCGTGGCAGACCCCATAAAGTATATATATTCTTCATTAGGGAGACAAGCCGAGTTGATATAGCCATGTCCGTCTGTCCGTCTGTCCGTCTGTCTGTCCGTATATATGAACGCGTCGATCTCAGAACCTGTCAGAGCTAGAGACTTGAATTTTTTGTAGGTCCCTGTATAGGGCGCGCATATCGAGTTTGTTTCAGAAATTCGATAACTGTTATCGTTTTATTGTTATCGATTGAAAACGAAAATGTAAATTCAGCCATAAAATTCTATCTAATTCATCTTTCTAGCTAGAGTCTTCAAATTTTGCATTTAGTGTTATTTGGGCCTTACGCAATTTCGATTTTTGTTAAATTTTGGGTGTCACGCCCCCTTCGCCTCAAATTTGTAACTCCCGTTTGGCACATACATACATATGGATGACATGATCGCGCCCAACAAGTTTGATCAAAATCGTTGCTCTAGAAAAAAAGTTATTAAACATTTAATTTCCCATAACATTGCCATGCAAATAGCAGCCAAATAACAGCTGACGCACCGACTTCCGCTTGTGTGTGCGTTCGGCTGTGTATGTGTGTGTGTATGTCTTGCTTGTAATGAACATACATATACATATGTATTATAAAAGAAACGGAGAATGCACGGAATAGCGGTTCTTCGCAGGGTTCAGGGTATACCCTAGTCGAGCGGTCTCGACTCGAGTTTTCTTACTTGTTTCTTTTCTTCCTCACAATATGTATGTACATTAAAAGCAACACACACCCACAAGCGCAAGTCGCTTTGTCAGTTGTGCTTGGGCTGCTATTTGTATGCCTATGTTATGGGAAATTAAATGTTTAATAACTTTTTTCTATACGAACGATTTTAATCAAACTTGGGCGTGTATATTTGCCAAAGAGCTAGAGTCTTATGCAATTTCGGTTTTTGTTAAATTTTCAAAATTGCAAAAAACGTATTTCAAGTACTAGAGACTTGTTCTTTGGCACATACATACATTTGAAGTACATGATCACGCCCTGGGAGTTTGATGAAAAACGTTCTACAAAAAAAGTTATTAAATTCTATGGCGGCGATGAATCGGCCACCTCACAGTTAGTAATAAGTTACTCATAATCATTTATCACATTGGTTTTATGTAATTCCAAGTTCATTTTCATATGTCTTGCATAGTTCTTAAGTATGCATAGTAGGTAGTTAAGTTTAGCGTTAGGAAAACCCCATGAAGGGATCGCAGCCGTAAGGTTTGAGTTCTATAGTTTAGGAAAACCCCATGAAGGGATCGCAGCCGTCAGGTTTGAGTTCTATAGTATAGATAGTTTAGGCGGCGCAATGGAGAACAGAGGCGGCCCATGGAGGGCCCGCCCTTTAAGATTCTTTTAGGCAGAATTTGTCAACAAGTCGGCTGTGCACGCTGCGGCCGTCACTGCGTGTTACGAAGTAGTATTCGCCGCAGCAAAGTACGTTGCCGAGGTCGGCGCGCGATCGGCCGAAGGGCAAGCAGGGAGTCTGCGCCGAGAGTCGTGATCAGAAGGTCGAGTGCGGGAGATTAAAAGTGAAAAGTTAGAAACCGGTGAGCCAAGAAGCGGCAAAAACGGAGAAAGAAAAGGACCTAGAAAAATCCAGATATGAAGAGGAGAATGGAGACAACCTTCGGGAAGGGAATCAAGAGTGAGTGGTGCACAAAATTATAACGAAATAAAGAAAGACAAGTAAGAAAACTCTAGTCGAGACCGCTCGACTAGGGTATACCCTGAACCCTGCGAAGAACCGCAATTCCAAGCAATCTCCGTTTCTTTTATATACATAAGTATACATATGTTAATTACAAGCAACACATACACACACATACACAGGCGCAAGCACACACAAGCGAAAGTCGGTGCGTCACTGCAAACAGCAGTGCATGGCAATGTTATGGGAAATTAAATGTTTAATAATTTTTTTTCTAGACGAACGATTTTGATCAAATTGGTAGCCTCAAATTTGTAACTCCCGTATATCAAATACTAGAGACTTGTGCTTTGGCACATACATACATATGGATGACATGATCACGCCCAACAAATTTGATCAAAATCGTTACTCTAGAAAAAAAGTTATTAAACATTTAATTTCCCATGTCATTGGCATGCAAACAGCAGCCAAAGATCAGCTGACGCACCGACTGGCGTTTGTGTGTGCGTTCGCCTATGTATGTGTGTGTGTATGTGTTGCTTGTAATGAACGTACATATACATATGTTTTATAAAAGAAACGGAGAATGCACGGAATAGCGTTTCTTCGCAGGGTTCAGGGTATACCCTAGTCGAACGGTCTCGACTAGAGTTTTCTTACTTGTTTCTAAATGTGAGTAAATGTGAGTACATTACAAGCACACACGCACAAGCGCATCAACTGTGCATGGGTTTTTATATGTATGCAAATGTTATGGGAAATTAAATGTTTAATAACTTTTATTGTAGACAAATGTTTTGATGGAAATTTCAGGTCGTGACTTTTTATTTACATGTGTACATTTTTTGAAGCAGTGTTTGAAATACATGCTTTTCAAATTTGAGCTGAACACGACTTTTTGCGGAGTTGATCGACCCTTTCTGGTCGGCGTATGAAAGTAAAAATAAAGCATGGCAGATACTTTGAGCGGCAATTCATTGCAGGGGAACAGTTTTTTTTTTCCTTTTCGGAAAAAGTGACAGATGCACCTGTTGTGATTTATTGACACTTTCTTTTGCGTTACCGCTGGACTCGATCATTTTTTTATTGATGAATTATTTACGATTGCTTTGCTTCAGATTAACTCAATTTCATATTATCTGAAATAGTCGCTTTATCTATTTTTCACTGGCTTTTTCTAAAAATACGTCATGGTTTACTCAGACGCCGTCCAACTTAAGCCCATTAATTATTGGTCTAAATATTCCGTAGCCAGACCCTGCGATGAGCCGTTATACCGAACATTCTTCCACTCTTATATATACATATATATATATGTATATAAGAGTTGTGTTTTTGTGGAGTACGGTCGCTAAAGTAAAGTGTTCCTGGGAAACTTCAAATTTATTTGTCGTTCATTGCGAAAAAATAAACAAAAATTAATAAACGTGTAAGCTAACATATCCGGCCAGCAAAAGTCAACGACTGCAATTCTGCATGATCAGAAGAATTGAGTCAATGCTTAATGCCAACTGTGCCAAACGCTGCGCTGTGCTATCGTTGCGACGTCGAAACATAATACAATCAGCATAATCGCTGATTCAGCGATTAAAGGTCAGGGCTAGCTTGGCATAAGAATACCCAATAAAGGGACAAGTTGCGATTTATATTGCTGGTTTTATTCAGTGCGTTGCTCACGAGTAAATAGTAACATCATAAAATCATAATTGGCGCCCAACCGCGGTAAATCTACTCACCCTAAACGCAGCGTCTCAAGCTGCAACATTATAAACATTATAGTGCTCTAGTCGAGACCGTTCGATTAGGGTATACCCTGAACCCTGCGAAGAATCGCTAGTCCGTGCATTCTCCGTTTCTTTTATATACTTTGGGTGTGATCACGTCATCCATATGTATGTATGTGCCAAAGCACAAGTCTCTAGTATTTAATATACGGGAGTTACAAATTTGAGGCGAAGGGGGTGTGGCATCTAAAATTTAACAAAAACCGAAATTGCTTAAGACCCAAATAACACTAAATGCAAAATTTGAAGACTCTAGCTAGAAAGATGAATTAGATAGAATTTTACAGCTTAATTTAGATTTTCGTTTTTAATCGATAACAATAAAACGATAACAGTTATCGAATTTCTGAAACAAACTCGATCTTTTCGTGGTATACAGGAACCTACATAAACAAGTAAGAAAACTCTGGTCAGGGGTCCCGACTAGGAGATACCCTAAACCCCGCGCTATCTGCGTTTTTTAAAATACTGCATAATTAGCATTTCGTATAAACGCACAGAAAACTAAATTCAATTCATTTTCAATTGTTTATGGTTCGGTAGAATAGCGCCATCCGTGTTTCGATCCAACTGAGCAGCTGATAATTAGCAAAACATAGCGCCATCTATTAGAAATATGTACACTAAAACTTGCGGGTCTTAGAATTTGCTAGATGCACGCAGCTCAATGTGTATGTGTGTATGTGTGCACATGTATAGGAAAACAATTTGTTTTGCGCTGCTGGTCACGTGTTTGGCCAAATGTTTTGTTTAATAACTTCTGCGCGAATTAATGGATTTGAATGAAATTTTCAGCTTATGTTCAACATATTTTATTACATTTTTTCCAATTTTTAAAAATGTAAACCCATTCATTTACTGGCTTTGAGTGCAACTAACCTCAATTAAAATATTTGGGGAAATTTGGAGCCGGTATCCAAAATTTAACAAAAACCAAATTAGATAAAATAAATATAAAACTTTAAAAAAAATTTGGGGACTCTAGCTATAAAGACGTGGGAGATAAATTTTATAACTAACATTCGATAATGTTTTTAATCGATAACATTAAACTTAAAATAGTTATCGACTTTTTTTAACAAACTCGATCTTTTCGTGCTAATCACGAACCTACATAAAATTTCAAGTCTCTTGCTCTTATAGAGAGAACGACGCATTCATACATACGGACATACGGACAGACGGACATGGCTATATCAACTCGGCTTGTCATCCTGATCAAGAATATGTATACTTTATAGGGTCTGCCACGCGTCCTTCTGCCTGTTACATATATTTCAACAAAAACATTATACCCTGATTTCCCATTTTCAATGGGTTCAGGGTATAAAAATTTGAAGTCTCTAGCTATTGTAGGTTCTGAGAACGACGCGTTCATACATACGGACAGACGGACATGGCTATATCAACTCGACTTGTCATCCTGATCAAGAATATATATACTTTATTAGCGTTTTCCACACCTTTTTGGACTTTTTAGCAATTCCATCATCTTGCTGCTCGTCAAGGACACCAGTGGTTAATTCTGTTATAAATATCCAAGAGTGTATACTGATTCAAACTCCTAAATTGAAATCTTCTCCGTTTGTTGCTCAAACAATGAACAACATTCCGGCCACTTCTCCCAAACCTATCATACCAACTTTATCTGTCGTTTCTCCTCGAAACCAAGTGTTTTTATCTAGGCTATCAGTTCATTCAAAATCAATTTGCCACCTGAATTCTTCACAACAACATGTGACTCCAAATTCTTGCATCCTTGTAGAGTCGAAAAAGACTGTCACCTGTTTTGCTAAACCCTTCTTCGGTACAATTTTCATCCAACATTGTGCCAAAAAATCAAAGCTCGCAAATAACAGTTGAGCGGTTTTTCTTTACGCTCAAGGTCAGAGAAGGAGCGAAAAAGACAAAATATTTTGCTCTCGCTATGTGCAAGAGCGATTTTTCTTGCTTGAATCGGTTTTCGAGTGAGGGTTGTTTTTTAAGTTTTTTGCGTCGATCTCTTTTGCCGATTATCAGCTCGCGAGCGAAAAATTTTTAAATTAAGTAAGTAAGTGAACAAATGACTGAAAAGGTCAATGCAAAGGTCAATGCATATTTATTTAATTCATTTAATTAGTAGTAAACTTATACTACTTAATGTTATTGAACTGTAGGACTAAAAATACGCGTTCCACAGGCACCTGAGTCACCGGTGTAGCTAGAACTACCTGTGCGAGTGCATTTAAATGTGGCAGTTTAAGCTTGATATCATCAAAAATTAAAGTAATTCGTAAATGCAAGATACTTTGAGTAATACCATACGAAAAGCACGTTAGCATGGCACATGAATATGCGCTTTTTATACCCTGAACCCATTGAAAATGGGAAAAAAGGATATAATGGTTTTGTGAAAATGTATGTAACAGGCAGAAGGAGGCGTGGCAGACCCCACAAAGTATATATATTCTTGATTAGGGAGAGAAGCCGAGTCGATTTGGCCCTGTCCGTCTGTCTGTCTGTCCGTCTGTCCGTCTGTCCGTCCGTCCGTCCGTCCGTCTGTCCGTCTGTCCGTCTGTCCGTATGTTTGAACGCGTCGATCTCAGAAGATATAAGAGCTAGAGACTTCAAATTTTTTTGGAAGTTCGTGTATAGTACGATTCGATCGACTTTGTTTCAAATATTCGATAACTATAATCGTTTTAATGTTATCGATTAAAAACCGATATCTTCATTTAGTTATAAAATTCTATTTAATTCATCTTTCTAGCTAGAGTCTTCAAATTTTGCATATAGTGTTATTTGAGCCTTCTGCAATTTCGGTTATTGTTAAATTTTGGATGCCACGCCCTCAAATTGCCCCTTCGCCTCAAATTGCTAAATCACATATTTCAAGTACTAGAGACTTGTGCTTTGGCACATACACACATATGAATGTCATGATCACGACCCACAAATTTGATCAAAATCGTTCGACTAGAAAAAAAAGTTATTAAACATTTAATATCTCATATTATCGGCGTCTTGCAGCAGTAGCGAAGCTGATGAGTCATAATGCACAGTTAGCAGATTGTGTGTTGGTGCGTGCGTCTGTGTGTGTGTATGTATTGCTTACTACATATGTACATACATATAAAAGTAACGGAGAATGTTAGCGGCTCTTAGGAAACGCAGTTCTTCGCAGGGTTCAGGGGATCTCTTTGTCGAGCAGTCTCGACTAGAGCACTCTTACTTGTTATACCCTGAACCCATTGAAAATGGGAAAAAAGGATATAATGGTTTTGTGAAAATGTATGCAACAGGCAGAAGGAGGCGTGGCAGACCCCACAAAGTATATATATTCTTGATTAGGGAGAGAAGCCGAGTCGATTTGGCCCTGTCCGTCTGTCTGTCTGTCTGTCCGTCTGTCCGTCTGTCCGTCCGCCCGTCTGTCCGTCTGTCCGTCTGTCCGTATGTATGAACGCGTCGATCTCAGAACTTACAATAGCTAGAGACTTCAAATTTTTTTGTAGGTCCCTGTATAGGGCGCGAATATCGAGTTTGTTTCAGAAATTCGATAACTGTTATCGTTTTATTGTTATCGATTAAAAACGAAAATCTAAATTCAGCTATAAAATTCTATCTAATTCATCTTTATAGCTAGAGTCTTCAATTTTTGCATTTAGTGTTATTTGGGTCTTACGCAATTTCGGTTTTTGTTAAATTTTGGGTGCCACGCCCCCTTCGCCTCCAATTTGTAACTCCCGTATATCAAATACTAGAGACTTGTGCTTTGGCACATACATACATATAAATGACATGATCACGCCCAACAAGTTTGATCAGAATCGTTACTCTAGAAAAAAAGTTATTGAACATTTAATTTCCCATGTCATTGGCATGCAAAGCAGCCAAAGAACAGCTGACGCAACGACTGGAGCTTGTTAGTGCTTGCGCCTGTGTATGTGTGTGTATGTGTTGCTTGTAATGAACATATGTATATTAAAGAAACGGAGATTGCTTGGAATAACGGTTCTTCGCAGGGTTCAGGGTAACCCCTAGTCGAGCGGTCTCGACTAGAGTTTTCTTACTTGTTATACCCTGAACCCATTGAAAATGGGAAAAAAGGGTATAATGGTTTTGTGAAAATGTATGTAACAGGCAGAAGGAGGCGTGGCAGACCCCATAAAGTATATATATTCTTGATCAGGGAGAGAAGCCGAGTCGATTTAGCCCTGTCCGTCTGTCTGTCTGTCCGTCTGTCCGTCCGTCCGTCCGTCTGTCCGTATGTTTGAACGCGTCGATCTCAGAAAATATAAGAGCTAGAGACTTCAAATTTTTTTTGGAAGTCCGTGTATTGTACGATTCGATCGAGTTTGTTTCAAATATTCGATAACTATAATCGTTTTAATGTTATCGATTAAAAACCGATATCTTCATTTAGTTATAAAATTCTATTTAATTCATCTTTCTAGCTAGAGTCTTCAAATTTTGCCTCAAATTTGTAACTCCCGTATATCAAATACTTTGGCACATACATACATATGGATGATATGATCACGCCTAACAAAATTGATCAAAATCGTTGCTCTAGAAAAAAAGTTATTAAACATTTAATTTCCCATATCATTGCCATGCAAAGCAGCCAAAGAACAGCTGACGCAACGACTGGCGCATGTGTGTGTGTGCGCCTGTGTATGTGTGTGTGTATGTTCTGTTTGTAATGAACATATATATACTTTATATTAAAGAAACGGAGATTGCTTGGAATTGCGGTTCTTCGCAGGGTTCAGGGTATACCCTAGTCGAGCGGTCTCGACTAGAGTTTTCTTACTTGTTTTTCTTTTGAATCCCAATTGACAATATGACCTGTTGTAAAAAAAACTTTTCACAAGTGCAATTTATTAATTGCGTCAGGGACACCAGTAGCAGATATCCTAAAGTCTATACTGATTCCCCATCAATTTACGAACAACAGTCTGGCCATTTCTCCCACACTTACCTTACCTACTTTACTGTCGTTTCTCCCCGTAAGCAAGTGTTCTTATCCAGGCTTTCATCTGACACGTCATGAGAAACTGTTTCTGCTTTTATTTTCCGTAAATCAAAAGTTGAAGTCTCTATATCGAAGTTCAATTTCGCAACTCCTCGTGAAATTGCTTCTTTTAAAATCAGAGCTCGCAAATAACAGTTGAGCATTTTGCGTGGGCTTCGAATAACAATTTTCACTGAGTATTTGACGAAAATGATCGCGAGCGAGCGAAAACAACAGGTCTTCGCTCAGTTCGCTCGCGCTCGGACTACAACCGTTTTTTTCGTTTCTCATTTGTTTCGGTCAGACCGCGAGCGAACGCTTGAGTAAAATTAAGAAAAAGGTCTTTGAGCGACTGATGCATGTTCATGTGCGATGCAAACGTACTTTGTGTATGGTATTAATCAAAGAACGCAAAATATTCTTGCGTCGCAAGTTTGTATCTTACATTTACTAAATATTTTAATTTTTTAATATCAAGCTTAAACTGCCACATTTAAATGCGCTTGCACAGGTAGTTCTAACCAGCAACTTATTTTTAGCCCCGCATTTCATATTAAATGAACGGCGAAGCTCATTAAGCGCAGACAATTTAAATGTATAATTAGTTATTTAACTTTACAATAGGCAGTATAAGTATAGTACTAGTTAAATAACATCTTAATACCAAAAACATAATTTTTTTCCAACAAGGCAAATTAATGTAAGATTGCCAAAAGACCGTTTGCATTGACTTTTTTAGTCATTTGCTCACTTACTTGAGGCTCAGCTCGCGACCAGAAAAATTTTCGCTCGCGAACAGATGTTCAGCAATAAAGATCGAGGCAAAAAACACAAAAAACAACCCTCATGCGAAGACCGATTCAGACATGAAAAAATCGCTCTTGCTCAGAGCGAGAGCGGAATATTTTCTGTTTTTCGCTCCTGCTCTGACTTTGAGCGTGACGAAAAAACGCTCAACTGTTATTTGCAAGCTCTGTTTAAAATCAACGTGCCATCTGAATTTTTCACAACAATTTGCGACGCCAAATTTTGGCCTCCTCATGTAGTTGTGCATAAATTTAAGCATGAGTCGAAATAGGCTGTCTCCGGTTTTGCTAAACCCTTCCTCGGTACAATCTTCATCTAATATTGTGTCAAAAAACTAATAATATTTCAACCTTCTTCACAGATCTTCTTAATGTATCAAAACGTTCGCGGCCTGAATTCTAAACTCAGAAGCCTTTTTTTTTTTTGAGTAGTTTCAGTGTTCGTTTCGATATTATGGTCTGATTAAATCGTGGTTAAGCTCCAATGTATATAATAGCGAGATTCTCTCGAATTATTTTACTATTTACAGACATGATCTACTGTCTCGTAGAGGTGTCTTATTAGGGGTTAAATCTAATATTCCCTCCCTTTTTATACCCTGAACCCATTGAAAATGGGAAAAAAGGGTATAATGGTTTTGTGAAAATGTATGTAACAGGCAGAAGGAGGCGTGGCAGACCCCATAAAGTATATATATTCTTGATCAGGGAGAGAAGCCGAGTCGATTGAGCCCTGTCCGTCTGTCTGTCTGTCCGTCTGTCCGTCTGTCCGTCTGTCCGTATGTTTGAACGCGTCGATCTCAGAAGATATAAGAGCTAGAGACTTCAAATTTTTTTTGGAAGTCCGTGTATTGTACGATTCGATCGAGTTTGTTTCAAATATTCGATAACTATAATCGTTTTAATGTTATCGATTAAAAACCGATATCTTCATTTAGTTATAAAATTCTATTTAATTCATCTTTCTAGCTAGAGTCTTCAAATTTTGCATTTAGTGTTATTTGAGCCTTCTGCAATTTCGGTTTTTGTTAAATTTTGGATGCCACGCCCTCAAATTGCCCCTTCGCCTCAAATTGCTAAATCACGTATTTCAAGTACTAGAGACTTGTGCTTTGGCACATACACACATATGAATGTCATGATCACGCCCCACAAATTTGATCAAAATCGTTCGACTAGAAAAAAAGTTATTAAACATTAAATATCTCTTATTATCGGCGTCTTGCAGCAGCAGCGAAGCTGATGAGTCATAATGCACAGTTAGCAGATTGTGTGTTTGTGCGTGCGTCTGTGTGTGTATGTATTGCTTGCTACATATGTACATACATATAAAAGTAACGGAGAATGTTAGCGGCTCTTAGGAATCGCAGTTCTTCGCAGGGTTCAGGGGATCTCTTTGTCGAGCAGTCTCGACTGGAGCACTCTTACTTGTTATTAATTGTT
Source organism: Drosophila paranaensis (assembly GCA_035047545.1). Classification (NCBI taxonomy): domain Eukaryota; kingdom Metazoa; phylum Arthropoda; class Insecta; order Diptera; family Drosophilidae; genus Drosophila; species Drosophila paranaensis. The sequence continues at coordinate 150,705 of JAWNPL010000040.1, forward strand.
CTTATATTCCCCCTCTTCTGCTGTTCAAGTTTATGCACAATATATGGCTTGCATTAAAGAAATTTTCTTGGAACTTTAATCCTAGTTCAAGTTCCCTTATTCCTACAGTTGATCATTTTTCTTTGTTTAATTACTTTCTATTTCTATGTCTCAGATGAATTCATTCTCAAATCATCTGAATCGATGGCTTGATCTGCTTTTTATACCCTGAACCCATTGAAAATGGGAAAAAAGGGTATAATGGTTTTGTGAAAATGTATGTAACAGGCAGAAGGAGGCGTGGCAGACCCCACAAAGTATATATATTCTTGATCAGGGAGAGAAGCCGAGTCGATTTAGCCCTGTCCGTCTGTCTGTCTGTCCGTCTGTCCGTCTGTCCGTCCGTCCGTCTGTCCGTCTGTCCGTATGCTTGAACGCGGCGATCTCAGAAGATATAAGAGCTAGAGACTTCAAATTTTTTTTGGAAGTTCGTGTATAGTACGATTCGATCGAGTTTGTTTCAAATATTCGATAACTATAATCATTTTAATGTTATCGATTAAAAACCGATATCTTCATTTAGTTATAAAATTCTATTTAATTCATCTTTATAGTTAGAGTCTTCCAGTTTTGCATTTAATGTTAATTGAGCCTTCTGCAATTTCGGTTTTTGTTAAATTTTGGATGCCACGCCCTCAAATAGCCCCTTCGCCTCAAATTGCTAAATCACGTATTTCAAGTACTAGAGACTTGGGCTTTGGCACATACACACATATGAATGTCATGATCACGCCCAACAAATTTGATCAAAATCGTTCGACTAGAAAAAAAGTTATTAAACATTTAATATCTCATATTATCGGCGTCTTGCAGCAGCAGCGAAGCTGATGAGTCATAATGCACAGTTAGCAGATTGTGTGTTGGTGCGTGCGTCTGTGTGTGTGTATGTATTGCTTGCTACATATGTACATACATATAAAAGTAACGGAGAATGTTAGCGGCTCTTAGGAATCGCAGTTCTTCGCAGGGTTCAGGGGATCTCTTTGTCGAGCAGTCTCGACTAGAGCACTCTTACTTGTTATTAATGATGACTCTTGCATTAATGTTTCTAGATCATCTCCTTTTTGTTCACCTTAGTATATTTACCATCCTATATTGGAGGTATCACTGTCTCTAAGTACTCCTCCAATTTGTGAACCTACTCATCAAAACGTCGTTATTATAATAAGTGCAATTTTGCTTTGCTTAACCAACTTATTAGTGCAACAGATTGGTCTACGTTATATGATTCCGTTGATGTTAATTGTGCAACAACTATTTTCTATAGCATTTTAAACTCTCCTATTGATGAGTGTGTTCCTATGTGTCTCCCTGTGCCGTTTTCTAATAAACCGCCATGGTTTACTCAGACGCTTTCTAATTTAGGAAGCATTAAGTCTAATTGTTTTAAAAATTTTAAAAAGTGCAGCTCCACTATTAACTGTTCTAAATATTCCATAGCCAAGTCGAATTTTAACATATTAAATTCCCGTTGCTATGAGAATTACCTTTTGCGTTGAAAAAGGAAGTTTGTTCGTGACCCTAATAAATTTTATTCCTGTGTGAACTTGAAACGTAAGTCATCTAGTTTACCTTCCACATAATTTCTTGAGTCTATCAATTCATGATTCCTCTGATCTCTTTGCTGATTTCTTCCAATCAACTTAGTCATAAACAAGTAATAAAACTCTAGTCGGGGGTCCCGTCTAGGAGATACCCTAACCCCGCGCTATCTGCGTTTTTTAAAGTACTGCATAATTAGCATTTCGTATAAACACACAGAAAACTAAATTCAATTCATTTTCAATTGTTTATGGTTCGGTAGAATAGCGCCATCCGTGTTTCGATCCAACTGAGCAGCTGATAATTAGCAAAACATAGCGCCATCTATTAGAAATATGTACACTAAAACTTGCGGGTCTTAGAATTTACTAGATGCACGCAGCTCAAGGTGTATGTGTGTATGTGTGCACATGTATAGGAAAACAATTTGTTTTGCGCTGCTGGTCACATGTTTGGCCGATTGGCCAAATGTTTTGTTTAATAACTTCTGCGCCAATTAATGGATTTTAATGAAATTTTCAGCTTATGTTCAACATATTTTATTACATTTTTTTCCAATTTTTAAAAATGTAAACCCATAAACTGGCTTTGAGTACAACTAACCTCAATTTAAATATTTGGGGAAATTTGGAGCCGGTATCCAAAATTTAACAAAAACCAAATTAGATAAAATAAATATAAAACTTATAAAAAAATTTGGGGACTCTAGCTATAAAGACGTGGGAGATATAATTTTATAACTATAACTAAAATTAAAATAGTTATCGACTTTTTTTAACAAACTCGATCTTTTCGTGCTATTCACGGACTCACATCAAAATTTCACGCCCCCTTCTGCTTGTTACATACATACACATTTCAACAAAAACATTATACCCTTAATTCTCATTTACAATGGGTTCAGAGTATAAAAAGGTGGGAGGTCTGACATTTCCAATTACAGGGGGATTGCCAAACTATCGGCTATTCCGAAGTTATTTGAAAAAATAATAACTTTACCTTACATTTTTGTAAATCAATTATTTCGTCATTGCAACATGGCTTTGTTCTTAATCGATCAGTATCGACTAATCTGCTAGAATTTACTTCCCTAGTAAACGAATGTTTTTTAAATAAAATGCAAACTGATGTTATATATACAGATTTCCGCAAAGCATTTAATTCAGTTCACCATGAAGTATTACTTCATAAGCTAGATCTCATAGGGTTTTCTCCTAAGCTCTTATCTTGGTTATCATCCTATTTAAAGGGTAGAACTCAAAGAGTTGTGTTGACATCTGTTTCGAAACAAATCTTCGTTCTTTCAGGTGAACCTCAGGGTAGTCATCTCGGGCCTTTGCTTTTTATATTATTTATCAACTACCTTTCCAGTTGTATTTCTTATTCAAAGATCTTCATGTATGCTGATGACGTAAAACTTTGCCTTTCTTATTCTAACAGAATCAATCATCAATGCTTACAAGATGATCTTAATTCCTTCCAACTTTGGTGCTTGGCCAATAGGTTGCGTTTAAATTGTTCTAAATGTATAACAATGACCTTCTGTAAATCAATTATACATACATTACTAATTATTCAATTTACAGCGATTCTCTGCAACGCATTTTTTCTGTCAAAGATCTTTGTTTACTTTTCGATTCAAAACTTCGCTTCAATACTCATATCTCAACAATTATAAATGAAGCTAAAAGTGTTCTTGGCTTCATTAAACGTTGGGCAAAAGAGTTCAATGATCCTTTTGTAACCAAACTCCTTTATGTTTCGCTGGTACGACCTATTTTAGAATAATGTTCAATTATCTGGTCTCCACAGCATAAAGTGTACCAGGATCGTATTGAATCGGTCGAAAAACAGTTCCTTCTCTTTGCTCTAAGAAATATAAATTGGGATCCTAATCTCCGTCTACCGTCTTATCATAGTCATAGAACAATCCTTGGGATTGCTTTTCTACATAATTATACCCTGAACCCATTGAAAATGGGAAAATCAGGGTATAATGTTTTTGTTGAAATGTATGTAACAGGGAGAAGGAGGCGTGGCAGACCCCACAAAGTATATATATTCTTGATCAGGGAGACAAGCCGAGTCGATTTAGCCCTGTCCGTCTGTCCGTCCGTCTGTCCGTCTGTCCGTCCGTCTGTCCGTATGTATGAACGCGTCGTTCTCAGAACCTATAAGAGCTAGAGACTTGAAATTTTTTATGTAGGTTCCTGTATATCACGAAAAGATCGAGTTTGTTAAAAAAAATCGATAATTGTCTTAATTTTAATGTTATCGATTAAAAACGAAATCGATGCTCCGTTATATAATTATATATAATTCATCTTTATAGCTAGAGTCTTCAAATTTTGCATTTAGTGTTATGTGAGCATTACACAATTTCGATTTTTGTTAAATTTTGGATGCCAAGCCCCTTTCGCCTCAAATTTGTAAGTCCCGTATTTCAAATACTACAGACTTGTGCTTTGGCACATATATACATATAGATGACATGATCACGCCCAACAAGTTTGATCAAAATCGTTAGTCTAGAAAAAAAGTTATTAAACATTTAATTTCCCATAGCATTGCCATGCAAACAGCAGCCAAAGAACAGCTGACGCACCGACTGGCGTGTGTGTGTGCGTGCGCCTGTGCGTGTGTGTGTACGTTTTGCTTGTAATGAACGTACATATGCATGTGTATATAAAAGAAACAAAGAATGCTTGGAATAACGGTTCTTCATAGGGTTTAGGGTATACCCTTGTCGAGCGGTCTCGACTAGAGTTTTCTTACTTGTTTTATATTAGGTAATATTGATTCGTCCTTCTTGTTAATGTGACTTAATTTCTCGGATCCTTTTAGAACAACTAGACACTTTCGTTCGTTGCATTTACCACTGCTCACATCGGATTCCTCATTGCATAGTGCATTTCATGTATTACGTGCGAATTATAATAAATTATTTCTCGTTTTTTCCTCTGAAATCTCTCTTACTCTAATCAAATCCTTACTTTTAGCTTTTCCTAATGATATCCATCAAAGTACCCAATCATGACGGTGGATAAATTTGTTGTTAAGGCATATCTGTCATTTACAGTTAAGCTTCTCTTTATTTTATTTTTAATTTTCCTTGAATGTCTCTATCATCAATTCTCTTTAGTTCAATAATATCACTGACTAAATAAGGTTGTGAGCTGGGCGTAGCCGGCCGGACTGGCAAATAAAATACCCCCATCGGGTTGGTGATATTTTGAAACATTTGATCTGTTTGTTCTTAAACAAAATTGTTTAGTTTGTGTTTAAGTTGACACTCGCTTTTGTCAATTATATTTAATAATAAATAAATAAAAATTAAATTAAATAATAATACTTGCAATGATCATGATTCTTCTTATCTTTTTGCTGATTTCTTCCAATCAAGTTATTCATCCTTGGATTCCCATAAAACTCCATTCCCTTATTTTATTCCTTCAACAAGTATTGTTAATGATTCAAAGATTTTATTTGATTCACTGATTTCGGCCCTTCGGTCATTGAAATCATCTTTCTCTCCCGGAGCTGATAATATGCCCTGTTGAGTTATTAAGAAATGCAGTGATTCCCCTCAATTACCTTTACTAAAGCGTTTTAACGGGTCTCTAAAAACCTCTGCGTTTCCTTCTCATTGTAAAGAGTATTTTATTATCTCTCTATACAAAAACAAGTAAGAAAACTCTAGTCGAGACCGCTCGACTAGGGTATACCCTGAACCCTGCGAAGAACCGCTATTCCAAGCAAAATCCGTTTCTTTTATATTCATATGTATATGTATGTTTATTACAAGCAAAACATGCACACACACGCACAGACGCACTCACACACAAACGCCAGTCGCTGCGTCAGCTGTTCTCTGGCTGCTGTTTGCATGGCAATGCTATGGGAAATTAAATGTTTAATAACTTTTTTTTTAGAGCAACGATTTTGATCACACTTGTTGGGCGTCATCATGTCATCCATATGTGTGTATGTGCCAAAGTACAAGTCCCTAGTACAAATTGTAACCTAGTACAATAGTAACAAATTTGAGGCGAAGGGGGCGTGGCATCCAAAATTTAACAAAAACCGAAATTGCGTAAGACCCAAATAACACTAAATGCAAAAATTTAAAAGTCTAGCTATAAAGATGAATTAGATAGAATTTTATAGCATAATTTAGATTTTCGTTTTTAATCGATAACAATAAAACGATAACAGTTATCGAATTTCTGAAACAAACTCGATCTTTTCGTGATATACACGAACCTACATTTAATTTCCCATAGCATTGCCATGCAAAGCAGCCAAAGAACAGCTGACGCAACGACTTGCGCTTGTGTGTGCGTGTGTGTGTATGTTTTGCTTGTAATGAACGTACATATGCATGTGTACATAAAAGAGACAAAGAATGCTTGGAATAGCGGTTCTTCGCAGGGTTCAGGGTATACCCTAGTCGAGCGGTATCGACTAGAGTTTTCTTACTTGTTAGAAATGTAAACCCATTCATTTAGTGGCTTTGAGTGCAAATAACCTCAATTTAAATATTTGGGGATATTTGGAGCCGGTATCCAAAATTTAACAAAAATCAAAATTAGATAAAATAAATATAAAACTTACAAAAAAAGGTGGGGACTCTATAAAATTATATCTCCCACGTCTTTATAGCTTTAAAGACGTGGGAGATATAATTTTATAACTAACATTAATCGATAACATTAAAATTAAAATAGTTATCGACTTTTTTTAACAAACTCGATCTTTTCGTGCTATTCACGGACCTACATAAAAAATTTCAAGTCTCTAGCTCTTATAGGTTCTGAGAACGACACGTTCATACATACGGACAGACAGACGGACAGACGGACATGGCTATATCAACTCGGCTTGTCATCCTGATCAAGAATATATATACTTTATGGGGTCTGCCACGCCTCCTTCTGCCTGTTACATACATACGCCTTCCAAAAAAAACATTATACCCTGATTTTCCCATTTTCAATGGGTTCAGGGTATAACAAGTAAGAACGTTGCTGTCGGACGCAACCCACAGCGAAATACTATTTCACGCCCCAACAGCACACAGGGGCATCTATCACATTACATTTTTTTAAATTTAACCTTAAATCCCCACTGTCGCCGGTTAAATTAGCTGCAGATTAAAACTTTTCATTGGAGGTAGCCAGACAGTTTCAATTAGAATCGAAGCTTAGAGATGCCACCTCTCTCGATTTATCTCGATTGCCTTACCTTAGCAAGAACACGCACCTAAATCGAGAGATGTGTCATCTCTCCAAATAAGAGAGGTGGCAACTCCCAAAATGAGAGAGGTGGCAACTCAGAAAATGTGATATACATAAGTTCGTTAACGAGCGTAGAGGTGTGGGCTCGAACCCCGGTGCGGTCATATTGATATTTTTGTTACATTTTCTTTATTTAATTATTTTGTATTAATAAAATATTCTTTTCAAACACATATATAATTTGGCAAATCAAAAGACAAGGTCAAAGGTCACAAAGTCATTATGTGGCGCGTTATTGGCTCAGAAGCTGCAGATGTTTCAGTTTTGATTTGCCACGCCCCCAGTGGCCGTAGACAAATAGTTTTTGGCATGTGCATAGAGTGGGCGTTTAAGAATATAACTGTAAAGTTTGGATGCTTACATTCGAAAAATGCGAAAATTACAGGGTATTTTTCTGTATGTCACGCCCCTTTTGGGGCGTAACAATAATTTTTGGGGAATCGATAGAGGAGGCCCTCAGTAATCTAGCATCCAATTTTGAAGCTTCTAGCACTAAAACTGTGGGAGATATAAGCTGATATTTGTTGCCACGCCCCCTGAAGGCGTAGATATATCCGCCATAGCTTATCGGTCGTGGGATGTTAACCCGAGTATATATACCAAGTCTCAAGTCTCTAGCATCAATAGTGCTCAAAATATAACGAAACTAGTAAAATCACTATATATTCAGATCCGATTTGCCACGCCCCTAGTAGGCGTGGCCATAAAATTTTTTGGGCGATCTTTATAGGATCGTAACAGTAGCCCACGTGCCAAATTTGAGCGTTCTAGCTTTAAAACTGTAGAAGATACAGTTTGACCCAGTTAAAATTCCAACTCTCCAGCCCTTCTAGAAGTAGTGTTTCTGAGATACAGGAAAATGCATTTTCCGATTTGCCACGCCCCTAGTGGGCGTATCGGGAAAATCTTGACACTTTATCAGTCGAGGGTATACACGAGTATATATTTCAAATTTCAAGTCTCTTGCTTCAATAGCGTCGAAATGGTTTGTGTTCATACGGACAGACGGACAGACGGACGGACGGACAGACGGACGGACAGCATGACGGACATTGCACAAAACCAATATACTATATCACTACGTGAAATAGTATAAAAACTAAGAAACTATAATCAAAGAAAAAAAATTACAATAAAATAAACTGGAGTTAAACTAAGTGACCCAAAAACAATTTTATAATAAATAAAAATAGCTGAAAAAAAAATTAATAATAAAAACAAAAACCCAACCAACCAAGAATAAAACAAAATTAAATAACAAAATAACAAAGGAGATGCAACAACACCCCTTTCTGATGCGAGTATGACACAAGTGATCAATCAACTGAAAAATGTGGAAAAATTCACCGTAAACAAGAACGCTCTATATACGTTCATAAATCGAATCGACTACATACTAGCATTTTACTCCACCAATGATGCTAGGCAAAGGTCGATACTCTTCGGACTGGTCGATAGCTGCATTAGCAGCGAAGCACTTCCCATGAACAACCTGACAACATGGGCTGAACTTCGCAAACAACTGATTTTGAACTTTAAAACACAAACAAAAAACCACGTCTTATTGGAGGAGTTCAGGTGCACCCCGTTTAAAGGCAACGTGCGATCTTTTCTGGAGGAAGCAGAAGACCGTAGACATACATTGATGGGTAAGATAGAATTAGAAAAAAATTTTTAGACGAAAAAACATTGTATGCACGGTTAATTAAAACTAGTATTGACGACTTATTTCAAAAATTACCTACAAATATTTGCATTCGTATTATAAATTGCAAAATTCCCGATTTGAGATCTTTAATAAACTTATTACAGGAAAAAAAAACTTTTATGAAGAACCCTGTCTAAATTCAAACCAAAATAAAATAAAACAAGTAAGAACGTTGCTGTCGGACGCAACCGACAGCGAAATACTATTTCACGCCCCAACAGCACACAGGGGCATCTATCACATTAAATTTTCTTAAATTTAACCTTAAATCCCCACTGTCGCCGCTTAAATTAGCTGCAGATTGAAACTTTTCATTGCAGGTGGCCAGACAGTTTCAATTAGAATCGAAGCTTAGAGATGCCACCTCTCTCGATTTATCTCGATTGCCTTACCTTAGCAAGAACACGCACCTAAATCGAGAGAGGTGGCATCTCTCAAAATAAGAGAGGGGGCAACTCAGAAAATGTGATATACATAAGTTCGTTAACGAGCGTAGAGGTATGGGCTCGAACCCCGGTGCGGTCATATTGATATTTTTGTTACATTTTCTTTATTTAATTATTTTGTATTAATAAAATATTCTTTTCAAACACATATATAATTTGGCAAATCAAAAGACAAGGTCAAAGGTCACAAAGTCATTATGTGGCGCGTTATTGGCTCAGAAGCTGCAGATGTTTCAGTTTTGATTTGCCACACCCCCAGTGGCGTTAGACAAATAATTTTTGGCATGTGCATAGAGTGGGCGTTTAAGAATATAACTGTAAAGTTTGGATGCTTACATTCGAAAAATGCGAAAATTACAGGGTATTTTTCTGTATGTCGCGCCCCTTTTGGGGCGTAACAATAATTGTTGGGGAATCGATAGACGAGGCCCCCAGTAACTTAGCAGCTTCTTTGAAGCTTCTAGCACTAAAACTGTGGGAGATATAAGCTGATATTTGTTGCCACGCCCCCTGAAGGCGTAGATATATCCGCCATAGCTTATCGGTCGTGGGATGTTAACCCGAGTATATATACCAAGTCTCAAATCTGTAGCATCAATAGTGCTCAAAATATAATGAAACTAGTAAAATCACTATATATTCAGATCCGATTTGCCACGCCCCTAGTAGGCGTGGCCATAAACTTTTTTGGGAGATCTTTATAGGATCGTAACAGTAACTCACGTGCCAAATTTGGGCGTTCTAGCTTTAAAACTGTAGAAGATACAGTTTGACCCGATTTGCCACGCCCCCAATGGGCGTAGATATATCCGCCATAGCTTTTTGATTTTGGGATGTCGACATGAGTGTTCAGTTAAAATCTCAACTCTCTAGCCCTTCTAGAAGTAGTGTTTCTGAGATACAGGAAAATGCATTTTCCGATTTGCCACGCCCCTAGTGGGCGTATCGGGAAAATCTTGACACTTTATCAGACGAGGGTATACACGAGTATATATTTCAAATTTCAAGTTTCGAGCTTCAATAGCGTGGAAATGGTTTGCGTTAATACGGACAGACGGACGGGCAGCATGACGGACATTGCACAAACCCTATCACTACGTGAAATAGTATTGTCCTCACAAAAGGGCTAGGTGTATATAACACATAAAACAACAACAATTCGTGGATCTTCAACACCCAGCTGGCCGAAAACGAAGTCTTTTTGATACTGATTTAATTCAACTTCAAACTTAAGCTAGTGGGCAGAGAGCTAGCACAGAGACTCGAACATCTAGCGAGAGCACTCCATCCCGCTCTCGTCGCTCTCGTGCTGCTCTTTACAGTGCCCTAATTAATTTCATGCACCTTACAGCCTAAAGTCTGACATTATGCCCAGTCAAATGACTGAACATCGGCCGCGTTGAAAGGCCGCAGGGCTTTAACTTCACTTAATACTTAAACTAAACTATGTAATAGGCAAGGGTGCAATGCGATGAATTGGGCGTTTGTATGTTCCCGATTTGGTCTTTATGACCACCACTCGCACCCTACCATCTCTGCCGGGTATCGCTTCGGTCATCACGCCGAGCATCCACTGCTGAGGCGGAGCGTTGTCCTCTCCCACGAGGACGACTGTGCCGACTTCCACGTTCCTCGACTCTCGCGTCCACTTGCTCCTTTGCTGCAGACTGAGCAGGTAGTCCCTGGACCAGTCTGTCCAGAATCGCTGCTTGATTCTTGATGTCAGCTGCCATCTTTTTAAGTATGGCAGCCTGACATCGTCGATTGGCTGCGTTGATGCGAGTGGCAGCGGCACGAGCGTTGCGCCGACCAGTAAATGAGCTGGAGTGAGCACCTCGCCGTCGTTTGGGTTGCTGCTGGGAGCGATGATCGGCCGCGAATTGAGAATGGCCTCCACCTCGACGAGCACCGTTGCCAACTCGTCCTGGCGCAGCACTGCGCTGCCAATTGCCTTGAGCACCAGGCCTTTCGCCGACATCACCGCTGCTTCCCACAGGCCGCCGAAATGCGGCGCTCGTGGGGGAATGAAAACAAACTCCATTCCCCGTTCCGCAGCATATGTTTGAATCGCAGCTGAATTGGCGCTGAAATTGGCCGCAAAGTCTGCCAGCGTGCGAGCCGCACCCACGAAATTGGTGGCATTGTCGCAGTACAGCTTCCTGACAAGGCCACGTCGACCAATAAACCTAGATAAGCACATCAGAAAGGTGGTAGAGGTTAGATCGGTTACAAGCTCTATATGTATAGCCTTAGAAGTGAAGCAGACGAATATGGCAATATACATCTTAACGGGCGCTTTGCCCCGAATCCTCAACGAAACTAAAATTGGACCACAAAAGTCCACTCCGCTGATCTCAAAGGGTCTGTTCGCGTGTAAACGATCAGCGGGAAGGTTGCCCATTATTTGCGACAAAAGCTTCGGCTTATATCGAAAGCAATGCAAGCATTTTCTCACCACTGCACTGCACACCTCTCGAGCATTGATCACCCAGATCTGTTGCCGAAGTAATCCCATCAGGACCATTGGATTGGCATGACAGTGCGTGTGATGCAAATGCTCTAAATAGAGTGTGACAAATCGACACTTTTTAGGCAGCAGCAAGGGGAACTTGGCATTATGCGCTAATGGCGCTTTCATCAAACGACCTCCTACCCGCACCAACCACAAGACACGCTTGCCATGTTGGTGAGAGTGCAGGAATGGTGCCAGTTTTTGAAGAGCCGGTTGCAAAACTGTGGACTTTTTTAATTTTACAATTTCTTGAGCGAATTCTGTATGCTGAATCACAGATACTGCTGCAAGAAAGGCGAAACTTAATTCAGAAGCTGAAGGAATCAAAGATACATGTTTCTCGCTCCTTCCATTGATGAAGCGGAACATCCCCGAGACACTATGTCCGCCGGGTTGTCTCTTGTTGGGACATGACGCCAGGAGACATTGGCTGTCAACTCCTGAATGGTTGCTACTCGATTGGCAACAAATGTGTTCCAATTTGATGAGTGCATTTGCAGCCAATGAAGAACAACTTCGGAGTCTGACCAAAAAACAACTTTGTCTAATGGACAGTCGAGTAAGTTCTTTACCGCGTCTCACACGGTAGCTAATAACTCCGCAGCACACAGTTCAAGCCGCAGCACACAGTTCAGTGGGGCTACTTTGGACTTGGCGGTTAGCAACCTGATAGTGATACCATCAACTGTTTGCACTCGTACGTACAGACAACAGCCGTAGGCTCTTGTTGACGCGTCAGCAAAGCCATGGACTTGACAGCCTCTTGCTTTAAGCGTGCCTACGTAACGAGGTATGCACAAAGCATTTAATTCTGAAAAACAGTTGGTCACTGCTTCCAACTCTTGTATCATTTTGGCAGGTAGTTGGTCATCCCATCCAAGCTTATTCAACCACATTTCCTGTATCAGGACCTTTGCACGAGTTACAATCGGACTTAGCAAACCTAAGGGATCGTATAATCGTGCCACAAACGATAGAACGGACCGCTTGGTAGGATTCGAATCTCTTGTAGATTCCATTGTATATCTGAACACGTCAGCCTTCGGATTCCAAATTAATCCCAAGGTCTTTGTGTCTTCTTGATGACCAATGACAACGTAGTCCTCTGCTGATTGAGCTGCAAGTTTCTTACAGTTGGACGTCCATTTTGTAAAATGGAAACCAAAACCTTGATGAATTGCGATCAAATCGAGGTGCAACAAGCATAACTCCTCAGCGCTGTCTGATCTTGTCAACAAATCATCGACATAAAATTCGTGAGCTAAGGACCTAGCAGCATGTGAGTAAATGTGAGTACATTACAAGCACACACGCACAAGCGCATCAACTGTGCATGGGTTTTTATATGTATGCAAATGTTATGGGAAATTAAATGTTTAATAACTTTTATTGTAGACAATGTTTTGATGAAAATTTCAGGTCGTGACTTTTTATTTACATGTGTACATTTTTTGAAGCAGTGTTTGAAATACATGCTTTTCAAATTTGAGCTGAACACGACTTTTTGCGGAGTTGATCGACCCTTTCTGGTCGGCGTATGAAAGTAAAAATAAAGCATGGCAGATACTTTGAGCGGCAATTCATTGCAGGGGAACAGTTTTTTTTTTCCTTTTCGGAAAAAGTGACAGATGCACCTGTTGTGATTTATTGACACTTTCTTTTGCGTTACTGCTGGACTCGATCATTTTTTTATTGATGAATTATTTACGATTGCTTTGTTTCACATTAACTCAATTTCATATTATCTGAAATAGTCGCTTTATCTATTTTTCACTGGCTTTTTCTAAAAATACGTCATGGTTTACTCAGACGCCGTCCAACTTAAGCCCATTAATTATTGGTCTAAATATTCCGTAGCCAGACCCTGCGATGAGCCGTTATACCGAACATTCTTCCACTCTTATATATACATATATATATATATATGTATATAAGAGTTGTGTTTTTGTGGAGTACGGTCGCTAAAGTAAAGTGTTCCTGGGAAACTTCAAATTTATTTGTCGTTCATTGCGAAAAAATAAACAAAAATTAATAAACGTGTAAGCTAACATATCCGGCCAGCAAAAGTCAACGACTGCAATTCTGCATGATCAGAAGAATTGAGTCAATGCTTAATGCCAACTGTGCCAAACGCTGCGCTGTGCTATCGTTGCGACGTCGAAACATAATACAATCAGCATAATCGCTGATTCAGCGATTAAAGGTCAGGGCTAGCTTGGCATAAGAATACCCAATAAAGGGACAAGTTGCGATTTATATTGCTGGTTTTATTCAGTGCGTTGCTCACGAGTAAATAGTAACATCATAAAATCATAATTGGCGCCCAACCGCGGTAAATCTACTCACCCTAAACGCAGCGTCTCAAGCTGCAACATTATAAACATTATAGTGCTCTAGTCGAGACCGTTCGATTAGGGTATACCCTGAACCCTGCGAAGAATCGCTAGTCCGTGCATTCTCCGTTTCTTTTATATACTTTGGGTGTGATCACGTCATCCATATGTATGTATGTGCCAAAGCACAAGTCTCTAGTATTTAATATACGGGAGTTACAAATTTGAGGCGAAGGGGGTGTGGCATCTAAAATTTAACAAAAACCGAAATTGCTTAAGACCCAAATAACACTAAATGCAAAATTTGAAGACTCTAGCTAGAAAGATGAATTAGATAGAATTTTACAGCTTAATTTAGATTTTCGTTTTTAATCGATAACAATAAAACGATAACAGTTATCGAATTTCTGAAACAAACTCGATCTTTTCGTGGTATACAGGAACCTACATAAACAAGTAAGAAAACTCTGGTCAGGGGTCCCGACTAGGAGATACCCTAAACCCCGCGCTATCTGCGTTTTTTAAAATACTGCATAATTAGCATTTCGTATAAACGCACAGAAAACTAAATTCAATTCATTTTCAATTGTTTATGGTTCGGTAGAATAGCGCCATCCGTGTTTCGATCCAACTGAGCAGCTGATAATTAGCAAAACATAGCGCCATCTATTAGAAATATGTACACTAAAACTTGCGGGTCTTAGAATTTACTAGATGCACGCAGCTCAAGGTGTATGTGTGTATGTGTGCACATGTATAGGAAAACAATTTGTTTTGCGCTGCTGGTCACATGTTTGGCCGATTGGCCAAATGTTTTGTTTAATAACTTCTGCGCCAATTAATGGATTTTAATGAAATTTTCAGCTTATGTTCAACATATTTTATTACATTTTTTCCAATTTTTAAAAATGTAAACCCATTCATTTACTGGCTTTGAGTGCAACTTACCTCAATTAAAATATTTGGGGAAATTTGGAGCCGGTATCCAAAATTTAACAAAAACCAAATTAGATAAAATAAATATAAAACTTTAAAAAAATTTGGGGACTCTAGCTATAAAGACGTGGGAGATAAATTTTAAAACTAACATTCGATAATGTTTTTAATCGATAACATTAAAATTAAAATAGTTATCGACTTTTTTTAACAAACTCGATCTTTTCGTGCTAATCACGAACCTACATAAAATTTCAAGTCTCTTGCTCTTATAGAGAGAACGACGCATTCATACATACGGACATACGGACAGACGGACATGGCTATATCAACTCGGCTTGTCATCCTGATCAAGAATATGTATACTTTATAGGGTCTGCCACGCGTCCTTCTGCCTGTTACATATATTTCAACAAAAACATTATACCCTGATTTCCCATTTTCAATGGGTTCAGGGTATAAAAATTTGAAGTCTCTAGCTATTGTAGGTTCTGAGAACGACGCGTTCATACATACGGACAGACGGACATGGCTATATCAACTCGGCTTGTCATCCTGATCAAGAATATATATACTTTATTAGCGTTTTCCACACCTTTTTGGACTTTTTAGCAATTCCATCATCTTGCTGCTCGTCAAGGACACCAGTGGTTAATTCTGTTATAAATATCCAAGAGTGTATACTGATTCAAACTCCTAAATTGAAATCTTCTCCGTTTGTTGCTCAAACAATGAACAACATTCCGGCCACTTCTCCCAAACCTATCATATCAACTTTATCTGTCGTTTTTCCTCGAAACCAAGGGTTTTTATCTAGGCTATCAGTTCATTCAAAATCAATTTGCCACCTGAATTCTTCACAACAACATGTGACTCCAAATTCTTGCATCCTTGTAGAGTCGAAAAAGACTGTCACCTGTTTTGCTAAACCCTTCTTCGGTACAATTTTCATCCAACATTGTGCCAAAAAATCAAAGCTCGCAAATAACAGTTGAGCGGGTTTTCTTTACGCTCAAGGTCAGAGAAGGAGCGAAAAAGACAAAATATTTTGCTCTCGCTATGTGCAAGAGCGATTTTTCTTGCTTGAATCGGTTTTCGAGTGAGGGTTGTTTTTTAAGTTTTTTGCGTCGATCTCTTTTGCCGATTATCAGCTCGCGAGCGAAAAATTTTTAAATTAAGTAAGTAAGTGAACAAATGACTGAAAAGGTCAATGCAAAGGTCAATGCATATTTATTTAATTCATTTAATTAGTAGTAAACTTATACTACTTAATGTTATTGAACTGTAGGACTAAAAATACGCGTTCCACAGGCACCTGAGTCACCGGTGTAGCTAGAACTACCTGTGCGAGTGCATTTAAATGTGGCAGTTTAAGCTTGATATCATCAAAAATTAAAGTAATTCGTAAATGCAAGATACTTTGAGTAATACCATACGAAAAGCACGTTAGCATGGCACATGAATATGCGCTTTTTATACCCTGAACCCATTGAAAATGGGAAAAAAGGATATAATGGTTTTGTGAAAATGTATGTAACAGGCAGAAGGAGGCGTGGCAGACCCCACAAAGTATATATATTCTTGATTAGGGAGAGAAGCCGAGTCGATTTGGCCCTGTCCGTCTGTCTGTCTGTCCGTCTGTCCGTCTGTCCGTCCGTCCGTCCGTCCGTCTGTCCGTCTGTCCGTATGTTTGAACGCGTCGATCTCAGAAGATATAAGAGCTAGAGACTTCAAATTTTTTTTTGAAGTTCGTGTATAGTACGATTCGATCGACTTTGTTTCAAATATTCGATAACTATAATCGTTTTAATGTTATCGATTAAAAACCGATATCTTCATTTAGTTATAAAATTCTATTTAATTCATCTTTCTAGCTAGAGTCTTCAAATTTTGCATATAGTGTTATTTGAGCCTTCTGCAATTTCGGTTATTGTTAAATTTTGGATGCCACGCCCTCAAATTGCCCCTTCGCCTCAAATTGCTAAATCACATATTTCAAGTACTAGAGACTTGTGCTTTGGCACATACACACATATGAATGTCATGATCACGACCCACAAATTTGATCAAAATCGTTCGACTAGAAAAAAAAGTTATTAAACATTTAATATCTCATATTATCGGCGTCTTGCAGCAGTAGCGAAGCTGATGAGTCATAATGCACAGTTAGCAGATTGTGTGTTGGTGCGTGCGTCTGTGTGTGTGTATGTATTGCTTACTACATATGTACATACATATAAAAGTAACGGAGAATGTTAGCGGCTCTTAGGAATCGCAGTTCTTCGCAGGGTTCAGGGGATCTCTTTGTCGAGCAGTCTCGACTAGAGCACTCTTACTTGTTATACCCTGAACCCATTGAAAATGGGAAAAAAGGGTATAATGGTTTTGTGAAAATGTATGTAACAGGCAGAAGGAGGCGTGGCAGGCCCCACAAAGTATATATATTCTTGATCAGGGAGAGAAGCAGAGTCGATTTAGCCCTGTCCGTCTGTCTGTCTGTCCGTCCGTCTGTCCGTATGTATGAACGCGTCGTTCTCAGAACCTACAATAGCTAGAGACTTGAAATTTTTATGTAGGTTCCTGTATATCACGAAAAGATCGAGTTTGTTTCAGAAATTCGATAACTGTTATCGTTTTTTTGTTATCGATTAAAAACGAAAATCTAAATTAAGCTATAAAATTCTATCTAATTCATCTTTCTAGCTGAAGTCTTCAACTTTCGCATTTAGTGTTATGTAAGCCTTACGCAATTTCGGTTTTTGTTAAATTTTGGATGCCACGCCCCCTTCGCCTCAAATTTGTATTTCCCGTATATCAAATACTAGAGACTAGAGACTAGAGCGCTTTGGCACATACATACATATGGATAACATGATCACGCCCAATAAGTTTGATCAAAATCGTTACTCTAGAAAGAAAGTTATTAAACATTTAATTTCCCATGTCATTGGCATGCAAACAGCAGCCAAAGAACAGCTGACGCAACGACTGGCGCATGTGTGGGTGTGCGCCTGTGTATGTGTGTGTATATGTTCTGTTTGTAATGAACATATATATACTTTATATTAAAGAAACGGAGATTGCTTGGAATTGCGGTTCTTCGCAGGGTTCAGGGTATACCCTAGTCGAGCGGTCTCGACTAGAGTTTTCTTACTTGTTTTTCTTTTGAATCCCAATTGACAATATGACCTGTTGTAAAAAAAACTTTTCACAAGTGCAATTTATTAATTGCGTCAGGGACACCAGTAGCAGATATCGTAAAGTCTATACTGATTCCCCATCTGTTGCTCAATTTACGAACAACAGTCTGGCCATTTCTCCCACACTTACCTTACCTACTTTACTGTCGTTTCTCCCCGTAAGCAAGTGTTCTTATCCAGGCTTTCATCTGACACGTCATGAGAAACTGTTTCTGCTTTTATTTTCCGTAAATCAAAAGCTGAAGTCTCTATATCGAAGTTCAATTTCGCAACTCCTCGTGAAATTGCTTCTTTTAAAATCAGAGCTCGCAAATAACAGTTGAGCATTTTGCGTGGGCTTCGAATAACAATTTTCACTGAGTATTTGACGAAAATGATCGCGAGCGAGCGAAAACAACAGGTCTTCGCTCAGTTCGCTCGCGCTCGGACTACAACCGTTTTTTTCGTTTCTCATTTGTTTCGGTCAGACCGCGAGCGAACGCTTGAGTAAAATTAAGAAAAAGGTCTTTGAGCGACTGATGCATGTTCATGTGCGATGCAAACGTACTTTGTGTATGGTATTAATCAAAGAACGCAAAATATTCTTGCGTCGCAAGTTTGTATCTTACATTTACTAAATATTTTAATTTTTTAATATCAAGCTTAAACTGCCACATTTAAATGCGCTTGCACAGGTAGTTCTAACCAGCAACTTATTTTTAGCCCCGCATTTCATATTAAATGAACGGCGAAGCTCATTAAGCGCAGACAATTTAAATGTATAATTAGTTATTTAACTTTACAATAGGCAGTATAAGTATAGTACTAGTTAAATAACATCTTAATACCAAAAACATCATTTTTTTCCAACAAGGCAAATTAATGTAAGATTGCCAAAAGACCGTTTGCATTGACTTTTTTAGTCATTTGCTCACTTACTTGAGGCTCAGCTCGCGACCAGAAAAATTTTCGCTCGCGAACAGATGTTCAGCAATAAAGATCGAGGCAAAAAACACAAAAAACAACCCTCATGCGAAGACCGATTCAGACATGAAAAAATCGCTCTTGCTCAGAGCGAGAGCGGAATATTTTCTGTTTTTCGCTCCTGCTCTGACTTTGAGCGTGACGAAAAAACGCTCAACTGTTATTTGCAAGCTCTGTTTAAAATCAACGTGCCATCTGAATTTTTCACAACAATTTGCGACGCCAAATTTTGGCCTCCTCATGTAGTTGTGCATGAATTTAAGCATGAGTCGAAATAGGCTGTCTCCGGTTTTGCTAAACCCTTCCTCGGTACAATCTTCATCTAATATTGTGTCAAAAAACTAATAATATTTCAACCTTCTTCACAGATCTTCTTAATGTATCAAAACGTTCGCGGCCTGAATTCTAAACTCAGAAGCCTTTTTTTTTTTTGAGTAGTTTCAGTGTTCGTTTCGATATTATGGTCTGATTAAATCGTGGTTAAGCTCCAATGTATATAATAGCGAGATTCTCTCGAATTATTTTACTATTTACAGACATGATCTACTGTCTCGTAGAGGTGTCTTATTAGGGGTTAAATCTAATATTCCCTCCCTTTTTATTAATTGTTCTTATATTCCCCCTCTTCTGCTGTTCAAGTTTATGCACAATATATGGCTTGCATTAAAGAAATTTTCTTGGAACTTTAATCCTAGTTCAAGTTCCCTTATTCCTACAGTTGATCATTTTTCTTTGATTAATTACTTTCTATTTCTATGTCTCAGATGAATTCAATCTCAAATCATCTGAATCGATGGCTTGATCTGCTTTTTATTAATGATGACTCTTGCATTAATGTTTCTAGATCATCTCCTTTTTGTTCACCTTAGTATATTTACCATTCTATATTGGAGGTATCACTGTCTCTAAGTACTCCTCCAATTTGTGAACCTACTCATCAAAACGTCGTTATTATAATAAGTGCAATTTTGCTTTGCTTAACCAACTTATTAGTGCAACAGATTGGTCTACGTTATATGATTCCGTTGATGTTAATTGTGCAACAACTATTTTCTATAGCATTTTAAACTCTCCTATTGATGAGTGTGTTCCTATGTGTCTCCCTGTGCCGTTTTCTAATAAACCGCCATGGTTTACTCAGACGCTTTCTAATTTAGGAAGCATTGAGTCTAATTGTTTTAAAAATTTTAAAAAGTGCAGCTCCACTATTAACTGTTCTAAATATTCCATAGCCAAGTCGAATTTTAACATATTAAATTCCCGTTGCTATGAGAATTACCTTTTGCGTTGAAAAAGGAAGTTTGTTCGTGACCCTAATAAATTTTATTCCTGTGTGAACTTGAAACGTAAGTCATCTAGTTTACCTTCCACATAATTTCTTGAGTCTATCAATTCTTGCAATGATCATGATTCCTCTGATCTCTTTGCTGATTTCTTCCAATCAACTTAGTCATAAACAAGTAATAAAACTCTAGTCGGGGGTCCCGTCTAGGAGATACCCTAACCCCGCGCTATCTGCGTTTTTTAAAGTACTGCATAATTAGCATTTCGTATAAACACACAGAAAACTAAATTCAATTCATTTTCAATTGTTTATGGTTCGGTAGAATAGCGCCATCCGTGTTTCGATCCAACTGAGCAGCTGATAATTAGCAAAACATAGCGCCATCTATTAGAAATATGTACACTAAAACTTGCGGGTCTTAGAATTTACTAGATGCACGCAGCTCAAGGTGTATGTGTGTATGTGTGCACATGTATAGGAAAACAATTTGTTTTGCGCTGCTGGTCACATGTTTGGCCGATTGGCCAAATGTTTTGTTTAATAACTTCTGCGCCAATTAATGGATTTTAATGAAATTTTCAGCTTATGTTCAACATATTTTATTACATTTTTTTCCAATTTTTAAAAATGTAAACCCATAAACTGGCTTTGAGTAAAACTAACCTCAATTTAAATATTTGGGGAAATTTGGAGCCGGTATCCAAAATTTAACAAAAACCAAATTAGATAAAATAAATATAAAACTTATAAAAAAATTTGGGGACTCTAGCTATAAAGACGTGGGAGATATAATTTTATAACTATAACTAAAATTAAAATAGTTATCGACTTTTTTAACAAACTCGATCTTTTCGTGCTATTCACGGACCCACATCAAAATTTCACGCCTCCTTCTGCTTGTTACATACATACACATTTCAACAAAAACATTATACCCTTAATTCTCATTTACAATGGGTTCAGAGTATAAAAAGGTGGGAGGTCTGACATTTCCAATTACAGGGGGATTGCCAAACTATCGGCTATTCCGAAGTTATTTGAAAAAATAATAACTTTACCTTACATTTTTGTAAATCAATTATTTCGTCATTGCAACATGGCTTTGTTCTTAATCGATCAGTATCGACTAATCTGCTAGAATTTACTTCCCTAGTAAACGAATGTTTTTTAAATAAAATGCAAACTGATGTTATATATACAGATTTCCGCAAAGCATTTAATTCAGTTCACCATGAAGTATTACTTCATAAGCTAGATCTCATAGGGTTTTCTCCTAAGCTATTATCTTGGTTATCATCCTATTTAAAGGGTAGAACTCAAAGAGTTGTGTTGACATCTGTTTCGAAACAAATCTTCGTTCTTTCAGGTGAACCTCAGGGTAGTCATCTCGGGCCTTTGCTTTTTATATTATTTATCAACTACCTTTCCAGTTGTATTTCTTATTCAAAGATCTTCATGTATGCTGATGACGTAAAACTTTGCCTTTCTTATTCTAACACAATCAATCATCAATGCTTACAAGATGATCTTAATTCCTTCCAACTTTGGTGCTTGGCCAATAGGTTGCGTTTAAATTGTTCTAAATGTATAACAATGACCTTCTGTAAATCAATTATACATACATTACTAATTATTCAATTTACAGCGATTCTCTGCAACGCATTTTTTCTGTCAAAGATCTTTGTTTACTTTTCGATTCAAAACTTCGCTTCAATACTCATATCTCAACAATTATAAATGAAGCTAAAAGTGTTCTTGGCTTCATTAAACGTTGTGCAAAAGAGTTCAATGATCCTTTTGTAACCAAACTCCTTTATGTTTCGCTGGTACGACCTATTTTAGAATAATGTTCAATTATCTGGTCTCCACAGCATAAAGTGTACCAGGATCGTATTGAATCGGTCGAAAAACAGTTCCTTCTCTTTGCTCTAAGAAATATAAATTGGGATCCTAATCTCCGTCTACCGTCTTATCATAGTCATAGAACAATCCTTGGGATTGCTTTTCTACATAATTATACCCTGAACCCATTGAAAATGGGAAAATCAGGGTATAATGTTTTTGTTGAAATGTATGTAACAGGGAGAAGGAGGCGTGGCAGACCCCATAAAGTATATATATTCTTGATCAGGGAGACAAGCCGAGTCGATTTAGCCCTGTCCGTCTGTCCGTCCGTCTGTCCGTCTGTCCGTCTGTCCGTCCGTCTGTCCGTATGTATGAACGCGTCGTTCTCAGAACCTATAAGAGCTAGAGACTTGAAATTTTTTATGTAGGTTCCTGTATATCACGAAAAGATCGAGTTTGTTAAAAAAATCGATAATTGTCTTAATTTTAATGTTATCGATTAAAAACGAAATCGATGCTCCGTTATATAATTATATATAATTCATCTTTATAGCTAGAGTCTTCAAATTTTGCATTTAGTGTTATGTGAGCATTACACAATTTCGATTTTTGTTAAATTTTGGATGCCAAGCCCCTTTCGCCTCAAATTTGTAAGTCCCGTATTTCAAATACTACAGACTTGTGCTTTGGCACATATATACATATAGATGACATGATCACGCCCAACAAGTTTGATCAAAGTCGTTACTCTAGAAAAAAAGTTATTAAACATTTAATTTCCCATAGCATTGCCATGCAAACAGCAGCCAAAGAACAGCTGACGCACCGACTGGCGTGTGTGTGTGCGTGCGCCTGTGCGTGTGTGTGTACGTTTTGCTTGTAATGAACGTACATATGCATGTGTATATAAAAGAAACAAAGAATGCTTGGAATAACGGTTCTTCATAGGGTTTAGGGTATACCCTTGTCGAGCGGTCTCGACTAGAGTTTTCTTACTTGTTTTATATTAGGTAATATTGATTCGTCCTTCTTGTTAATGTGACTTAATTTCTCGGATCCTTTTAGAACAACTAGACACTTTCGTTCGTTGCATTTACCACTGCTCACATCGGATTCCTCATTGCATAGTGCATTTCATGTATTACGTGCGAATTATAATAAATTATTTCTCGTTTTTTCCTCTGAAATCTCTCTTACTCTAATCAAATCCTTACTTTTAGCTTTTCCTAATGATATCCATCAAAGTACCCAATCATGACGGTGGATAAATTTGTTGTTAAGGCATATCTGTCATTTACAGTTAAGCTTCTCTTTATTTTATTTTTAATTTTCCTTGAATGTCTCTATCATCAATTCTCTTTAGTTCAATAATATCACTGACTAAATAAGGTTGTGAGCTGGGCGTAGCCGGCCGGACTGGCAAATAAAATACCCCCATCGGGTTGGTGATATTTTGAAACATTTGATCTGTTTGTTCTTAAACAAAATTGTTTAGTTTGTGTTTAAGTTGACACTCGCTTTTGTCAATTATATTTAATAATAAATAAATAAAAATTAAATTAAATAATAATACTTGCAATGATCATGATTCTTCTTATCTTTTTGCTGATTTCTTCCAATCAAGTTATTCATCCTTGGATTCCCATAAAACTCCATTCCCTTATTTTATTCCTTCAACAAGTATTGTTAATGATTCAAAGATTTTATTTGATTCACTGATTTCGGCCCTTCGGTCATTGAAATCATCTTTCTCTCCCGGAGCTGATAATATGCCCTGTTGAGTTATTAAGAAATGCAGTGATTCCCCTCAATTACCTTTACTAAAGCGTTTTAACGGGTCTCTAAAAACCTCTGCGTTTCCTTCTCATTGTAAAGAGTATTTTATTATCTCTCTATACAAAAACAAGTAAGAAAACTCTAGTCGAGACCGCTCGACTAGGGTATACCCTGAACCCTGCGAAGAACCGCTATTCCAAGCAAAATCCGTTTCTTTTATATTCATATGTATATGTATGTTTATTACAAGCAAAACATGCACACACACGCACAGACGCACTCACACACAAACGCCAGTCGCTGCGTCAGCTGTTCTCTGGCTGCTGTTTGCATGGCAATGCTATGGGAAATTAAATGTTTAATAACTTTTTTTTAGAGCAACGATTTTGATCACACTTGTTGGGCGTCATCATGTCATCCATATGTGTGTATGTGCCAAAGTACAAGTCCCTAGTACTTGATATACGGGAGTAACAAATTTGAGGCGAAGGGGGCGTGGCATCCAAAATTTAACAAAAACCGAAATTGCGTAAGACCCAAATAACACTAAATGCAAAAATTTAAAAGTCTAGCTATAAAGATGAATTAGATAGAATTTTATAGCATAATTTAGATTTTCGTTTTTAATCGATAACAATAAAACGATAACAGTTATCGAATTTCTGAAACAAACTCGATCTTTTCGTGATATACACGAACCTACATTTAATTTCCCATAGCATTGCCATGCAAAGCAGCCAAAGAACAGCTGACGCAACGACTTGCGCTTGTGTGTGCGTGTGTGTGTATGTTTTGCTTGTAATGAACGTACATATGCATGTGTACATAAAAGAGACAAAGAATGCTTGGAATAGCGGTTCTTCGCAGGGTTCAGGGTATACCCTAGTCGAGCGGTATCGACTAGAGTTTTCTTACTTGTTAGAAATGTAAACCCATTCATTTAGTGTCTTTGAGTGCAAATAACCTCAATTTAAATATTTGGGGATATTTGGAGCCGGTATCCAAAATTTAACAAAAATCAAAATTAGATAAAATAAATATAAAACTTACAAAAAAAGGTGGGGACTCTAGCTATAAAGACGTGGGAGATATAATTTTATAACTAACATTAATCGATAACATTAAAATTAAAATAGTTATCGACTTTTTTTAACAAACTCGATCTTTTCGTGCTATTCACGGACCTACATAAAAAATTTCAAGTCTCTAGCTCTTATAGGTTCTGAGAACGCCACGTTCATACATACGGACAGACAGACGGACAGACGGACAGACGGACATGGCTATATCAACTCGGCTTGTCATCCTGATCAAGAATATATATACTTTATGGGGTCTGCCACGCCTCCTTCTGCCTGTTACATACATACGCCTTCCAAAAAAACATTATACCCTGATTTTCCCATTTTCAATGGGTTCAGGGTATAAAAACTAAGAAACTATAATCAAAGAAAAAAATTACAATAAAATAAACTGGAGTTAAACTAAGTGACCCTAAAACAATTTTATAATAAATAAAAATAGCTGAAAAAAAAATTAATAATAACAAGTAAGAAAACTCTAGTCGGCGGTCCCGACTAGGAGATACCCTAAACCCCGCGCTATCTGCGTTAAAATACTGCATAATTAGCATTTCGTATAAACGCACAGAAAACTAAATTCAATTCATTTCAATTGTTTAGCCAATAGCGCCATCTATGGTTCGATTGAATAGCGCCATCCAAGTTTCGAACCAACTGAGCAGCTGATAATTCGCAAATCATAGCGCCATCTATTGGAAATATGTACACTAAAACTTGCGGGTTTTAGAACTTGCTAGATGCACGCAGCTCAATGTGTATGTGTGTATGCGTGCACATGTATAGAAAAACAGTTTGCTTTGTTTTGCTGGTCACGTGTTTGGCCGATTGGCAAAATGTTTTGTTTAATAACTTCTGCGCGAATTAATGGATTTGAATGAAATTTTTAGCTTATGTTCAACATATTTTATTACATTTTTTCCAATTTTTAAAAATGTAAACCCATTCATTTACTGGCTTTGAGTGCAACTAACCTCAATTTAAATATTTGGGGAAATTTGGAGCCGGTATCCAAAATTTAAAAAAAATCAAAATTAGAGAAAATAAATATAAAACTTACAAAAAAATTTGGGGACTCTAGCTATAAAGACGTGGGAGATATAATTTTATAACTAACATTCGATATTGTTTTTAATCGATAACAATAAAATTAAAGTAGTTATCGACTTTTTTTTAACAAACTCGATCTTTTCGTGCTATTCACGGACCTACATAAAAAATTTCAAGTCTCTAGCTCTTATAGGTTCTGAGAACGACGCGTTCATACATACGGACAGACAGACGGACAGACGGACATGGCTATATCAACTCGGCTTGTCATCCTGATCAAGAATATATATACTTTATGGGGTCTGCCACGCCTCCTTCTGCCTGTTACATACATACGCCCTCCAACAAAAACATTTTACCCTGATTTTCCCATTTTCAATGGGTTCAGGGTATAAAAAAAGGAGATGCAACAACACCCCTTTCTGATGCGAGTATGACACAAGTGATCAATCAACTGAAAAATGTGGAAAAATTCACCGTAAACAAGAACGCTCTATATACGTTCATAAATCGAATCGACTACATACTAGCATTTTACTCCACCAATGATGCTAGGCAAAGGTCGATACTCTTCGGACTGGTCGATAGCTGCATTAGCAGCGAAGCACTTCCCATGAACAACCTGACAACATGGGCTGAACTTCGCAAACAACTGATTTTGAACTTTAAAACACAAACAAAAAACCACGTCTTATTGGAGGAGTTCAGGTGCACCCCGTTTAAAGGCAACGTGCGATCTTTTCTGGAGGAAGCAGAAGACCGTAGACATACATTGATGGGTAAGATAGAATTAGAAAAAAATTTTTAGACGAAAAAACATTGTATGCACGGTTAATTAAAACTAGTATTGACGACTTATTTCAAAAATTACCTACAAATATTTGCATTCGTATTATAAATTGCAAAATTCCCGATTTGAGATCTTTAATAAACTTATTACAGGAAAAAAAAACTTTTATGAAGAACCCTGTCTAAATTCAAACCAAAATAAAATAAAACAAGTAAGAACGTTGCTGTCGGACGCAACCGACAGCGAAATACTATTTCACGCCCCAACAGCACACAGGGGCATCTATCACATTAAATTTTCTTAAATTTAACCTTAAATCCCCACTGTCGCCGCTTAAATTAGCTGCAGATTGAAACTTTTCATTGCAGGTGGCCAGACAGTTTCAATTAGAATCGAAGCTTAGAGATGCCACCTCTCTCGATTTATCTCGATTGCCTTACCTTAGCAAGAACACGCACCTAAATCGAGAGAGGTGGCATCTCTCAAAATAAGAGAGGGGGCAACTCTCAAAATGAGAGACGTGGCAACTCAGAAAATGTGATATACATAAGTTCGTTAACGAGCGTAGAGGTGTGGGCTCGAACCCCGGTGCGGTCATATTGATATTTTTGTTACATTTTCTTTATTTAATTATTTTGTATTAATAAAATATTCTTTTCAAACACATATATAATTTGGCAAATCAAAAGACAAGGTCAAAGGTCACAAAGTCATTATGTGGCGCGTTATTGGCTCAGAAGCTGCAGATGTTTCAGTTTTGATTTGCCACACCCCCAGTGGCGTTAGACAAATAATTTTTGGCATGTGCATAGAGTGGGCGTTTAAGAATATAAATGTAAAGTTTGGATGCTTACATTCGAAAAATGCGAAAATTACAGGGTATTTTTCTGTATGTCGCGCCCCTTTTGGGGCGTAACAATAATTTTTGGGGAATCGATAGACGAGGCCCCCAGTAACTTAGCAGCTTCTTTGAAGCTTCTAGCACTAAAACTGTGATAGATATAAGCTGATATTTGCCACGCCCCCTGAAGGCGTAGATATATCCGCCATAGCTTATCGGTCGTGGGATGTTAACCCGAGTATATATACCAAGTCTCAAATCTGTAGCATCAATAGTGCTCAAAATATAATGAAACTAGTAAAATCACTATATATTCAGATCCGATTTGCCACGCCCCTAGTAGGCGTGGCCATAAACTTTTTTGGGAGATCTTTATAGGATCGTAACAGTAACTCACGTGCCAAATTTGGGCGTTCTAGCTTTAAAACTGTAGAAGATACAGTTTGACCCGATTTGCCACGCCCCCAATGGGCATAGATATATCCGCCATAGCTTTTTGATTTTGGGATGTCGACATGAGTGTTCAGTTAAAATCTCAACTCTCTAGCCCTTCTAGAAGTAGTGTTTCTGAGATACAGGAAAATGCATTTTCCGATTTGCCACGCCCCTAGTGGGCGTATCGGGAAAATCTTGACACTTTATCAGACGAGGGTATACACGAGTATATATTTCAAATTTCAAGTCTCTAGCTTCAATAGCGTGGAAATGGTTTGCGTTAATACGGACAGACGGACGGGCAGCATGACGGACATTGCACAAACCCTATCACTACGTGAAATAGTATTGTCCTCACAAAAGGGCTTGGTGTATATAACACATAAAACAACAACAATTCGTGGATCTTCAACACCCAGCTGGCCGAAAACGAAGTCTTTTTGATACTGATTTAATTCAACTTCAAACTTAAGCTAGTGGGCAGAGAGCTAGCACAGAGACTCGAACATCTAGCGAGAGCACTCCACCCCGCTCTCGTGCTCTCGTGCTGCTCTTTACAGTGCCCTAATTAATTTCATGCACCTTACAGCCTAAAGCCTGACATTATGCCCAGTCAAATGACTGAACATCGGCCGCGTTGAAAGGCCGCAGGGCTTCAACTTCACTTAATACTTAAACTAAACTATGTAATAGGCAAGGGTGCAATGCGATGAATTGGGCGTTTGTATGTTCCCGATTTGGTCTTTATGACCACCACTCGCACCCTACCATCTCTGCCGGGTATCGCTTCGGTCATCACGCCGAGCATCCACTGCTGAGGCGGAGCGTTGTCCTCTCCCACGAGGACGACTGTGCCGACTTCCACGTTCCTCGACTCTCGCGTCCACTTGCTCCTTTGCTGCAGACTGAGCAGGTAGTCCCTGGACCAGTCTGTCCAGAATCGCTGCTTGATTCTTGATGTCAGCTGCCATCTTTTTAAGTATGGCAGCCTGACATCGTCGATTGGCTGCGTTGATGCGAGTGGCAGCGGCACGAGCGTTGCGCCGACCAGTAAATGAGCTGGAGTGAGCACCTCGCCGTCGTTTGGGTTGCTGCTGGGAGCGATGATCGGCCGCGAATTGAGAATGGCCTCCACCTCGACGAGCACCGTTGCCAACTCGTCCTGGCGCAGCACTGCGCTGCCAATTGCCTTGAGCACCAGGCCTTTCGCCGACATCACCGCTGCTTCCCACAGGCCGCCGAAATGCGGCGCTCGTGGGGGAATGAAAACAAACTCCATTCCCCGTTCCGCAGCATATGTTTGAATCGCAGCTGAATTG
The DNA here is from genome assembly GCA_035047545.1 of Drosophila paranaensis. Classification (NCBI taxonomy): domain Eukaryota; kingdom Metazoa; phylum Arthropoda; class Insecta; order Diptera; family Drosophilidae; genus Drosophila; species Drosophila paranaensis. The sequence continues at coordinate 180,101 of JAWNPL010000040.1, forward strand.
GCGCTGAAATTGGCCGCAAAGTCTGCCAGCGTGCGAGCCGCACCCACGAAATTGGTGGCATTGTCGCAGTACAGCTTCCTGACAAGGCCACGTCGACCAATAAACCTAGATAAACACATCAGAAAGGTGGTAGAGGTTAGATCGGTTACAAGCTCTATATGTATAGCCTTAGAAGTGAAGCAGACGAATATGGCAATATACATCTTAACGGGCGCTTTGCCCCGAATCCTCAACGAAACTAAAATTGGACCACAAAAGTCCACTCCGCTGATCTCAAAGGGTCTGTTCGCGTGTAAACGATCAGCGGGAAGGTTGCCCATTATTTGCGACAAAAGCTTCGGCTTATATCGAAAGCAATGCACGCATTTTCTCACCACTACACTGTACACCTCTCGAGCATTGATCACCCAGATCTGTTGCCGAAGTAATCCCATCAGGACCATTGGATTGGCATGACAGTGCGTGTGATGCAAATGCTCTAAATAGAGTGTGACAAATCGACACTTTTTAGGCAGCAGCAAGGGGAACTTGGCATTATGCGCTAATGGCGCTTTCATCAAACGACCTCCTACCCGCACCAACCACAAGACACGCTTGCCATGTTGGTGAGAGTGCAGGAATGGTGCCAGTTTTTCAATTTCTTGAGCGAATTCTGTATGCTGAATCACAGATACTGCTGCAAGAAAGGCGAAACTTAATTCAGAAGCTGAAGGAATCAAAGATACATGTTTCTCGCTCCTTCCATTGATGAAGCGGAACATGTAAGCGATTATGCGGATCAGCCTTGGAAATGAAGATATAGCTTCTATTAATGGCGTGATGGAATTCACGATCTCCTCAACCGTAACCGTAGTAAAGGCAGCTCTACGCCTCTCTAACGACTCCAATTCCTTCGACAGCTTAATATGTGGGTTTGCTGGCCACAATTCTTCTGAATGTTGTAAAAATGACGGTCCGCCAAACCAGATTGAAGATCGAAGCTCTTCAACTGAACATCCCCGAGACACTATGTCCGCCGGGTTGTCTCTTGTTGGGACATGACGCCAGGAGACATTGGCTGTCAACTCCTGAATGGTTGCTACTCGATTGGCAACAAATGTGTTCCAATTTGATGAGTGCATTTGCAGCCAATGAAGAACAACTTCGGAGTCTGACCAAAAAACAACTTTGTCTAATGGACAGTCGAGTAAGTTCTTTACCGCGTCCCACACGGTAGCTAATAACTCCGCAGCACACAGTTCAAGCCGCAACACACAGTTCAGTGGGGCTACTTTGGACTTGGCGGTTAGCAACCTGATAGTGATACCATCAACTGTTTGCACTCGTACGTACAGACAACAGCCGTAGGCTCTTGTTGACGCGTCAGCAAAGCCATGGACTTGACAGCCTCTTGCTTTAAGCGTGCCTACGTAACGAGGTTTGCACAAAGCATTTAATTCTGAAAAACAGTTGGTCACTGCTTCCAACTCTTGTATCATTTTGGCAGGTAGTTGGTCATCCCATCCAAGCTTATTCAACCACATTTCCTGTATCAGGACCTTTGCACGAGTTACAATCGGACTTAGCAAACCTAAGGGATCGTATAATCGTGCCACAAACGATAGAACGGACCGCTTGGTAGGATTCGAATCTCTTGTAGATTCCATTGTATATCTGAACACGTCAGCCTTCGGATTCCAAATTAATCCCAAGGTCTTTGTGTCTTCTTGATGACCAATGACAACGTTGTCCTCTGCTGATTGAGCTGCAAGTTTCTTACAGTTGGACGTCCATTTTGTAAAATGGAAACCAAAACCTTGATGAATTGCGATTAAATCGAGGTGCAACAAGCATAACTCCTCAGCGCTGTCTGATCTTGTCAACAAATCATCGACATAAAATTCGTGAGCTAAGGACCTAGCAGCAGCTGGGTGAGTGGAAGCATGTAATTCGCTCAGATACTTTAGGCATCGAACTGCCAAAAATGGCGCAGCAGCTGTCCCATACGTTACTGTATTTAAGCGAAAAATTTGTAACGGGTCAGTGAGCTTTTCTCTCCACACAACAAGTTGAGAGTTGCGCTGGGACTCGTCTAATTCTATTTGACGGTACATTTTTGCTATGTCTGCGGTTGCAGCCCAAGGGCGAAGTCGAAAACGTAGCAACGTTTCCCATAACTGAGGCTGAATGGTCGGACCCACCATGAGTAGATCATTCAGCGACAACTGAGAAGACGATTTGCTAGAGGCATCGAACACTACCCGGAGCTTCGTTGACGAGCTGTGCGGTCTTAGCACGCATTGGTACGGAATAAAGTAATGCGGCTCTCTCGGAAACTGATTATCTGTCGGACTCATATGACCCAAGGCCAAGTACTCCTTCATGAAGTCAATGTACATGGGCCGAATGTCATCTTCTTTGCACATTCTTCTCTCCAGAGCCATGAACCGTCGTTTGGCTATGTCATATGACATACCTAGACTGTGCGGACTAGATTTAAATGGCAACGACACTCTGAGCAGACCCGAGGTGGTTTGGCGAATAGTCTCTATAAAGGACTTTTCGCACAGCTGTTGTTCTGGGGTATACAAATTTGAATTACTTGTATTAGGTTTGTCTTCTAACTCCCAGAACTTTCGAACGATCGAGTCTACATAGATCTCGTCCTTCACAACGCTCATTAAAGTTGAGGAACGGGCGGCTATTTCCTTCGTTCGACAACGACCAGACACTATCCAACCAAAGGCTGTAAGTTGGAGTGTTGGACTGTTGCTAGTTCCCTTTATTCGGCCTTCTCTTAATACATCAAAAAAGATATCGGCGCCGAGAAGCATGTCAATGCGTTGTGGCTTGTGGAACTGAGGATCAGCTAACTGCACGCTATCAGGCACAGTGATCTTCTCAGTAAGTTTCTCAGGTTGATACGACGATATGGACCGGAGGATAGCAAAATCAGTCATGATTTTCGTGTCGTCTGTTCGTGAGGCTATCGATGCCTGAACACTGTGACTAACGATTGACTGACAGTTAGCAATACCCAATAAGTGAATACCCCTTTTTTGCCTCTTCAATTGTAGCTGCTTAGCTAACTCCTCAGTGATGAAGTTTACCTGAGAGCCGGAGTCTAAGAGGGCTCTATCTAACTGATATGATCCTGATTGATCTTTTACTCTGACGACAGCAGTTGCCAGGAGAACTTGGTCAGAGGCGCTACTTGCATGGTTCACAGCCGAAAACTGTGTCGCAATGGGCCTCGGAGCTACTGGGATAGCCGTTGAGGCAGTCTGAGGAGTCTCCGAAGTGTATCTGTGTAGCATTGAATGATGGGGCTTAGAACAAACACGACAGTGAGCTGATTTACACGCGGCTACCGAATGTCCTATTCGCAAGCAGTTTATACAAAGAGGAAAACTCTTTGCGAATTTAAATCGATTCTGGCAGGGTATTGCTGCGAATGATGAACAAGACTGGACATAGTGATCAGATTTGCAGAAAACACACTTATTGACTTGGAGCTGACTTGGAAGAGCAACGGCTAATGATGTTTTTCCACCTCTTTTACCACTGTCATGAGGTGTCTTACGACCTACGCCGCATGCAGAAGAGACTTCTTCAGCAGTCAAATGCTGATAGCGTCTATTTAATGCAACTTCACAATCATTCCACAATGGAAGTTTGTTGTAGTCCCAGTTCTCTTCCCATCTTGAGCGTGTGCCAGTGTCTACCTTGCTCATTACTAAATGTATTAACATGGCATTGGAAATCTATTTATCAGAGCCTAGCGATAACAGCGATTCATAAATGGCACGCACCGAATCAATCATCTTGCGCAAAGATGCTGCTGACGGTGCAGACATACATTAAAAAATATGAGACATTGGTTGTCATACACTGTTTTTAAAGCCTTTAAAACTTTCGGGTAATTATCATCTGTTACCTGATAAGCCTTAACAGTACCCAGTGCTTCTCGATCTAGGCATGGGTCATTGTCAACTAAGTTCTCGAACAGACCTATAAAGTTTTTGTATTCGGAATACTCTCCACTAAATTTTGGTAATTTAATGTGAGGTAGATTTCTAGTATGTGACACGGAGCTAATCATGGTCGAAGTGGCATGACTTTCCGGTTTTGGTTGACTGACACTGCCTCGCTTCATTAGTAGGGCCTTGGTTGTGACACACAACTCCTCTAATGATGATCGAGGCACTAAATCTGAATTAATGTCGTCCAGTTCTTGCTGTATTTTAAACGCGCTTTCTATATATCGGTTTAATATTTCTAATCGACATTCGATATCAAAGGGCTCTACCGATATTGTGAAGTCTTTTAACGATTTGTTGATTCGAGTTATATCGTTTGTCACGTTTTTATAAGCATTCAGCAGGCTTTCAATCCGCGCTGATGATGACTCGTCCATAGACCGATTCTTTCCTCGCTTGCCAGTCATGATTTTCAAAATGTTATTCAATTGAAATTTCAATTAAACCCGAATTATAATGCAAGCTAAGGGATTGCAGAATAATATCCACTGCGTTCGGTCGATGCTCTATGTGTTATACGTTAGCTAGTTGTATATGGGCTGCTACTAACGATTGTAACATATACCTGTAAGTTATTCAGCTAATACAACCACCCACTGTTTGATCGTGAGTGTCGAACCTGCACTCATACACGTTCGATGCGCACAACGAATCACGCAAGTTGGGGCACAGATGCAAGGCCGAACTTCACAACAGCGGACAACAAGAGCTGGTGAGTGCCGAGCATGCACTCATACACGTTTGATGCGCATAACGATCAGCGCAACGGGGAGCGCAAATGCACAGCCGAACTTCACAACAGCGGACAACAAAAGCTGGTGAGTGCTGAGCATGCACTCATACAAAATTGATGCGCACAACGAGAGCGCAACGGGGAGCGCAAATGCACAGCCGAACTTCACAACAGCGGACAACAAGAGCTGGTGAGTGCTGAGCATGCACTCATACAAGTTTGAAACGCACAACGAGAGCGCAACGGGGAGTGCAACGACGACGAAGCAACGGGGAGCGCAAATGCACAGCCAAACTTCACAACAGCGGACAACAAAAGCTGGTAAGTGCCGAGCATGCACCCATACAAGTTTGATGCGCATAACGAGAGCGCAACGGGGAGCGCAAATGCACAGCCGAACTTCACAACAGCGGACAACAAGAGCTGGTGAGTGCTGAGCATGCACTCATACAAGTTTGAAGCGCACAACGAGAGCGCAACGGGGAGTGCAACGACGACGAAGAGCGGATAGCAACAACAATGTATCAGCGCTCTATCTTCGCAAGCGAGAGCGCACACAACAACGATTGTGCGACCAATAATAGGCAACTAGCGAAGAGTTTAAGAGATCGATTTGAGCACAAAAAGCGGCAAAGCTGTGTGAAACGGTTTTTTAGTTTCTTACTTTACACAGAGGCTGAACTCTCTGACTCCGTTTTGACTCTACGTTCGTCAAATTCGAGGGCAGACAGAGGTCAATGTCTAATTATTTTGACAATATATATGTATGTACAAATAACCAAGTTAAGCATTTAATGAAAGGCATATACACATGTACATAGGTTTACCTGCAGTTAAAATCCGCATGTCTCGAGTGCACTTCATTGAATTTAAAATACTCGGTCTATGTACGTATAACTCTATGTACTTCCCTGATTATTAGCGCAATCCATGTAATCCTCCTGTATGTAATCCACCGATGTCACCTGCTGTTGAAGAGTCCACCCGGGGGCGCCAAAAATGTCCTGACAAAAGGGCTTGGTGTATATAACACATAAAACAACAACAATTCGTGGATCTTCAACACCCAGCTGGCCGACAACGAAGTCTTTTTGATACTGATTTAATTCAACTTCAAACTTAAGCTAGTGGGCAGAGAGCTAGCACAGAGACCCGAACATCTAGCGAGAGCACTCCATCCCGCTCTCGTCGCTCTCGTGCTGCTCTTTACAGTGCCCTAATTAATTTCATGCACCTTACAGCCTAAAGTCTGACATTATGCCCAGTCAAATGTCTGAACAAGTATAATAATTCTAAAAATCAAAAACCTACAAATTCAAGGCCTTACCGATTAGAACATTTAAATGAAGAAGAAAAATTTAATTTGATACAATTATTGAGACAATATCAACACATTTAATTCAAAGAAGGTGACCAACTTAGTTTTAGTAATCAAGAAAAACATGCTATCAACACTACTCACAATTCACCCTTACATACAAAACCATACAGTTACCCACAAGCTTACGAACAAGAAGTAGAACACCAAATTCAAGATATGTTAGATCAAGGTATTATACGTCCCAGCAATTCCCCTTATTGTAGTCCTATATGGATCGTACCAAAAAAAACAAGATGCTTCAGGTAAACCAAAATTTAGAATCGTAATCGACTACAGAAAATTAAACGACGTAACTATAAATGACAGATACCCAACACCAAAATGGACGAAATTTTAGAAATTCAATTCAAACAAGTAAGAGAACTCTAGTCGAGACCGCTCGACTAGGGTATACCCTGAATCCTGCTAAGAACCGCAATTCCAAGCAATCTCCGTTTCTTTAATATACATAAGTATATATATGTTCATTACAAGCAACACATACACACATATACACAAGCACACACAAACGCCAGTCGCTGAGTCAGCTGTTCTTTGGCTGCTATTTGCATGGCAATGTTACGGGAAATTAAATGTTTAATAACTTTTTTTCTGGAGTAACGATTTTGATCAAACTTGTTGGGCGTGATCATGTCATCCATATGTATGTATGTGCCAAAGCACAAGTCTCTAGTAATTGATATACGGGAGTTACAAATTTGAGGCGAAGGGGGCGTGGCATCCAAAATTTAGAAAACACCGAAATTGCGTAAGGCTTACATAACACTAAATGCAAAATTTGAAGACTCTAGCTAGAAAGATAAATTAGATAGAATTTTATAGTTTAATTTAGATTTTCGTTTTTAATCGATAACAATAAAACGATAACAGATATCGAATTTCTGAGACAAACTCGATATGCGCGCCCTATACAGGGACCTCAAAAAAAAGTAAGTTATAAGTTCTGAGATCGACGCGTTCATACATACGGACAGACGGACAGGCGGACAGACGGACAGGGCTAAATCGACTCGGCTTGTCTCCCTGATCAAGAATATATATACTTTATGGGGTCTACCACGCCTCCTTCTGCCTGTTACATACATACGCCTTCCAACAAAAACATTATACTCCGAATTCCCATTTTCAATGGGTTCAGGGTATAAAAATTAATTATTCACATTACATATGATAATATGACCAAGGACAAAGCCGAAAAATACTTAATTGACTATTTTTGTACAAAGACCAGTGTAATATTTATAGACAATGATGCAGATAAAGAAATTATCAATACTAGCCATACTAAACTTCTTCGAAATCTAATTCAATTAAAAAATATTAACTCATAAACCGAATTTAAGGAACTTATTTTAAAAACTCATGAAAAACTCTTACACCCCGGAATTGAAAAAACAAACAAGCTCTTCTGTGAAACGTACTACTTCCCCAACAGCCAATTACTCACACAAAATATAATAAACGAATGTAGCATTTGCAACTTAACAAAAATTGAACATAGAAAAACAAACATGCCTATGAAAATTACCCCCAAACCAGAACATTGTCGCGATAAATTTTTAATAGACATTTATTCCGTTGAAGGCAAACATTATCTTAGTTGTATAGACATTTATTCGAAATTCGCTACTCTTGAGAATATTAAAACTAAAGATTGGATAGAATGCAAGAACGTGTTAATACGTATATTTAATCAATTAGGAAAACCATTAACTAGGAAATTATTAAAAGCTGATCGAGACGGAGCATTTTCCAGCTTAGAACTCAAAAAAATGGCTTGAGAGTGAAGGAGTAGAAATACAATTAAATACTACAAAAACAGGAATAGCAGACATCGAACGGCTACACAAAACAATAATCGAAATAAGAATAATCAACACTCTAAATGACGAAGAAAACAAACTTAGTAAAATAGAGACTCTTCTTTACATTTACAATCACAAAACAAAACATGACACAACTGGACAAACACCTGCACACATACATATTTCTTTATGCTGGACAACCAAAGTTAGATACTCAAAAAATAAAAGAAAAAGTTATAAACAAAATTAACAGTGACTGACAAGAATATGAAGTCGATACTAGATATCGAAAAATGACCATTACAAAAAGGCAAATTAGAAAACCCCTTTAAAGCCAATAAAAATGTTGAAAAGATTGATCTAGATCATTACCAAATTACTAACAGAAATAGAATTACACGTTACTATAAAACACAATTTAAAAAATTAAAGAAAATAAATCAAATTCAAATCCCACAGGTTTCTACTTCATAATCATACAGTCGTTTACATTCTTACCTATGACAGTCTTAACAGCTTCAATAATCGAAACATATGTATTTCTAATCAAAACATCCACTTGAATTAACTACCAAAATAATAACATTTTAATTGTATCTCATATCCCAATATCGCTGATCATAACGGCTATCAACTTGATAATAAGTATCAATCAATGCAAATGGCAAATAAATAACATAACAATAAGCGATAAGTATTTTACACCATTGTACCTTCCAATAGATAGTTAAAACATGTATCTTGTAATATTAATAAAAACAAGTAAGAAAACTCTAGTCGAGACCGCTCGACTAGGGTATACCCTGAACCCTGCGAAGAACCGCTATTCCAAGCAATCTCCGTTTCTTTAATATACATAAGTATATATATGTTCATTACAAACAGAACATACACACACATACACAGGCGCACACACACACAAGCGCCAATCGTTGCGTCAGCTGTTCTTTGGCTGCTGTTTGCATGGCAATGCTATGGGAAATTAAATGTTTAATAACTTTTTTTCTAGAGTAACGATTTTGATCAAACTTGTTGGGCGTGATCATGTCATCCATATGTATGTATGTACCAAAGCACAAGTCTCTAGTATTTGATATACGGGAGTTACTAATTTGAGGCGAAGGGGGCGTGGCACCCAAAATTTAACAAAAACCGAAATTGCGTAAGACCCAAATAACACTAAATGCAAAATTTGAAGACTCTAGCTATAAAGATGAATTAGAAAGAATTTTAAAGCTTAATTTAAATTTTCGTTTTTAATCGATAACAATAAAACGATAACAGTTATCGAATTTCTGAAACAAACTCGATATGCGCGCCCTATACAGGGACCTACAAAAAAAATTTGAAGTCTCTAGCTATTGTAAGTTCTGAGATCGACGCGTTCATACATACGGACAGACGGACAGACGGACAGACAGACAGACAGACGGACAGGGCTAAATCGATCAAGATTATATATACTTTATGGGGTCTGCCACGCCTCCTTCTGCCTGTTACATACATACGCCTTCCAACAAAAACATTATACCCTGATTTCCCATTTTCAATGGGTTCAGGGTATAAAAATAAAATAAAAACAAGTAAGAAAACTCTAGTCGGCGGTCCCGACTAGGAGATACCCTAAACCCCGCGCTATCTGCGTTAAAATACTGCATAATTAGCATTTCGTATAAACGCACAGAAAACTAAATTCAATTCATTTCAATTGTTTAGCTAATAGCGTCATCTATGGTTCGATTGAATAGCGCCATCCAAGTTTCGAACCAACTGAGCAGCTGATAATTCGCAAATCATAGCGCCATCTATTGGAAATATGTACACTAAAACTTGCGGGTTTTAGAACTTGCTAGATGCACGCAGCTCAATGTGTATGTGTGTATGTGTGCACATGTATAGGAAAACAGTTTGCTTTGTTTTGCTGGTCACGTGTTTGGCCGATTGGCCAAACGTTTTGTTTAATAACTTCTGCGCGAATTAATGGATTTGAATGAAATTTTCAGCTTATGTTCAACATATTTTATTACATTTTTTCCAATTTTTAAAAATGTAAACCCATTCATTTACTGGCTTTGAGTGCAACTAACCTCAATTTAAATATTTGGGGAAATTTGGAGCCGGTATCCAAAATTTAACAAAAATCAAAATTAGAAAAAATAAATATAAAACTTACAAAAAAATTTGGGGACTATAGCTATAAAGACGTTGGAGATATAATTTTATAACTAACATTCGATAATGTTTTTAATCGATAACAATTAAATTAAAATAGTTATCGACTTTTTTTAACAAACTCGATCTTTTCGTGCTATTCACGGACCTACATAAAAAATTTCAAGTCTCTAGCTCTTATAGGTTCTGAGAACGACGCGTTCATACATACGGACAGACAGACGGACAGACGGACAGACGGACATGGCTATATCAACTCGGCTTGTCATCCTGATCAAGAATATATATACTTTATGCCTGTTACATACATACGCCCTCCAACAAAAACATTATACCCTGATTTTCCCATTTTCAATGGGTTCAGGGTATAACAAGTAAGAGTGCTCTAGTCGAGACTGCTCGACAAAGAGATCCCCTGAACCCTGCGAAGAACTGCGATTCCTAAGAGCCGCTAACATTCTCCGTTACTTTTATATGTATGTACATATGTAGCAAGCAATACATACACACACACAGACGCACGCACAAGAACACACACAGACTCACGCACCAACACACAATCTGCTAACTGTGCATTATGACTCATCAGCTTCGCTGCTGCTGCAAGACGCCGATAATATGAGATATTAAATGTTTAATAACTTTTTTTCTAGTCGAACGATTTTGATCAATTTGTGGGGCGTGATCATGACATTCATATGTGTGTATGTGCCAAAGCACAAGTCTCTAGTACTTGAAATATGTGATTTAGCAATTTGAGGCAAAGGGGCAATTTGAGGGCGTGGCATCCAAAATTTAACAAAAACCGAAATTGCAGAAGGCTCAAATAACACTAAATGCAAAATTTGAAGACTCTAGCTAGAAAGATGAATTAAATAGAATTTTATAACTAAATGAAGATATCGGTTTTTAATCGATAACATTAAAACGATTCGAATCGTACTATACACGAACTTCCAAAAAAAATTTGAAGTCTCTTGCTCTTATATCTTCGGAGATCGACGCGTTCAAACATACGGACAGACGGACAGACAGACAGACGGACAGGGCTCAATCGACTCGGCTTCTCTCCCTGATCAAGAATATATATACTTTGTGGGGTCTGCCACGCCTCCTTCTGCCTGTTACATACATTTTCACAAAACCATTATACCCTTTTTTCCCATTTTCAATGGGTTCAGGGTATAATAAATAAATAAATAAATAAAATAAAATAAATGAATAACTAAACGTAAGACACCAATTCACGAGCAACTATCAAGATGACACAATCAACTTTACCAAAGCTTTAGTGTCACCTTGACTCGTAGGCTCGCCTCTTAAGGAGAGGGAAGTGACATAATCATACCGATCATGTCCACAATATACATAAACATTCTCATGTCAATATTATTAATGTAACAGCAACATTGGTCACTCACAAGTAAACATTAGATTCCAGCAACATATATCACAAAAAAGGTTGCAAACATCCTGATATTCAATAAACACACATAAGTTAGCCTTAAGTTCAAAACTGGAATTGATTGGATTTTTAAATCCAGAATAAGCTAGATGTCCAAATAGTAAATACTCGGAATCACAATACACAAGCAATGTCAAAATTCTGAGAATGACACGGCCGACTGTCGCCAAAAATTACAGTTGCATCGACGCGACATGTTGGTGACGCGTGATCTTAGCAGGGTTCAGGGTATACACTAGTCGAGCGGTCTCGACTAGAGTTCTCTTACTTGTTTGAATTGAACCTGGGTGCATTTCAAGTTGGTGGAATCCTTTTGCAAGGTCGATTGTTGTGAAATAATTGCATCTACCTAGTTTTCCTAAAATTTCGTCCATTTTTGGTATTGGGTATCTGTCATTTATAGTTACATCGTTTAATTTTCTGTAGTCGATTACGATTCTAAATTTTGGTTTACCTGAAGCATCTTGTGTTTTTGGTACGATCCATATAGGACTACAATAAGGGGAATTGCTGGGACGTATAATACCTTGATCTAACATATCTTGAATTTGGTGTTCTACTTCTTGTTCGTAAGCTTGTGGGTAACTGTATGGTTTTGTATGTAAGGGTGAATTGTGAGTAGTGTTGATAGCATGTTTTTCTTGATTACTAAAACTAAGTTGGTCACCTTCTTTGAATTAAATGTGTTGATATTGTCTCAATAATTGTATCAAATTAAATTTTTCTTCTTCATTTAAATGTTCTAATCGGTAAGGCCTTGAATTTGTAGGTTTTTGATTTTTATACCCTGAACCCATTGAAAATGGGAAAATCAGGGTATAATGTTTTTGTTGGAGGGCGTATGTATGTAACAGGCAGAAGGAAGCGTGGCAGACCCCATAAAGTATATATATTCTTGATCAGGATGACAAGCCGAGTTGATATAGCCATGTCCGTCTGTCCGTCTGTCCGTATGTATGAACGCGTCGTTCTCAGAACCTATAAGAGCTAGAGACTTGAAATGTTTTATGTAGGTCCGTGAATAGCACGAAAAGATCGAGTTTGTTAAAAAAAGTCGATAACTATTTTAATTTTATTGTTATCGATTAAAAACATTATCGAATGTTAGTTATAAAATTATATCTCCCACGTCTTTATAGCTAGAGTCCCCAATTTCTTTTTTAAGTTTTATATTTATTTTCTCTAATTTTGATTTTTGTTAAATTTTGGATACCGGCTCCAAATTTCCCCAAATATTTAAATTGAGGTTAGTTGCACTCAAAGCCAGTAAATGAATGGGTTTACATTTTTAAAAATTGGAAAAAATGTAATAAAATATGTTGAACATAAGCTGAAAATTTCATTCAAATCCATTAATTCGCGCAGAAGTTATTAAACAAAACGTTTGGCCAATCGGCCAAACATGTGACCAGCAAAACAAAGCAAACTGATTTCTTATACATGTGCACACATACACACATACACATTGAGCTGCGTGCATCTAGCAACTTCTAAAACCCGCAAGTTTTAGTGTACATATTTCCAATAGATGGCGCTATGATTTGCGAATTATCAGCTGCTCAGTTGGATCGAAACTTGGATGGCGCTATTCAATCGAACCATAGATGGCGCTATTGGCTAAACAATTGAAAATGAATTGAATTTAGTTTTCTGTGCGTTTATACGAAATGCTAATTATGCAGTATTTTAAAAAACGCAGATAGCGCGGGGTTTAGGGTATCTCCTAGTCGGGACCCTCGACTAGAGTTTTCTTACTTGTTAGAATTATTATACTTGTTCAGACATTTGACTGGGCATAATGTCAGGCTTTAGGCTGTAAGGTGCATGAAATTAATTAGGGCACTGTAAAGAGCAGCACGAGAGCGACGAGAGCGGGATGGAGTGCTCTCGCTAGATGTTCGGGTCTCTGTGCTAGCTCTCTGCCCACTAGCTTAAGTTTGAAGTTGAATTAAATCAGTATCAAAAAGACTTCGTTGTCGGCCAGCTGGGTGTTGAAGATCCACGAATTGTTGTTGTTTTATGTGTTATATACACCAAGCCCTTTTGTCAGGACATTTTTGGCGCCCCCGGGTGGACTCTTCAACAGCAGGTGACATCGGTGGATTACATACAGGAGGATTACATGGATTGCGCTAATAATCAGGGAAGCACATAGAGTTATACGTACATAGACCGAGTATTTTAAATTCAATAAAGTGCACTCGAGACATGCAGATTTTAACTGCAGGTAAACCTATGTACATGTGTATATGCCTTTCATTAAATGCTTAACTTGGTTATTTGTACATACATACATATTGTCAAAATAATTAGACATTGACCTCTGTCTGCCCTCGAATTTGACGAACGTAGAGTCAAAACGGAGTCAGAGAGTTCAGCCTCTGTGTAAAGTAAGAAACTAAAAAACCGTTTCACACAGCTTTGCCGCTTTTTGTGCTCAAATCGATCTCTTAAACTCTTCGCTAGTTGCCTATTATTGGTCGCACAATCGTTGTTGTGTGCGCTCTCGCTTGCGAAGATAGAGCGCTGATACATTGTTGTTGCTATCCGCTCTTCGTCGTCGTTGCACTCCCCGTTGCGCTCTCGTTGTGCGTTTCAAGTTCGGCTGAAGTTCGGCTGTGCATTTGCGCTCCCGTCTTTGAATTTATATTATCGTCGACTCGAAACATATACACAAGTATTATATATATATATATATATATATATATATATATATATATATATATATATATATATATATATATATATATATATATATTGTTTGTAGGAGGGCCGATTTCCCTGGGTCTGCGATCGGCGGCTGCCGATGTCTTCAAACCTCGAGGGGGTGGATCGAAGTAACAAAGATAACGCGCGGTTTTAGTGCGACACAATTGTAACTTTCTGGAGAAAGAAAAAAAATTTATGTAATGTAATGGTTATTTGCATAGAAGTGCCAGTCAAACATTCCAGTGTAACCGCCTTCTGCCACACCGAAAATGCTCAGCCGTTTGCTCCCTCTGATCGCCATGTGGTGTGAACATGCCGCCCCCCTTGCAACCAGTTGCAATTGCCACACTGGGCATACGATAGGATGGGGAACGGCAGCGTTCTGGAACACCTAGACGCCGCAGGAGCCGGAAATAACCCATCCGAACAGCGTGCTTTCGACGGCGGGTATGCCGCGGTGGGCAGGCACACCCTGTTGGATGACCTCAGGATAGAGGTCTGCACCCAGCACCACCGAGATAGACCCAGGCCGATAGAAGGTCGGATCCGCCAGGACGAGTGTGTCATATACCTAATGACAGGTATATTTGAAAGAATTATGTACACTTATTAGTTAGTGCTCTACGATGATTTTTTCGATTTGATAATGCTATGGGCCTATGTTATTTAAGTAATTATACCATTAAAATATATATGTATGTAAATATATACACTTACATTAATTTCTAGATGTGAGTATGTATGTATATACATATGTATATGTGTGAAGTGGATTTGTAAGTTCACAAGATCGAACAAATCTCAGTGTCGTTCACAAAATTCTAAGGCACACACGCACGCATTGGGATTCTACAATTTCCACTTGCAGCTAAAGTTTCGCATGGAGGCACACAAATGCTCATACATGTGAGCTGCTGTAACGGTAAGTACTGATAGTGTGTGTGCATGCTCGTCGCGAAAACATATTCTTCGTATGAGCCTCACACATCCATACCCTTCTCATAAATAATAATAAAAATGTCAACATTTTGCATGGGCATGACAAACACTTTCAAAAGTTTGGTATACTCTACTGTCGCAAGAGACGAAATGAAGCCTCAGCCAGCAAATTTCAATTTTGGTGTGCTGCTGCTGGTGAGTTCTTACATATATATATTCGAGAGAGAAGAGAGCAGATAATAAAAATATATGAGAGAGAAGAGATCAGAAAATAAGCATACATGGTTGCATAGAAGGGCTTCATATAGAAATGGACCATTACCGAACGAGCGCTCGCAGAGCACTGATTTTCTTGTCACAGAGTACCGGCTGCTCGCAGCAAAAAGTAAAGCGAATTCAGTGAATTCGCCATGGGGCTGCCTTGTCACTTTGGGAATTCGCTGAATTTCAGTGCTCTGCGTGTTATATCTATGAGTTATGTGGTTAGTGATCTAACTTTGGTTGTCCAGCATAAAGAAATATGTGTGCAGGTGTTTGTCCAGTTGTGTCATGTTTTGTTTTGTGATTGTAAATGTAAAGAAGAGTCTCTATTTTACTAAGTTTGTTTTCTTCGTCATTTAGAGTGTTGATTATTCTTATTTCGATTATTGTTTTGTGTAGCCGTTCGATGTCTGCTATTCCTGTTTTTGTAGTATTTAATTGTATTTCTACTCCTTCACTCTCAAGCCATTTTTTTGAGTTCTAAGCTGGAAAATGCTCCGTCTCGATCAGCTTTTAATAATTTCCTAGTTAATGGTTTTCCTAATTGATTAAATATACGCATTAACACGTTCTTGCATTCTATCCAATCTTTAGTTTTAATATTCTCAAGAGTAGCGAATTTCGAATAAATGTCTATACAACTAAGATAATGTTTGCCTTCAACGGAATAAATGTCTATTAAAAATTTATCGCGACAATGTTCTGGTTTGGGGGTAATTTTCATAGGCATGTTTGTTTTTCTATGTTCAGTTTTTGTTAAGTTGCAAATGCTACATTCGTTTATTATATTTTGTGTGAGTAATTGGCTGTTGGGGAAGTAGTACGTTTCACAGAAGAGCTTGTTTGTTTTTTCAATTCCGGGGTGTAAGAGTTTTTCATGAGTTTTTAAAATAAGTTCCTTAAATTCGGTTTATGAGTTAATATTTTTTAATTGAATTAGATTTCGAAGAAGTTTAGTATGGCTAGTATTGATAATTTCTTTATCTGCATCATTGTCTATAAATATTACACTGGTCTTTGTACAAAAATAGTCAATTAAGTATTTTTCGGCTTTGTCCTTGGTCATATTATCATATGTAATGTGAATAATTAATTTTTATACCCTGAACCCATTGAAAATGGGAATTCGGAGTATAATGTTTTTGTTGGAAGGCGTATGTATGTAACAGGCAGAAGGAGGCGTGGCAGACCCCATAAAGTATATATATTCTTGATCAGGGAGACAAGCCGAGTCGATTTAGCCCTGTCCGTCTGTCCGCCTGTCCGTCTGTCCGTATGTATGAACGCGTCGATCTCAGAACTTACAACTTACTTTTTTTGAGATCCCTGTATAGGGCGCGCATATCGAGTTTGTCTCAGAAATTCGATAACTGTTATCGTTTTATTGTTATCGATTAAAAACGAAAATCTAAATTAAACTATAAAATTCTATCTAATTTATCTTTCTAGCTAGAGTCTTCAAATTTTGCATTTAGTGTTATGTAAGCCTTACGCAATTTCGGTGTTTTCTAAATTTTGGATGCCACGCCCCCTTCGCCTCAAATTTGTAACTCCCGTATATCAATTACTAGAGACTTGTGCTTTGGCACATACATACATATGGATGACATGATCACGCCCAACAAGTTTGATCAAAATCGTTACTCCAGAAAAAAGTTATTAAACATTAAATTTCCCATAACATTCCCATGCAAATAGCAGCCAAAGAACAGCTGACTCAGCGACTGGCGTTTGTGTGTGCTTGTGTATATGTGTGTATGTGTTGCTTGTAATGAACATATATATACTTATGTATATTAAAGAAACGGAGATTGCTTGGAATTGCGGTTCTTAGCAGGGTTCAGGGTATACACTAGTCGAGCGGTCTCGACTAGAGTTCTCTTACTTGTTTGAATTGAACCTGGGTGCATTTCAAGTTGGTGGAATTCTTTTGCAAGGTCGATTGTTGTGAAATAATTGCATCTACCTAGTTTTCCTAAAATTTCGTCCATTTTTGGTATTGGGTATCTGTCATTTATAGTTACGTCGTTTAATTTTCTGTAGTCGATTACGATTCTAAATTTTGGTTTACCTGAAGCATCTTGTGTTTTTGGTACGATCCATATAGGACTACAATAAGGGGAATTGCTGGGACGTATAATACCTTGATCTAACATATCTTGAATTTGGTGTTCTACTTCTTGTTCGTAAGCTTGTGGGTAACTGTATGGTTTTGTATGTAAGGGTGAATTGTGAGTAGTGTTGATAGCATGTTTTTCTTGATTACTAAAACTAAGTTGGTCACCTTCTTTGAATTAAATGTGTTGATATTGTCTCAATAATTGTATCAAATTAAATTTTTCTTCTTCATTTAAATGTTCTAATCGGTAAGGCCTTGAATTTGTAGGTTTTTGATTTTTATACCCTGAACCCATTGAAAATGGGAAAATCAGGGTATAATGTTTTTGTTGGAGGGCGTATGTATGTAACAGGCAGAAGGAAGCGTGGCAGACCCCATAAAGTATATATATTCTTGATCAGGATGACAAGCCGAGTTGATATAGCCATGTCCGTCTGTCCGTCTGTCCGTATGTATGAACGCGTCGTTCTCAGAACCTATAAGAGCTAGAGACTTGAAATGTTTTATGTAGGTCCGTGAATAGCACGAAAAGATCGAGTTTGTTAAAAAAAGTCGATAACTATTTTAATTTTATTGTTATCGATTAAAAACATTATCGAATGTTAGTTATAAAATTATATCTCCCACGTCTTTATAGCTAGAGTCCCCAATTTCTTTTTTAAGTTTTATATTTATTTTCTCTAATTTTGATTTTTGTTAAATTTTGGATACCGGCTCCAAATTTCCCCAAATATTTAAATTGAGGTTAGTTGCACTCAAAGCCAGTAAATGAATGGGTTTACATTTTTAAAAATTGGAAAAAATGTAATAAAATATGTTGAACATAAGCTGAAAATTTCATTCAAATCCATTAATTCGCGCAGAAGTTATTAAACAAAACGTTTGGCCAATCGGCCAAACATGTGACCAGCAAAACAAAGCAAACTGATTTCTTATACATGTGCACACATACACACATACACATTGAGCTGCGTGCATCTAGCAACTTCTAAAACCCGCAAGTTTTAGTGTACATATTTCCAATAGATGGCGCTATGATTTGCGAATTATCAGCTGCTCAGTTGGATCGAAACTTGGATGGCGCTATTCAATCGAACCATAGATGGCGCTATTGGCTAAACAATTGAAAATGAATTGAATTTAGTTTTCTGTGCGTTTATACGAAATGCTAATTATGCAGTATTTTAAAAAACGCAGATAGCGCGGGGTTTAGGGTATCTCCTAGTCGGGACCCTCGACTAGAGTTTTCTTACTTGTTAGAATTATTATACTTGTTCAGACATTTGACTGGGCATAATGTCAGGCTTTAGGCTGTAAGGTGCATGAAATTAATTAGGGCACTGTAAAGAGCAGCACGAGAGCGACGAGAGCGGGATGGAGTGCTCTCGCTAGATGTTCGGGTCTCTGTGCTAGCTCTCTGCCCACTAGCTTAAGTTTGAAGTTGAATTAAATCAGTATCAAAAAGACTTCGTTGTCGGCCAGCTGGGTGTTGAAGATCCACGAATTGTTGTTGTTTTATGTGTTATATACACCAAGCCCTTTTGTCAGGACATTTTTGGCGCCCCCGGGTGGACTCTTCAACAGCAGGTGACATCGGTGGATTACATACAGGAGGATTACATGGATTGCGCTAATAATCAGGGAAGCACATAGAGTTATACGTACATAGACCGAGTATTTTAAATTCAATAAAGTGCACTCGAGACATGCAGATTTTAACTGCAGGTAAACCTATGTACATGTGTATATGCCTTTCATTAAATGCTTAACTTGGTTATTTGTACATACATACATATTGTCAAAATAATTAGACATTGACCTCTGTCTGCCCTCGAATTTGACGAACGTAGAGTCAAAACGGAGTCAGAGAGTTCAGCCTCTGTGTAAAGTAAGAAACTAAAAAACCGTTTCACACAGCTTTGCCGCTTTTTGTGCTCAAATCGATCTCTTAAACTCTTCGCTAGTTGCCTATTATTGGTCGCACAATCGTTGTTGTGTGCGCTCTCGCTTGCGAAGATAGAGCGCTGATACATTGTTGTTGCTATCCGCTCTTCGTCGTCGTTGCACTCCCCGTTGCGCTCTCGTTGTGCGTTTCAAACTTGTATGAGTGCATGCTCAGCACTCACCAGCTCTTGTTGTCCGCTGTTATGAAGTTCGGCTGTGCATTTGCGCTCCCGTCTTTGAATTTATATTATCGTCGACTCGAAACATATACACAAGTATATATATATATATATATATATATATATATATATATATATATTGTTTGTAGGAGGGCCGATTTCCCTGGGTCTGCGATCGGCGGCTGCCGATGTCTTCAAACCTCGAGGGGGTGGATCGAAGTAACAAAGATAACGCGCGGTTTTAGTGTGACACAATTGTAACTTTCTGGAGAAAGAAAAAAAATTTATGTAATGTAATGGTTATTTGCATAGAAGTGCCAGTCAAACATTCCAGTGTAACCGCCTTCTGCCACACCGAAAATGCTCAGCCGTTTGCTCCCTCTGATCGCCATGTGGTGTGAACATGCCGCCCCCTTGCAACCAGTTGCAATTGCCACACTGGGCATACGATAGGATGGGGAACGGCAGCGTTCTGGAACACCTAAACGCCGCAGGAGCCGGAAATAACCCATCCGAACAGCGTGCTTTCGACGGCGGGTATGCCGCGGTGGGCAGGCACACCCTGTTGGATGACCTCAGGATAGAGGTCTGCACCCAGCACCACCGAGATAGACCCAGGCCGATAGAAGGTCGGATCCGCCAGGACGAGTGTGTCATATACCTAATGACAGGTATATTTGAAAGAATTATGTACACTTATTAGTTAGTGCTCTACGATGATTTTTTCGATTTGATAATGCTATAAGCCTATGTTATTTAAGTAATTATACCATTAAAATATATATGTATGTAAATATATACACTTACATTAATTTCTAGATGTAAGTATGTATGTATATACATATGTATATGTGTGAAGTGGATTTGTAAGTTCACAAGATCGAACAAATCTCAGTGTCGTTCACAAAATTCTAAGGCACACACACGCATTGGGATTCTACAATTTCCACTTGCAGCTAAAGTTTCGCATGGAGGCACACAAATGCTCATACATGTGAGCTGCTGTAACGGTAAGTACTGATAGTGTGTGTGCATGCTCGTCGCGAAAACATATTCTTCGTATGAGCCTCACACATCCATACCCTTCTCATAAATAATAATAAAAATGTCAACATTTTGCATGGGCATGACAAACACTTTCAAAAGTTTGGTATACTCTACTGTCGCAAGAGACGAAATGAAGCCTCAGCCAGCAAATTTCAATTTTGGTGTGCTGCTGCTGGTGAGTTCTTACATATATATATTCGAGAGAGAAAAGAGCAGATAATAAAAATATATGAGAGAGAAGAGATCAGAAAATAAGCATACATGGTTGCATAGAAGGGCTTCATATAGAAATGGACCATTACCGAACGAGCGCTCGCAGAGCACTGATTTTCTTGTCACAGAGTACCGGCTGCTCGCAGCAAAAAGTAAAGCGAATTCAGTGAATTCGCCATGGGGCTGCCTTGTCACTTTGGGAATTCGCTGAATTTCAGTGCTCTGCGTGTTATATCTATGAGTTATGTGGTTAGTGATCTAACTTTGGTTGTCCAGCATAAAGAAATATGTGTGCAGGTGTTTGTCCAGTTGTGTCATGTTTTGTTTTGTGATTGTAAATGTAAAGAAGAGTCTCTATTTTACTAAGTTTGTTTTCTTCGTCATTTAGAGTGTTGATTATTCTTATTTCGATTATTGTTTTGTGTAGCCGTTCGATGTCTGCTATTCCTGTTTTTGTAGTATTTAATTGTATTTCTACTCCTTCACTCTCAAGCCATTTTTTTGAGTTCTAAGCTGGAAAATGCTCCGTCTCGATCAGCTTTTAATAATTTCCTAGTTAATGGTTTTCCTAATTGATTAAATATACGCATTAACACGTTCTTGCATTCTATCCAATCTTTAGTTTTAATATTCTCAAGAGTAGCGAATTTCGAATAAATGTCTATACAACTAAGATAATGTTTGCCTTCAACGGAATAAATGTCTATTAAAAATTTATCGCGACAATGTTCTGGTTTGGGGGTAATTTTCATAGGCATGTTTGTTTTTCTATGTTCAGTTTTTGTTAAGTTGCAAATGCTACATTCGTTTATTATATTTTGTGTGAGTAATTGGCTGTTGGGGAAGTAGTACGTTTCACAGAAGAGCTTGTTTGTTTTTTCAATTCCGGGGTGTAAGAGTTTTTCATGAGTTTTTAAAATAAGTTCCTTAAATTCGGTTTATGAGTTAATATTTTTTAATTGAATTAGATTTCGAAGAAGTTTAGTATGGCTAGTATTGATAATTTCTTTATCTGCATCATTGTCTATAAATATTACACTGGTCTTTGTACAAAAATAGTCAATTAAGTATTTTTCGGCTTTGTCCTTGGTCATATTATCATATGTAATGTGAATAATTAATTTTTATACCCTGAACCCATTGAAAATGGGAATTCGGAGTATAATGTTTTTGTTGGAAGGCGTATGTATGTAACAGGCAGAAGGAGGCGTGGCAGACCCCATAAAGTATATATATTCTTGATCAGGGAGACAAGCCGAGTCGATTTAGCCCTGTCCGTCTGTCCGCCTGTCCGTCTGTCCGTATGTATGAACGCGTCGATCTCAGAACTTACAACTTACTTTTTTTGAGATCCCTGTATAGGGCGCGCATATCGAGTTTGTCTCAGAAATTCGATAACTGTTATCGTTTTATTGTTATCGATTAAAAACGAAAATCTAAATTAAACTATAAAATTCTATCTAATTTATCTTTCTAGCTAGAGTCTTCAAATTTTGCATTTAGTGTTATGTAAGCCTTACGCAATTTCGGTGTTTTCTAAATTTTGGATGCCACGCCCCCTTCGCCTCAAATTTGTAACTCCCGTATATCAATTACTAGAGACTTGTGCTTTGGCACATACATACATATGGATGACATGATCACGCCCAACAAGTTTGATCAAAATCGTTACTCCAGAAAAAAAGTTATTAAACATTTAATTTCCCATAACATTCCCATGCAAATAGCAGCCAAAGAACAGCTGACTCAGCGACTGGCGTTTGTGTGTGCTTGTGTATATGTGTGTATGTGTTGCTTGTAATGAACATATATATACTTATGTATATTAAAGAAACGGAGATTGCTTGGAATTGCGGTTCTTAGCAGGGTTCAGGGTATACACTAGTCGAGCGGTCTCGACTAGAGTTCTCTTACTTGTTTGAATTGAACCTGGGTGCATTTCAAGTTGGTGGAATTCTTTTGCAAGGTCGATTGTTGTGAAATAATTGCATCTACCTAGTTTTCCTAAAATTTCGTCCATTTTTGGTATTGGGTATCTGTCATTTATAGTTACGTCGTTTAATTTTCTGTAGTCGATTACGATTCTAAATTTTGGTTTACCTGAAGCATCTTGTGTTTTTGGTACGATCCATATAGGACTACAATAAGGGGAATTGCTGGGACGTATAATACCTTGATCTAACATATCTTGAATTTGGTGTTCTACTTCTTGTTCGTAAGCTTGTGGGTAACTGTATGGTTTTGTATGTAAGGGTGAATTGTGAGTAGTGTTGATAGCATGTTTTTCTTGATTACTAAAACTAAGTTGGTCACCTTCTTTGAATTAAATGTGTTGATATTGTCTCAATAATTGTATCAAATTAAATTTTTCTTCTTCATTTAAATGTTCTAATCGGTAAGGCCTTGAATTTGTAGGTTTTTGATTTTTATACCCTGAACCCATTGAAAATGGGAAAATCAGGGTATAATGTTTTTGTTGGAGGGCGTATGTATGTAACAGGCAGAAGGAAGCGTGGCAGACCCCATAAAGTATATATATTCTTGATCAGGATGACAAGCCGAGTTGATATAGCCATGTCCGTCTGTCCGTCTGTCCGTATGTATGAACGCGTCGTTCTCAGAACCTATAAGAGCTAGAGACTTGAAATGTTTTATGTAGGTCCGTGAATAGCACGAAAAGATCGAGTTTGTTAAAAAAAGTCGATAACTATTTTAATTTTATTGTTATCGATTAAAAACATTATCGAATGTTAGTTATAAAATTATATCTCCCACGTCTTTATAGCTAGAGTCCCCAATTTTTTCTTTTTTAAGTTTTATATTTATTTTATTTATTTATTTATTTATTTCTCTAATTTTGATTTTTGTTAAATTTTGGATACCGGCTCCAAATTTCCCCAAATATTTAAATTGAGGTTAGTTGCACTCAAAGCCAGTAAATAAATGGGTTTACATTTTTAAAAATTGGAAAAAATGTAATAAAATATGTTGAACATAAGCTGAAAATTTCATTCAAATCCATTAATTCGCGCAGAAGTTATTAAACAAAACGTTTGGCCAATCGGCCAAACATGTGACCAGCAAAACAAAGCAAACTGATTTCTTATACATGTGCACACATACACATTGAGCTGCGTGTATCTAGCAACTTCTAAAACCCGCAAGTTTTAGTGTACATATTTCCAATAGACGGCGCTATGATTTGCGAATTATCAGCTGCTCAGTTGGATCGAAACTTGGATGGCGCTATTCAATCGAACCATAGATGGCGCTATTGGCTAAACAATTGAAAATGAATTGAATTTAGTTTTCTGTGCGTTTATACGAAATGCTAATTATGCAGTATTTTAAAAAACGCAGATAGCGCGGGGTTTAGGGTATCTCCTAGTCGGGACCCTCGACTAGAGTTTTCTTACTTGTTAGAATTATTATACTTGTTCAGACATTTGACTGGGCATAATGTCAGGCTTTAGGCTGTAAGGTGCATGAAATTAATTAGGGCACTGTAAAGAGCAGCACGAGAGCGACGAGAGCGGGATGGAGTGCTCTCGCTAGATGTTCGGGTCTCTGTGCTAGCTCTCTGCCCACTAGCTTAAGTTTGAAGTTGAATTAAATCAGTATCAAAAAGACTTCGTTGTCGGCCAGCTGGGTGTTGAAGATCCACGAATTGTTGTTGTTTTATGTGTTATATACACCAAGCCCTTTTGTCAGGACATTTTTGGCGCCCCCGGGTGGACTCTTCAACAGCAGGTGACATCGGTGGATTACATACAGGAGGATTACATGGATTGCGCTAATAATCAGGGAAGTACATAGAGTTATACGTACATAGACCGAGTATTTTAAATTCAATAAAGTGCACTCGAGACATGCGGATTTTAACTGCAGGTAAACCTATGTACATGTGTATATGCCTTTCATTAAATGCTTAACTTGGTTATTTGTACATACATATATATTGTCAAAATAATTAGACATTGACCTCTGTCTGCCCTCGAATTTGACGAACGTAGAGTCAAAACGGAGTCAGAGAGTTCAGCCTCTGTGTAAAGTAAGAAACTAAAAAACCGTTTCACACAGCTTTGCCGCTTTTTGTGCTCAAATCGATCTCTTAAACTCTTCGCTAGTTGCCTATTATTGGTCGCACAATCGTTGTTGTGTGCGCTCTCGCTTGCGAAGATAGAGCGCTGATACATTGTTGTTGCTATCCGCTCTTCGTCGTCGTTGCACTCCCCGTTGCGCTCTCGTTGTGCGTTTCAAACTTGTATGAGTGCATGCTCAGCACTCACCAGCTCTTGTTGTCCGCTGTTATGAAGTTCGGCTGTGCATTTGCGCTCCCGTCTTTGAATTTATATTATCGTTGTCGTTAGAGTATATCGCGACATTAATTCGACTCGAAACATATACACAAGTATATATGTATATATATATATATATATATATTGTTTGTAGGAGGGCCGATTTCCCTGGGTCTGCGATCGGCGGCTGCCGATGTCTTCAAACCTCGAGGGGGTGGATCGAAGTAACAAAGATAACGCGCGGTTTTAGTGTGACACAATTGTAACTTTCTGGAAGGAAATGAGGCGCAACCTTTAATTGCGTTACAAGCAAAGAAAGAAGCAAAGAAAAAAAAATTATGTAATGTAATGGTTATTTGCATAGAAGTGCCAGTCAAACATTCCAGTGTAACCGCCTTCTGCCACACCGAAAATGCTCAGCCGTTTGCTCCCTCTGATCGCCATGTGGTGTGAACATGCCGCCCCCCTTGCAACCGGTTGCAAGCGGCAGCGTTCTGGAACACCTAGACGCCGCAGGAGCCGGAAATAACCCATCCGAACAGCGTGCTTTCGACGGCGGGTATGCCGCGGTGGGCAGGCACACCCTGTTGGATGACCTCAGGATAGAGGTCTGCACCTAGCACCACCGAGATAGACCCAGGCCGATAGAAGGTCGGATCCGCCAGGACGAGTGTGGAGAACTTCCCTCGCACCGTCTCGGGAACTTCCCTGTTAGGTGTGCGGATGCACAGATCGGGCTTCCGAAGAGCCGAGTCGCTCTTGGACTCAATTACTATCGAGCAAGCTTTGTCGTCCCGACCCGAATCACAGCCAGTCCGAGGTCCTTAGCAAAGCCGTTAATCAGACTCACTGGGGCGCAAGCGTTCAACAGCGCTCGATCATCGCGGATCCGGATCATCGCGGTGGGCATCACCGTCGTCGTCCCGGATTGGAGGAGTGCAATGCTATGACTGCCGCCGGGCGATCGGAGGATTCAACCGATCGCCGCCTAGGAGATCTAGGGCGGCGGTGATCACGGCGTGGGACTGGCGATCCGCGCAGAGTAGATCGATCCGCCATGTGGAGAAGTGTGTGGTGGGTTTGACCACACCGACGAATGCTCGTGGGCCAAGCAGTTCGAGCAGTATCGATTGACGAGCACCGCTCTCAAGCGTTTCTCAGCGCTCAGGTTGAGAAACCGCCGGCACTGACGGAGCGCGTAAACTCCTCGGCACACTCGACACCAGTAGGAGTCCCGGATGGATTAGTTGTTGTGCGGGGGCTCGAAAGAGCAGACACTTGGACGAGTGCTTCGTCGGGGCCGACTTAGGCTCACTCTGCAACACAATGAGCTTCGTCACAGGTCATGGGATAGTCCCACGCGAGGTTCAAACATCGACGACGCGAAACAAGCCGTCGACGCCTGAGTGCGCGCACTTCACTCGTCCTAAGCGCCATTCGGTGGGAGGCAGGTTGTCCTCTGCAATAATGACCAGGTCACCCATTTCAAGGCAGCGAGTTGACGTTCTCCATTTATTCCGATTGTGGAGTTCCTTCAAGTATTCGTCCTTCCAGCGGCTACAATAGCTGTGATTTATCGCCTTCAAACGTTGCCACCGGTTGATCAAGGACATGGGCTCGGCATAGATCTCCGGCTCTGCAATGGATACGAGGGGGCCTCCGACCAGAAAGTGCCCGGGGCTGAATGCTAAGAGGTCCGTTGAGTCCTCACTCATAGAGGAGATGGGGAGAAAGTTTAGGTACGCTTCTATTCGGCAGAGCAGAGCGGACAATTCCTCGAACGTGTACTTGATGGTCGACGTGGCCTTGTAGAATAATGCCTTAAAGCTCTTGACTCCAGCCTGCCATAAACCGCCCATATGGGGAGCGCGAGGCGAGGACATCGTCTACGTACATGTAGTGACGAAGGATCTCACTTGCCTTTGGATGCAAGTGTTACACGTCGTGTGCTAGCTGTAGCAGGACTCCGATGGCTAGAAAGGGTGCGCAATTGACGCCGAAAGTGACCGTTTGAAGCTTGTAGTCCTGCAGATTTCCGCTGCGATCTCGGCAAAGAATACGCTGGAACGGGGTGTGCTTGGGGTTAACAAGAATCTGTCGATACGTTTTTGTAATGTCAGCGTTAAAGACGAATCGGAAGTAACGCTATTTGAATATCTGCAGTGTGAGGTCGGCTTGAAGAGTGGGGCCGGTATGCAAGACATCACTTAAGCTGACTTTAATGGAAGGACTAGAGGTGTTAAAGACGACGCGGACTTTGGTAGTAGTGCTGTCAGGTTTGAAGAAATGATTCCCGTCCATGGGTGGAGTTACCTGAATCATGTGGCCCAAATCGACGTATTCCTGCAACTGGCTTTTAAAGGTGGGTTACTTTGCAGACGCAAATAATTCCTCAGGAATTGGGCTAAGGCGATAGGTCTGGAGTGAGCCAAGTCTATACTATTCGGATCTTTGAACGGTAGAGATACTACGTATCGCCCATCCTCCCTCCTTCTGGTAGTCTCCTGAAAAACCTCTTCACGTAGGACGTCTGCTCCTTTTTTCGGCTTTGCCGGAAGATCTTCCACCTCCTAATATTGGCTAGTATTGGCCCCCACAACACCCATCCAAAAATGGTCTCCAGACCGACGAACCAATGTCCTTTTTGATCCGTTCCCCGAGAATATACGGGAAGAGATCC
The DNA here is from genome assembly GCA_035047545.1 of Drosophila paranaensis. Lineage (NCBI taxonomy): Eukaryota > Metazoa > Arthropoda > Insecta > Diptera > Drosophilidae > Drosophila > Drosophila paranaensis. The sequence goes on from JAWNPL010000040.1 coordinate 208,065, forward strand.
ACCCCAATCATCACCTCAATTGGAGCTGGCCTACTGTTGTGCGGGTCAGCCAGTGGACGGTCTAAGCACTGGTATTGCACCTTGTCTGGGATAGGACACGCTGGGATCGCCCCTGTCAGTTTGGGGACGACTAAGACCAGAGCCTATACCTTAATTTTACTGTTACCAGGAGCGGACAGCTTAAGAAGACATTCCTTTTTTTAACTAGCCCCGCCGCTTTGTCCCATGCCCGAAACTGCTGCGTTGGTATGACAGAACGGAGGTTAGACCAAATTGAATACCCTCTCGCACACGAAGGTTGAGTCGGCTCCGGAATCGATCAATGCTCGGACATGAAATTCTTCACCGCGATGGTAGAGCGTTACGATCGCGGTGCCTAGGAGACCCCGACCTGGACGGGTTTGACGTCTATGGAGCGAGTTGGATGGCTGCGACATCGAATTCGAGGTGGCGGACTCGTTGCCGGAGTGCAACAGAATGTGATGGCGCTGTTTGCAGATATTGCAATTATGCGCACTGGAGCAGTCCCGAGCTTGATGACCCCGAAGCAGTTGAAGCACAAACTCTGCAGCCTTCTTATTTCGGCTCTTCTTGTAACGGACATATCGAGAAAATTGGGGCAGACACGGATCGGATGATTCTCTCTGTTGCAAAGTCTACAGGATGCCGTTTTAACGTGAGTCTTCGCTGAATATGCCTGGACTCTCACGGTGGCGGCAGGCTTTCGGGACACAGACGTACCGTCTGAGCACTTGGAGTCGACTTATGATCCTCAGTTACCTCAAGCACGCGATAGCGATCCGTCAGGAAACGGTTCAGGTCATCAGGATGAAACTGCAGTCTTATTCGGGATGGATTGCTCCCACAACAGGATAGTTGATTTGGGTACCTGGCTCGTACAGATTGCTATAAGAAGAATATCAAAATTCTCTGTACTAGCTCCCGAGCGCTCTAAGGCAGTTAAGCATCCTTGAAAAGCCGTCTGCAGCTTGGGCAAGGACTTGCCTGATTGCTGCGCAACCATGGGAATTTGGAGCAGTTGTTTGGCTTGTGTCATGATCAACAGTCGATCATTCTCGTACCGCGCAGTGAGATTGTCCCACGCGGACTGGAAGCCCTCATTCGTTAATGGGGACTTTGAGGCGATAGTTCTGGCTTCACCGCGGGTCTTAGAGGTAAGGTGGTAGAGTTACTCCACTTCTACCAGACATGGATTGCGAATGTATATTGCAGAGAACAAATCGCGGAATGTTAGCCACGCAAGGCTATCGCCTTCGAAAATCTCTAAAGGCCTAGCTGGAGCGAGGACAGTCGGAGCCGATATTTGCTCGATGCGTTCCCCGAAAAGAGTTCCGCATCGCACGTATATCATATAGTAGTATTCGAGCTTGGCCTTGATGGTGCTTAACATCATCTGACTCTCAAGGTTTTGGGCAGTGAAGGCCCTGTAGCAGCGGGTATATTCAGATTCTACATTCGCCCAAAGCGACTTCAGCTGCATTTTTATCGAACATAGGGGACTCTCTTCATTTAGAGCCTCACTTTCGCGAGCCTCGAACATCGTCAAGGCATCGCATGTCGCAATAAAGTCGGAAAGCGACATATTGGAACGTTCTCTGAGCTGTTGAGAAGTGGATCGAGTGAGTATGGGAAACCCCGGCTCAGTCAAGATGACCGTCGGAGTTGGAGAGATGCTCTTGCGAGGATTAGATACGGAGGAAATGAGAGGACGAGAAGTTGGAGACCCGCTGTGGCTACGAGAGGTCGTTGTAGAGGTACGAATGGGGGTGTGCTTGGTTAGCGCTGGACGAGGCTTCGACGGAGTCTCGGACGAAGTGTGGGACTTAGAACCGTAGGGCTTTCGGACTTCTTAGCAGCCTTGGATGGTTCAGTGGACATTATAGAGTGAGCGACGTGGGAGAAAGGCTATTATCGGACCAAACCGGTGGAAAAACGCAATGACAGGTAGTGGACTGTATACGGATTAGTTATATGATCAATGCTTTATTCTTTGTTGCGTCGTGTGTAGTCCGATAAGCGAGCGGTCTCGACTAGAGTTTTCTTACTTGTTTTCATTTATATTTATTTTTCGGAAATATATAAACACCATAGAAAATAAAAAAAATATTTGGGAAACAGTGACTCAGTCACGGCTTAAATTCGAGTGCCAACACTGATTACAGCTCAGCTGTTGTGCCGGTAGTGGGGTTTGCAGTATTTTGCATGGATTGACAAAAAGTGACTGAAACCGTGACTAAGTCACGGGTAAGAACTCGAGTGCCAACACTGATCGCGCAACAGCTGTTTTGCCGGTGGTAGGTTTTGCAATTGCAATTTAAACCGATTTATTTATTTATTTCTTTGTTTTGGTTTAAATTTTAAGTTGCGTAAAGCCAATCGGAGTGGCTGCAATTATTATCATAGTGCAATTATTGTTGTGCTTATGCAAAATACATACATATGTCTGTACATACATATGTCTGTATGAATCGATACATACACGCCCGTATGTGAAAGCCGTCGTGGCTTCTAAAATGTAATTAAATGATTTGTTTAGTTGTTTTTGAGTGGCGCTTTGACACAATATCGCGTTGTTTTAACAATTACGCTTGCATTTTTTTTAGCCGTATGTAGATGTGTTACATATACATGTATGGCGGCTAGTGGTGTTGGGAACTTGACATTTATAGAATCTACCATGGATCACAAGGACTACATACACATTTTGAAGCAGGATTTGCGACAGAGTGCCGAAAAATTGGGGATCGCTGATGATTATTTCTTTCAGCAAGATAATGATCCGAAGCACACGGCTCATAATGTGAAGTTATGGCTCCTCTATAATGTAAAAAAACAGTTGTGCACGCCACCCCAATCACCTGACTTGAATCCTATAGAGCATCTGTGGGATTTACTTGAGCGCAGGATTCGGCAACATTCCATTACCTCAAAAACAATGCTGAAGGAGGTTAGTATGGAGGAATGGAGCAAAATAACCATCGAGGATACCCGCAAGCTTACAGATTCAATACCTAGACGTCTGGCGGAGGTTCTGAAGAAAAAAGGCTACCCAACCAAGTAATAAATTAAGCTGAAAAAGTTATTGTACGCAGAATTCTTTGTGTGTACGCAGACTTTTGATAGTTGTTTTTTTGCTATGTTTTTGTTTTAACAGTTATATTATGCATAAGTTTTTAGTTTTGATAAATTAAATTAATTTATATCTTAAGTTTAATAATTAAAGAAACAAATACAAAAAGAAAAAATTCGATATCTTGTTTATACTGAGAGAAATTAATGCTCAAACTTGAAAAATAAAAATTTCTTTGGGTGTACGCAGAGATATGTGAGCAAGTGTATATGTATGTAGATATGAATATGAGGTATGTATATATGCACATATATGAGACAAATAACCAAAAGTTTCATAGAGGAGGAACTATGGAAATGGAAGGCACACTGGACGAACATAAATAGCTTATACCATGAAACCTTGAGGCAGATTAGGTATGTATGTATGTACATATGTGCCAAAGATGCGTAGGTCGCTATGGAAGAGTGCGAAACCTCGCACCTTTAAGTGTGTATGTAAGTGTGCTTATTTTTATAAGAGAGTAAGAAGATCTGTACTTATCAGGCTCTCTCCACCGATGCAAGCTGGAGGAGCGGAAGGAGCTTCGGCTTGAAGCACCAATGTCTGTAGGAGGGCGGACACATTCCAGTGTGAACGCCTTCTGCCACACCGAAAAGGCTACGCCGTTTGCTCCCCGTGATCTCCCTGTGGTGTGAACATGCAAATATGCAGATGATTTTTTCCTTATACTTCCCCTCGATAGACAAAAAAACAAACCTACAACCTAGACTACCTCTTTTTTGCAAACATCCAAGAATGGTGTTCATATTCTGGAACCTCATCATCCTTGGAAAAATGCCAACACCTACATATTTGTAGAAAACAAAACTGCAAATGCTGCAGATCCTGCAACAACATTGCAATCCCCGAAATAGCTAATCTCAAAATATTATGACTAACAATAAACAACAAATACAGATGGGACTCACATAAAACACATCCAGCCATCGCTTAATGCAAAACTTAAAATAATAAAATGTTTAACAAGCCCCCAAGCATAACTGCAACACCCACACACTTGTAAACATAACAAAAGTCACACTTATCGCTAAAAAAGACTAAGCTACATGTATTCATTTACGGACACGGCCCTTGGTCAGCTCTAAAAAAATAAAAACAACATACAATGCAGGAATACGCACAGCACTTGTAGCTCTTCTCTCAACACCTATCGACCACATACTTTTCGAAGCAAACCTACCTACAATCTAACAAAAAAGAGACCTCATGACAGCCAAAGGATTCAAACCAACGCTACACAGTGCTAACTCCCCAATCCACAAATACACCAAACAACAAATAAAAGACCAAAACAAAAAGAAATTAAAATCCGCAATAGAAAAAAAAATGTCATCCTGTAAAAAACTCAACATCCCCCAGCTTCCCCCATCCAACAACATGGTGAAATTCTTATTGCGGCTTAGTTTTTTAATTGACAACAGAGAAGACCACACGCGCATAAGGCGGTCTGCAATTCAATAAAAATAAGCGAAAAGAAAGAACCAGCCTTCTTTATTCCTTAACATATTGTTTGATCCTTCTAGCCGGATCTGTTGTAGTTTATTACTCACAATTTGAATATGGAACAACTCAAAATCCTGGTACACACAAGGGTTGAAGGGGAGTCTTACGCGCTTGCTTCAACAGGCTGAGCGTTCCACAGCCGAATGCGACTATGACTTCGTGGAGACAATGCTGATCAGGCTCAACGCCGTTTGGAACGAGTTCGAGCGAGTTGGTGACAACATGTGCCTCTACGACACAGTGGAAGGGTATGTCGAAGTTTATGAGAGCAAGTACATGAAAGCCCTGGAGAAACTGCATGAACTAAAATGGGCGCACAACACGCAGCACTTGGATTCAGCAACAACAACTAAGCTTGTTGAACGCAGTGAGTTTGCAAACGAAGACGCAATTTCATGTTTGGTACAGCAACAATAAGAATTCTTCGCGCGTTTTCCGGCAAGCGATGCTACGCACGCCGGCACTTAGGCGCCACATCAATACACAGAATTGCCAAAGTTTCAGATAAAACCTTTTGGTGGCGATTACAAGAAATGGCCAGCCTTAAAGGATTTATTTGAGGACACTGTTCACAACAAACCGCATTTGGAAAGGACTCGCAAATTTCATTATTTGAAATCATTTTTGGTAAATGAAGCAGCAACTTTAATACGTCATTTGCAAATAACAGAGGCGGCATATGATACTGCATGGGAGCGTCTCAACGAACGCTACAACCGACCACGTCATGTTGTGAATCCTTTGCTAGAAGCATCCATGGAGTTACCCAGCTCAAAGACTAGCAACGTGACAGTGCTACGCAAGGATGCAGTTGGGCATGGATGCAGTTGGGCAAACAGGACGGGACTGTTGGATAGCATATTTACTGCTTGCGAAAATGGACCCAGAGTCAAGACGCAAATGGGTGGAGATCAGCCAGGACAAAAATTCTCCAACTATAGAAGAGCTGTTCAAATTTCTCGACCCACGATGTGAGGAGTTCGAATTGAGTCAAGGTCATGGTACAGACATCTCAAACGACAAACCGAGGAAGGCGACACACACATTGATAGCCACTGATCAAGGTGCGTGTGTCAAATGTGGTTCAACTGAACACTCTCTATTCAGTTGTTCCCAATTTCATAATATGTCTATTGTGCAAGGACGCTCATTCGTCAAGGCCAAATTATTGTGCTTCAACTGTCAGAGGCCTGGTCACACGTCAGCGAAATGTGGATCAAGTCACACTTGTAGACATTGCCGTGGCCGCCATCACACACTCATTCATGCACAAGCGATTTCGCTGCAGGCTGCTGCAGATCAAGGAGGTCAAATCGATACTGCCTCTGAAGGCGATCAGACGCATGGAGTGTCATTGGTAGCAAACGGTTAAATAGCACAAGCGCACATAACAAGCACAAATAACGTAACTCTACCCACAGCTTCGGTAAACGTGCGTAATGCACATGGAATGTACAGTCGATCATGTCTGTAAATAGTGAAATGATTCGAGAGAATCTCACTATTATAAACATTCGAGCTTTACCACACTTCAGTCAGGGCGATAATAGCAAAACGAACACTGAAACTACTCAAAAAAAAAAAAAGCCTTCTGAGTTTAGAATTCAGAACTCGAACGTTTTGATATTAAGAAGATCGTGAAGAAGGTTGAAATATTATTAGTTTTTTGGCACAATATTAGTGGAGACAGCCTATTTCGACTCTTATGCTTAAATGGAAATGGTATGGTAAGTGTAGGATAAATGGTCATAGTGTTGTTCGTAGTTTGAGCAACAGATAAGGATAAAGCAGTTGGAACCAGTATATACTTTGGGATATCAAATACTGATGTCCCTGACGCACTGCAAGAAAGAATCGGAAGAGAATCAGAACAAGGTGTAGAAGGAGCTATTAAATTTGGAGACACAGGTATAGAAGGTGGTCCCAACTGAGAAGCAGTTGACGTCCCAGCCTGAGGAAGATTCAAAATCATATTGATTTAATAATCACCGAGCTATACATTTTGGAAACAAATTTTTTTTTTTTGAAACAAAGTGGACAAGACCAACGTAAGCCGGCACAACCAACTTTAGCAGTGGACATGACTTAATTGTAGTCGCGCAATATAAGGCCAGCACATTTACTGTGCATCATATTCTCATACAACCAGCAATTAATAAAGTGCAGTTGTGTAGAATCAGAAGTTTGCCGCATAGAGCAAGTTTTTTTTACATATTGTTAATTGGGATAAAAAAAATCACAAACAGAAGATTAGAAACAGAAATGAAACAGAAATAAAAAGCGCAAGGCAAAGAGAGTATTAGTGCGTCGAAAGAGCGACTCACAACAACAAAACGGGAGAAAGAGAGGATTGTGTTGAGAGAATCAACTCACAACAAAAAAACAGCTGATATAGAGCACGAGCGAAAAAGCAAATTCCAACCACTCACACCAACAAATGTAAGGGGAATAAAAGAAAGAGAAGAGCAATGAAAATAAAAAGCAGAATGCAAGTAAAAATAAAATTACCGACGCTGCACAAACTACAAGTCGCAAGCACTTCTCAAAAGAAAATACAAATCAACGCGGATTACACCACTGCACAAATGCACAACAGTGATAAATAGCAACAATAACCAAAATCAACAATGAACAAGTAAGAAAACTTTTGTCGGGCGTCCCGACTAGGAGATACCCTGAACCCCGTGATATCTGCGTTTTTAAAAATACTGCATAATTAACATTTAGTATAAACGCACAGAATATTAAATTCAATTAATTTTCAAAAGCGCCATCTATGATTCGATAGAATAGCGCCATCCATGTTTCGATTCAACTGAGCAGCTGATAATTTGCTAATCATAGCGCCATTTACTGGCAATAAGTACAATAAAACTTACGGTTCTTGGAATTTGCTAATTGCGAGCAGTTCTATGAGTGTACGTGTGTATGTGTGCACCCGTGTAGGAAAACATTTTGCTTTGCGCTGCTTGTCACGTGTTTGCCGAGTAAAAACGCCGGTATCCAAAATTTAACAAAAATCAAAATTACATAAAATAGGTTTGAGGACTCTACCTTTAAAGATGTGGGAGATATAATTTAATAGCTAACATTCGATAAAGTTTTAAATCGAGAACATTAAAACGGGAACAGTTATCTATTTTTTTAACAAACTCGATCTTTTTGTGCTATTCACAGACCTTATGTAAGAAAACACTAGTCGAGACCGCTCGACTAGGGTATACCCTGAACCCTGCGAAGAACCGCTATTCCAAGCATTCTTCGTTTCTTTTATATACATATGCATATGTACGTATAGTACAACCAACACACCCACACACACGCACAGACACACGCAGACACAAGCGCAAGTCGTTGCGTCAGCTGTGCTTGGGCTTATTTTTGTATGGCAATGCTATGGGAAATTAAATGTTTAATAACTTTTTTTCTAGAGCAACGGTTTTCAAATTTGTTGGGCGTGATCATGTCATCCATATGTCTGTATGTGCCAAAGCACAAGTCGCTAGTATTTGATATACGGGAGTTACAAATTTGAGACGAAGGGGGAGTGGCATCCAAAACTTAACAAAAGCCGAAATTGCGTATGACCCAAGTAACACTAAATGCAAAATTTGAAGACTTTAGCTATAAAGATGAATTAAATAGAATTTTAAACCTAAATGAAGATATCGGGTTTTAATCGATAACATTAAAACGATGATAGTTATCGATTATTTGAAACAAACTCGATCTTTTCGTGATATACAGGAACCAACATTAAAATTTCAAATCTCTAGCTATTATAGGATCTGAGAACGACGCGTTCATACATACGGACAGACAGACGGACGGACGGACAGACGGACATGGCTACATCAACTCGGCTTGTCATCCTGATCAAGAATATATATACTTTATGGGGTCTGCCACGCCTGGTGTTTCAGTCATTGTCATCGGGGTCTTTATATGTGCTGTTATTTTTGAAGTAAGGCTTTTAGGACATTTATTAATGTACTCTTCGATATGTCGATTCATATTATTCCAATAATATCTTTTTACTTTTTGTTACGCCTGTATGACCTTGTATCGGATCGTCATGGTATATATATGTGGTCGAAAATAGGTTATTGCCCAGTGGATTGCTGTTAACTCTTGTTATACCCTGAACCCATTGAAAATGGGAAAATCAGGGTATAATGTTTTTGTTGGAAGGCGTATGTATGTAACAGGCAGAAGGAGGCGTGGCAGACCCCATAAAGTATATATATTCTTGATCAGAATGACAAGCCGAGTTGATATAGCCATGTTCGTCTGTCCGTCTGTCTGTCCGTATGTATGAACGCGTCGTTCTCACAACCTATAAGAGCTAGAGACTTGAAATTTTTTATGTAGGTCCGCACGAAAAGATCGAGTTTGTTAAAAAAAGTCGATAACTATTTTAATTTTAATGTTATCGACCAAACACGTGACCAGCAATGCAAAGCAAACTGTTTTCATGTACATGTGCACACATACACACATACACATTGAGCTGCGTGCATCTAGCAACTTCTAAAACCTGCAAGTTTTAGTGTACATATTTCCAATAGATGGCGCTATGATGTGCTAATTATCAGCTGTTCAATAAATCGAAACATCGAACCATAGATGGCGCTATTGGCTAAACAATTGGAAATGAATTGAATTTAGTTTTCTGTGCGTTTATACAAAATGCTAATTATGCAGTATTTTAAAAAACGTAGATAGCGCGGGGTTTAGGGTATCTCCTAGTCGGGACGCCCGACTAGAGTTTTCTTACTTGTTCTATTGTGCTTTTATTGCTCTCCCCTTTTATAAATGAAGCTAGTGGGAGTTGAACTCCATTATGATTCTGAGTTAGAATTCTCCGCAAGCTTGTTTACTTGCATCTGTTATTATGCAAAATTCTTTGCTGAAGTCAGCTTTTCTTTAAGATTTGGAATGCATTTTGACATTTACTTATCCATATAAAAGGGACATTCTTTTAACATAATTTAGTTATGTGCCGCGAATAATCGGCGGAGTTTTTTTAAATCGACAATAGTAGTTACAAAATGCTACAAATCGTCTTGCGCTGTCTGCGTCTTGTGGAACAGGATAATTTGATGACGTCGTATTTCTTGTCATCTGGAAGTACTCCTTTATCGCTGCATTTATGACCTACAAATGTAACATCATGCATGGAAACTGAACATTTTTCGATATACACCCATGATGAAAATAATAGATACACCAAAAAATTTTTGGATATTTTGTCATAACAAGTTAATTTTTGATATTTTTGAAAAAACTGGATGGTAACTTTAAGAACGCAATCTGGCAATGTGATGTATGCCAAAAAAAATTTTATATTTCCCCCCAAATTTATGGTAGTCACAATTAATTGAAAATAGCCTGCTCAAAATAATAGGTACACTTGATTTCTTCAGTCTGAAAAAATATTTTAGAACACGAAAGGTTTCTTTTATTGTTATAAAATAGTAAGTATTCTTCACACAGATGTTAAAAGTAAAAAAAAAATTATAAATATCCTATATATTTGGGTTTTTGTTAAATTTTGGGTGCCACGCTTCTTCGCCCAAATTTGTAACTCCCGTATATCAAATACTAGAGACTTGTGCATTGGCACATACATACATATGGATAACATGATCACGCCCAACAAGTTTGATCAAAATCGTTGCTCTAGAAAAAAAGTTATTAAACATTTAATTAGCCCTCGGTATTGTATGTCCGAGTGCTACGTCTGGGCAGTCACCTTTTCTTAGTGTGAACGTGGTGTGCACTGATTTTTGAGTGTTCACAGCGATGCTCCAGCGTTTGTGCCATCTATGGAGCTCGTGTAGGTACGTTTGCATCTTAATGGAGGCAACATGTGGCGACTTATTCCGACTGAGAATAGCGGTATCATCAGCATATGTGGCGATCAGCATACCATTATTGGATGGAGGTAGCGGCATGTCAGCGGTGAACAGAGTGTACAATATAGGGCCAAGTACGCTGCCTTGGGGCACACCTGCTCTGACGGAACGAGTCGACGATGTTGCTTGCCCTTTTACCACTTGAAAAGTTCGTTCCGCTAGATATGAAGCCAATATCTTGAAGGAGGAACTGGGTAGAGTGTCTTTTATTTTCTTTAACAGTCCCAGATGCCAAACTCGGTCGAATGCCTGCTTGATGTCTAGAAATACTGCACTGCAGTATTCCTTTTCTTCGAACGCGCCTAATATGTGTTGGACCACTCGGTGTATTTGTTCTGGCGTGCCGTGCTGTCTCCTAAATCCAAATTGGTGATCTGGTATAGCGTTTCTTTCTCTCAGTTCGTTCAGCAGTCTACTCATCAAAATTCTTTCGAATATTTTGGAGAGTACCGGTAGCAAGCTGATTGGTCTATAGGAAGTTATTTCCTTTTCGGGTTTGCCAGGTTTCGGAATCATGACTATTTCAGCACGTTTCCAGCAAGCTGGAAAGTGTTGAATGCGAAGTATGGCGTTGCACAGAACTACGAAAAAGTCAATGGTTGAACTTGGCAGGGCCCTAAGTACTTTGCCATCTATACGGTCAGATCCCGGCGCTTTTTTAACTTTTACCTTTTTTATAAGGTTGACGACTTCTTCCTTTGTGCATGGCTCGATTGCTAGAGATCCTGCAATAGAAGAGCTCACTATTTCTCGTATGTCTTCTAGTTCTGCTGGACCAGTTGTTATCACCGGCGAGAATTGCTCCTCTAGGTGGTCAGCAAATGCCTCAGCTTGAGCTTCGTCTCCCATTAGCCACACTCCAGTAGCATTGCGAATAGGATGACGACGTAGTGGCTGTCTTTTAATATTGCGTGTATATCGCCACAGCTGGAATCACTCTGGACAAGAGACTGACGTACGGTGCTCACATAAGCCAGATGGTGAAGAGGTGCCAATTAAAATTAAAAAAACTTGATTGGATGCTAAGGAGCGAGAGTAAACTGTCTCTCTTAAGCAAAAGGATTATTTATAACGCGATTGTGGCACCAGTGTTCACATACGCTATACCACTATGGGGATCAGCTGCCCAAACGCACATTAAAAAAGTGCAAATTTTGCAGAATAAAGCTCTAAGAAGATGGACCGGAGCAGAATGGTTCGTAAGAAACGCAACGCTTCATACCGACCTTAAGATGCCGACAATAGCAGAGCTCATAGACAGACATAGTGCAAGGTACACGGACAGATTGGAAGCGCACCCAAACCAACTGGCATCTAATCTGGTCAACAACCGAAGTAGGAGAAGACTTAAAAGACTGCATCCCCTCGATCGTCGGGGAATTTAAATTTAAAAAAAAAAAAAAAAAAAAAACTACATATAAATTAGAATAATTATAACAGGCGTACCTGCCAAAAAACAAATGTTAAGGGAAAAGAGATAAATGCGCTATAGAGTCTCTGACAACAAGCAGCAAATTAATAAAAAGTTCAGCATAAAAAAAAAAAAAAAAAAAGTGAGAAAACTCTAGTCGGGGGTCCCGACTATTGTTTAGCAATTGTTTAGCCAATAGCGCCATCTATGGTTCGATTAAATAGCGCCATCCATGTTTCGATCCAACTAAGCAGCTGATAATTCGCAAATCATAGCGCCATCTATTGGAAATATGTACCCTAAAACTTGCGGGTTTTAGAAGTTGCTAGATGCACGCAGCTCAATGTGTATGTGTGTATGTGTGCACATGTATAGGAAAACAGTTTGCTTTGCTTTGCTGGTCACGTGTTTGGCCGATTGGCCAAACGTTTTGTTTAATAACTTCTGCGCGAATTAATGGATTTGAATGAAATTTTCAGCTTATGTTCAACATATTTTATTACATTTTTTCCAATTTTTAAAAATGTAAACCCATTTATTTACTGGCTTTGAGTGCAACTAACCTCAATTTAAATATTTGGGGAAATTTGGAGCCGGTATCCAAAATTTAACAAAAATCAAAATTAGAGAAAATAAATATAAAACTTAAAAAAAATTAAAAAATTTGGGGACTCTAGCTATAAAGACGTGGGAGATATAATTTTATAACTAACATTCGATAATGTTTTTAATCGATAACAATAAAATTAAAATAGTTATCGACTTTTTTTAACAGATCGAGTGATCTTTTCGTGCTATTCACGGACCTACATAAAAAATTTCAAGTCTCTAGCTCTTATAGGTTCTGAGAACGACGCGTTCATACATACGGACAGACAGACGGACAGACGGACATGGCTATATCAACTCGGCTTGTCATCCTGATCAAGAATATATATACTTTATGGGGTCTGCCACGCCTCCTTCTGCCTGTTACATACATACGCCCTCCAACAAAAACATTATACCCTGATTTTCCCATTTTCAATGGGTTCAAGGTATAAAAAAAAAACAAGTAAGAAAACTCTAGTCGAGACCGCTCGACTAGGGTATACCCTGAACCCTGCGAAGAACCGCAATTCCAAGCAATCTCCGTTTCTTTAATATACATAAGTATATATATGTTCATTACAAACAGAACATACACACACACATACACAGGCGCACACACACACAAGCGCCAGTCGTTGCGTCAGTTGTTCTTTGGCTGCTGTTTGCATGGCAATGTTATAGGAAATTAAATGTTTAATAACTTTTTTTCTAGAGTAACGATTTTGATCAAACTTGTTGGACGTGATCATGTCATCCATATGTCTGTATGTGCCAAAGCACAAGTCGCTAGTATTTGATATACGGGAGTTACAAATTTGAGACGAAGGGGGAGTGGCATCCAAAACTTAACAAAAGCCGAAATTGCGTATGACCCAAGTAACACTAAATGCAAAATTTGAAGACTTTAGCTATAAAGATGAATTAAATAGAATTTTAAACCTAAATGAAGATATCGGGTTTTAATCGATAACATTAAAACGATGATAGTTATCGATTATTTGAAACAAACTCGATCTTTTCGTGATATACAGGAACCAAAATTAAAATTTCAAATCTCTAGCTATTATAGGTTCTGAGAACGACGCGTTCATACATACGAACAGACGGACGGACGGACAGACGGACATGGCTACATCAACTCGGCTTGTCATCCTGATCAAGAATATATATACTTTATGGGGTCTGCCACGCCTCCTTCTGCCTGTTACATACATTTCAACAAAAACATTATACCCTGATTTCCCATTTTCAATGGGTTCAGGGTACTTTACGCAATTTCGGTTTTTGTTAAATTTTGGGTGGCACGCCCCCTTCGCCTTAAATTTGTGAGTCCCGTATATCAAAAACTAGAGACTTGTGCTTTAGCACATACATACATATGGATGACATGATCACGCCCAACAAGTTTGATCAAAATCGTTGCTCTAGAAAAGAAGTTATTAAATATTTAATTTCCCATAACATTGCCATGCAAATAGCAGCCAAAGAACAGCTAACGCAGAGACTGGCGTTTATGTGTGCGTTCGCCTGTGTATGTGTGTGTGTATGTGTTGCTTGTAATAAACATACATATACATATATATTATAAAAGAAACGGAGAGTTCACGGAATAGTGGTTCTTCGCAGGTTTCAGGATATACCCTATTCGAGCGGTCTCGACTAGAGTTTTCTTACTTGTTTTTACTGAATATGGTCCTAAATATGCCGGGCCAGGTTTATGCCCTGTTTCATTTCTTAACAGTACTTTATCTCCTATTTTTAATTCAAAATTATAAGTATCTTTATCATTAACAACTATATAAGCCTTGTTTTTTCTAACATCATTGTAGCTCGTTTATATGCTATTTCTAGTTTAAATTTTATATCCTTAAAATATTGTAAATAGGATCTAACTTTTCTATTTTATTAAAATTTATGAACTGATTTGGTAATTTTCCAAATACTAGTTCATATGGACAATATTCGTGTGTTGCTGATGGTGTTGTGTTGAAACAATATGTCCGTCCGTCTGTCCGTCTAAATACTTTGTTAGGTCGCATATTAGCGTAACTGCGTATTTATTGCCATTTACTGAAAGTAATAGTGTGTTGTGTCTTATATCATTCTGTCAAAAGCATGGATTGGTGTTTCAGTCATTGTCATCGGGGTCTTTATATGTGCTGTTATTTTTGAAGTAAGGCTTTTAGGACATTTATTAATGTACTCTTCCATATGTCGACTCATATTATTCCAATAATATCTTTTTACTTTTTGTTACGCCTGTATGACCTTGTATCGGATCGTCATGGTATATATATGTGGTCGAAAATAGGTTATTGCCCAGTGGATTGCTGTTAACTCTTGTTATACCCTGAACCCATTGAAAATGGGAAAATCAGGGTATAATGTTTTTGTTGGAAGGCGTATGTATGTAACAGGCAGAAGGAGGCGTGGCAGACCCCATAAAGTATATATATTCTTGATCAGAATGACAAGCCGAGTTGATATAGCCATGTTCGACTGTCCGTCTGCCTGTCCGTATGTATGAACGCTTCGTTCTCACAACCTGTAAGAGCTAGAGACTTGAAATTTTTTATGTAGGTCCGCACGAAAAGATCGAGTTTGTTAAAAAAAGTCGATAACTATTTTAATTTTAATGTTATCGACCAAACACGTGACCAGCAATGCAAAGCAAACTGTTTTCCTATACATGTGCACACATACACACATACACATTGAGCTGCGTGCATCTAGCAACTTCTAAAACCCGCAAGTTTTAGTTTACATATTTCCAATAGATGGCGCTATGATTTGCGAATTATCAGCTGCTCAGTTGGATCGAAACATGGATGGCGCTATTCAAATATAACCATAGATGGCGCTATTGGCTAAACAATTGAAAAATACGAAATGCAAATTATGCAGTATTTTAAAAAACGTAGATAGCGCGGGGTTTAGGGTATCTCCTAGTCGGGACCCCCGACTAGAGTTTTCTTACTTGTTCTATTGTGCTTTTATTGCTCTCCCCTTTTATAAATGAAGCTAGTGGGAGTTGAACTCCATTATGATTCTGAGTTAGAATTCTCCGCAAGCTTGTTTACTTGCATCTGTTATTATGCAAAATTCTTGTTGAAGTCAGCTTTTCTTTAAGATTTGGAATGCATTTTGACATTTACTTATCCATATAAAAGGGACATTCTTTTAACATAATTTAGTTATGTGCCGCGAATAATCGGCGGAGTTTTTTTAAATCGACAATAGTAGTTACAAAATGCTACAAATCGTCTTGCGCTGTCTGCGTCTTGTGGAACAGGATAATTTGATGACGTCGTATTTCTTGTCATCTGGAAGTACTCCTTTATCGCTGCATTTATGACCTACAAATGTAACATCATGCATGGAAACTGAACATTTTTCGATATACACCCATGATGAAAATAATAGATACACCAAAAAATTTTTGGATATTTTGTCATAACAAGTTAATTTTTGATATTTTTGAAAAAACTGGATGGTAACTTTAAGAACGCAATCTGGCAATGTGATGTATGCCAAAAAAAATTTTATATTTCCCCCCAAATTTATGGTAGTCACAATTAATTGAAAATAGCCTGCTCAAAATAATAGGTACACTTGATTTCTTCAGTCTGAAAAAATATTTTAGAACACGAAAGGTTTCTTTTATTGTTATAAAATAGTAAGTATTCTTCACACAGATGTTAAAAGTAAAAAAAAAATTATAAATATCCTATATATTTGGGTTTTTGTTAAATTTTGGGTGCCACGCTTCTTCGCCCAAATTTGTAACTCCCGTATATCAAATACTAGAGACTTGTGCATTGGCACATACATACATATGGATAACATGATCACGCCCAACAAGTTTGATCAAAATCGTTGCTCTAGAAAAAAGTTATTAAACATTTAATTAGCCCTCGGTATTGTATGTCCGAGTGCTACGTCTGGGCAGTCACCTTTTCTTAGTGTGAACGTGGTGTGCACTGATTTTTGAGTGTTCACAGCGATGCTCCAGCGTTTGTGCCATCTATGGAGCTCGTGTAGGTACGTTTGCATCTTAATGGAGGCAACATGTGGCGACTTGTTCCGACTGAGAATAGCGGTATCATCAGCATATGTGGCGATCAGCATACCATTATTGGATGGAGGTAGCGGCATGTCAGCGGTGAACAGAGTGTACAATATAGGGCCAAGTACGCTGCCTTGGGGCACACCTGCTCTGACGGAACGAGTCGACGATGTTGCTTGCCCTTTTACCACTTGAAAAGTTCGTTCCGCTAGATATGAAGCCAATATCTTGAAGGAGGAACTGGGTAGAGTGTCTTTTATTTTCTTTAACAGTCCCAGATGCCAAACTCGGTCGAATGCCTGCTTGATGTCTAGAAATACTGCACTGCAGTATTCCTTTTCTTCGAACGCGCCTAATATGTGTTGGACCACTCGGTGTATTTGTTCTGGCGTGCCGTGCTGTCTCCTAAATCCAAATTGGTGATCTGGTATAGCGTTTCTTTCTCTCAGTTCGTTCAGCAGTCTACTCATCAAAATTCTTTCGAATATTTTGGAGAGTACCGGTAGCAAGCTGATTGGTCTATAGGAAGTTATTTCCTTTTCGGGTTTGCCAGGTTTCGGAATCATGACTATTTCAGCACGTTTCCAGCAAGCTGGAAAGTGTTGAATGCGAAGTATGGCGTTGCACAGAACTACGAAAAAGTCAATGGTTGAACTTGGCAGGGCCCTAAGTACTTTGCCATCTATACGGTCAGATCCCGGCGCTTTTTTAACTTTTACCTTTTTTATAAGGTTGACGACTTCTTCCTTTGTGCATGGCTCGATTGCTAGAGATCCTGCAATAGAAGAGCTCACTATTTCTCGTATGTCTTCTAGTTCTGCTGGACCAGTTGTTATCACCGGCGAGAATTGCTCCTCTAGGTGGTCAGCAAATGCCTCAGCTTGAGCTTCGTCTCCCATTAGCCACACTCCAGTAGCATTGCGAATAGGATGACGACGTAGTGGCTGTCTTTTAATATTGCGTGTATATCGCCACAGCTGCAATCACTCTGGACAAGAGACTGACGTACGGTGCTCACATAAGCCAGATGGTGAAGAGGTGCCAATTAAAATTAAAAAACTTGATTGGATGCTAAGGAGCGAGAGTAAACTGTCTCTCTTAAGCAAAAGGATTATTTATAACGCGATTGTGGCACCAGTGTTCACATACGCTATACCACTATGGGGATCAGCTGCCCAAACGCACATTAAAAAAGTGCAAATTTTGCAGAATAAAGCTCTAAGAAGATGGACCGGAGCAGAATGGTTCGTAAGAAACGCAACGCTTCATACCGACCTTAAGATGCCGACAATAGCAGAGCTCATAGGCAGACATAGTGCAAGGTACACGGACAGATTGGAAGCGCACCCAAACCAACTGGCATCTAATCTGGTCAACAACCGAAGTAGGAGAAGACTTAAAAGACTGCATCCCCTCGATCGTCGGGGAATTTAAATTTAAAAAAAAAAAAAAAAAAAAAAAAAACTACATATAAATTAGAATAATTATAACAGGCGTACCTGCCAAAAAACAAATGTTAAGGGAAAAGAGATAAATGCGCTATAGAGTCTCTGACAACAAGCAGCAAATTAAAAAAAAGTTCAGCATAAAAAAAAAAAAAAAAAACAAGTGAGAAAACTCTAGTCGGGGGTCCCGACTATTGTTTAACAATTGTTTAGCCAATAGCGCCATCTATGGTTCGATTGAATAGCGCCATCCATGTTTCGATCCAACTGAGCAGCTGATAATTCGCAAATCATAGCGCCATCTATTGGAAATATGTACCCTAAAACTTGCGGGTTTTAGAAGTTGCTAGATGCACGCAGCTCAATGTGTATGTGTGTATGTGTGCACATGTATAGGAAAACAGTTTGCTTTGCTTTGCTGGTCACGTGTTTGGCCGATTGGCCAAACGTTTTGTTTAATAACTTCTGCGCGAATTAATGGATTTGAATGAAATTTTCAGCTTATGTTCAACATATTTTATTACATTTTTTCCAATTTTTAAAAATGTAAACCCATTTATTTACTGGCTTTGAGTGCAACTAACCTCAATTTAAATATTTGGGGAAATTTGGAGCCGGTATCCAAAATTTAACAAAAATCAAAATTAGAGAAAATAAATATAAAACTTAAAAAAAATTAAAAAATTTGGGGACTCTAGCTATAAAGACGTGGGAGATATAATTTTATAACTAACATTCGATAATGTTTTTAATCGATAACAATAAAATTAAAATAGTTATCGACTTTTTTTAACAGATCGAGTGATCTTTTCGTGCTATTCACGGACCTACATAAAAAATTTCAAGTCTCTAGCTCTTATAGGTTCTGAGAACGACGCGTTCATACATACGGACAGACAGACGGACAGACGGACATGGCTATATCAACTCGGCTTGTCATCCTGATCAAGAATATATATACTTTATGGGGTCTGCCACGCCTCCTTCTACCTGTTACATACATACGCCCTCCAACAAAAACATTATACCCTGATTTTCCCATTTTCAATGGGTTCAAGGTATAAAAAAAAAACAAGTAAGAAAACTCTAGTCGAGACCGCTCGACTAGGGTATACCCTGAACCCTGCGAAGAACCGCAATTCCAAGCAATCTCCGTTTCTTTAATATACATAAGTATATATATGTTCATTACAAACAGAACATACACACACACATACACAGGCGCACACACACACAAGCGCCAGTCGTTGCGTCAGTTGTTCTTTGGCTGCTGTTTGCATGGCAATGTTATAGGAAATTAAATGTTTAATAACTTTTTTTCTAGAGTAACGATTTTGATCAAACTTGTTGGACGTGATCATGTTATTCATATGTATGTATGTGCCAAAGCGCAAGTCTCTAGTATTTGATATACGGGAGTTACAAATTTGAGGCGAAGGGGGCGTGACATCCAAAATTTAACAAAAACCGAAATTGCGTAAAGCTTACATAACACTAAATGCAAAATTTGAAGACTTCACCTAGAAAGATGAATTAGATAGAATTTTATAGCTTAATTTAGATTTTCGTTTTTAATCGATAACAAAAAAACGATAACAGTTATCGAATTTCTGAAACAAACTCGATCTTTTCGTGATATACAGGAACCTACATAACAATTTTCAAGTCTCTAGCTATTGTAGGTTCTGAGAACGACGCGTTCATACATACGGACAGACGGACAGACGGACATGGCTATATCAACTCGGCTTGTCAACCTGATCAAGAATATATATACTTTATGGGGTCTGCCACGCCTCCTTCTGCCTGTTCCATACATTTCAACAAAAACATTATACCCTGATTTCCCATTTTCAATGGGTTCAGGGTATAAAAAAAACATTTAATTTCCCATAGCATAGCAGCCAAAGAACAGCTGACGCAACGACTGGCGCTTGTGTGTGCGTGCGTCTGTGCGTGTGTGTGTATGTGTTGCTTGTAATGAACGTACATATGCATGTGTATATAAAAGAAACAAAAAATGCTTGGAATAGCGGCTCTTCGCAGGGTTCAGGGTATACCCTAGTCGAGCGGTCTCGACTCCCGACAAAGTGCCACCATGTAAATGGGCGTAATACTCTAACGTTTAGTTGAGCATATGACAACATCAGATATTGTATACACTACAATACGATGGGCATATGGTTATGTTGCATACAACATGCTACAACTACATACTGGACCAAGCATCAACCGATACTTGTTTGATGTATGCGTTCGTTTTCGGATTCACCGCTATATCTTCTCGGCTAACATTGTCCAAATATTTCGCCATATATGGGTCAACGAGAATCAGCGAAACTATCTACGAATCTTGTGGAGAAAGAATCCTGTGGAATCAGTGAAGCACTATCAGGAGCTTTCCACTGTAACCTATGGTACGTCCTGCGCACCATTCTTAGAGGTCAGGGTCTCATGACTACGTACTCAAATATCCATAAGCTGCTAGGATCCTGTTGGAGGACTTCTACGTTGATGATGTCTTGATAGGAGCACAAACTGAAGAGGAACTACTCCAACTGCGAGATGAACTAGTTCTTCTAATGTCTAAAGCACAACAAGAATTGGGGAAGTGGGTTTCAAACTGCAAACTCAGTAAAAACACAAATGAAAATCCATCTGCAAAGAATTTGGACACATCGCTTTAAATCACAGTCAATGTGCTGGGAATCCATTGCCATCCAGCAACTGACAAACTGGGATACAATGGTAATTTAAGCAGTTCAGCAGGCAGTGCAAAACGACTGGTACTCTCTGACGTTCCTCGAATTTTCGATCCGCTTGGGCTGTTGACACCAGTTGTCGTCCAGTTCAAGATTCTGTTCCAAGAGTTATGGCTACATGATTTGGATTGGGACACTCAGCTTCCATCAAACTTGGCACAACAATGGCAAAAATATCGAATGGATATCATGGCAATCGAGGAATTCAAGACGAAGCATTATGTTGGGTACAACTCAGATACTATGGAACTATATGCATTCTCAGATGCATCAATCAAGGCTTACGCTGCAGTTGTTTACTGTCGAGCTAGACACCCAGATGGCCACATGGAAGTGTCACTAATCGCTGCAAAATCACGTGTTGCACCACTCAAGAAACAATCTCTTCCACGTCTGGAACTCTGTGGAGCGCTGCTGCTGAGTCGACTTGTTGCGTCGATCAAAACTGCGCTGAAAGATATCAACATAACTGTACACCCACGGTGCGACTCAACCGTTGTCTTGGCGTGTTATCAAACACACCATCCAAACTAAAGGCGTTCATCGACATGCTTGGCATCATGTAAAAACCAAGGAAAATCCAGCAAATTGCGCTTCCAGAGGCATGCTTGCAGCAGATCTGCCCAACTGCAATCTTTGGTGGTTAGGACCCAACTGGCTACGTGATGAAAACTTTAACGTAGCCACCATAATCCCTGCACATTCGTCTCTTTTTATTCCAGATGAGCAATTTCAAGAAGAGGTAAAGACAACCACAATGCTAGCTGTGGCAGCTCATAAGGCTACAGTCTCTTTCATAGACGAATTCGGAGATCGCATCTCCTCTTGGACAAAATTGGTACGCATCGTGGCATACGTTCTATGGTTTGTAAGACGCAAGCGTTTCTCAGGCGCACTCACATTTGACGAAATAAGCGAAGCTTGCACATTATGCCTTCGCTGTGCTCAGGACACATTTCGACAGGAGCGTCAATTGCTGCTCGACAAGCAGCCACTGAGGAATGACTCCAAACTGCGCACACTCTCACCCATCATTGACGATCTTGGACTCCTGCGTGTGGGCGGACGATTAAGCAATTCGGGATTGGCATTTTGTACCATGCACCCAATCATACTACCGAAGAGTCATCGCATCACCAAACTTATCTTCGAGCTGAAACACGAGTAACATATAAGTTAACGTAAGAAGAGTCTCTGCAGTACAGTCGTCGATTGCGGTTCTTTTACCGCTACTTTGCATTCTTCTTTCGTCTTCTTTTTTGATCGCTACGTTTATTATTGCGCTTTAGTTTTAGTTTCATCTTTATAAGTTAACGTAAGAAGAGTCTCTGCAGTACAGTCGTCGATTGCGGTTCTTTTACCGCTAATTTGCATTCTTCTTTCGTCTTCTTTTGGATCGCTACGTTTATTATTGCGCTTTAGTTTTAGTTTCATTTTTGTATTCAAATAGACAAGTCGCTTCGCTGCGACAAATTAAAGAAAACAAATCGTTTTTTTTAACTGGCGCCCGAGCAGGGACCAGCGCGTACAATAGAATACCCAGTGTTGAATCATAGCTTAAGTTAGTGTAAGAGTATACGCAAATATTAGTTAAGAGACTTAAAGTGAAGTATTAGAGTTAAGCATGAATTCTCTTAGAATGTAAGCTAACATGCAAGCGCACAATTGTATTCGGCAGTGCAGCTGTCGCGAGCGACAATTCTATTCGCTTTCTTTCGTTCGTATGCACCGCACGCACGCTGCCAGCCTCTCCGCGCCGAACTGTCCAATAAATTAAATTTGCTGAACACACAAGTGTTTTTATTTAAATATTTGTTTTTCGATTTTTCATTGGCGCCCGAGCAGGGACTTTTCTTCGCGGTTGTCGGTCTAATTATTAGACATTTCGAGGTTTGGTGTGCGTGTGTGTTGGTTTCGGTTGAAGCAGCATAACTTTTTGGAGCTGCCCTTTCTCGAGCTGGAGCTAGAGGATTCTGGAGGTTATCAGCGCGGAATTGAAACCAATGCCCAGAATTGAGCCAATGAGCGACTCTTCTGATGACCAGGTAACAGTGCCAAAACGAATCGGTGCATAGAAATCAGTGCAGTTATATGTAACCACATACATCCATACATACTTGTATGCAGTCGCACTTAAAAAGACCCAAAATAACCTAAATTGTTGGCACAAGTGATATTCGTTTCGGCACTGATTTAATAATTGTGTTATTTGGTAGTGAATAGTCGAAGCAAACAGCAATAATAAATACATTGAAATTAACTCGTGCATTATTCATTTAATTATTTATTAATAATTCGCAAAATTTGATGTGGCTTATAACTGCGCATACATATATACATACATACATACATATGTGCACTTGCTGTTCTCTTGCGTTCTGCTGTTCGCTTTGATCGACGGTTATTCGGTGGTGGTTTTTTCTTTACCTTTGCTCTCACGTTCTCTTCCAAATTGGCACATAAGAAAAAGCGCGGGTCGCTGTACATACATACATACAGTTTGTGAATTTCGGTTTGCGTTGGTGTCAACGGTGCTTATACCGACATACATACATACGTACGCTGTTGTTGTTATAGTTGGTTGATCGCATCGTTTTGTCTGCCTATACCTAGATAAGCACTAGCAACATACATACATACACATGCGTATGCTAATTAACTGCAAGCCCTTTTAGTTGTTGTTGGTAAATTCGCTTTGGTGGTTACATACATACGTACGTGTTGTTGTTTATCAACTGTCAATTTGTGCTTGCGCTTGCATTTGGTGCAGCTGGTATTTCAACTATTTGAAGGGTCTGCGTAGTCAGTTTCTTGTTGTTTTTGCTGGTCAGCTGACTATTGACAGTACACTTACGTGCAGTCGAATAGGTCCGAATTCAAAAAAAAAATTAAAATAGTACACTTCTGTACATTCAAATAGAACAAAAAAATAAATAAATTTAATATGGCACAAAAAAGAGATCTTAATGAAACCGACCTGGTTGACGCAGGAGCTTGCTTTAGTGATCGTTTAAGTCAACTATTCGTTAAATTGGAAAAAGTAGAGAGCGATATCGAGAGACAACGGAGTTCACTCATAAATAAAATGGTGACTCCAAGTAAATTTGAAATTCAATGCCGGCTAGATATCCTCAACTCGTACATTTCGAAGGCTATGGATCTTCAGTCAGAGATCGATTCGATAGATCCTGACAATACTAGCCGCGCAACGCTTGAGGAAACGTGCATTCTGGCTCGATCGTCATATATGTCTGCCCTTAGTGCGTACCAGGCTTCTGAAACCGTGCCTCCACTTTCTCACCACTCTCACCTACCCAAACTTAAGTTGCCCAAGTTCACTGGTAAGCACTCGGAATACAGACAATTTATTGGTCTGTTCAATAGTTTAGTAGACTCCGATCGCTCGCTATCAAATATTGAGAAATTCAATCATTTGATTTCGTGCTTATCGGATGAGGCGTTGGGGACCATCAGAGCCTTCCAGGTCTCTGATGCTAATTACCCAAAGGCATTAGAGAGTCTGAGTCGAGTATACGACAACAAATGTCTTATTTTCTTTGACACTCTTGCCCAGTTGTTCGACATTGAGCCGATGTCAAAACCAACGGCATTCGGAATTAGAACAATGGTGGACTCGGTATCGGCAATTTTCGATTCGCTAATGTCAGTTGGGAATGAGGAAGATTTCGCTAACGCGATTTTAATACACATCGTCATGTCAAAGGTAGATCCTCATACGAAATCGAAATATGAGGAGCAACTGGACTATAATAAATTGCCAAAATGGGCCGATTGCGTTATGGCTTTGAACAGGCGATATCAGCACTTATCTGCTGAAGAAAGTTCAAAGTCCAGAATGAAGCAGAAATCCGACATGAAGTATGCAAAAAAGTCGTCATTTGCATGCACGAATGTCGAGAAGGAAATGGAACCCAAATGCAACTTTTGCAGTGCCAACCATATGATTGGAAACTGCCAGGGGTTCGCAGCATTGCCAGTTGACGAAAGATTCAATTTCGTGAAATCCAGTCAACTTTGTATTAATTGTTTGTACTCGGGACACAGAGTTTCCAGCTGCACTGCGTCAAAGTGTAGGGTATGTTCTCGCCCACATAATACTCTTCTGCATAAATACGCAGCCGCAGAGCAGCAAGTGCCCGCTCATCCTGCCCAAGTAAATCACGTGGTTAGCGAAGTCGATCAGGTGCTCCTGGCAACGGCACTTGTAACTGTGAAAGACAGATTTGGTCAGAATCAAAGCGCTCGAGCGCTGTTAGACTCCGGTTCTCAGGTAAATTTTATGACAGAAAGTCTGGCTCAAGCCTTGCGGCTCCAACGCAAGAGCAAGTCCTTGACCGTAACATCGGTGGGACAATCGAGTCTGGTAGCGAAAGGCGAAGTATCGACAGTAGTGTCATCGCGGGTATCGGCTCATCATTTTAGCGCCGATTTCTGGGTGCTGAGGTCGATTTCGAGCAGACAGCCTGACTATGATCTTCCCATTCGTCGGTGGAAGATTCCGTCAAGCATAGAGTTGGCTGACCCGGAATTCCATAAACCCCAGCGAATTGATCTGCTGCTGGGAGCTGACTCATTTTTCGACCTATTGTGCACTGGACAAATTCGATTGGCAGAAAACGGTCCATTGCTGCAAAAGACACTGTTCGGTTGGGTAGCGTCCGGGCGATGCAAGAAGATGCATACCCAAAGCCCTGTTTGCTGCGCCGTGATGAGTCCTACGAACGATGATAGGCTGGAAGCTCTGGTAGATAGATTCTGGGAGCTGGAAGCTATCCCAGAGATAAACGAATTGACAAGGTATTCTGCAGAGCACCTTGCGTGTGAGAAAAAATTTAAAGACAGTGTTCATCAACTCTCGACAGGACGGTTTGAGGTTAGCTTGCCGTTTAAGACTGATCCGCAAGTGTTGGGCTCTTCCTTTGAAACAGCGAGAAGACGGTTTCTCGCATTAGAGCGTAGAGTTTCCAAGGATTTGGAACTTAAAGAAATGTACATGAGTTTTATGAACGAGTATCTCGACCTGGGTCACATGTCTCTGTTAGGTACAACAGTTCCACCAGGACCACACTACGTCATTCCACACCAGTGCGTCCTGAGACCTGAAAGTAGTTCCACTAAGCTTCGAGTAGTGTTTGACGCGTCGTGTAAGACTACATCGTCACACTCTCTGAATGAATTGCTCATGGTGGGTCCTACTATTCAGAGGGATCTTATTTTGTCGCTTCTAAGGTTCCGTCTGAGCCGATATGCCCTCACGGCAGATATCAAAAAGATGTATCGTCAAGTGAGCATATCCCATGACGATCGACGATTTCAGCTAATTGTTTGGCGTGAAAATCCATCAGATGAGCTTCAAGTTTATCAATTAAACACGGTGACTTATGGAACTGCGTCCGCACCGTTTTTGGCCATCAGATGTTTGCAGGAGCTGGGTTTGAGTCATAGGGACACCCACGCTCTTGGTTCAGAAATCATTTGTAACGATTTCTACGTCGATGATATGCTTACGGGAGCTGACGACATCGAAACGTTAAAAAAGATATGCAAACAAGTGCCCGAAATTCTCGAATCGGGCGGTTTTCAATTGGCAAAGTGGTTTTCAAACCATCCACATTTTGTAGAAGAAGGCGGAAATGAGAAACTTCTAAGTTTCAATGATGCCGATTCGACTAAAACGCTTGGCATGAGGTGGACACCAAGATTGGATACTTTCCAGTATCACTTGGACGATAGCTTTACCCAGTTAAGTCCCACCAAGCGCAATATTCTGTCAGTGGCTGCACGCATGTTTGACCCACTTGGCTTGTTGTGCCCAATTAGCATACGGGCAAGAATTCTGCTTCAGGAGCTGTGGCGCATGCAGTTACCGTGGGATGATACACTTCCCATGGAACTACATAGCAGATGGGATAAGTTCAAGGAGAATCTTCTAGAACTAGATAGAGTTCAAGTCCCCAGATACGCTCACGCCAGCCCCAATGCAAGCATACAAGTGCACGGATTTGCGGACGCATCCAGTCAAGCTTATGGCTGCTGCATCTACGTTCGGGCTAACGATGGTACCAACACCGTCTGCCGGTTGCTAACGGCAAAGGCAAAAGTCGCTCCACTCAAAACCAAGTCCATTCCCAGACTTGAACTGTGTGCGGCTTATATGTTAGCGCAACTGTGGTCCTCCATAAAGCACATGTTGGATCGATGTCGAATCGAGAGTGTGAATTTCTGGACTGATTCAGAAATCACACTACATTGGATTAATACTTCCCCTTCGTTATTAGCAACATTCGTAGCCAATCGAGTTGCAGGCATCCAAGAGATGTCACCTAAAGTATCTTGGAGGCATGTACCAACATCAAGCAATCCAGCTGATTTGGCGTCGAGAGGGTGTGACGTTCAAGAAATATTACAGTCGATTTGGTTCGAAGGCCCTCCATTTCTTTGCGACGATGAAAAAGAATGGCCTCACAATGAACACTTTGAGATACCGAAGGAGTTAAAAGAGAGTGAGGTCAAAAAGTCAGCACTTGTCTGCTTACTTAGCAGCTCAAGTTGGTTACCTGAATTTGTGTCCCGATTTTCGTCATGTCGCAAATTGGTGCGAATAGTTGCGTACATGTACAGATTCGTTTCAATGTCGAAACAAGAAACACGAACTGTCGAACTAGGACCAAGGGAATTAAATTTCGCTTTTCTAAAACTGCTGGAACTAGTTCAGCGAGCAGAATTCAAGGTGGAATATGAGAATTTAAAAAAAGGTAAAACGGTGCACCCAAGCTTGCAATCACTGACTCCATTTATTCATGAGTCAGAAGAGTTTGGAAGGCGAGTTTCGTTAATACGAGTAGGAGGCAGACTAGTGAATGCACCGCTAGATTATGACGCTAAATTCCCTGTCCTCATGCCACTTGAGAGAGTTGCACATCGGCAATTGTCACGCAGGAGCAAAGACGATGATCGCTTTACTCAGGCAGAGGATGTGACTCGTGAATGCTCGACGGGAATGCACTCAGATAGTTCGGAAATGCGTCCATTGTTTCAGGTATAAGCCGAAGTTAATGGAGCAAATCATGGGAAATTTGCCGGCCGACCGATTTGCCGCGGTTCGGCCATTTAATGTTTGTGGGGTAGATTTTTGTGGTCCAGTCAACGTCTCGCTGAGGATTAGAGGACGAGCCCCAATTAAAATGTATATTGCCGTGTTTGTTTGTTTTGCTTCGAAGGCTGTTCATTTGGAACTTGTAGCCGACTTGTCCACTAACTCGTTCTTATGTACTTTGAACAGCTTCATCGCGCGACGTGGCATCCCCGTCCGGCTATACTCGGACAATGCGACGAATTTCGTGGGGGCGAACAACCAGCTCAAGGAGCTGCAAGACGCCTTCAACCGCCAGCAAAGCAAGCTGCAGCTGTACGCAGCGGAACGAGGGATGGAGTGGAGGTTCATCCCTCCGAGAGCGCCGCACTTCGGAGGACTGTGGGAGGCGGCGGTGAAGTCAGCCAAGCATCTCCTCATGCGCCAAATAGGCAGCGCGTCGCTGACGGAGAGCGAGGTCCGAGGGCATCTGGCAGACGTGGAGGCCATCCTCAATTCCAGACCTCTAACGCCACTAGGCAGCGATCCCAGCGACGGAGAGGCGCTTACCCCAGGCCACTTCCTCATAGGACAGCCGCTTCGTTCGCTGCCGCAAGGATTCGAGCAGGAGAGACAAAGCAGAGGAACTTCGTTTTGTCACAGGTGGCAGCTGCTGTCCACGCTCAGACAGCGCTTCTGGCAAGCGTGGTCGAGGGACTACATCCACAGTCTGCAGCAGCGAGGGAAGTGGCAGGAGGCGCACGACAACGTCACAGTTGGGGATCTCGTCCTGATCCACGAGGACAACATGCCTCCCCAGCGGTGGACAACAGGCAGAGTCGTGGAGGTAACTCCAGGAGGCGACGGGCGAATCAGGGTCGTTGGCGTTAAGACCAGCATGGGCATCGTGAAGCGCCCAATAGCGAAACTGGCCCGGCTACCAGTAGGTTGAAGGCGATCCCTTCAAGGTGGCCGGTGTTGAATCATAGCTTAAGTTAGTGTAAGAGTATACGCAAATATTAGTTAAGAGACTTAAAGTGAAGTATTAGAGTTAAGCATGAATTCTCTTAGAATGTAAGCTAACATGCAAGCGCACAATTGTATTCGGCAGTGCAGCTGTCGCGAGCGACAATTCTATTCGCTTTCTTTCGTTCGTATGCACCGCACGCACGCTGCCAGCCTCTCCGCGCCGAACTGTCCAATAAATTAAATTTGCTGAACACACAAGTGTTTTTATTTAAATATTTGTTTTTCGATTTTTCACCCAGTTTCTAAGTGCGTAATCGGTATAACAATATAGCCCCAAAGTGTTCATACGTTTTTACCGTCGCTGGTTCAAATAATTCTCGCAGTGAAACTCCCATAAATTCATTTGTGGCTGCGAAATTATTAAAATTAGGCACGACAATTAAACAATTATTAAGTGCCAAAACAAACAGCGCGACAATAAAACAATTATTAAGCGCCAAACAATAAAAAAATAATTAAAGCACAACAATAACGCAACTATTACGTGCCAAGCAGCAACCGTCAAGGCTATAAGACCCGCTCCTAGCCAACCACTGGATGAAGTGAAGGCCCCGAAACCTGAGTAGGACAACACGACACCAAAAAGGAGATTTTCGACCTTCCGCAGAGGATGACCACAGCTGCTATAATATTGCAAGTTAAAATAAGAAAAAGTAATCAAAAATAGAATTAAAAGAGAGAAAAAAAATAATAATAATAAATAAATAAAAATTAAATATTTGTGTTAAAGATAGAAATAGATCAAATAAGTAATCAAAAACAAAATTAGATAAGTAAATAAGAAAAAAAAAAAAAAAAAAATTATAATTACAGTTAATCATGGCAAACCCAAATAACTTAATAAGACCATCATTGCTGTCCGATGATGCGTCATCCTCCAGACCAACACCCCCCAATAACGACCAAATGACTATAGAGCAACTAACACAACTAGTTTCGAAAATTGTCATCGAGACTCTAGCAAAAAACAATACAGCCGAATCACCCAAACCAAGCCCTTTCGACGCCCCAGACGTATCAATCAGACCCGAATATAGTAATAGAATATCTGAATTAGACAAGGTACCAGATATAGTCAAAGGCTTAAGAGAATTCAATGGAAATCCAGCTGAGTTTAGCTCCTGGAAGAAGAGTGTTGACAGAATAATGGAAATTTATACCGGACAGGAAGGAAGCCCTAAATATTTCGGCATCCTTCATACAATAAGAAACAAAATAACCGGACTAGCAGATACAGCATTAGAATCTTACAACGTACCACTCAACTGGAGTGCCATTACCAAATGCCTGACTTTACATTACGCTGATAAGAGGGATATTACAACCCTAGAATATCAGATGACTGGACTGACTCAAGGTAATCAATCTGTTGAAGAATTCCATTCAGACGTTTATAAACATTTATCACTCATTCTTAACAAAGTGGGTTGTATGAATGTGACCAAAGAATCTGAGCGATTACTAACCAAAGTATATCGTGATAAGGCACTTGACACTTTCGTAAGAGGTCTCCAAGGTGATCTTCCTAGACTTCTAGGAATTAAAGAACCCACCGACTTGCCACAAGCCCTTCATTTATGCCTCAAGTTAGAAAATCAAAAGTATGTCGCCTCCCAAACCAACCAAAAAGGCCGTATGCAATCATTCCGAGCTCCTCCAATAACACAAAATAACATGCCACGTCAACCAATTCAATCTTATAGACCAAACCCCAGTTTTCAACAAAATAAAACAACACCTTATGGACAGCAGTTCAGGCAACAGCCAAGTTACACCTTCCCAATAGCACATCCTCGTCCGTCCGGACAACAATTCTCTCAACAGCCAAACTACAGTTATCCTGTAGCACCCCCTCGTCCGTCTGAACCAAAACCTTACCCTCGTCCTGAACCTATGGACGTAGATAAGTCTATACAAACAAAGCAGGTTAATTATGTCAATCGCCCAAATTTCGATATGGGAAAACGACCTCCATACAACACAGGACCAGAATTAAAAAAACCACGAAATTATAATATAGAAACAGCCGAAGAGAACGAAAATCAAACTCACATAGAAGAACAAAGACAGGCGGAATTGGAACAATACGGTAACGAACACTATGCAGACGTAGAAAATCTAGCCGACAACTCACCACACGAGTACGAATACTCGGCTGAAGATTACCAAGTTGGACATTCAGACATACATTTTTTAGAATAAAGTCCTCCTCACTTCCATACTTTGAATGCAAGCTTGGAGGAGGAAAGACCTTGAAAATTTTAATTGACACTGGCTCGAACAATAATTATATCAAACCAAATTTAGTAAAAAACCCAAAAGAAAATATAGAACCATTCGATGCAATCTCTGTAGGAGGTAACATAAAAATAACACAGCACATAGAAGCAAATCTGTTTGACATTAAGGACGTAAGAATTAAATTCTTTCTACTGCCGACTCTAAAATCATTCGATGCCATTCTAGGAAACGATAGTCTTAAGCAGCTAAATGCAGTAATCTTTTCTAACAACAACATTATGACTCTAAAAAACAAATACAATATTCCCATCAAAGAAAAACGAATACAAGCAGTTAATAATTTAAACATTAGAACTGAACACATGTCTAAAGAACAACTCACTAGCATTACAAATTTAACAAAGAAATTCTCGAGTTTATTTTCAAAACCCAATGACAGATTATCATTTGCCACCTGTGTCCAAGCAGAAATAAGAACCACCTCAGACGCTCCAATTTATACGAAATATTACCCTTATCCCATGTCTTTACAAGGAGAAGTAGAAGCACAAATACAAAAACTGTTAGACGACGACATAATACGCCCCTCTCGTTCTCCATATAACTCTCCTGTAATAATAGTACCAAAAAAGTTAGACGCATCTGGCGAAAGGAAATATAGATTAGTCATTGACTATAGGAAGTTAAATTCCATAACCATCGCCGATCGGTATCCCATACCAGAAATAAACGAGGTATTAGCACAGCTAGGGGACAACAAAATATTCTCCGTACTTGATTTGAAAAGCGGATTTCATCAGATCCTATTAAAAGAAAAAGACATAGAGAAAACTGCCTTCTCCATAAAAAATGGAAAATATGAGTTTAAACGACTCCCCTTTGGTTTGAAAAACGCGCCATCCATATTTCAAAGAGCCTTAGATGACATACTAAGGCAACACATAGGAAAAATCTGCTATGTGTACATAGACGACATAGTCGTGTTCAGCAAAGATGAAAAATCCCATCTAGATCACCTCGAAACAATATTCCATACGCTCCACGAAGCTAACATAAAATGCCAAATAGACAAATGCGAATTTTTTAAAACTAGAGTAGAATTTTTAGGTTTTGTTATTTCAGATAAAGGCATAGAAACTAACAAAAAGAAGGTAGAAGCAATTGCCAACTATCCACCACCAAACACGCTTAAACAACTTCGGTCATTTCTCGGCCTATCCGGCTACTATCGCCGTTTCATCAAAGATTATGCAAAACTAGCAAAACCTCTCACCTCGTTGTTACGTGGTGAGGACGGCAGAATATCAAAGCAAGCTTCAAATAAGATATCCATAAAATTAGATTCAGTTGCCCTAGAGGCATTTAATAAATTGAAAAGTTCATTAATATCAGACGATGTTATTCTCAAATATCCCGACTTCAAAAAAGAATTTCACCTGACTACCGATGCATCGAATCACGCAATCGGTGCAGTTCTCTGCCAAGACGGACACCCTATTTCTTTCATATCTAGAACATTGTGCAAAGCAGAAGAAAATTACGCAACAAATGAAAAAGAAATGTTAGCTATCGTTTGGGCTCTAAAGTCCCTCAAGAATTACCTTTACGGAAATTCAAAAGTCAAAATATTCACAGACCACCAACCTCTTACACATTCCCTTAGTAGTTGGCATGGGAACGCCAAAATTAAAAGGTGGAAGGCAATCTTAGAAGAATACGACTACCAGCTAGTTTATAAGCCAGGTAAAGAAAATATAGTCGCCGATGCATTGTCCAGAACCCCTAACCAATTAAATAACCAAATAAATTCAATGACAGCCACCATTCATAGTGCAGATAGTTCAAGCCATCATTTGATACCAAGCCTTGAAGCCCCTATCAACGTTTATAAGAATCAAATCATAATTGCAAAGGAAAACAAAGAAACTTACGAATTTAGCATTCCGTTCCCCACCTTCCATAGACACTACATCGCGAGAGAACAATTTTCAGAAACCGACCTTATCAGCTTACTAAAAAAGTACTTAAACCCATCCGTTATAAACGGAATTCTCACAACTGAAGACATCATGGCCAAGCTACAGAATATCTACCCGTCTCACTTCAATACTTTCAAAATACGATTTTCACAGAACAGAATTATAGATTTAGAAAAAGACTCGAATCAAGAGGAAGAAATATTAAAAACACACAATAGAGCACATAGAAACGCATACGAAAACCAAAAACAGATCGCGGAAAAGTATTACTTCCCAAGAATGAAAGCCAAAATTACAAACATAGTGAAACAATGTAAGGTTTGCAAAGAAGAAAAATACGATAGACGACCAACAAACCCAAGTCTGAAGGAAACACCGATACCCGAGTATCC
Source organism: Drosophila paranaensis (assembly GCA_035047545.1). Taxonomy (NCBI): domain Eukaryota; kingdom Metazoa; phylum Arthropoda; class Insecta; order Diptera; family Drosophilidae; genus Drosophila; species Drosophila paranaensis. The sequence goes on from JAWNPL010000040.1 coordinate 241,649, forward strand.
TGGCCACATCATTCATATAGACATTTATTCTACCGAAAAGCACCTCGTGCTCACTGCAATAGACAAATTCTCAAAGCTTGCGCAAGGTAGAATTATAAAATCTAAAGCTATAGAAGATATCAGACAACCATTACATGAAATACTTTTCTACTATGGAGTACCAAAATTTGTAGTAGTAGATAACGAAAAATCACTTAATTCGGCTTCCATCTCTTTCATGATGAAAGATCAGCTCAACATTGAAGTATTCAAAGTACCACCATATAAGAGTTCAGTAAACGGGCAGATAGAACGACTACACTCCACTTTATCAGAAATAATGAGATGTCTTAAAAGAGAACGAAAAGATAGAAACTTCGCAGATCTCCTGCAAAGAGCTATTTACGAGTATAACAATTCCATACATTCAGTCACTAAACAACGCCCACTAGATATTTTCTTTGGCAGAAAGATTACAACAGACCCCGAACAATTCGAACAAGCACGCAAAGATAACATAACAAAGCTAAAAGAACAACAGACCAAAGATTTAAAATATCATAACCAATCTAGAAACCCTATACTAACCTACAAAACTGGACAGATAATTTACGTAAAAATCAACACACGACTAGGATCTAAACTTTCCCCCAGATACAAAAAAGAAATAGTTAAAGAAGACAACGGCACAACCATAAAAACAGAGTCAGGAAAAATAGTACATAAAAGCAATATTAAAAATGACTTTTCTCTACAGGATACTGGGAGTAATCCCAATACAGGCACGAGTGGAAATGACTAATTATATAAATAGTCACATACTCACCCTTCATGACGGATTAGGTAACTAGCTCCTCAACCAGGATAATTCATTTGATAGACGTATTACAACTAAAAAAAAAAAGCTTTGGACAAACTTGCGAATCACATAGACATAGTCGCTATAGAAGATAACCTAAATAAACTCATTCAGAATACTAACCAACAAACCATCATAAACACACAATTTCAACAACGAATAAATAATTTCACTTAAATTAACAATATTTTAACTAACGCCATTCAAAAACATTCGTACCCTACTAACAATTTAGATACTAACATACAAATACAAATCCGTCTGACTAAAGAGGAAATAACAAACATAAAATACGCCATACAATGGGCTAAACTAAACATAGCAAACAGCATCCTTTTAAATGATAAAGATTTAGGCCTAATACAAAAACAAATAAATAAAGCCGAAATAGATCTAACAATAGAAGAGATGCTAGAGTTAGCAGACGTATCCGTCTTACGTAATAATACCATAATCTTATATGTTGTCAAAATTCCAAATCTAGAAAATATAAATTATGAGAATATAATTATTAGACCTATAGTTAACGACAATACAATGTAAACTTACAATTCAAAGAAATTTTCAAACATAAAAACACAATGTTAGGATTAAGAAACAGCTGTATAACTTATAACAACATCAAAATTTGTAATCAAAAAGACTTAATAGATTTAAGAGAAAACGAAATTAATGTTAGGAAAAGATGCAAAATGCGACTACAGCAGCGCAGACCACATCGAAAGCTTAGAAGAAATCCAAGAAGACATCATACTACTTTACAACTTCCAAGGCATAATAAAGTGGGAGGACACCGATCAAAAATTCCAAGGCACTTTACTGATAATATACCACAACTGCTCCATCACGATCAATGACCGAATATTCTCCAATACAGAAGAAACACGAATTTTCAATCCACCAACATCCCGTTTTTTCTGACACTTGAGGACAACTGTCAAATTGAGGGTGGAAGAGTTAACGTAAGAAGAGTCTCTGCAGTACAGTCGTCGATTGCGGTTCTTTTACCGCTACTTTGCATTCTTCTTTCGTCTTCTTTTTGATCGCTACGTTTATTATTGCGCTTTAGTTTTAGTTTCATCTTTATAAGTTAACGAAAGAAGAGTCTCTGCAGTACAGTCGTCGATTGCGGTTCTTTTACCGCTAATTTGCATTCTTCTTTCGTCTTCTTTTGGATCGCTACGTTTATTATTGCGCTTTAGTTTTAGTTTCATTTTTGTATTCAAATAGACAAGTCGCTTCGCTGCGACAAATTAAAGAAAACAAATCGTTTTTTTTAACTTATACATCCAGGTGTTTCAGCACTCTTTGTCATTGTGCGGCAACGCTGCTGGATATTGGGCGCCAGAAACCTAATACGAAAGATCATACACGACTGTTTGAAATGCTTTCGACAGTGACACCACACATCACAACAATTCATGGCTGATCTACCAGCAGTCAGAGTGACACAAGCCTTTCCATTCGAAAACACCAGCTGTGACTACGCCGGACCCACAAGGGACGCAACCCACGCAAGGAGAAGAGCTACATATGGCTGTTTATATGTTTGGCTATTTCTGCACTTCACTTGGAATTAGCTACTGATCTCAGCACGGAAACCTTTTTGGCAGCACTGCGTCGCTTTATATCACGCCGTGGCAAATGTTCTCGCATGTATAGCGACAATGGACGAAACCTTGTCGGCGTTAAGACAGCGCTAAATGAAATGGAGCAGCTGCTAGCATCACAGACGCACAACAGCATCGTATCACAAACACTGGCCAATGATGGAATCAAGTGGAACTTTATCCCAAATGGGAATCTGCTGTGCGCTCAGTCAAATTGCATCTTAATCATGTTCTTGGCAGCGCAACTCTGACATTTGAGCAGCACTTTATTGGCTCAAATAGAGGTAGTGATTAACTCTCGTCCACTGTACACAACCCCGGACACAGACGTATCATATCTATCACCAGCTTACCTTCTTATACGTCGACCATAAACTCTGGTTCCAGAAATCTTTATCCAATCCCAGCAAACAGATTGCATTACTGGCAGCAGTCTCAAGCGATTCTGCAATGTTTTTGGAAGAAGTGGTACATGGAGTATCTTACTACTTTACAACAGCGTCCTAAATGGAATATTCAAACATTTCTTCTTTCGAAATGAAAATATCCAAACATTTCTTCTAGAGACATCGTTTTGATCAAGGAAACAACCACACAACCTTCCACTTGGATACTGACAAGGGTCATGGAGGCATACCCTGGATTGACGGACTGGAGAGACAACTCGCCCAATTACCAAGATAGCCACGCGACCTAACTCAGAAACCAATGTTTCAGCGACTGGCGGGATGTTGAGAAACGCATCGATTTAAATTCAATCGATTTTTCTTCTTCTTAGGTTTTGCCATTCTTTAATTGCTAATAGTTGCGAAATAGGAAAATACTTTGCAACATTCTTTCGTAACATGAAATTCCTATTGCGGCTTAGTTTTTAAATTGACAACAGAGAAGAGCAGACGCGCATAAGGCGGTCTGCAATTCAATAAAAATAAGCGAAAAGAAAGAACCAGCCTTCTTTATTCCTTAACACCACCTATTATCACAAATGTCTCACTACACAATTTTAGTAAACCCAACACAGCACCAGAAATTTACCAAAAAATGTTCTTAGACTAAAAAGACAAACACAAAAAACACAAGTACATATTTACAGACGGCTGACTACAATACAACACTGCAACGTTTGCCATCACCACCGAAACTGTAATCCCAAAAACAGGCATCCTACCAAACTGTTCGTCGATATTTTCAACAGAAACGATAGCTATTATTGAAGCTATAAAGTTAATAAAAAAAAAACACATAAGAACGTTGCGGACGCAACCGACTGCGAAATACTTTTTCACGTCCTAGCACCCTACAAATGTATTTATCGAATTATATTTGAAAAATAATCTTCAATCGCCACTGTCGCCGCTCAAATTAGCTGCAGATTAAAACTTTTCATTGGATGTGGCCAGACAGTTTCAATTTGGATAGAAGATTAGAGCCCTTACCTTAGCAAAAACACGCACCTAATTCGAGAGAGATGGCATCTCTCAAAATAAGAGAGGTGGCAACTCTCAAAATGAGAGAGGTGGCAACTCTGAAAATGAGATAGAAGTTCGTTGGCAAGCGTAGAGGTGTGGGCTCGTACCCCGGTGCGGTCATCATGATATTTTTGGTTTTTTGCTTTATTTAGTTATTTTGTGTTAATAAAACTTTTGGCAACCAAACGACAATGTTAAAGGTCACAAAGTCATTATGTGGCGAGTTATTGGCTCAGTAGCTGTAGCATCCAATATTGAAGCTTCTAGCACCAAAACTGTGTGAGGTATAAGCTGATATTAGTTGCCACGCCCCCTGTGGGCGTAGATATATCCGCCATAACTTTTCGATTGTGGGATGTTAACCCGAGTATAAATACTAAGTCCCAAGTCTCTAGCGTCAAAATAAAACACAATTAGAAAATCTCTATATATTCAGATCCGACTTTCCACGCCCGTAGTAGACGTGCCGATAAAAATTTTTGGGCGATGCCAAATTTGGTCGTTATAGCTTGAAGACTTTAGAAGATATAGTTTGACCCAATTTACCACGCCCCCAATGGACGTAGATATATCCACCATAGCTTTTTGGTCTTGGGAAGTCGACGTGAGTGTCCAAATCTCAACTCCCTTTCCCTTCTGGAAGTAGTGTTTCTGAGATACAGGAAAATTCGTATCGGGAAAATCTTGACACTTTATCTGACGAGAGTATACTCGTGTAAATATTCCAAATTTCAAGTCTCTAGCTTCAATAGAGTGGAAATGGTTGCGTTCATACGGACAGACGGACAAACGGATTTTGCACAAAACCAATATACTATTTCACTTCGTAAAAAAGAATAATAAGAAAGGTTATTTTATAATATGGTCAGCCATCACATCCAAAAACCACGTCAACATCAACAATTACTATCCCTACACACAGGATCGTAGATTGCCGTGAGGAGCACTCCGGCTATACGAACGGTCATCCTCTGAGCCGTCTAGGGGTTTCTGAGCACTCAAGGAAACGCCAGGATACGCATTATATTCTCCAGCAGTTCGCTTGGATCTCCTACAGCTGGATTTCGCTCGCCAGCGCACCTAGACTGATTGTCAAAGACTCACGCTCTTCCGCACGGCTACACTCACGTACCTCTCACTGCTGTTCCAAAATATGCCGCTCCTAGCACTTATTGCCGGCCGCACCAATGTACTTACTTATGTGTTGCAGCATCCTGTATCCATGTTGTGTTGCGGGATATGCGTCCAGGATATCCCTCTTGAATATCCTTGTTTTAGTCCCACGATGTGCTTTGATGTCCTTGATGTCCTTCGTTGTCCCTCGCAGTCCTTTTTCTAGATTTATCACTCGCGTTTGACAACCGGCACTTTCACTTATGGGCACTTTTAATTATCACTGACTGACCCAGTCAGTCTCTGTGCGGAACACTTTTATATGTCTGCACGTCCGCCCATATAAATGCACAGCAAATATAGGTTGAGACGTGCCTACATATAATTTCATAACATTTTTAGCAAGCGATATTCAATAAAACTTTTCAGATTTCCCTGGCGTTCTCGCAGACAACCTTCTTTGATGCCCCTCTGGCCATGCTCCTCCAGTCGCTGCAGGTGATGCTACTGTTCCTCTCCACGCACCGCCAGCCACCCGGCTGTGTTGTGACTGTGTGTTGGCTGTAGTGGCGGTGTCGTGTCTGGGCGAGATTTGCTAGGCTGCGACGCTGGCGAATGGATGATCTCGTCCTCGGGCACTTACTGATGGGTATGAAGGGCCCACTAAAAATTTCGGTACGGCAGACAACGTTCGTGAGCTGGTTGTGGTGCGTCGACACTCTGGCACCGGCCAGTCTGTACAGCTCAATCCTTATCCGCACACAGCTGCGGCGGGGTTGATAGTCAGTGCGCGAGGATCGGCATTTTACCTCCATCCGGTGCCCTAGCTCTAGCAACCAGAAACTCCAGCCACGTAGCAGAAGTCTATCGCGTTGAAATTTCCAGCAAGCCTTTTTCCGTAGATCTGCAAGTACTCCAGACGTGCTTGTATCTCCCACGTCCCTGTCATCTCACGTTGCTGCCTGATGGACTGCCGCCTACACGCCCTTTTATAACCTCTGCCGCCACGCTGCTGGCGCTGTGGGCGTCAGCACCTAACGAATCCTGTGCCCTCCTTTTCTCTCTTTCTAGTGCAAGGAATACTCTTCCCAACACCCAGCCTCACTGTCTTGCTATCGCCTAATTCGTGCCTCTGCTCTTTTGCCTTTGGGTGCCGCATATAGTTGTTGCTGCCAGTTTTTCATATGTGCGCTATGCTCGTGCGATGCACTTGTTGTTGTTGTCTAGTTGTTCACTCGCTCTCAGCATGCGTTTCGCTTCGCGTTCGAGACACCAGATTCGTCTCGTGCGTAGCGATCGCCGCTCAGCTGCCTAAGTTGATTGGCCTCTGTGCAAGGCCTTTGAACCCCTAGCCCTTCGCTTAACTTGAGGGTTTGTGTGCGTTTCGTAAATGCGTGAGCGTACGCGAGTCAATGTGTGTGGTGGTGTCCGTTTTGTTTGGCTTTTTTTCCGCTCGCCTTCGTGACCCGCGCTGTTGTTTGTTGTTGTTTGCAACGCCGCTCTCTCCCTATTACCATCACAGTTATAGTTGACACTGTTGCTGTTTGTTTGGAGCGGGTTCGCTACAGTAACAGCTCACACTGTTGTTATTTGTTCTGGAACGGGCTCGCTACAATTACAGCTGACACTGTTGTTGTTTGGTGGAATAATGTTCCAGCGGCGATTGTTGTTGTTTAAGCATCATCAATATAATATAATGCTATAATATTATTTCGCAAAAATGTTATAGCATTTCCAGCAAGCTTCATAAATCTAGGTGGAAACAAAAACAACAATACACATAGCTAAGTGTATTCACACTCTCCCTTTCTTCTTTTTTAAATAGTGGACCGCCTCTGCCTGATATGGCTTCAGATCGGCCACATGAGCTGTGCTGCTGCGCTTATCCGCTTTGATTCGGTAGATGACTGGCGAGATAAAGCAGACCTCAGTATAAGGTCCTCCGTATCGCGGAGCCAACTTTGGTGTCACCGCCTCAGGTTGTAATGCCAGATTTCGCCTAACAATCTGGAACACTTCGGCCAATTTGGTGGCTCTCTGAGTGGATGCTTGTATTGCCTGGCCTGTTCCCACGGCTCCCGCCCTTGCGAGAGGAAGGTATACCCTGTAGAGGCCGAGATGCTGTTGTTGAGGGCCAGTGTCAACTCTGGCAGAGCCTCGTCCCAACAACGTTGATCGTTGATAAATTGAGCAATCATCCTCGTGGCAGTGCGGTTGGCCCTCTCAGTGGGATTCTCTTGAGGCGTGTATGGCGCCGTCAACTGATGATGCACTCCAAGCTCATCCAAGAATCCCTTGAAGGCGCGGCTCGTGAATTGGGTACCATTATCGGTGATGAGCAATTTCGGCACTCCTAATCTTGCCACGATCCGTTCCCTGAATGCCTTTTGAAACGCCGGCGCTTCGCACCATCTCCGTCCACTTGGAGAACCTGTCGATGAATACCAATAGCATGGTGTTTGCGGGCTTTGACTGGGGTAGCGACCCGACAAAGTCGGCGCACACCGTCACCCATGGCTCCTCGGCTATCTGGGCCAGCATCTGTCCGGCCGCTTGGAGTTGGCTGGACTTTTAGCGCTGACACAACTCGCAGTGCTGCACGTATCTTCTCTTCCATATCCTGCTTGCGCTACTCGTTCGGCACGCATAACTTCCATGCAGCCACGTCTTTATGGCCGGCTTGGCGAGGAATGTGCCTCTTCTAGATAGCTTAGCCATCCAGCGACATCCCCTCCCAGCTGATTGATGGTTGCTTGCCACCAAGCAATACACTTCTTCGTCCAGAGGCTGTCGCGACACACATTTTTCGTGCCTTCCCTGTACCGGATCTCGAAGTCAAATTGTTTTAGTTCCAACGCCCATCTGGCGATCCTGCTTAATGGACTCTCGATGGAGTTGAGCCACATCAGCGCCATATGATCGGTCACCACCTCGAAGTGATAGCCCTCCAAGTATGGCCCCAACTTCCGGATGCCCCAGATAATCGTTAGGCATTCGTCGCTGAGTAGTTCCGCTCCGCACTATTATGTGTCCGACTGTCATAATAGATGACCCTCTCTCCATCCTCGGAAGCCTGCGTCAGGATTGCCCCGAGTCCATAATTGCTCACATTCGTTTGTAGGCATAACGGCTTTGAGAAATCCGGGCATGACACGACTGGTGATTCCGTCAGCTTGGCCTTTTCCGTCTCAAAAGCCCTCTGGCGCTCCTCGGTCCACTTCCACTTGACATCTTTCTTCAACAGCGCTTTGAGTGGGTGTACTGTGGTTGCAAAGTCAGGCACAAAGGGGCGATACCAGGACGCCACGCTCACATATTGTCGCAACTCTTTCACGTTCGCCGGCTGCTTTAGTTCCGCAATCGTATCAACCTTTTCCGGGTCATACGGAGGCCATGTTCCGTCACTTGTGGCCCAGATACTTCCACTGGAGTAACTCCTTTCCTGGGACCGTAAATGGCACTTATCTGCCAATACCCATCCTTGAAGTCCAGGCTCGTGATGTAACGAGCCTCTTGAAGCTGGTCCAGAATATGATGCACCCGAGGCAGTGGATATGCATCCTTTATTGATCGGCTGTTCAACTGCCGAAAGTCCACAGACAGCCGCCACTTGCCATTTTTCTTCCGCAACATTACTATGCATTTTCGGACTCTTCGGAAAGTATCGCTGCTTTATCGGCCACTTGTCACCCGGTGCTCGATGATGCCAGTGGTGATTGACTGGAATATGGCAAATTCCTGCCTCAGACACGCGTCCACCTCCACATCCTCATAAAGTCGCGGTACCGGCTCTGGATTCGCCTCTATCTCGAACTTGGGCTTCACCTCCACGCTGGTGACTGGCACCGACAATTTCGCCTCCACTGTCTTGCTATGCTGCGAATCTCAGGGCCCGATCCTCAATCTCAAGCCGCTGCATTCCAAAGTGCAGCCCATGCTGGAAAATAAATCCCAGCCCAGTACCAGTTCGTCGATCACGCCTGGCAAAATGAGCTGCTGTGTCCCCAGCCTGATCTCTATCTCCAACGCTGTATCCACCTGATAGCAACTGTCATCCGCCAACCGGATACTCCTCCTTGATGGGCGCAGCACACCCAATCCTCTGATACTGCCCGCCAGTTTCTCACTTACGAAACTGCTGGTGGCTCCCATGTCGATCGTAGCCTTATGTTGCACTGCTTCGATGGTTCGAGCGTTCTCAGACCGATGCGTCCACATTGCCAGCAGAATTCCAGCACCTCGTTGCGGCATTCTATAGCGAAATGGCCGTCTTGGCCACACATACGGCACGGCCTAGCAAGTTTCGGGATGTGTGTCCTTTTTCCTGCCACACTATGTCTTGGCGCCGGCCGCGGCCTCGCCTATTCGGCGGACATACTGCGGTGATAAACGGACTCACCTTCGCTCTCGGCGTCGCCCATGGCCATCAATCCCTTTCCAAGTCCTCGAACTCGACCGCCAGCATCATCAGTTTCGTCAGGCTCCGGAAATTGCCAATGTAGATTAGCTTCATCTCCCGATCCGTCGCATAGCGCAATGCCGTATCAGGGTCTACATCTCCACCATGTAGACCTTGAATGCCTCGCCCATCATTTATCTCCGCCTCGAGACTTTCTCCATAATATTATCCAGATGGTCTTTAAGCAAGAAGAATCCCTGGAAGCTGCTCACGAACGCTTCCCATGACGTCCAGTGTCGGTTATTGGCCCCATACCACTTCAAGGCCATGGCTTTGAGCAGCTCCGGCATCACTCTCGGGATTAGATCCAGATTCAGGCCATATTATTATTTAGTTATTTATTTTTTATTTATTTATTAAATATAATTGATAAATTATGTAGACAAGCAATCCCAAGGATTGTTCTACGATTTATTAATGAAGGAAGATCAACAAGGAGACGACTATGATAAAACGGTAGACGAAGATTAGGTTCCCAGCTTATATTTCTTAGAGCAAAGAGAAGGAACTGTTTTTGGACCGAGTCAATACAATCCTGGTACACTTCAATACAATCCTGGTATGCTGTGGAGACCAGATAATCCTAAAATAGGTCGTAGGAGTCTTCAAATTTTGCATTTAGTGTTATGTAAGCCTTACGCAATTTCGGTTTTTGGTAAATTTTGGGTGCCACGCCCCCTTCGCCTCCAATTTGTAACTCCCGTATATCAAATATTAGAGACTTGTGGTTTGGCACATACATACATATGGATGACTTGATCACGCCCAACAAGTTTGATCAAAATCGTTACTCTAGAAAAAAAGTTATTAAACATTTAATTTCCCATAACATTGCCATGCAAACAGCAGCCAAAGAACAGCTGACTCAGCGACTGGCGTTTGTGTGTGTGCGCCTGTACGTGTGTGTGTATGATTGGCTTGTAATGAACATATTTGTATATTCTTATGTATATTAAAGAAACGGAGATTGCTGGAATTGCGGTTCTTCCAAGGGTTCAGGGTAACCCCTAGTCGAGCGGTCTCGACTAGAGTTTTCTTACTTGTTTTAAATTACTTCGGAATAGCCAATAGTTTGGCAATACCCCTGTAATTAGAAATGCCTAACCTCCCACCTTTTTTATATAGAGGGATAATGAAAGACTCTTTCCAAATAGATGGAAACACAGAGGTTTCCAGAGATAAGTTAAAAAGTTTAAATAAAGGTAACTGAAGGGATTCACAACATTCCTTTATAACACAACTAGGAATATTATCAGCTCCAGGCGCGTAGGATGATTTGATTGACAGAATGTTTGAAATCAGAAAATCAAGGGAAATATTGGAAGCGTTAATATTTGTAGAAGAGATATGATAAGGGTAAGAAGTTTTATAGGGGTCAAAAGATGAGTAAGTTGATTGGAAGAAATCAGCAAACAGATCAGAGGAATCATGATCATTGCAAGAATTGATAGATTCAAGAAAAATGTGGAAGGTAAACAAAAAGACTTACATTTAAAGTTCACAAAGGAATAAAATTTTTTAGGGTCACGAGCAAACTGCCTTTTGCAACGCATAATCCTCATAGCAATGAGAATTTAAAATGTTAAAATTCGACTTGGCTATGGAATATTTGGACCACTTAAACTTAATGTTTCTTAAATTAAAAAGCATCTGGGTAAGCCATGGAGGTTTATTAGAAAAAGGCATAGGGAGACACATAGCAACACACTCAACAATAAGAGAGTTTAAAACGCTATAGAAAATAGTTGTTGCACAATTAACATCAACGGAATCATATAACGTAGACCAATCTGTTGCACTAATAAGTTGGTTAAGCAAAGCAAAATTGCACTGATTATAACAACGACGTTTTGATGGAGTAGGTTCACAACTTGGAGGAGTACTTAGAGACAGTGATACCTCCAATATAGGATGGTAAATATCCTCAGGTAAACAAAAAGAGGATGATCTAGAAACATTAATGCCCGAGTCATCAGTAACAAAAACCAGGTCAAGCAATCAATTCGGATGATTTGAGATTGAATTTACCACAGACATAGAAAGTAATTCATCAATGAAAAAATGATCAATTGTGGTAATAAGGGAACTAGAACTAAGTAAAGGCTCCAACAAGTGTTCGGTATATTAAAGTAGCCTAACACCAGAAAGAAATCATTATCCTTTGCATGTCCATAAATTTCTTTAATGCAAGCAATATGTTGCGCATAAACTTGAACATCAGAAGAGGGGGGAATATATGAACAAGTAACAAGTAAGAAAACTCTAGTCGAGATCGCTCGACTAAGAGATCCCTGAACCCTGCGAAAAACCGCTATTCCAAGCATTTTTTGTTTCTTTAATGTACACATGCATATGTACGTTCATTGCAAGCAAAACATACACCCACATACACAGGCGAACGCACACACACGCAAGTCGGTGTGTCAGCTGTTCTTGGGCTGCTGTTTGCATGGCAATGTTATGAGAAATTAAATGTTTAATAACTTTTTTTCTAGAGTAACGATTTTGATCAAACTTGTTGAGCGTGATCATGTCATCGATATGTATGTATGTGCCAAAGCACAAGTCTCTACTATTTGATATACGGGAGTTACAAATTTGAAGCAAAGGGGGCGTGGCATCCAAAATTTAGAAAAAACCGAAATTGTGGAAGGCTCAAATAACAGTAAATGCAAAATTTGAAGACTCTAATTATAAAGATGAATTAAATAGAATTTTATAACTAAATGAAGATATCGGTTTTTAATCGATAGCATTAAAACGATGATAGTTATCGATTATTTGAAATAAACTCGATCGAATCGTGATATACACGAACTTCCAAAAAAAATTTCAAGTCTCTAGCTCTAGTAAGTTAGTCATAAGCTTAATTTGTATAATTATAAGTAATCTTAAGTATAGAGAATATTAGGTGTAGGCGCAATGGAGCGCAGAGGCGGCCCATGGAGGGCCCGCCCTTATTAGGTTTAAGTTAGAAGGCGAACCCCCCTTAGATGCGCGCCGATGATCGGCAATGTAGCTAGGCGCGCCGCGGCAAATTGAGAGCTTCGTGGTGAGAAGCAGCGGCCGCGACAAATTGCATTGCCGAGGTCGGCGCGCGATCGGCCGAAGGGCGAGTAGGGGAGTCTGGAGTGAGTAGCGAGAAGGTGAGGGCGTGTCGCCGCCAGAGAGCTAAAAGGGAGACAAGTGAAAGTGAAAAGTGAAAAGTGAGACAAGTGGAAGAAGACAAGGGAGTATATACCAGAAAAGGAGACACGGGAGGAAGGTCAAGGAACCCTGAGTTAGATAAGTGAAATAAAGAAGAAACTGAAATTTGTGTTTTAATTTCGGAAAACGTATGTATAAGTGTTAACGAACTCTAGATCCCCTACATTGGTGTTTTGTCCGTCAGAGCGTAAGACCAGCGGGTAAGTTCGAGCCTGCTGCCGCAGCCAAAGTTTATCGGCACGGTGCAGCAATCGCTGTCGCGCTGCTCCCAAGCGAGAGCAGCTCCGCCAGCGGCCGTGAGTTGCCGTATTTCCCGTCCCCTATCCCAGTGCGTCCCAGCATCCTATTAATTGTCTTGTAGGTAACCCTGGGCCAGGCTGAGGGCAAGCGAGCGACGGCAGCCAGCCACACACACACGCACAGAAGCGACGCGACTAGCGAAAGCAGGCTTGTGCTTTAAAAAAATAAAAATTTAAATAAATAAAATAATATAAAAACAAGTAAGAAAACTCTAGTCGAGACCGCTCGACTAGGGTATACCCTGAACCCTGCGAAGAACCGCAATTCCAAGCAATCTCCGTTTCTTTAATATACATAAGTATATATATGTTCATTACAAACAAAACATACACACACACATACACAGGCGCACACACACACAAGCGCCAGTCGTTGCGTCAGCTGTTCTTTGGCTGCTGTTTGCATGCCAATGACATGGGAAATTAAATGTTTAATAACTTTTGTTCTAGAGTAACGATTTTGATCAAACTTGTTGGGCGTGATCATGTCATCCATATGTATGTATGTACCAAAGCACAAGTCTCTAGTATTTGATATACGGGAGTTACAAATTTGAGGCGAAGGGGGCGTGGCACCCAAAATTTAACAAAAACCGAAATTGCGTAAGACCTAAATAACACTAAATGCAAAATTTGAAGACTCTAGCTATAAAGATGAATTAGATAGAATTTTATAGCTTAATTTAAATTTTCGTTTTTAATCGATAACAATAAAACGATAACAGTTATCGAATTTCTGAAACAAACTCGATATGCGCGCCCTATACAGGGACCTACAAAAAAAATTTGAAGTCTCTAGCTATTGTAAGTTCTGAGATCGACGCGTTCATACATACGGACAGACGGACAGACGGACAGACAGACAGACAGACGGACAGGGCTAAATCGACTCGGCTTGTCTCCCTGATCAAGAATATATATACTTTATGGGGTCTGCCACGCCTCCTTCTGCCTGTTACATACATACGCCTTCCAACAAAAACATTATACCCTGATTTCCCATTTTCAATGGGTTCAGGGTATAAAAATTTAATAAAAAACAAGTAAGAAAACTCTAGTCGAGACCGCTCGACAAGGGTATACCCTAAACCCTATGAAGAACCGTTATTCCAAGCATTCTTTGTTTCTTTTATATACACATGCATATGTACGTTCATTACAAGCAAAACATACACACACGCACAGGCGCGCACACACAAACGTCAGTCGGTGCGTCAGCTGTTCATTGGCTGCTTTGCATGGCAATGCTATGGGAAATTAAATGTTTAATAACTTTTTTTCTAGAGTAACGATTTTGATCAAACTTGTTGGGCGTGATCATGTCATCCATATGTATGTATGTGCCAAAGCACAAGTCTCTAGTATTTGAAATACGGGACTTACAATTTTGAGGCGAAGGGGGCGTGGCATCCAAAATTTAGCAAAAACCGAAATTGTGTAATGCTCACATAACACTAAATGCAAAATTTGAAGACTCTAGCTATAAAGATGAATTATATATAATTATATAACGGAGCATCGATTTCGTTTTTAATCGATAACATTAAAATTAAGACAGTTATCGATTTTTTTTAACAAACTCGATCTTTTCGTGATATACAGGAACCTACATAAAAAATTTCAAGTCTCTAGCTCTTGTAGGTTCTGAGAACGACGCGTTCATACATACGGACAGACAGACGGACAGACGGACGGACAGACGGACAGGGCCAAATCGACTCGGCTTGTCTCCCTGATCAAGAATATATATACTTTATGGGGTCTGCCACGCCTCCTTCTCCCTGTTACATACATTTCAACAAAAACATTATACCCTGTTTTTCCCATTTTCAATGGGTTCAGGGTATAAAAATAAAATATAAAAAAATTTTTTTTTTAGATAAATAAAATTGAATAAATAAATAAAAAAAATTTTTTTGTTATTTTATAAATAAAATTCTCACTAACACTACCATGGATCCGAGTGAATGTCAGAATCCGGGGTGGGTGTCCATTGGGTGTACCTACGGCGGAAAGAGGAGTTGATGTCTGTGGCCCAAGAGTTCGGGCTAGAGAGAGACGGCCGCGTGGAGGAGCTGCGCAGGCGCTTAGCTAGCTTCATCCAAGGTCTGGACACGGCTAGCCGAGTTTGAGTCTCAAGATGCCAAGGCGCTGAAGCCCAGTCTAGGAAGTGCCGTATCGTGACTTGGGCACCACTCTTGCCGCAAGTCCGAACCCGACTTAAGAAAATCTCAGCTGTATGAACATATCCCGGCCCCGACATTCGGTCCGAAGGCCCCGGGGGGTAACGATGTGCCCGAGATTCGAGTTAACGATGCGCGAGGGGAGCCCAAGGTCGCGACCAACGACCGGGGCCAACGCGCTGACTCGGAGGTAGGATCGCGAGTGCCGATGGCCTACGTGGAGCACGAAGGTCGGCCGCATAGGTGCGAAGCCGAACAGGTCCGAAGGTGGGGCATGTGCTATGACGGGCCAGTCGGACCCGTTGGGCTTTCTCGAGATTTTGGACGACCACCTACCTCGGGTTGTAAGCGAGGTGCTGGTAGATAAGGCCGCGAAATGGTTTCTGACTAGCGGGTTGAGGTGTGTGCCTTGGGTCAGATTCCGGGCCGAGTTTCTGAATTTCTTTATGACCTCACAATATTTCG
Source organism: Drosophila paranaensis (assembly GCA_035047545.1). Classification (NCBI taxonomy): domain Eukaryota; kingdom Metazoa; phylum Arthropoda; class Insecta; order Diptera; family Drosophilidae; genus Drosophila; species Drosophila paranaensis. The sequence goes on from JAWNPL010000040.1 coordinate 257,292, forward strand.
AGCGCCTCGAAGATCAGATCAGGGGGCGAAGGCAGCGAAGCTTCCAAAACTACCAGAAGTCAGGCTCGACTCGAGCGGGTGTCGACTGGGTCAACCCGCCGAAAGCACGACCGAACAACCCGTTCCGGTCTCAACCGATGGAGCAGCGGTCGAGCGAGCCGAGGGCCAGCAACCCGATGTCGACCGGCGCGAGGCCGGCCGAGGCCATGCATCGAATGATGGCTCCAGGGAACCGGACTGGTTTCGATGTTCGCAGCCAGGTCATTTTGCGCGATAATGTCCTAACGAGCGGGTGGTCTTCTGCCAATAATGCGGGAAGGTAGGGAACGACACGCGAGACTGCTGTAGCCCAACAGACTCGGGAAACGGGCAAGGGCGTCCCCCTCAGGGAAGGGGCGACTCCAATCGATCGTGAAGGAAGATCGGATCGTAGCGCGAGTTAGGATCGCCGGTCGCGAGATGGACGCTACGATCGACATACGGGCGAGTCGTAATTTCATGAGCGGAGACTGCGTGCGGAGGAAGAGGATAGCGGGAAAGGTGGAGAAGGTGCAGTCGCGCATCAGGTTTTCGGACGGGTCCTCGCTGGATGTGAGGAGGCTGATGAGGGTGCAGGTAGATCTTGCCGGCAGGGCCGTGCAGATAGCACTACTCATCATGCTTATGTTAGATCAGGTCATCCGCCATGGGGACGACCGTGCGAAGCGGAGATGCCGAGCTAGATATGAGGGCGAAGGCCGTGCCACCGGGAAAGGAGATGCCGTCCATCTCCAAGGATATGTCGTTAGAGGGTGCCCCGAGAGGAAGACGGGAGACGCCTGAACGACGACCAAGGAAGAGGAAGCCAAGCCCGAGGTGAATATAGCGGTGCGGTAACGACAGACGGAAAAGAGACCACAATAGAGCAGGCGGAGCGTAAGCGCCGGCTGATTTAGAAAATGGGATCAAGAGATACCTCGAGGACGAACTGGCACTGTTCGAACACCTCGAAGGGGTGTATTATCCCAGAGGTATTATCCCAAGAATCCCGCTATGCAGAAGGTGATTGACGAGCAGGTGGAGGAGCTGCTTCGAATTGGAGTAATCGAGCCGTCTAGGAGTCCACACAGTGCGCCAGTAGTCTTGGTGAAGAAAAAGACAGGGGAATGGAGTATGTGCATCGACTATCGGCAGCTGAACGCTCATTCGATACCCGACGCTTATCCAGTCCCTCGGATCAATTACATCCTCGAGAGGTTGCGTCACGCGCGTGTCATCTCGACGCTAGATCTAAAGAACGGTTATTGGTAGACCTCGATGACGGCGGACAGTAGGGAATGCACGGCGTTCACTGTGCCAGGGCGGGATTTGTTTCAATGGCGGATGATGCCATTTGGGTTGCACTCGGCTGGGGTAACGTTTCAGAGGGCGCTCGACAAGGTCATAGGACCGGAGATGGAGCCGTACGCGTTTGCATACCTGGACGATATTGTGGTGATAGGAGCCGATAAAGAGCAGCATATGGCGAACTTGAAGGAGGTGTTTTGGAGGTTGATGGCAGCCAACCTCAAAGTTAATCGCAAGAAATGCAGTTTCTTCAGAGAAAGGTTACTCTATCAGGGGCATGTGGTGACAGGGGAGGGAATCAGTACGGATTCGGCCAAGGTTGAGGCGATCCGGAAACTCCCAGCTTCTTCAAACCTCAAAGAGCTGCGGCAATGTTTGGGGATGGCGCCGTGGTACAGGCGTTTCGTACCTGACTTCGCATCCCTGGTGCATCCGATGACGTCACTGCTGAAGAAGTGGGACCAAGAACAGGAAGAGGCGCTCCAGAGACTCAAGGATAAGTTGACGACCGCGCCCGTCTTGGCATGCCCAGACTTCTCCTCTAAGTTTGTGTTGAAGACCGACGCCAGCGATTATGGTCTGGGCGCTGCGCTGACACAGACGGTAAAGGGAGAAGAGGCTGTTGCGAGCGGAGGCGAATTAGTGGAGGGTCTGGCCATCGTGTGGGCGGTCAGGATGATGCGCTGCTACCTGGAGGGCTACAGGTTCGAGGTAGTAACGGATCTTCTGGCGCTCAAGGGGCTGAACTCGATCGAGAGCCACACGGGAAGCATTGCTCGGAGGGCTCGACGCTCCCACGGCCGGTCATATAGGCGTGCGGAAGAAGGCATGCCGGCTCTCCCAGCGCTACTACTGGCCTGGCATGTTTCGGGACGCCGCCAAGTACGTGAGGTGCTGCTAGCCGTGCCAAAAATTCAAAAGCGAACAGCGACGACCAGCAGGCCAGATGTTAACGAGGCAAGTGGCTGAGCCGATGGCGGTCATATGCGCAGATTTCGTGGGCTCTCTGCCTCGATCAAAGCATGGCAACACGATGTTGTTAGTGTTCCATGATGCATTCGCCAAATGGAAGGAACTCGTGACCCAGAGGAGGGCGACAGCCGCGACTCTGCAGGCAGCATTTCGCGAACGAATCCTCAGCAGGTTCGGACATTTATGGAATCACTAGGAGTCACCCTGCAGTATGCGGCCCCGTATTGCCACCAGGAGAATCCAACGGAGAAGACGAGCCGCACGGTGAAGACCATGATAGCGTTATTCATCGAGGGCCATCAAAACTCGTCGGACGAGCTGCTGCCTGAGATAGCGCTGGCAGTGTGGCGGACTGAGTCTGCCCCAGCTGGAAAAACGTACCTTTACAAACTTTCGAACCGAGAACTCTCTTTTTATCTTTTATAAAAATATTGTCATTATCTTCTCTCTTTTCTACTGAATATGGTCCTAAATATGCCGGGTCAAGTTTATGCCCTGTTTCATTTCTTAACAATACTTAAATCCTATTTATACCCTGAACCCATTGAAAATAGGAATTCAGGGTATAATGTTTTTGTTGGAAGGCGTATGTATGTAACAGGCAGAAGGAGGCGTGGCAGACCCCATAAAGTATATATATTCTTGATTAGGATGACAAGCCGAGTTGATATAGCCATGTATAGCACGAAAAGATCGAGTTTGTTTCAGAAATTCGATAACTGTTATCGTTTTATTGCTATCGATTAAAAGCGAAATTCTAAATTCATCTTTATTTGCATTTAGTGTTATTTGGGCCTTACGCTATTTCGGTTTTTGTTGAATTTTAGGTGCCACGCCCCCTTCGCCTCAGTGCTTTGGCACATACAAGTTTGATCAAAATCGTTTCTCTAGAAAAAAAGTTATTAAGCATTTAATTTCCCATAACATTGCCATGCAAAGCAGCCCAAAAACAGCTGACGCAGCGACTTCCACATGTGTGTGTGTGTGTGTGTGTGTGTGTGTGTGTGTGTGTGTGTGTGTGTGTGTGTGTATGTGTGAACATATATATACATAAGTATATAAAAGAAATTGAGAATGCACGGAATAGCGGTTCTTCGCAGGGTTCAGGGTATACCCTAATCGAGCGGTCTCGACTAGAGTTTTCTTACTTGTTTTGGTTTGTTTTTGTTTTTCTTGCATACAAAATGTAATATTTTACAAATATTAAAAAAAAAAAGTTGTTTTTAATATAAAACGAATAGAAATATGTTATTTAATATATAAAACTATACCAAAATGTATAAGATTTAAAATATAAGAAGTATTCGGTTCAATAGTCCATGTACAGGAAAAAAAATTGAGAAAAAGAAAATTTGATGATAAATCATCTAAAGCAATACTAATTGGTTATGAAACGAATGGTTATCGACTTTGGGTTACAATCTCAAGAAAGTGCAAAAAAGTTTTTGGTTGCAAGAGATGTAATAGTTGATGAATCACAAATGAATCGTGATAAATGATGAAATGAAGCATGATATCACGAATGATATCCCGAGAGTAAGGATAATTCAAGTGCTGATAAAATTGATGTTCCGAAGGAGAGTAAGAATTATGGAAATACTAATATCTTGAACGAAAGTAAGGTTCAATATGGCATCCTGAATGATAGTAAGGATAAGATAAATAGTGATCCGATCAGTAGCACTAATGACAGTATCTGGAATGAGAGTACGGGAGTACGGGAATCTTATTTGCTGGACTAGTAGAAAACAGAATTCAGTATCAGGCTCATCGACATAAACAGAATCAAAACATATAGATATAAAACACCATTTTTCACGAAAACAAATTGCAAATAAATTAATTGTTGTTGAGTATATTCCTACAGATAATCAAATGGCTGATATAATGACAAAGTCTATAGCCGCACCTAGATTCCTAATACTGCGAAATAAAATGTGACTTACTACTGAAGATGAGCAACTTTAAAACTTATTGCTGATGATGATTTATAACCACGGATGGCGTTATTCATTTTTATACTTCTTCACGAAGTGAAATATCCGTCAGGCTGTCCGTTCGTCTGTCCGTATGAAAGCAAACAATTTCTACGCTATTAATGCTAGAGACTTAATATTTGGAATATATACTCGTGAGTACCCCAATCAGTGTCAAGATTTTCCCAATACTCTCTAGGGGCGTGGCAAATCGGAAAAGATTTAGAAGGTACACTCACGTCGACATCCCAAGATCAAAAACTATGGCGGATATATCAACGCCTATTGGGGCGTGGCAAATCGGGTCAAATAGTATTTTTCGCAGTTTTAAAGCGTAGAAAATCTGAATATATAGTGACTTTACTAATTCTGTTATATTTTGAGCACTATTGATACAAGAGACTTGGGACTTGGTATATATATTCGGGTTAACATCCCAAAGTCGAAAAGTTATGGCGGATATATCTACGCAGACAGGGGGCGTGGCAACTAATATCAGCTTATATCTCCCACAGTTTTAGTGCTTGTAGCTTCAAAATTGAAAATTAAGTTACAGGTGACCTCCTCTATCGATTCCCACAAAATAATTGCTACGCCTCAAATCGGGCGCGACTTACAAGAAAATACCCTATCGCATTTTTTGAATGTAAGCATCCAAACTCAACAGTTATATTTCTAAACACCTACTCTATGCACGTGCCAAAAATTATATGTCCACAAGCACTCGGGGCGTGGCAAATAAAAACTGAAAAATCTACAACTTCTGAGCCAATAACTCGCCACATAATGACTTTGTGGCCTTTGACCTTGTCGTTTGAATTGCCAAATTTTATGTATGTATTGAAAAGAATATTTTATTAACATAAAATAAATAAATAGAAAATATCGACTTGACCGCACCGGGTTTCGAACCCACACCTCTACGCTCGCCAACGAACTTATATCACATTTTCAGAGTTGCCACCTCTCTCATTTTTGATGGTGCGTGTTTTTGCTAGAGTAAGATTCTAAACTTCGATCTAAATTGAAACTAGGATGGCCACCTCCGATGAAAATTTTTAATCGGCAGCAAATTTGAGCGGCGACAGTGGAGACTTAAGATTAATTTGAAAATATAATGTGATAGATGCCCTTGTGGGGTGCTGAATCGTGAAAAAGTATTTCGCAATCGGTTGCGTCTGAATGCAACGTTCTTTCTTGTTATATATGTACATTTTTGTGTATTATATTGTAATTAATTTTTATACAATTTTATCCTCTGCGAATTCTAACAAATAAGTTTTGAATTGTCTCGACTGTTGTCTAGCAACATTTCTTAGAATTTAGCAGTTCTTGTAACATTTTTATATTCAGTTCAAGTAAGTTGCAATTTATTCTTTCGAGTGGTTAGCTGATGGGCTGGGCGATATATTTAAGAAAATAATATATTTACATATACAGACATACTCAAAAGTATTTGAGCAACATAATTTTTGTTTCACTTTGCACTTTAGCGGCGTTTGTTGTTGTTGTTAGTCTGATGTGCAAAAGATGCATACCGTTAGAAAGTTCGGTCTGTCTAGAAGCATATGAAAGAAGAAACGATAAAGATAACGGCACGTACGACAAAACCAAAGCAAACGAAAAATTGCTTTTCTCTTTTCAAAATTATTTGAGCACATTTTTAGAGCAGTGCACAAGTCGTATTTATTCTTTGATTGGCGTCCGCAAAGTGTAGTTTAGCAAGTGCATAATACTTTCCTGCTGTCTCAAAATTAAAATGGTAAAGACCAAAGAACTTTCTATTGAGGTTCGATCGGAGATCGGAACAAAATTCAAGGGTGGCACCTCCGCATCGGCCTTGGCAAAGATGTACAAAATTTCACGTAGTACTGTGTACTTTTTGAACAAAAAAAGGATATCCAGGGAAATTTGAACAATTTAAAAAGATCTGGACGTAATCGTTCACTTGATCCGAGTCAATGCAGACGAATATTGGGAGAGATTGCAGAGAATCCAACAATAAGTCCTGTGACTGTCGCAGCGGCATCAGAAAATTTAATTGAAAAGAAAGCCAGCAGTAGCACCATCTATCGCAGGATGAAAGAAATTAATATAAAAACGTACGTTATCCGGAAGATTGTTGACATAAGCCCAGCAAACAAAGCAAAATGGCTAGAGTTTGCATTGAAATTCATACAAAAGTCTGTAGTTTTGGCACAATGTATTGTAGACCGATGAGGCGGCATTTAAATGTCAAGGCTCATTTGGAAAACGATTTATGCACCTTCGAAAGAGTCAAGAGAACAAGGCTGTGCAGCCCTTGAAAAAATTTGGAGGAGGTACCGTAATGTTTTGGGGATGTGTTTGCTACTACGGGTTTGGAGACCTTACACCAATAAAAGGGACTTTAAAACAAACGGGCTATATTCACATTTTAAATGACCATGCTTTTCCTTCTGGCAGCCGACTTTTTCCAACCACCGACTGGATGCTACAACAAGACAACGCACCATGTCACAAAGGATGGATTCCAACCCAATTCTTAAAGGGCGCAGGTCAGGCTGTGCTGGAATGGCCACCCCACAGCCCAGACATTAATATTATTTGCTTTTATAAAGCCTCATCGGACTATTGATCCAAATCAAAATATTTGGTCAACATTGACGGTGGAATTTGCACGTAATCTCGTTAACTCTATTCCTGCAGCAAGTTATCGATGTCAAAGGCGATGCTACACATTACTAGTTTTCTCTTAAAACATGTATTTAATCATTATAAACTAAAATTTCTTTGAAGTTGTTAATAAAACAATAAAAAACAAGTAAGAACGTTGCTGTCGGACGCAATCGACAGCGAAATACTATTTTACGTCCCAGCAGCCCATAGGAGCATCTATCACATTATATTATTTAAAACTTAACCTAAATCCCCACTGTCGCCGCTTAAATTAGCTGCAGATTAAAACTTTTCTTTGGAGGTGGCCAGACAGTTTCAATTAGGATCGAAGCTGAGAACCCTTACCTTAGCAAAAACACACACCTAAATCGAGAGAGGTGGCAACTCAGAAAATGTGATTTAAGTTCGTTGGCGAGCGTAAAGGTGTGGGCTCGAACCCCGGTGAGGTCATGTTGATATTTTTGTTATATTTTCTTTATTTAGTTATTCTGTATGAATAAAATATTCTTTTCAAACACATATATATAATTTGGCAAATCAAAAGACAAGGTCAAAGGTCACAAAGTCATTATGTGGCGCGTTATTGTCTCAGAAGCTGCAGATGTTTCAGTTTTGATTTTCCACGCCCCCAGTGGCCATAAACAAATAATTTTTGGCATGTACATAGAGTGGGCGTTTAAGAATATAACTGTAAAGTTTGGATGCTTACATACGAAAAATGCGAAAAATTACAGGGTATTTTTCTGTATGTCACGCCTTTTTTGGGGCGTAAGAATAATTTTTGGGGAGTCGATAGAGGAGGCCTCCAGTAACTTAACATCCAATTTTGAAGCTTCTAGCGCTAAAACTGTGGGAGATATAAGCTGATATTAGTTACCACGCCCCCTGAAGGCGTAGACATATCCGCCATACCTTTTCGATTGTGGGATGTTAACCCGAGTATATATACCAAGTCTCAAGTCTCTAGCATCAATAGTGCTCAAAATATAACGAAACTAGTAAAATCACTATATATTCAGATCCGATTTACCACGCCCCTAGTAGGCGTGGCCATAAAAATAATAATAGTAACCCACGTGACAAATTTGGGCGTTCTAGCTTTAAAACTGTAGAAGATACAGTTTGACCCGATTTGCCACGCCCCAAATGGGCGTACATATATCCGCCATAGCTTTTTGATTTTGGGATGTCGACATGAGTGTTCGGTTAAAATCCCAACTCTCTAGCCCTTCTAGAAGTAGTGTTTTTGAGATACAGGTGCTGAGAAATACATCGATTTAAATTCAATCGATTTTTATACCCTGAACCCATTGAAAATGGGAAAAAGGGTATAATGGTTTTGTGAAAATGTATGTAACAGGCAGAAGGAGGCGTGGCAGACCCCACAAAGTATATATATTCTTGATCAGGGAGAGAAGCCGAGTCGACTTAGCTCTGTCCGTCTGTCTGTCTGTCCGTCTGTCCGTCTGTCCGTCCGTCCGTCTGTCTGTCCGTCCGTCCGTCTGTCCGTATGTTTGAACGCGTCGATCTCAGAAGATATAAGAGCTAGAGACTTCAAATTTTTTTTGGAAGTTGGAATGACGAAATAATTGATTTACAAAAATGTTGTGAGGTTGAAGTTATTATTTTTATACCCTGAACCCATTGAAAATGGGAAATCAGGGAATAATGTTTTTGTTGAAATGTATGTGACAGGCAGAAGGAGGCGTGGCAGACCCCATAAAGTATATATATTCTTGATCAGGGAGACCAGCCGAGTCGATTTAGCCCTGTCCGTCTGTCCGTCCGTCCGTCCGTCCGTCCGTCTGTCCGTATGTTTGAACGCGTCGATCTCAGAAGATATAAGAGCTAGAGACTTCAAATTTTTTTTGGAAGTTCGTGTATAGTACGATTCGATCGAGTTTGCTTCAAATATTCGATAACTATCATCGTTTTAATGTTATCGACTAAAAACCGATATCTTCATTTAGTTATAAAATTCTATTTAATTCATCTTTATATTTAGAGTCTTCCAATTTTCCATTTAGTGTTATTTGACCCATCTGCAATTTTGGTTTTTGTTAAATTTTGGATGCCACGCCCTCAAATTGCCCCTTCGCCTCAAATTGCTAAATCACGTATTTCAAGTACTAGAGACTTGTGCTTTGGCACATACACACTTATGTCATGATGTCATGATCACGCCCAACAAATTTGATCAAAATCGTTTGACTAGAAAAAAAGTTATTAAACATTTAATATCTCATATTATCGGCGTCGTGCAGCAGCAGCGAAGCTGATGAGTCATAATGCACAGTTAGCAGATTGTGTGCTTGTGCCTGTGTGTGTTCTTGTGCGTGCGTCTGTGTGTGTGTATGTATTGCTTGCTACATATGTACATACATATAAAAGTAATGGAGAATGTTAGCGGCTCTTAGGAATCACAGTTCTTCGCAGGGTTCAGGGGATCTCTTTGTCGAGCAGTCTCGACTAGAGCACTCTTACTTGTTCTTCTTATAATTTGCCATTCTCTAGTTGCTAACAGTTGCGAAATAGGAAAATACTTTGCAACATTATTTCTAAACATGTTAGCAACATGGTGAAATTCTTATTGCGGCTTAGTTTTAAATTTGACAACAGAGAAGAGCAGACGCGCATAATGCGGTCTGCAATTCAATAAAAATAAGTGAAAGAAAAGAACCAGCCTTCTTATTCCTTAACATATAAATTGGTCCTTCGAGCCGGATCTGTTGTAGCCTATTACTCACTATTTCACCATGGAACAACTCAAAATCCTGGTACACACAAGGGGCAGGTTAAAGGCGAGTCTTACGCGCTTGCTTCAACAGGCTGAGTGTTCCACAGCTGAATGCGACTATGACTTCGTGGAGACAATGCTGATCAGGCTCAACGCCGCTTGGAACGAGTTCGAGCGGGTTGGTGACAACATGTGCCTCTACGACACTGTGGAAGGGTATGTCGACCCAGCGAACGAAGTTTATGAGGGCAAGTACATGAAAGCCCTGGAAAAACTGCTTGGACTAAAGCGGGTGCACAACACGCAGCACTTGGAGTCAGCAACAACAACAAAGCTTGCCGAACGCAGTGAGTTTGCAAACGAAGACGCTATTTCACGTTTGTTACAACAACAACAAAAATTCTTCGCGCGTTTTCCGGGAAGTGATGCTACGAACGCCGACACTTTGGCGCCACATCGATACACAGAATTGCTAAAGTTTCAGATAAAACCTTTTGGTGGCGATTACAAGAAATGGCCAGCCTTAAAGGATTTATTTGAGGACACCTTTCACAACAAACCGCATTTGGAAAGGACTCGCAAATTTCATTATTTGAAATCATTTTTGGTAAATGAAGCAGCAAATTTAATACGTCATTTGCAAATAACAGAGGCGGCATATGACACTGCATGGGAGCGTCTCAACGAACGCTACAACCGACCACGTCATGTTGTGAATGCTTTGCTAGAAGCATTCATGGAGTTACCCAGCTCAAAGACTAGCAACGTGACAATGCTACGCAAGGTGACGGACGGTGCTAACGAGATAGTACGCGGACTGGATGCAGTTGTGCAAACAACAGGACTGTTGGATAGCATATATACTGCTTGCAAAAATAGACCCAGAGTCAAGACGCAAATGGGTGGAGATCAGCCAGGACAAAATTCTCCAACCATAGAAGAGCTGTTCAAATTTCTCGACGCACGATGTGAGGAGTTCGAATTGAGTCAAGGTCATGGTACGGACAACAACTCAAACGACAAGCCGAGGAGGGCGACACACACATTGATAGCCACTGATCAAGGTGCGTGTGCCAAATGTGGTTCAACTGAACACTCTCTATTCAGTTGTTCTCAATTTCATAATTTGTCTATTGAGCAACGACGCTCATTCGTCAAGGCCAAATTATTGTGCTTCAACTGTCTGAGGCCTGGTCACACGTCAGCGAAATGTGGATTAAGTCACACTTGTCGACATTATCGTGGCCGCCATCACACACTCATTCATGCACAAGTGACATCGCTGCAGGGTGCTGCAGATCAAGGAGGTCAACCCGATACTGCCTCTGAAGACGATCAGACGCATGGAGTATCATTGATAACAAACGGTTGCATAGCGCAAGCGCCTCGCGCCACACCATGTGTTTTGTCACAAGGACGAAATAAAGCAACTCTACCCACAGCTTGGGTAGACGTACGTAATGCGCACGGAACCTACACTGCTTGCCGTGTACTTTTGGATAGTGGATCAGAGCTATCATACATATCGGAACGCTGCATTCACGCACTTGGCATCGCACGTTCATCCTCCCGGATTCTAGTTTCGTGCATTTCATCTATAAAGGCAGAAACCACAAGGGGTGTCAGCCAACTACACATGAAGTCACGCACGTCAGATAACTGTATAGAAGTTACAGTACACGTTCTGAGCAAAATCACGTCACCATTGGCAAGGGCCAATATCGATTCATCGTCGCTAGAGATCTTCGATAAAATTCCTCTTGCAGATCCCATGTTCAACACCAAATCTCCAATCGACATTCTATTAGGCACGGACTATGTATGGAGCATAATCATCGGTGAGAAGATGCTTGACAACCATGGCAATGTAATGGCTATATCAACAATTTTTGGATGGGTGATCACTGTCATTGCCGCCAACCCGAAGCCAGCAGCTACCACTACGCTGCTTTCTTCTATTGATATCAATGCCTCACTCCAGAGATTCTGGGAGTTGGTGGACACCGATACTGTCCTGCCACATGACAAGGATGACTTGAAGGTGGAGGAACACTTCCGTGACACGCACACGAGAGATGCCGAGGGGAGGTATATCGTCGAACTTCCGTTCAAGGAGCCGAGTACAACCTTTGCAGATACTCTACAAGGAGCAGTATCAAGGTTTGAGGCAGTAGAACGTCGACTACTCAGAAATCTTCAACTACGAGAGCAATATATACAATTTATGGAAGACTACGAGAGTCTAGGGCACTTGCGAGAACTCACACCAGACGAAATCCATACTCACCAGGGACGGGTATTTTACATGCCACATCATCCAGTCTTGGGGCAAAAACTAAGAGTAGTTTTTGACGGATCTTTTCAAGATAGCGATGGAATCGCCTTAAATGAAGCACTACATATTAGACCAAGCATCAACCGAAACTTGTTTGATGTATGCGTTCGTTTTCGGATTCATCGCTATGTCTTCTCGGCTGACATTGTCAAAATGTTTCGCCACCGGAACTATTCACCAGCTCATCTTCTTATAGGTCGACCATATACTCTGGTTGCGGAAGGAAATCTTGATCCAGTCCCAGCAAACAGATTGGATTACTGGCAGCAGTCTCAAGCCATGCTGCAACGTTTTTGGAAAAAGTGGCACATGGAGTATCTTACTACTTTTCAACAGCGTCGCAAATGGAACACTAAATCTCCAAACATTTCTTCTGGATACATCGTTTTGATCAAGGAAACAAATACACCACCTTCCGCTTGGATACTGGCAAAGGTCATGGAGGCATACCCTGGATCTGACGGATTGGTACGTGCAGTCAGACTGAAGACACCCACTGGAGAGACAACTCGCCCAATTACCAAGATTGCCGCGCTACCTAATTCAGAAACCAATGTTTCAGCGTCGGGCGGGATGTTGAGAAATGCATCGATTTAAATTCAATCGATTTTTCTTCTTCTTATAATTTGCCATTCTCTAGTTGCTAACAGTTGAGAAATAGGAAAATACTTTGCAACATTATTTCTAAACATGTTAGCAACATGGTGAAATTCTTATTGCGGCTTAGTTTTAAATTTGACAACAGAGAGGAGCAGACGCGCATAAGGCGGTCTGCAATTCAATAAAAATAAGTGAAAGAAAAGAACCAGCCTTCTTATTCCTTAACAACAGCAAAATGCATTTTCCGATTTGCCACGCCCCTAGTGGGCGTATCGGGGAAATGGTTTGCCTTCATACGGACAGCCGGACGGACGGACAGCATGACGGATATTGCACAAACACAATATACTATATCACTACGTGAAATAGTATAAAAAACAATTAAAAGTTTTGCTCAAATAATTATGACACGCATAAAATGTGCTCAAATAACTTTGAAAAGAGATTAGCCATTTTTCGTTTGCTTTGTCGTATGTGCCGTTATCTTTATCACTTCATCTTTCATATGCTTCTAGACAGACTAAACTTTCTAACGGTATGCACCATAGGCACATCAGACTAACAGCAACAATAATCGCCACTAAAGTGCAAAGTGAAAAAAAAAATTATGTTGCTCAAATACTTTGGAGCATGTCTCTATATATAGTAACATATCCATTCACAGACCCACATTTAACTTTTACAGAGAATATTCCACTCTCATGTAGCATGCTGCGAAATTTCGTTAATGCTTGGAGTTGTACACGTTATAATTCTCAAACAGCTGTTACTGAGAGCGCATGGTTTGCTCGCTGTGATGCTACGGCTAATTGTTCTCTGGCTTCTCGTCAGTAGTCACAAGCTCTAGTTTCTCTGAAGCATTCTAAACAGTCTAAAATATTAAAAATCAATCTTCGATTGAAAACAGGCTCTGGCTTCTCGGAAGCATTTTAAGGAGTCTAAAACACATTCATAAGCGAAAAGAAGTTGTAATTCATTAGTACACAAATGAAAGCATTAGCGTCAAGTTGACTTGGGTGAAAACCACAAGTTGCTCTCGATAGGGTTTTGGATTGGCCAAAACGGCTCGTTTTGTTAGAATATTTATTGGAACAAGAACAGGTGTAGGATATGGGTTGCTTCAATAACCAGGGAAGTACATAGTAGTTGAATTTTACTTGAGTGTATGAATGCATTCTCATCAGCCACAATCATTCTGTTACAGTCGTTTGGTAACAGCTCAATTATAACTTGCAATACAAGCAAGTGGGTAACATACATCAGTTCCTTAGCTTTCCGTCATTCGTTGTATTAAAAATAAGTTTTAATTGAAATTAGTTTCAATTGAACAACATTTTTGAGAATCATGACTAAGCGAGGAATGAAAATCATCAGCGTGGATTGAAAACCAGTTGAGTGTTTGACGTCCAAAGACGTCACGAGCGATATAACTCGAATCAATAAATCGTTGAAAGAGTTACAATATCGGTAGAGCCATTTAGAAAGATTAAACGGATATATAGGAAACACGTTTTACAGCAAGAGCTATATTAGATGAATTGCGTGTCAACCAAGGCACTCCTAATAAAGCGATGTAGTGACAGTTAAAAAAAAATAGAGTCATGCTAATGCGACCATGATTAGCTCCGTGCCACATACCAGAAATTTTCTTAACATAAAATTAACAAAACTTATTGAAAAAAACTTTATAGGTCTGTTTGAGAATTTAAATATAGAAATATAGAAACGTTTAATTATTTGTTGTCGTGCCTAGATCGAGAGGCACTGGTTAATGTTAAGGCTTATCAAGTAACAGATGAGAATTACCCTAAAGTTTTGAATGTTTTAAAAACTGGATATGGCAACCAATGTCCAAAGTTTTTAATTCCATCTAAAAGCTACCTGCGGCGTAGGTCGTAAAGCAAGTCATGACAGTTGAAAAAAAGATGGAAAACCGTTATTAGCTGTAGCTCTTGCAAGTCAGCTTCAGTTTAAGAAGTGTGTTTTTTGCAAATCCAATGATCATTATATTCAGTCTTGTTCATCATTCGCAGTAATACCATGTCAAAACCAATTCAAATTCGCAAAGGGCAATCCGCTATGTATCAATTGCTTGCGAACAGGACATTCGGTAGCTACTTGTAAATCAGTTCACTGTCGTGTTTGCTCTAAATCCCATCATACCATGCTACATAGATACTATTGGGAATCCACAGACTGCCTCAACGGTTGTACCAGTAGTTCTTTACATGACAGATTTCGGCTGTGAACCACGCAAGAAGCGTGGCTACTGCTGTAGTCAGTATAACAGATCAATCAGAATCGTATCAATTAGCCAGAGCCCTCTTTGAAAGTTTGCTATGCTTTCGACTTTGCCCTTGGGCTGCTACCGCAGACATAGCTAAGATATACCGTCAAATAAATTTAAACAAGACCCAACGCAACTGTTCAATTGTTGTACTAATTTTTCGTTTATGTACGTATCGTTAGCTCACAACTTTAGCTTCCATCTTACAAAATGGGCGCCCTACTGTAAGAAATTTGCAACTCAATTAGCAGAGGACAACATTGTCATTGGTCATCAAAAATCACAAAAACCTTAGCACTAATTGGGAATCATAAGACTGATTTTCTCAGATTCACAATGGAATCTCCAAGAGATTTGAGCCCTACCAAGGAGACAATTTTATCGTTTGTGGCGCAATTAAACTATCCCTAACGTTTGTTAAGCCCGAAATGTGGTATAATAGCCTTGGGTGGGACCAATTACCTGGCCAAATGAAACAACAGTTGGAAGCAGTGACCAGCTGTTTTGAAGAATTAAATGCTGATGCGTCAATGAGAGCTTACGGTTGTTGTTTATAATTAAGACTACATCTAGAACTGTTTGCTGCAGAATTACTAGCTAGTAGGTGGGACGCGGTAAAGAAATTACCCGACGGTCAATTAGACAAAGTTGTATTTTGCTCGGATTCTGAAGATGTTCTTCATTGGTTGCAAATGTCACTCGAGTAGAAACCATTTAGGAGCTGATAGTCATTAACTCTGATCTTCAATGTGGCTTAGCGGACCAGAATTTTTACAACTTCCTGAAGAATTGTGGCCAGCATGTTAAACTGTCGAAGAAATTGGAGTCGTTAGAGAGCCGTAGAGCTGCCTTAACTGCGATTTCGGCGAATAAGGTCGTAAATTCTATCACGCTACTCATAAAAAGCTACATTTTCATTTTCAACGCTGATATATATCTTACATGTTCCACTTCATTAATGGAAGTAACGAGAAACATGTCTCTTTGATGCCTTCAACTTCTGAACTAAGAGTCAGCACACCAAGTTTGTGGAAGAAAGAGTCAAATTGAAAAAGTACAAAGTTTTGCAACCGGTTTTTTCAAAACTGAAACGATTTCTGCAGTTTTTGCGGGAAGAAATGTGGTTACTGCAGGCCCACTAGCCCATAATGATAATACCCCCTTGTTGTATAGATTCGCCACACTTTATACATTTATACATTTGCATCGCTCTCACTGTCATGTTGATGAACGCTGAGAAGTGTAGTGGTGATAAAATGCGTGCATTACTTACGCTGTAAGCCGAAATTTTTGACCCAAATGACGAGAAATCTTCCCACTGATCGTTTACACAGGAACAGAACTTTTAAAATCAGCAGAGTGGACTTTTGTGGTCCAATTCCATACCAATAGTGTCTCCTAATTTATGCAAACAGCAGCCAAAGAACAGCTGACACAGCGACTGGCGTTTGTGTGTGCGTTCGCCTGTGTATGTGTGTTTTGCTTGTAATGAACGTACATATGTATGTGTATGGAACAGAAACAAAGAATGCTTGGAATAGCGGTTATTCGCAGGGTTCAGGGGATCTCTTAGTCGAGCGGTCTCGACTAGAGTTTTCTTACTTGTTATACCCTGAACCCATTGAAAATGGGAAATCAGGGTATAATGTTTTTGTTGAAATGTATGTAACAGGGAGAAGGAGGCGTGGCAGACCCCATAAAGTATATATATTCTTGATCAGAGAGACAAGCCGAGTTGATATAGCCATGTCCGTCTGTACGTCTGTCCGTTGCACTCAAAGCCAGTATAGGAAAGGGTTAAATTTTTAAAAATTGGAAAAAATGTAATAAAATATGTTGAAAATAAGCTTAAAATTTCATTCAAATCCATTAATTCGCACAAAAATTATTAAAGAAAACATTTGGCTAATCGGCCAAGCACGTGACCAGCAACGCAAAGCAAATTGTTTTCCTATACATGTGCACACATACACACATACACATTGAGCTGTGTGCATCTAGCAAATTCTAAAACCCGCAAGTTTTAGTGTACATGTTTCCAATAGATAACGCTATGATTTGCTAATTATCAGCTGTTCAATAAATCGAAACATGGATGGCGCTATTCTATCGAAATATAGATGGCGCTATTGGCTAAACAATTGTGTATGTAACAGGCAGAAGGAGGCGTGACAGACCCCATAAAGTATACATATTCTTGATCAGGGTGACAAGACGAGTTGATGTAGCCATGTCCGTCTGCCCGTTTATTTTGCTTTTCTAGACTTTCATTTTCAATTTTTTGTGTACACCAAAAATGTACAGTTATTTTTGTCGCTACAATAAATATATTTCGTGCGTATTCCATATTTTTGGGTTTAAGGCAATTCGGTCTAGGTTCTCGAAAGAGATCAGCGAGGGATTTGAACTGTGATTTTTGTTATTACGTTTATCTAACACACTTTTTTAAAGTTTAGTTTGGTTTTAGCCGGTGTTTTTGTACCCTGAACCCTACAAAATGTCGAGTTTGTTTCAAATAATCGATAACTGCCATAGCTTCAATGTTATCGATTAAAAGCCGATATCGTCATTTAGTTATAAAATTCGATCTAATTCATCTTTTTAACTAGTCTTTAAATTTTGCATTTAGTGTTATTTGAGGCTTATACAATTTCAGTTTATGTTAAATCCCAAGCCCCCTTCGCCTCAAATTTGTGAAACTAGTACTAGAGACTTGTGCTTTGACACATACACACGTATAATTGACATGATCACGCCCAACAAGTTTGATCACTACTACTGTAAATAATATTGTCATCTGAATAAAAAGTGAAAAAAGTGCGAAGAATCGCTATTCCTAAGAATCGCTAAGCTTCTCCGTTTCTTTTATATGTATGTAGCAAGCAACACATATACATACACACAGAAGCAGTTTAGTGGCGCTGGCTCGATAGCCAAACGAAGTGCAAAGTAATTTTTTTTCAACTGTCTGAAAGTAGTCACCATGCTGTTGGAGCTTATATGTTCATATGTACTGAGGTCAGCGTTGGTGCTAGCTGTCACTCTCCCCAACCACAAAAAAAAAAAAAAACAAGTAAGAAAACTCTAGTCGAGATCGCTCGACTCGGGTATACCCTGAATCCTGCGAAGAGCCGCTTTTCCAAGCATTCTTTGTTTCTTTTATATACACATGCATATGTACGTTCATTACAAGCAACACACACACACACGCACAGGCGCACGCACACACAAGCGCAAGTCGCTGAGTCAGCTGTTATGTGGCTGCTTTGCATGGCAATGCTATGAGAAATTAAATGTTTGATAACTTTTTTCTAGAGTAACGATTTTGATCAAACTTGTTGGGCGTGATAATGTCATCCATATGTGTGTATGTCCCAAAGCACAAATCTCTAGTATTTGATATACGGGAGTTACAAATTTGAGGCGAAGGGGGCGTGGCATCCAAAATTTAACAAAAACCGAAATTGTATAAGGTCCACATAACACATAAATGCAAAATTTGCAGACTCTAGCTATAGATATATATAACGGAGCATCGATTTCGTTTTTAATCGATAACATTCAAATTAGAACTGTTATCGATTTTGTTAACAAACTCGATCTTTTCGTGCTATATAGGAATCTACATAAAAATTTTCAAGTCTCTAGCTCTTATAGGTTCTGAGAACGGCGCGTTCATACATACGGACAGACGGACATACGAACGGACAGACGGACATGGCTATATCAACTCGGCTTGTCATCCTGATCAAGAATATATATACTTTATGGGGTCTGCCACGCCTCCTTCTGCCTGTTACATACATACGCCATTCAACAAAAACATTCTACCCTGAATTTCCATTTTCAAGTAAGAAAACTCTAGTCGAGACCACTCGACTAGGGGTTACCCTGAACCCTGCGAAGAACCGCAATTCCAAGCAATCTCCGTTTCTTTAATATACATAAGAATATACAAATATGTTCATTACAAGCACACACGCACAGGCGCACACACACAAACGCCAGTCAGTGCGTCAGCTGTTCTTTGGCTGCTATTTGCATGGCAATGCTATGGGAAATTAAATGTTTAATAACTTTTTTTCTGGAGCAACGATTTTGATCAAACTTGTTGAGCGTGATCATGTCATCCATATGTATGTATGTGCCAAAGCACAAGTATCTACTATTTGATATACGGGAGTTGCAAATTTTGAGGCGAAGGGGGCGTGGCATCCAAAATTTAGAAAAAACCTAAATTGTGGAAGGCTCAAATAACACTAAATGCAAAATTTGAAGACTAACTATAAAGATGAATTAAATAGATTTTTATAACTAAATGAAGATATCGGTATTTAATCGATAACATTAAAACGATGATAGTTATCGATTATTTGAAATAAACTAGATCGAATCGTAATATACACGAACTTCCAAAAAATTTGAAGTCTCCAGCTCTTATATCTTCTGAGATCGGCGCGTTCAAACATACGGACAGACGGACGGACGGACAGACAGGCAGACGGACAGGGCTAAATCGGCTTCTCTCACTGATCAAGAATCTACATACTTTATGGGGTCTGCCACGCCTCCTTCTCCCTGTTACATACATTTTCACAAAACCACTATACCCTTTTTTGCCATGTTCAATGGGGTCAGGGTATAAAAACTATAAAAATTAAAAAATTCTACATTTTATGAAAGCCTGAAAAATAAAAAAAAAAAAATAAAAAAGACAAACACTACATCAAATTTGTAATACACGTATTTAAAGTATTAGAGACTGTGCTTTGGCACATACACATATATGATTGACATGATCACTCCCAACAAGTTTGATCAAATTCGTTTATTTAGAAAAAAAAAGCTATTAAACATTTAATATCCCATATTATCGGCGCCTTGCAAACTGAGCTCAGTTGCTGAGTCAAAATGTACAGTTATCAGATTGTGTGCATGTGCGTGCGTGTGTGCTACATTCATATGAAAGTAACGGAGAATGTTAGCTGTTCTTAGAAATAGCGGTTCTTCGCAGGATTCAGGGGATCTTCTAGTCGAGTAGTCTCGACTAGAACACTCTTGTTTTTATTTTGATTATTTCTTTTGTGTTAGTAAAATATTTTTTTGAATATATAAAATTTGGAAAATCAATAGAGGTCAAAGGTAAAAAAATCAAAACCTGCAGATTTTTCTGCTTTGATTCGCGTTCACACGGACAGACGAACAGATGAACAGACGGACGGACAACATGACGAACATTGAACAAAAGCAATATGCTTATTTCACTTCGTAAAAAAGTATAAAAATGGGGTCCTGTTCAAAGAGAGAGCTGATTTTTTGCGCTTTTTCGCCTAACTGTTATTTGCGAGCTCTAATATATATCTTCTGCAATTTTGATTTTTGTTAAATTTTGGATTCCGGCTCCGAATTTTCGAATTTAATACATAAATTTAAGTTAGTTGCAAATAAAGCCAATATATGAACAAGTAAGAAAGCTCTAATCGAGACGTTTAGCGTCAAATGCGCGTTTTTCTAATTTAAGGCGAGGGCGACATGCTATGCTGAAATTTTTATGTAGGTCCGTGTATAGCACGCGCAGATAGTTTGTTTTAAAAAATCGATATTTTTCATTTAATGTTATCGATTAAAATCGAAATCTATATTCAGCTATAAAATTCTAACTAATTTATCTTTGTAGCTACAGTCATTAAATTTTGCTTTTAGTTTCATTTATGTTTAATTCATTTTTGATTTTTGTTTAGGCTATAAACAAATTTGTCCAGTTTATCTTCAAGTTGACTCTAGTTCGGTCAATATCTTTTAAATAAAAAAATTTTAATTAAATATAAATTTACTACCATGTATTTCAATAACTTGAGCCTTCTGAAAGTTTGATGAGAAAGATTCGTATACAAAAAAAAATTTTAAGCAATAAATTGCTCATAACATAGACTGCTTATGCGAAGAATGATACCGTTTCTGGGGAATAGCGGTTCTTCGCAGTATTCAGGGTATCACCTAGTCGAGCGGTCTCGGCTAGAGTTTTCTTACTTGTTTTTCCTGATACATATGTTTATAAAAGAAACGGAGAATGTACGGAATGGCGGTTCTACGCAGGGTTCAGGGTATGATAACAGGTATAACATTAAAACCAAAGGACACGTTTAAACATACGAACAGACAGACAGATAGACAGAATTAAATCGACTTGGTTTGTCTCCCTGATGAAAACTATATATATCTTAGAGAAATGTGCTATGCTCCTTAAGCCTGGTTTATACATTTTTCCAAAAGCATTATACCCTTTTTCCTCATTTTCACTGGGTTCAGGGTATAAAAATAGGTCTATTTGGCCCATGAAGAGTCGATTGGAGCTAGTCCCGAAATTATGTATTTAAATTTTTATATGATTGTGTCAAATTTTGGATAAAGGCCCGAAAATTAAATTTGTTCAATAAGCTTAAGTTCATTTGCTATTATGCAAACGAGGTTCTCATTATTTATAAAATGAAAAATATTCAATAGAATATGACTATTATATGCTGAAAACTTTGTTGAAATCCATTTAGTAGTACAAAACGGTAGGCAATGTGAAAAAGCACGTGGGCAGCAGCGCAAATCATATAGTTTTCCTATACGCATGCATCTAACATATTCGAAGGATAACAAGTTCTTGTTTAGATTTGCGACGTTGTTGAGGAGAAGCCGTTTGACAAGTAAATTGATGTTGGCTCTAGTAAAGGCTCTGCGATGTCGGATTTTCCTTAATTTATTTATTTTGCTATACTAAAATATTTTTACTTATAAATGTATATGTGCGACTGATGCATATTCATGTGCGATGCAAACTTACTTTGTGTATGGTATGGTATACGCAAAATATTCTTGCTTCGCATGTGTGTATCTTATATTTACGAAATATTTAAATTTTTAAATGATATCAAACTTCAACTGCCACATTTAAATGCGCTCACACAGGTATTTCTAACCAGCAACTCATTTTTATACCCTGAACCCATTGAAAATGGGAAAATCAGGGTATAATGTTTTTATACCCTGAACCCATTGAAAATGGGAAATCAGGGTATAATGTTTTTGTTGGAAGGCGTATGTATGTAACAGGCAGAAGGAGGCGTGGCAGACCCCATAAAGTATATATATTCTTGATCAGGGAGACAAGCCGAGTCGATTTAGCCCTGTCCGTCTGTCTGTCTGTCTGTCCGTCTGTCCGTCTGTCCGTCTGTCCGTCTGTCCGTCTGTCCGTCTGTCCGTCTGTCCGTCTGTCCGTCTGTCCGTATGTATGAACGCGTCGATTTCAGAACTTACAATAGCTAGAGACTTCAAATTTTTTTTGTAGGTCCCTGTATAGGGCGCGCATATCGAGTTTGTTTCAGAAATTCGATAACTGTTATCGTTTTATTGTTATCGATTAAAAACGAAAATCTAAATTAAGCTAAAAAATTCTATCTATTTCATCTTTCTAGCTAGAGTCTTCAAATTTTGCATTTAGTGTTATTTGGGTCTTACGCAATTTCGGTTTTTGTTAAATTTTGGGTGCCACGCCCCCTTCGCCTCCAATTTGTAACTCCCGTATATCAAATACTAGAGACTTGCGCTTTGGCACATACATATATATGGATGACGTGATCACGCCCAACAAGTTTGATCAAAATCGTTACTCTAGAAAAAAAGTTATTAAACATTTAATTTCCCATAGCATTGCCATGCAAACAGCAGCCAAAGAACTGCTGACGCAACGATTTGCGCTTGTGAGTGCTTGCGCCTGTGTATGTGTGTGTGTATGTGTTGTTTGTAATGAACATATATATAAACTTATGTATATTAAAGAAACGGAGATTGTTTGGAATTGCGGTTCTTCGCAGGGTTCAGGGTATACCCTAGTCGAGCGGTCTCGACTAGAGTTTTCTTACTTGTTATACCCTGAACCCATTGAAAATGGGAATTCAGCGTATGTTTTTGTTGAAATGTGTATGTATGTAACAGGCAGAAGGAGGCGTGGCAGACCCCATTAAGTATATATATTCTTGATCAGGATGACAAGCCGAGTTTATATAGCCAAGTCCGTCCGTCTGTCCGTATGTATGAACGCGTCGATCTCAGAACCTATAAGAGCTAGCGACTTGAAATTTTATATGTAGGTTCCTGTATAGCACGAAAATATCGAGTTTGTTAAAAAAAATCTATAACAGTCTTAATTTGAATGTTATCGATTAAAAACGAAATCGATACTCAGTTATATAATTCTATATAATTCATCTTTTTAGCTAGTCTTCAAATGTTACATTTAGACTTATGTGAGATTTATACAATTTTGGTTTTTATTAAATTTTGGATGCCACGCCCCCTTCGCCTCAAATTTGCAAAACACGTATTTCAATTACTAGAGACTTGTGCATTAGAACATACATACATATGAATAATATGATCACGCCCAAATCAAAGTTGTAAGTCTAGAAAAAAAAGTTTTTAAACATTTCATTTCACATAACATTGGCATACAAATAGCAGCCAGAGAACAGCTGACGCAGTGACTTGCGCTTGTGTGTGAGAGCGCCTATGCGTGTGTGTCAATTTAAATATATTATTTGTTATTTAACTTAACAATAGGCAGTATAAGGCTCTAGCACTTCTAAAAGTGGTTTTTGTGAGATTTCGGAAAATGTATTTTCCGATTTGGGAAATGTGACTCTTTCTTTGTCAAGGGTATACCCGAGACTATATTCTAATTTCGTAGCGTAGATAAATAAAATTGTGTACAAG
Source organism: Drosophila paranaensis (assembly GCA_035047545.1). Classification (NCBI taxonomy): domain Eukaryota; kingdom Metazoa; phylum Arthropoda; class Insecta; order Diptera; family Drosophilidae; genus Drosophila; species Drosophila paranaensis. Next base: position 280,943 of record JAWNPL010000040.1, read on the forward strand.
GGTGTCATTCATATGGACAGACAGCATGACGGACGCTTATTGATGGTGCGACAAATCTGTGTATTTTATAGCTTTGTAGTTAGAAACTGATGTGGATGAGCATATTGCAGTCGGTCCTATTCGCACTGCAACTCCCTTATACTTTTCTCCATTCATTGAGTTTTCAATGTATAGTTTTTATTTTATTAAATTTCGAAACTTTATTCACTTACTTTCTAGACTTCAAATTGAAAAAAGTTTAACAAAAGGCGATAAATATGTAAGACATTTTTTCGATTTGTTATTAATAAAAATAAAAGTTTATTATTTAAGATAATGTTGAAGTCCTACAAAGGATAATGTTGGATCTTTATTTTCACATCGCTGTCTTTCATCGCTCAATATATATCCTTTAAATTGAGAACATTGCTTGATTCTTATATCTGACATTAAAAGAAATTGGACTTTTTGATTTGATAAACCGAAAAATTCTTCGCCTTTTCTCTTAAAATCAACTTTCAAAGATTCATGTGTAAAACCATATATACAATTAAGTAGTTCTTGATGACATTTGTTAGCTGTTTCTCCGAAGAACACTGCGTCTAAATCATTATCAGGAATTAACTGAAATTGAGGAACTCCAGCATTGTTAAGTATTTTACATGTAAACACGCATTTTTTTCGCGGATCTCGGGGATGTGCATATATTCTTGTTGCTACATATCCAGCAGGGTAAATCCAATGTGCCGTGTGAAAATTAGGATTCGCTGGAATTATTTCACCGATTGAATGTACAAGAATGTTTTGCAATTTTAAAGGAAATGTTTTCTGATTTAAATTTGGCATTTCATTTAATAGATTTTCGCATCTCTTACTAAACATAGCACTTTGATTTGGCTGACTGTGTTTATTAGATTGTTCCTGAAATTGGCCATCATTTAAGTAATGATCTTGTCCTATGATACCTTTCTCAAGGCCTTCATAAAACATAAGTCTTTCTATCAGTGCCAGTCTTTCTGATCGAGCAGCAGAGAGTTCTTGTTGTAATATGCAAACCTCATCAACAATTGATGCATTTTCCTAAAACGAGAAATAAATATAAAAACTTTAAAATATATCCATATCAAACGTCTTTTGCATCATATTTAAAATTAAAGTTATATATACACCTTGACCTCGATTTGCGTGGAGGATACGTTCCAACAAAGTACGACGCAAATCGAAACGACGCAAAAGTGAATTAAGATCTCTTCATTTTATTTTTAATTTTCCTTGAATGCCTCTATCATCAATTTTCTTTTGTTCAATAATATCACTGACCATGTAGGGCTGTGAACTGGGGCGTAGCCGGCCGGACTGGCAATAAATACCCCCATCGGGTTGGTAATATTTTGAAAAATTTGATCTGTTTGTTCTTAAACAAAATTGTTTAGTTTATGTTTAAGTTGACACTCGCTTTTGTCAATTATATTTAATAAATAAATAAATAAAACTAGGGTATTCCTGAACCCTGCGAAGAACCGCTATTCCGTCAATGCCAATGTTATGGGAAATTACATGTTTAATAACTTTTTTTGTAGACCAACGATTTTGATCAAACTTGGGCGTAATCATATTATTCATATGTATATATGTTCCAAAGCACAAGTCTCTAGTACTTGAAATACATATTTTGCAAATTTGAGGCAAAGGGGGTGTGGCATCCAAAATTGTTCAAAAACCTAAATTGTATAAGGCTCACATAACACTAAATGCAAAATTTGAAGAATCTAACTATAAAGATGAATTATATAGAATTATATAACTGAGTATCAATTTCGTTTTTAATCGATAACATTAGAATAATTATACATACGGACAGACGGACATGGCTATATCAACTCGGCTTGTCATCCTGATCAAGAATATGTATACTTTATGGGATTTGCCATGCCTCCTTCTGCTTGTTACATACATACACATTTCAAAAGGAACATTATACCCTGATTTCCCATTTTCAATAGGTTCAGGGTATAACAAGTAAGAAAACTCTAGTCGGGCGTCCCGACTAGGAGATACCCTGAACCCCGTGCTATCTGCGTTTTTAAAAATACTGCATAAATAGCATTTAGTATAAACGCTCATAAAATTAAATTCAATACATTTTCAATTGTTTAGCCAACAGCGGCATCTATATTTCGATAGATAGCGCCATCCATGTTTCGATTCAATTGAACAGCTGATAATTCGCAAGTCATAGCGCCATCTACTGGAAGTATATACACTAAAACTTGCGGTTTTTAGAATTTGCTAGATGCAAGCAGTTCAATCTGCTTGTGTGTATGCGTGCACATGTATAGGGAAAGAGTTTGCTTTGCGCTGCTGGTCACGTGTTTGCCGATTGGCCAAATGTTTTGTTTAATAACTTCTGCGCGAATTAATGGACTTAAATTAAATTTGCAGTTTATGATCAACATATTTTATTACATTTTTTCCAATTTTTAAAAATGCAACCCCATTCATTTATTGGCTTTAAAGTGCAACTATCCTCAATTTAAATATTTGGGGAAATTTGGAGCCGATATCCCAAATTTAACAAAAATCAATATTACATAAAATATAAAACTAACAAAAAAAGTTTGGGGACTCTAGCTATAAAGAGGTGGGAGATATAATTAAATAACTAACATTCGATAACGTTTTTAGTCGATAACATTAAAATTAAAATAGTTATCGTTCCTTTTTAATAAACTCGATCTTTTAGTGCTATTCACGGACCTACATAAAAAATTTCAGGCCTCTAGCTCTTACAGGCTGTGATATCGACGCGTTCTTACATACGGACGGACGGACATGACTATATCAACTCGGCTTGTCACCCTGATCAAGAATATATATACTTTGTGGGGTCTGTCACGCCATCTGAAATAATAAGACAATAGTGTTGCCGAAATTTAATGCAGATCTAGTTGTCACTAAATGGCGTGATATAGATGTGGAGGAGATTGCTGTTCCTGTGACGCTTGCTCAATTGGCTCATATTGATCCAAATTGCAACGTCTAACCTTTACTTCAAACGTGCGCACCAGGAGTGAGTTACAGACCGAGTTTGAAGCTTTCACATTCAAAAAACGGTAGAAATCTTTACAAGAAGAAGCAGCTCAAGCCGACATAAAACAGCAGAAATTGTCAGCAATAAAATGGAATTTTATGGAAAATTGGGTCACAAGAAGGCTGAATGTAGAGTTCCCGTGTTGCAGAGCATAGTGGCAAGAGCGTGTTTGGTCACCAACAGCAATCAAGTGTGGCGAAGTTGGACACATTTCAACCCATTGCAAGAAGCTCAAAATGGACAAGGTTGAGGATACGCATCAGGTAAAGAGAGTGCAGATTTGTGAAGTTGTTGAGCCAAAAGACGAGATGATTCATCATGGCGTGGTTTACACGACAGCATTTGACTCTGGAGCGGAATGTTCTTTAATTAAACAAAAGATGAGTGATATGTTAGTTGGTACAAGAATTAATAGTGTAGTACTACTGAAAAATATTGGTAATGGCAGTATTTGTAATAAGTTGAACATGCTTAGCAATGTAGAAATTAACAATCATTGTATTGAAATGCTATTCCATGTTTTGGGCGATGAATATTTGAAGAACGAAATTGTAATTAGTCGAGAAATATTATCATGTCATGTCACCCGGAAAATTTGAAGTTGTCACATCAAAAATTGTAAATTATTGTTCAAATGGGGACACATTTTCTAAAGTGAATACTGATCTTGTTGGTGAAGATAAAGATAAATTAAACAATTTATTGGAAAACTACTCAAAGTATTCCGAAAACGGCATTCCTTCTTCTTCAGTCAGTACGGGTGAAATGAAAATTAAATTCTTCTCATTTGATTTATAGTATAGGAAGGGTAACGAATGGCTTCTGCTGACTTCTTTTCCAGAAATCCCTCATCCGCGGATGCGATTGATACTTGAAAAATTTCTGAGAAACGAGTCAATCTGGCAGAGATATCTATTGAACGGCTTATGGCTGAACAGCGCAAAGATTCCGATATTATTATTATTGTGAATAAACTGAAAGATAATTCTCTTGCCGAGGACATTACAAAAACGTACGAGCTAAGAGCAGGGATAATTTATCGGAAAATTCAGAGAAATAGTAAAACTCGATATTTGCCAATTGTTCCAAGAGCATTTAGATAGTCTGTAATAATCAGATTTACGAGTCAATCTTAGGTTGGGAGAAGACTAGATAAGGTCTATGATTATTACTGGTTCGATCACATGTCTAAGAATATACGAAAGTTTGTTGAAAACTGTATTACTTGCAAGATGTCATCAGGTAAAATTCAGGCCAGATATCATTCTTCACTGATGCACAGATAAAGGAATCTTGCCAGATGACAAGAAATTTGACGTCATCAAAAACTATCCAGTCCCTACTGACGCAGACAGCGCTAGAAGATTCATTGCATTTTATAATTACTATAGACGTTTATAGAAAACTTCGCCGAATATTCATGGCACATAACAAGATTATGTAAAAAGAATGTCCCATTTGAGTGGACATCAGAGTGCGAAAAATCATTCAATTATCTAAAAAATAAACTTGTTCAACCAAATTTATTACACTACCCAGATTTTGGCAAAGAATTTTGCATAATCACAGATGCAAGCAAGCAAGCATGTGGAGCACTTTTAACTCAAAACTATAATGGACTCCAACTTCCAGTTGCATATGCATCAAGAGCATTCACTTAAGGTGAAAGCAATAAGAGTACTACATAATAAGATTTAGCAGCATTACATTGGGCAATAATACATTTTAGACCATAAATATATATGGCAAACATTTTACAGGTAAAACTGATCACAGACCTTTGACTTATCTATTTTCCATGGTAAATCCAAGAAGAATATGATTTTACCGTAGACTATCTGAGAGGGAAAGACAATTTTGTGGCAGACGCCCTATCTAGAATAACAATAGAAGATCTAATTGACATAAATAGAAAAGTGCTGAAAGTCACTACCAGGCAACAAAGTAGGCAAAATAATCTCTGGCCAGAGAACAAAAATGAAACTATGCCTAAGCAAGTACAAAATAAAGCTTCTAAGCCCAACGTACATGAAGTCATTTGCAATGACGAGGTACGAAAAGTAGTGACCTTGCGAATAACACATTCTCTATGCTTACTGAAACATGGAAAGAAAGTTATGAGAAGATTTGACATAAGCGATATGTACACCAATGAATTTCTTGACCTAGGTCAATTCTTTCAAAGGCTTGAATCGAAAGCCGGTATACTTAATATCAGCCAAGTCAAAGTATCACCGTGCGAAAAGATCTTTGAGATCATCTCAATAGAATCGATTAAAATAATGGGCAATAAAACATTAAAATCTCTAAGAGTAGGTACTGTTGAAAGAAGTCATACGACATTCAACGAGTACATTCGTTCATATATATCAGTAGATAAAACTGACTGGGACATATAGTTACAGAATTTCGTGTATTGTTTTAACATAATTATTGTCCATATGAACTAGTATTTGAAAGGCAGAATAACCTACCAATACAATTTAATAGCGTAACTAGTATTAAACCTATATACACTGCAGGTCATAGGTTAGACCGCACCGCTTTTTTTTCCAATAAGTGTTTATAGTTATTATTAGGCAAGTATTACATGCCCCAAATAATTTTTTTTATCGAAGTTCGAATCTTACACGAAAAACATCTGTATTGTTGGTAGATTTGCGAAAAGATAACTTTGGATTCGAAGACTCTAGAAACTTCAATGCAATTATATGGCTTATCAGCTGGTTAATGAATTAGACGCACATCAATTTTCCAAGTTTTGTGTTAAAAAGTGCAGCTATTTTGCTCAAATAAAAGCTAAAAATTAAAAAATGAACTATTTTCAAGCAATATTAAGAAAAACAAGTAAGAAAACTGTAGTCGAGACCGCTCGACTAGGGTATACCCTGAACCCTGCGACGAACAGCTATTCCGTGCATTCTCAATTTATTTTATATACTTATGTAGATGTATGTATGTTCATTACAAGCAACACACTCACACACAGGCGCACGCACACCCAAACGCCAGCGTCAGCTGTTCTTTGGCTGCTTTGCATGGCAATGTTATGGGAAATTAATGAAAAAATGTTTAATACCTTTTTTCTAGAGCAACGATTTTGATCAAACTTGTTGGGCGTAATAATGTCATCCATATGTATGTGCCAAAGCACAAGTCTCTAGTATTTGATATACGGGAGTTACAAATTTGAGGCAAAAGGGGCGTGGCACCCAAAATTTAACAAAAACTGAAAATGCGTAAGGCTCAAAAAACCCTAAATGCACAATATGAATACTCTAGCTAGAAAGATGAATTAGATAGAATTTTATAACTAAATGAAGATATCGGTTTTAATCGATAACAATAAAACGATGACAGTTATCGATTATTTGAAACAAACTCGATCGAATCGTGATATACACGAAAATTTGAAGTCTCTAGCTCTTATATCTTCTGAGATCGACGCGTTCAAACGTACAGACAGACGGACAGACGGACGGACGGACAGACGGTCAGACAGACAGACGGACAGGGCTAAATCGACTCGGCTTCTCTCCCTGATCAAGAATATACTTTATGGGGTCTGCCACGCCTCCTTCTGCCTGTTACATACATTTTCACAAAACCATTATACCCTTTTTTCCCATTTTCAATGGGTTCAGGGTATAAAAAAACGGAGAATGCACGGAATAGTGGTTATTCGCAGGGTTCAGGGTATGCCCTAGTCGAGCGGAGTCGACTAGAGTTTTCTTACTTTTTTGTAAATCGATTAGTTACATCGAATTTGGTCTGTATAATTTTTTTTAATGAAAAAATAAAATTGTTAGGGTTAAATTCAACACATGTGTGAATCGACTTGCACATTCATTGATTATACATACATATGTACATATGTAGTTTACCTCAACTTATTAATGTGTATTATTATTTCAAACTTACTAATACGTAGTTTTTAATACGCCTATTTAATTTTTTTAAAGAATTTTTAGAGTCAACCCTCTTCACTTTCATGTTTAATGTTTGTTTGGATAATGCTTGTCAGTGGTGCCAACTCTTAAAGCTATCAGCACGCCAAATCAATGGATGAAAAACGCCAGAAATAGCTACAATGTTAATGAAGATTTTATAACCGGTAGGCGAAAAGGAGACCTATAAAAGAAAAAGAAAAATAATTGATTTACACAAAAAGAAGAAAAAAAAAATTGAGTTTTGAAACGTAAAATATACAATACTATATTTCAATACAATATTACTGCTTATATTTTCATAATTTTCTAGTTCTTATTTCTTCATTCTTTTTCAAAACACGTCTTTCAATTACTGGAGAATGTTGGGAAGAATTTTTTTTTAATGTTTTCAGGTTTTTTTCATAACTTTTATTATTATTTGTATAGTATTTTCACTGCAATTCGAAATCGAATTTTCGCCAAAAGTATAGACACTTATCTCCTGTATGCACATATTCTTGCAGGTTACTATTACAATACACCCATCCCCCCGCGGGGGATAACACGGTGCTCGCTTAACGCAATTCCGGTTTAACACGGTTCTTTAATTTCACTCATCCCCCGTTTAACACGATTTTTTCAATTTAACACGACTATAGAAACTCGATAAATATTTTGAACATACGTTTTCTTTTCTTTTTTTTTTTTTGGTCTTATGTGCACTTTCAACACAAGTTCGATTTTTATTAAACCTCGGATTCTTTGTATTGTATCACTGTTAAAAGATACCATGTTACTCAATCGTGGTATTGTATATACAATATACAGCTGGGCTGCTACAATTGTTTGCGTTTAAGTGCTTAAATTATTAAGCGGTTGAAGGCCTTTAAGCTGGGTTGATTAACAATATCTGGTGGCTGAACGCCTTGAAGTTACTTGGATTGCCATAATGGTCAGCTATTCTTATGACACTTATGGTTCACTTATTGTTAATGTCTTTTCTACATTGAGGAAGATTTTAACCCATTCGGGGCAACTGTAACCAGTATTGCCAATTTAGATTTTTTCCAGGTCTGGAGTTTTTCGATTGTTAAATGCGGGAAAGTTTCTAAACTAGCGGGTGGTAGAAAACTTAGCTTTTTTAATCATTGAAATTTTGTACCAACTTTTTCAAATATTTTGGCAACTCTGTGCAATATTTCAACTACTACCACTTTTAATCGATGCCAGTTTTAAAAATTGTAATCGATATAGCAATCGTACAATCCTTCCCCACTATTAGAGTATTTTGTAACTTGAGAAATTTAACAATTTTTGAATCACAAACTTTATCGTCTGGTAAAAAGTGAAAAAAAATACAAGCAAAAACCGCAAGATTCTAGGATGCGTGATTTATTAAAAAATTGCTTAGCAATTGATGCAAATGCTGAATGCAAATGTTATCGGAAATATTGCAAATTCAGGATTGTTGCTAAGCTGTGCAATTTGTAAACACATGCAAAAAATGCAAATCACAAAGTTGCGTAAAATTGTTTTAAAAAATCAAAATATTTTTCCTCTTGCTGTAGCAATCACAAAAACACAGCAACAAGAAGCGACATTGTTTTTATATGTTGCTACCCAGTATGTTCAATTATGTTCAAATAAATTCAGATGTAAATAACATTCAGGTTCACATAATTAAGTCCACCAACATAGTTAGAAATTATTAGAATAACAATAAACAGAAAAAACGTCAACAGCTTTTTATCTGGACTTTTTTTTTTTATTGTTTTTCAGCCTTTTCTAGCTTTTTTGAAATGTTAATATAGCTTTTATAATGGTAATGGTATGGTGTCAGTTGACACTGTGGGAAGTGATGCTGATGACATAACTCCGCGCTCTAGATGTTGAACGGGCCATTAATAGACAGATGGCTATTTATGAGGAGCTCCTTAAAGATATCGAAAAGAAGCGCAAATAGTCGCTGATGACCGACTTTTTAAAGACCAATGATTTATCATAAGAAAAATATTGAAGAATTATTTTATTTTTTTGTTTAAAGTCGGTTTAAACTAATAAGTAATTTAATTTTAGTACATTTTCACTTAGCACGGTTTTCCCATACAAAATATTTTATCTCGCTTAACACGGTTTTTCCAGGAGTGTACTACCGCGTTAGTTGGGGGATATATTTATTATCGATATCAATTTCACTATTTTCCCGTTAAATTTGGCCTTTTTGATAACCAATTACGGTAAGCGGGAAATCGTTTTTTTTTTTAGAAAGGTATTCGGATTAAATTGCTTTCTTTTATTCTTCCAACATTAAGTTATACTAGTTTATTATAAATATTTTGCAATGCTATCTCTAGTTAAAGCAATATATTATATCTACATATGTATTTGAAATGCGCTCGTAAACAGTAATAGTCTTATACATATACACATGTATCATTTATGTAATATGATGAATCTTAGGTTGATCTTTCGGATTTATATGACCTTAAAGAAAATAATAAAATACAGCTTATTTAATAAAATATTTATAATAGTTATTTATGTAAAGCATATAAATAAGTTTTTATTCCCGCTTTTTTTTTGTAATTTTATATGATAAAAAATGGCAGCACTGGTGGTCGGTGGCATAATTTTAGTTTATCAATAAGGTTGAAACTTCAGAAAATCGATAGCAAAAATTTGCTTCTATAATCGAAAAAATAATAAAACAATCTGGTTGGGTCTTGTTAAAAATACTCCATCAATACAGGTTCTAATTAAATAATTTCTAACAGATCAAATATTATGTTATCAGCAAGTGTATCTGACATTTCTAATTAGAAGCTCGAATTTTTAAGCATATCTGCGTACGGAAGAAATGGATCACAGCAAACAAACAAATAAATTGCTTTACAAAAATAGTAGAAAGACTGATTTGAAAAGCAAATTTACCAAAGTTGACTCGCCCATAGCAAAATATCCTTTTCAAATATTTGTACATGTATGTACATACATTTGTATGTTTGTACAATGGACGTGTTTACAGAGATATACATAAACATATATCATATTGGTTTGCTTAATAACTGTTTAACATATGATTCTTTAGGTAAATTATCATGCCTAATATGCAGGATGCCTGTCAAGCCAAATATATGGAAAGTGCATATAAATTCAAAACAGCACAAGCAAAATATAGAGAGTGCTAAACGACGCAGTGAAATTGAAAATATTTCAGAAATATTAAACACAAAGGGAAAACAGCTATCCCTTCAAACCGAAGATATTCCCAATATCGAAATTCAGGGACAATTGAGTACTGGTCAAACGACTCATTTACATCGATTAAAGAAATCTCATATATTACCCGAAAAATTCTTTGATTATGAAAAGTCACTGGTTGTCAGTGGAAGTGAACAAGATCCCGAGGCGGAATGGCTTAAATTTCAAAGGGAAATAAGGGAAGCGGACACAATTTCTAACAATATAGTGTCTGAAGAGCAGGAAAGCTTGAATATAAAGCGACATCTGAAAGAAATTGATGAACAAATTGAAAACTGGAAAAGATTCATAAAAATTAATGATAAAAAAAACGCTCTTACAAAAAATAAGCGTAGAGACGCAAAGGTATTTATGTTCGAGCACGAACCAAGCTCTAGTGAAGATGACAGTGTTGACAATTTGTTAAATTGGAGAATAAAAAGTGTTCACAAATAAAATCTAAATTTTTTAACTTTAATATCGAAAGTAACCATAGCTCGCAAATAACTGTCGACCGTTAGTTGTTGTCTGGAAATAAGAGTTTTTTCGTGACACTTTACGAAAAGACTCAGCGAGCAACCGATTTACCGGTTCTGAAATGAGCTTGGTCGTGCTCAGAGCGAACCCGTTTTTATACCCTGAACCCATTGAAAATGGGAAAATCAGGGTATAATGTTTTTGTTGGAGGGCGTATGTATGTAACAGGCAGAAGGAGGCGTGGCAGACCCCATAAAGTACATATATATATTCTTGATCAGGATGACAAGCCGAGTTGATATAGCCATGTCCGTCTGTCCGTATCTATGAACGCGTCGTTCGCAGAACCTACAATAGCTAGAGACAAATTCGATAACTGTTATCGTTTTATTATTATCGATTAAAAACGACAATCTAAATTAAGCTATAAAATTCTATCTAATTCATATTTCTTGCTAGAGTCTTTAAATTTTGCATTTAGTACTACTTAGGCCTTACGCAATTTCGGTGTTTGTTAAAGTTTGGATGCCACGCCCCCTTCGCCTAAAATTTGTAACTTTGTAAGTTTGATCAAAATCGTTGCTCTAGAAAAAAAGTTATTAAACATTTAATTTCCCATAGCATTGCCATGCAAAGCAGCCAAAGAACAGCTGACGCTCCGACTTCCGCTTCTGTGTGCGTGCGCCTGTGTGTGAGTGTGTTGCTTGTAATGAACATACATATACATAAGTATATAAAAGAAATTGAGAATGCACGGAATAGCTGTTCTTCGCAGGGTTCAGGCTATACCCTAGTCGAGCGGTCTCGACTAGAGTTTTCTTACTTGTTTAACGTTGTCGCTGTTACGCGACTTGTTTATTTAAATAATCAATTGAAAAACTAAAGACTCAATTCAATTTTGCTTGGCTTAAATATGATCTAAAGGCGGACGCTCCGTCGGCAGCGCTTGTCGCGGTTGCGACAGCGGTTCTCCAGGATTGTTTACTTCTTGGATCGGATGCAGTGCAGACCGTAGGTCAGCCTTTTTTGGCTGCAGCATATTGCAGCGGAGCAACGAACTGAGTTCTGTTTTGTTGGCATTAACTTATACATATATACATATACATGCTACTCTCTCCCATATATATATGTCGAAGCAAACTATGTTGCTGCATACTGTATGTGATTGTTCTTGCGTATTGCACGTACGCACTGTGTGTGTGTGTTACTGTGTATGGATACTCTGATTTTCACTAGAATTCCTAATTTCATCATACTAAGAAATATTGCATCAGCGCTAATTGCGCTCTGATTGGTCCTTTGCATTTTGTCGCTTTAAGAAGTTCCGTTATAGCGCGACGACAGCGCTACAACGCTGTCGTCGAGTGTGGTTCGGTATGGGGCAGAGAAACGAAAAGGCAGTCAGTTCAATTTTGGATCGTGAAGCCTGCGCATCGAAACTCGCTTCGCTATTAGTTAAAGCCATGGAGAAGAATAACGACGCTCCGACATCAGAAGTGGGATCAGCACCACCTCCTGCACCACATCCAGCATTCTACAAATGCAGAACCAGAATCTGCTGGAGCTTGCAAGAACCATGCAAGCGTCAACACGCGAGCAACAGCAGACTCGTGGCGTCATTTTGCCAAAATTTTTCTGACACTGCAGGTGCAGATGCCTCAAAGTGGTCCACCACAGCTGTCATTATATTTTCGGAACAGCCCCTAGAAAGAAGCAGACTCATCATGGCACTAAGCGAAGCTATGGTGGGCAGTGCCTCACAGTGGCTAACTCAAATTGCATATCCCGGCATTAAGTGGATTGAATTTAAGGAATTATTCCTCCGCCGCTACGAAAATAGTGAAACGTCGTCGACAATGTTTCTAAATCTACTAAACAGTCGCCCAACTAACGGCGAATGTCTTGCGGTTTATGCTAGCCGTTTGGTGACCACTCTAACTTCCAATTGGAAAAACAAAAACATCGAAGAAATTGCTGTGTCAATTGTGCTCGCGCATTTAGCCAATGTGGATAACCGTTTGGAACGGATTGTGTTCACGTCAAAAGTTCAAACTAGAAGTGACTTGCAATCCGAACTAGGCGCATTCACCTTTAAAAAACATCGCAATGCCGACCGTGATGACGACTCCGGACCTGGACCTGACGCCAAGAAGAGGAGACAATAGTATTGACAATAGTGTGCCATTTCTGTGGCAAACCAGGACATAAAATTGCTGAGTGCAGAGCCAAAATTCGACAAAAGGGCGACGCGACATCTCAGCGAGACAAGCCAACTGTTACTTGCTTCAAGTGCGGCCAACCTGGACAAATCAATGCTCGAAAAAGTAATCAACAAGTACACAGGGAGCATTCCAACGGAAGACTGTGAACCAGTGCTTTGTACCAGAGCCAACTGGAGCGATGATGCAGCTCGGTGAGATTTACCCAATTTCTTTTGACTCTGGCGCAGAGTGTTCACTCATTAAAGAGAAAATATGTAGTAAGCTAGCTGGTAAGCGTTTTAACAGCATTATCATGCTAAAAGGTATAGGCGATGCTGGCATATATAGCACCTTACAAATATTAAGCCAGGTCACCATAAATGAGAACGCACTTCAAATATTGTTCCATGTAGTGCAAGATAATCATTTGAAAAGCGACATTGTTATTGGCCGCGAAATTCTTAAACAAGGATTTAATGTCACTGTATCACAAAACCAGTTTAACGTAGTAAAAGCCAAAGCCGTAAATACTTGCTCAATAGATAGGGAACCAGTTGACCTTACAAATCTTGATACCGAATTGTGCGAGGCTGATAAAGACAAACTAATAAAAATGCTAGAGAATTACTCCACTGCACTTGTAAAAGGGGCACCATCCACACGAGTCACGACAGGGGAAATGAAAATTCACTTGATTGATCCAACAAAAACTGTACAACGCCGGCCCTATAGACTTAGCCCTGAAGAAAGAGACATTGTCCGAGAAAAGTTAAGTGAGTTACTTAAATGCAACATCATTCGACCCAGCTGCTCCCCTTTTACCAGTCCTATGCTGCTTGTCAAGAAGAAAAATGGTACAGACCGACTTTGTGTCGACTACAGAGAGTTAAACTCTAACACAATTGCAGACAGGTACCCTTTGCCGCTCATTAGCGACCAGATCGCTAGGCTGCGTGGCGCAAATTACTTCACGTGTCTTGATATGGCGAGTGGTTTCCACCAAATTCCTATCCACCCTGATTCAATAGAATACACTGCATTTGTGACCCCGGATGGTCAATATGAGTTCCTGACCATGCCGTTTGGACTCAAAAATGCGCCAACCGTTTTCCAACGGGCAGTCATGCGTGCCTTGGGTGACTTGGCCTATTCATACGTGATTGTTTACATGGATGATATCATGATCGTGTCGCCCACAGTCGAATTAGGATTGGAAAGGTTAAAAATAGTACTAGACATTCTCACAGATGCTGGATTCATTTTTAATGTTAACAAATGTAGTTTCTTAAAAACAGTCGTTCAATATCTGGGATATGAGGTAAGAGCAGGGGAAATTCGACCAAACTCGCGAAAGATTGTTGCGTTAACATCGTTGCCACCGCCACAGACGGTTTTTGGTGTACGACAGTTTATTGGTCTTGCATCCTATTTTCGCAAATTCGTACCCGGATTCTCTCAAGTCATAAAGCCGATGTATTCCCTAACATCAGGAAGGGAAAGTTTTGCGTGGACTACTGAGTTGGAAAGCATTCGCAAGAAAATTGTGACTATTCTTACAAACGAACCAGTTCTGGTAATATTCGACCCGCAATACCCTATAGAATTACACACCGACGCTAGCTCAATCGGATTTGGTGCCATGCTTTTACATCGAATTAACAATAAGCTTCACGTTGTAGAATATTTTAGTAAAACAACTTCGCCAGCCGAGTCTAGGTACCACTCTTATGAGCTTGAAACTCTGGCAGAATTTGCATCCGTTAAACATTTCCGTCACTACTTGCTTGGCAGAGAATTTGTGGTTTATACAGATTGTAACTCGTTAAAGGCATCGCGAACCAAAATATACTTAACTCCTAGAGTTCATCACTGGTGGTCTTATTTACAATCGTTCAAGTTTGACATACAGTACAGAGAAGGAAAACGTATGGCACATGTCGACTTTTTATCTAGAAACCCAGTTACTCAGAAACAATTAATTTTGAAAAAAATTCCCGAGAAGCGAATAAACATAGCAAAAATCTCAAATAATTTGTTGTTTGCCGAACAGCAATTGGACCCGGATATTGCTGCCCTTGTCAGTAAACTGAATTCAAATGACGTACTAGATGAAGTAACTAAAACATATGATTTGAGAAAAGGGATGTTGTTTCGTAAAATCCAAAAAAAAATGGTAAGACACGATGCTTGCCAGTTGTGCCCCGAAATTTCAGATGGTCAGTAGTTAACCAGGTACATGAGTCAATCATGCACCTTGGTTTTCAAAAAACACTTGACAAAGTTTACCAATTTTACTGGTTTGAGAAAATGAACAAATATGTCCTTAAATTTGTTGACAATTGTATAACCTGCAGGACAGCAAAGTCACATTCCGCTAAAGTTCAAGCAGAATTTCATCCTATACCAAAGGTTAGCATCCCTTGGCTCACTGTCCATATGGACATTACTGGCAAATTAAGTGGTAAAAGTGATTTAAAGGAATATATCATTGTTCAAATTGACAGCTTCACAAAATTCGTACACCTTTACCACACTCTCAAAATAGATACGGAGAGTTGTATCAGAGCCATAAAGACTTCAACTTCCTTGTTTGGTGCATAATGCGTGTTATAGCTGATCAGGGTAGATGTTTTTCTAGCGCGCAGTTTGCAGAATTTTGGTGTTCAAAAACCATAAAACTTCATTTAATCGCGACTGGGGCAAGTCGTGCTAATGGACAAGTTGAGCGCGTTATGAGCACGCTCAAGAACCTATTAACTGCAGTCGAATTAAGCCAAAGGTCCTGGCAAGATGCTCTCGGCGAGGTGCAGCTAGCTTTAAACTGCATAACAAATCGGGCAACTGAAGCCAGTCCCTTAGAAATGTTAATAGGGAAAGAAGGTCGACCTCTTGGATTAGTTCCTCCAGTGGACACAGAATTGGAAGTAGACTTAGACTCCACACGGGCTCGAGCAAGTAGCAGTATGAAATCTTCAGCCTTTTATAACAAAAATCAATTTGATAAGTCCAAGGCCGCCGTTGTAAGACTATGACTATGTCCTTCTCAAGAACGAGGAGAGACACCACACAAAACTAGACCCAAAATTCAAGGGTCATTTTTTGGTAGTTAAAGTCCTAGACGGTGACAGATACATGTAAAAGTCGTTATCGAGTAAACGATTATATAAATACTGTCACGAGGACACAAGAAAACTTCCAGAGGGAAATGTGCCCCATGAGCTGGACATTGATGATGAAGATCCAGGCCCGTCAAATGGTCTGATAGAAGCTGAGAGTGAGCCGTCCAAGTGAGACGAAGGTTATCCGTCCAAGTGAGACGATGGTGAGCCGTCCAACTGAGACGAAGGTTATCCGTCCAAGTGAGACGATGATTGTTTCTTTTTGAATTAAATTTGGAATTTTAGTTAAAGAAAATGTAAAATCGACAATTTGGCAAAATATTATGTAATGAAAACAAGCATCATGTTTTATTTTTGTAACCTGCATAGGTGAAGTTATTGAATTGAATTGAAAAAAATATGTTTTCAAATGCTTTAATTAAGAATAAATGTTAAAAGTTTGTACGAAGAAATGTTGAACTGAATATTTTATCGGATGGTTATCCGTCTAAGAGAGACGATTGTTAATGGTTATCCGTCTAAGAGAGACGATTGTTAATGATTATCCGTTTAAGAGAAACGATGATTATTGGTTGGATATCCGTCTAAAAGAGACGATGAATTAAGTTTGAAATCTATTACAAAGACATTTTTATACTATTTCACGTAGTGATATAGTATATTGGTTTTGTGCAATGTCCGTCATGCTGTCCGTCCGTCTGTCCGTCTGTCCGTCCGTCCGTCTGTCCGTATGAACGCAAACCATTTCGACGCTATTGAAGCTAGAGACTTGAAATTTGAAATATATACTCGTGTATACCCTCGTCTGATAAAGTGTCAAGATTTTCCCGATACGCCCACTAGGGGCGTGGTAAATCGGAAAATGCATTTTCCTGTATCTCAGAAACACTACTTCTAGAAGGGCTAGTGTTGAGATTTTAACTGAACACTCATGGCGACATCCCAAAATCAAAAAGCTATGGCGGATATATCTACGCCCATCGGGGGCGTGGCAATTCGGGTCAAACTGTATCTTCTACAGTTTTAAAGCTAGAACGCCCAAATTTGGGACGTGGGTTACTGTTACGATCCTATAAAGATCGCCCAAAAAATTTTATGGCCACGCCTACTAGGGGCGTGGCAAATCGGATCTGAATATATAGTGATTTTACTAGTTTCGTTATATTTTGAGCACTATTGATGCTAGAGACTTGAGACTTGGTATATATACTCGGGTTAACATCCCACGACCGATAAGCTATGGCGGATATATCTACGCCTTCAGGGGGCGTGGCAACAAATATCAGCTTATATCTCCCACAGTTTTAGTGCTGGAAGCTTCAAAATTGGATGCTAGGTTACTGGGGGCCTCCTCTATCGATTCCCCAAAAATTATTGTTTCGCCCCAAAAGGGGCGTGACATACAGAAAAATACCCTGTAATTTTCGCATTTTTCGAATGTAAGCATCCAAACTTTACAGTTATATTCTTAAACGCCCAGTCTATGCACATGCCAAAAATTATTTGTCTACAGCCACTGGGGGCGTGGCAAATCAAAACTGAAACATCTGCAGCTTCTGAGCCAATGACGCGCCACATACTGACTTTGTGACCTTTGACCTTGTCTTTTGATTTGCCAAATTATATATATGTGTTTGAAAAGAATATTTTATTAATACAAAATAACTAAATAAAGAAAATATAACAAAAATATCAACATGACCGCACCGGGGTTCGAGCCCACACCTCTACGCTCGCCAACGAACTTATGTATATCACATTTTCTGAGTTGCCCCCTCTCTCATTTTGAGAGTTGCCACCTCTCTTATTTTGAGAGATGCCACCTCTCTCGATTTAGGTGCGTGTTCTTGCTAAGGTAAGGCAATCGAGATAAATCGAGAGAGGTGGCATCTCTAAGCTTCGATTCTAATTGAAACTGTCTGGCTACCTC
Source organism: Drosophila paranaensis (assembly GCA_035047545.1). Taxonomy (NCBI): domain Eukaryota; kingdom Metazoa; phylum Arthropoda; class Insecta; order Diptera; family Drosophilidae; genus Drosophila; species Drosophila paranaensis. Next base: position 298,909 of record JAWNPL010000040.1, read on the forward strand.
CAATGAAAAGTTTTAATCTGCAGCTAATTTAAGCGGCGACAGTGGGGATTTAAGGTTAAATTTTAAAAAATATAATATGATAGATACCCCTGTGTGCTGTTGGGACGTGAAATAGTATTTCGCTGTCTGTTGCGTCCGACAGCAACGTTCTTACTTGTTGAAGTTTATGTTTGGCATATTACACGAGGACGTGTCAAGGTCAGGATGGCCGTGTCGAAGCAAACTATGTTGCTGCATACTGTATGTGATTGTTCTTGCGTATTGCACGTACGCACTGTGTGTGTGTGTGTTACTGTGTATGGATACTCTGGTTTACACCAGAATCCTACATATGTCAAAGCGAACTGTATGCACGCACTGTGTGTGTGTGTTGTTGTGTAAGGAAATTCTGATTTTCACTAGAATTCCTAATTTCATCATACTAAGAAATATTGCTTCAGCCGCTAATTGCGCTCTGATTGGTCCTTTGCATTTTGTCGCTTTAAGAAGTTCCGTTATAGCGCGACGACAGCGCTACAACGCTGTCGTCAAGTGTGGTTCGGTGCGGGGCAGAGAAACGAAAAGGCAGTCAGTTCAGTTTTGGATCGTGAAGCGCTATTAGTTAAAGCCATGGAGAACAAGTAAGAAAACTCTAGTCGGCGGTCCCGACTAGGAGATACCCTAAACCCCGCGCTATCTGCGTTAAAATACTGCATAATTAGCATTTCGTATAAACGCACAGAAAACTAAATTCAATTCATTTCAATTGTTTAGCTAATAGCGTCATCTATGGTTCGATTGAATAGCGCCATCCAAGTTTCGAACCAACTGAGCAGCTGATAATTCGCAAATCATAGCGTCATCTATTGGAAATATGTACACTAAAACTTGCGGGTTTTAGAAGTTGCTAGATGCACGCAGCTCAATGTGTATGTGTGTATGTGTGCACATGTATAGGAAAACAGTTTGCTTTGTTTTGCTGGTCACGTGTTTGGCCGATTGGACAAACGTTTTGTTTAATAACTTCTGCGCGAATTAATGGATTTGAATGCAATTTTCAGCTTATGTTCAACATATTTTATTACATTTTTTCCAATTTTTAAAAATGTAAACCCATTCATTTACTGGCTTTGAGTGCAACTAACCTAAATTTAAATATTTGGGGAAATTTGGAGCCGGTATCCAAAATTTAACAAAAATCAAAACTAGAGAAAATAAATATAAAACTTACAAAAAAATTTGGGGACTCTAGCTATAAAGACGTGGGAGATATAATTTTATAACTAACATTCGATATTGTTTTTAATCGATAACAATAAAATTAAAATAGTTATCGACTTTTTTTAACAAACTCGATCTTTTCGTGCTATTCACGGACCTACATAAAAAATTTCAAGTCTCTAGCTCTTATAGGTTCTGAGAACGACGCGTTCATACATACGGACAGACAGACGGACAGACGGACATAGTTATGTCAACTCGGCTTGTCACCCTGATCATGAATATATACTTTATGGGATCTGCCACGCCTCCTTCTGCCTGTTACATACATTACATTTGGGAAATCGTCCCATTTTCAATGGGTTCAGGGTATAAAAACATTTGTATAATATTTATAACTAATGTAATATCACTAGGCACTAACATAAACATGCATAGACATGAAACGAAATTTTCAAGCCCGCAAAATGTTTGCAGTGCACCCGATGTCGACGATTTCACCGTCTCGCTGAATTCGCTTTAATTTTTTTCCAGCAGGGGGTACTACATATGTATGTGACAGAAAAATCAGTGCTCTGCGAGCGCTCGATCGATAATGGTCGATTTAAATGCAAAGCTCTTCTATGCAACCATGTATGCTTACTTTCTAATCTCGTCTCTCTCATGTATTCGTCTTTTCCACTCTATTCTCTCTCAAAAATATATATATGTAGAACTCACCAGTAGCAGCACACAAAAATTGAATTTAATTATTTCTAGTCATTTTGTAGTCATTTTTTTTAAGATCAAACATAAAGCTTTTTTAGCATGAAGCTTCTACAAGTGTTTTTTCTGCAAGTGCACACACATATATGTAAAACAAGTAAGAAAGCTCTAGTCGAGACCGCTCGACTAGGGTATACCCTGAACCCTGCGAAGAAACGCTATTCCGTGCATTCTCCGTTTCTTTTATAAAACATATGGATATGTATGTTCATTACAAGCAACACATACACACACACATACATAGGCGAACGCACACACAAACGCCAGTCGGTGCGTCAGCTGATCTTTGGCTGCTGTTTGCATGCCAATGACATGGGAAATTAAATGTTTAATAACTTTTTTTCTAGAGCAACGATTTTAATCAAATTTGTTGGGCGTAATCATGTCATCCATATGTATGTATGTGCCAAAGCACACGTCTCTAGTATTTGATATACGGGAGTTACAAATTTGAGGCGAAGGGGGCGTGGCACCCAAAATTTAACAAAAACCGAAATTGCGTAAGGCCAAAATAACACTAAATGCACAATACGAAGACTATAGCTAGAAAGATAAATTAAATAGAATTTTATAACTAAATGTAGATATCGGTTTTTAATCGATAACAATAAAACGATGATAGTTATCGAATTTCTGAAACAAACTCGATATGCGCGCCCTATACAGGAACCCACAAAAAAATTTGAAGTCTCTAGCTATTGTAAGTTCTGAGATCGACGCGTTCATACATACGGACAGACGGACAGACAGACGGACAGACAGACAACAGACGGACAGGGCTAAATCGACTCGGCTTGTCTCCCTGATCTAGAATATATATACTTTATGGGGTCTGCCACGCCTCCTTCTGCCTGTTACATACATACGCCCTCCAACAAAAACATTATACCCTGATTTTCCCATTTTCAATGGGTTCAGGGTATAAAAATCAAAAATAAAGAATTATTCAGAACCCAACATCCAACGCTCTTGAGGTTTAAATAATTGTTTTCACACAACACCAAAGATTGATACACCTTGGCACACGATACACATTGACATACCTGGAAAGTTGAGTGGAAAGTCTGCTAAAAATGAGTATGTCATTGTCCAAGTGGACGCTTTTACTAAATTTGTTTATTTAACACGCACTCTCAAGATTGATGCATAATATAGCATAATATAACGCAGCAGTTAAGACCAAAGAGGACCTTTACAAATAGCTAAATTGACAAATAAAAGGAAGTCCAAGTATTCTCACGAAGATATAAGAAAATTGCCAGAGGAGTATATACGAGTTGAACTAGAAAAAAAGTAGAGAAGACGTTTTAAATGATAAGAGTGGTCTAGTCGAAACTGCTCAACTAGGAGATCCCCTGAACCCTGCGAAGAGCCGCGATTCCAACAACGAGACTTTTCAGTAATTTTTGCTTTGTGCGTCTCTTAATGCATGTTTCTTTTTGCATATCTTTCAATTTGGATATGAAATTTAGCAGGACATTCATCTTAAATTGAATTACTTGAATTTTTAAAATGCCTGGCAAAAGATAAAGCTTTGATGTGGTCCAATTGATTTATTATAATCACAGGTTGGCCAAATCCATTTCCGAACTATTTTATAAGTCATCTGTATTAAGGAAAACAATTTACTATGTAATCGCATGGAAAACGAAGCTAGACTAGAAGAAATGGGTACTGTTGGGCATGAAAGGAAGATATGGAGCTGAAAAGGCCGCATAATTACGCGCAAGATTGACCAAACCCCTCAATTACAGGACGGGCACTTGGCTATGACCTTAAGGAACAATGTGACTTGGATGTGTCACTTGAAAAAGAACGTCCAGCCATCCTCCGGTATAGGTACTCTTCAAGAGTTGCACGAAAGTGTAGAACAGCATAGAAATTTAACTGTGAACATGATTAGCCCATCGGCATAATATTGGGAAGGCTCCATATTTAACTACATAATAAAAGAATTGCTGTACTGCAAAAATTGTAACAACATTATCGCTAGGTGCTGAAAAGCAAACTCAGATGAATGTATGTGAACTACGTGTACTTCTGATTCACTCTCGATGTTAGAATCGAATTTTGATGCTGTCCATTTGGACATTGGCCAAATTCACAACTTTGATCGACTTTCAATTCAAATCCGGGCAATGCTCAGCCAATGCTTGCTATGGCTAATCGATCGCGTTCGCTGCAGTTAAAACTGCTTTATACTGATCCTGATCTCAACCCAATTGAGAAGTTCCAGCATCTTTGTTAATGCTTAAGTGGTGTTGTATTGGATACCATACGCTCGTTGGCGATCAACAAGGCTAACTAGAAGAATATGTGACATATTTCACAGGAACATATCATTGAGATATTTAGACAAGTTCAGACAATTGACAGATGATAATGCTGTCATTTGGATCCTTCAGGTGGCGGTCAACAGGCCCCCAAACTCTTGTCATTTGTCGCAATGCAAAGAACTTCGGACGACGCCAATTTTGGTAAGTTGAGGACGCTTTCGAGTCAACAGAAGAGCTTTATTGCGAACAACACTTCACTTATGTACAACGTCATCGTAGACCGCCTTTAGGGGAATATTCAGTTTGTTTGCCAAGAAAGCAAATCGTGCAATGATTGATCAGTAGGCATCTATCATATATTGATATATTGATCTTCGTCACATGTCATTGGTCCCCAGCTCAGAAATCTATTTGAACACCGTCACTTATGGTACTAAACCTGCTTCGTTTTTAGCTATTCCAGCCGTCATACCCATGGGATTCTAAAACTATCTTGCGAGATTTTTATATAGATGATCTGATCTCAGGAGGCAATTCAATTAAAAAAGTTCAAATTAAGGAAATGGTGCTCTAATTCCACAAACTAATCAGGAATGTTTTGTTAAAATTGTCGAAGGCAGCGAGCCCAAAAGTAGTATTAGACAAGTAAGAAAACTCTAGTCGGTGGTCCCGACTAGGAGATACCCTAAACCCCGCGCTATCTGCGTTTTTTTAATTACTGCATAATTAGCATTTCGTATAAACGCACAGAAAACTAAATTCAATTCATTTTCAATTGTTTAGCCAATAGCGCCATCTATGGTTCGATAGAATAGCGCCATCCATGTTTCGATTTATTGAACAGCTGATAATTAGCAAATCATAGCGCCATCTATTAAAAATATGTACACTAAAACTTGCGGGGTTTAGAATTTGCTAGAGGCACGCATCTCATGTATAGGAAAACAATTTGCTTTGTTTTGCTGGTCACGTGTTTGGTCGATTGGCCAAATGTTTTGTTTAATAACTTCTGCGCGAATTAATGGATTTGAATGCAATTTTCAGCTTATGTTCAACATATTTTATTAAATTTTTTCCAATTTTTAAAAATGTAAACCCATTCATTTACTGGCTTTGAGGGCAACTAACCTCAATTTAAATATTTGGGGAAATTTGGAGCCGGTATCCAAAATTTAACAAAAATCAAAATTAGATAAAATAAATACAAAACTTAAAAAAAAATTTGGGGACTGTAGCTAAAAAAACGTGGGAGATATAATTTAACTTCCTTTTGATATCGTTTTTAATCGATAACATTAAAACGATAGTTGTTATCATTTTTTTTGAAACAAAGTCGATCTGCGCGTGCTATACGCGAACCTACATACAAATTTCATGTCTCTAGCTTTTATATTTTCAATGGGTTCAGGGTATAAAAAGATATTCAAATTTAACTGACACGAAAGTGTTTGCACACATGCTATTCTTTAATTCTTCTTATTGCTAAATTCGCATTTGATGTTGTTTTCGGCGATTTCAATGTGCACAGCTGTGGCTAATGCTATGTTCAGAAGAATTTCGTCATATTTTGTAATTATCGATTCAATCTTGAACAAATTTAAACAAATTAAGAATGCCAGGGAAGCGATTGTCATGACATGATTCAATTGGTTTATTATAATGACTCCATAGGAAAATCGGTCGCGGAGATTGCAGAAATGTTTGCAACATCGAAGAGGACCGTTTACAATATTATAAGCCGCGCAGAGAACAAGGAAACACTAGAGCCTAAACGTTCAACTGGACGACCTATGCCGTTAACAGATAGGGCAGAGCGTATTCTGGCCAGGAAAGTTAATGATAACCTAACAATTTCGACCAGAATGCTTGCGAGGGAGCTGCAGGAAGAATGTCGTATTGACATATCCCGCGAAAGCGTCCGCAGAGCTCTAAAAAGGAACGAGTTCGCATCCTGAATTGCTCGGAAAAAACGTTTATTGTCGTCGGATCATGAAAAAAGACGCTTAACATTCGCCAGGATGCATGTGGGACATATGGAATCATATTGGGATGTAACCATTTTTTGCGAAGAAACTAAGATGATGTTGTACTACAACGATGGACCCAGCCATGTTTGGCGAAAGCCGTTGAAAGCCCTTGAACGGAAAAAGATAATTCCAACAATTAAGTTCGGGAAACTTTCAGTGATGGTCTGGGGGTGTATATCCAGTAAAGGAGTTGGACAATTATGTTTTATTGAAAGTACTATGGATGCCAAACAGTATTTTGAGATATTACGCACGCATCTAGTGTCCAGTGCCCACAAGTTTCGATTTTTTAGGGATGGTAAACCAACATTTATGTTTTACCAAGATAATGACCCTAGACACAAGGCTAACATGGTCAGCTGCTGGCTTCTCTACAATTGTGCAAAGGTATTGGATACTCCTCCGCAAAGTCCCGACCCTAATCCCATTATCTGTCGGCTGATCTCAAAAAAAGGACAGCCAAGCCAGGTCCAACAAACAAAAGAGATTTGAAAGCTTGTATATTAGACACCTGTGGAATATGTCCAAAAATTAATCAATTCCATGAAGAGACGGTTGGAAGCGGTCATTGAAGCCAATGGGAGTCATACTAAATACTAATTATACTCATTTTATAGTTACTATTGCCTTATTTTGAATACTTAAGTTTTGTGCAAACACTTTCGAGTCAGTTAAATTTGAATAACTTTTTTGTTGTTATGGTTTTTATACCCTGAACCCATTGAAAATGGGAATTTAGGGTATAAAGTTTTTGTTGAAAGGAGAAGGAGGCGTGGCAGACCCCATAAAGTATATATATTCTTGATCAGGATGACAAGCCGAGTTGATATAGCCATGTCCGTCTGTCCGTGTGTATGAACGCGTCGTTCTCAGAACCTATAAGAGCTAGAGACTTGAAATTTTTTATTTAGGTCCTGTACAGCACGAGCATATAATTTAACTTCCTTTTGATATCATTTTTAATCGATAACATTAAAACGATAGTTGTTATCTTTTTTTTTTAAACAAACTCGATCTTTTCGTGCTATTCGCGGACCTACATAAAAATTTCGAGTCTCTAGCTTTTATAGGTTCTGAGATCGACGCGTTCAAACATACGGACAGACGGACGGACAGACGGACATAGTTATGTCAACTCGGCTTGTCACCCTGATCATGAATATATACTTTATGGGATCTGCCACGCCTCCTTCTGCCTGTTACATACATTACATTTGGGAAATCGTCCCATTTTCAATGGGTTCAGGGTATAAAAACATTTGTATAATATTTATAACTAATGTAATATCACTAGGCACTAACATAAACATGCATAGACATGAAACGAAATTTTCAAGCCCGCAAAATGTTTGCAGTGCACCCGATGTCGACGATTTCACCGTCTCGCTGAATTCGCTTTAATTTTTTTCCAGCAGGGGGTACTACATATGTATGTGACAGAAAAATCAGTGCTCTGCGAGCGCTCGATCGATAATGGTCGATTTAAATGCAAAGCTCTTCTATGCAACCATGTATGCTTACTTTCTAATCTCGTCTCTCTCATGTATTCGTCTTTTCCACTCTATTCTCTCTCAAAAATATATATATGTAGAACTCACCAGTAGCAGCACACAAAAATTGAATTTAATTATTTCTAGTCATTTTGTAGTCATTTTTTTTAAGATCAAACATAAAGCTTTTTAGCATGAAGCTTCTACAAGTGTTTTTTCTGCAAGTGCACACACATATATGTAAAACAAGTAAGAAAGCTCTAGTCGAGACCGCTCGACTAGGGTATACCCTGAACCCTGCGAAGAAACGCTATTCCGTGCATTCTCCGTTTCTTTTATAAAACATATGGATATGTATGTTCATTACAAGCAACACATACACACACACATACATAGGCGAACGCACACACAAACGCCAGTCGGTGCGTCAGCTGATCTTTGGCTGCTGTTTGCATGCCAATGACATGGGAAATTAAATGTTTAATAACTTTTTTTCTAGACGAACGATTTTAATCAAATTTGTTGGGCGTAATCATGTCATCCATATGTATGTATGTGCCAAAGCACACGTCTCTAGTATTTGATATACGGGAGTTACAAATTTGAGGCGAAGGGGGCGTGGCACCCAAAATTTAACAAAAACCGAAATTGCGTAAGGCCAAAATAACACTAAATGCACAATACGAAGACTATAGCTAGAAAGATAAATTAAATATAATTTTATAACTAAATGTAGATATCGGTTTTTAATCGATAACAATAAAACGATGATAGTTATCGAATTTCTGAAACAAACTCGATATGCGCGCCCTATACAGGAACCCACAAAAAAATTTGAAGTCTCTAGCTATTGTAAGTTCTGAGATCGACGCGTTCATACATACGGACAGACGGACAGACAGACGGACAGACAGACAACAGACGGACAGGGCTAAATCGACTCGGCTTGTCTCCCTGATCTAGAATATATATACTTTATGGGGTCTGCCACGCCTCCTTCTGCCTGTTACATACATACGCCTTTCAACAAAAACATTATACCCTGATTTCCCATTTTCAATGGGTTCAGGGTATAAAAAAAAGGTAAATTTTCTGAATATCGATTTCTAGCGAGTTTTCTCGAGTTTTCTTACTTGTTTTAGCATATATTAATCATTCTCTGGTTTCCATATAATTTTTTGTTCCGAGTAGCTTTTATATTTTTTAGCGGAGTGCCCTTATTATTGTAGAAAAAAAAGTATATTAGCCGTATGATTAAATCGATAAGAATATTATATGTAACAGTTACTTTGTACCCGCCGGTAAATTTTTTAGGCTACGTGTCTCAGTTGTTTTTCGTTGGCATTAAAGTGTGGGCTAAAACGCACAAATAAAATGAACCGGGGATCGAAAATATTGAATAGTAAGGTTGCTGGTTACAGCAGCCTTATAACATTTGCAATCTTATTAATTGCTTGGATAGCCGGATTTTCATCCCGTTTATTTGCCGTCATAAGATTTGAATCGATAATACACGAATTCGATCCATGGTTCAATTACCGCGCAACTGCGTACATGGTGCAACATGGCTGGTATAAATTTCTTAATTGGTTTGATGAACGTGCCTGGTATCCACTTGGTCGCATCGTTGGAGGCACTGTATACCCTGGACTAATGATAACATCTGGTGGCATCCATTACCTTTTACATATATTTAATATTCCAGTACATATACGGGATATATGTGTTTTTTTGGCACCGGTTTTTAGTGGCCTCACATCCATTTCAACGTATCTATTAACAAAGGAACTTTGGTCGCCCGGCGCGGGACTATTTGCTGCAAGCTTTATTGCTATTGTACCCGGTTATATTAGCCGCTCCGTAGCAGGCTCATATGATAACGAAGGCATTGCAATATTTGCTCTGCAGCTCACATACTTCTTATGGGTACGATCTGTGAAGTCTGGATCTGTATTTTGGTCAGCTGGCGCAGCGATATCCTATTTTTATATGGTTTCCGCTTGGGGTGGATATGTGTTTATAATCAACCTGATTCCATTACATGTTTTTGTACTCCTCATCATGGGTCGTTACTCCCCGCGACTTCTCACAAGCTACAGCACGTTCTACATTCTGGGACTGCTGTTCTCAATGCAAATACCGTTTGTTGGTTTCCAGCCAATTCGCACAAGTGAACATATGGCGGCGTTGGGTGTTTTTGTGCTACTTATGGCTGTTGCTGCCCTAAGACATTTGCAAACAGTATTATCAAGAAATGAGTTTAAGAAATTATTCATTGTTGGCGGATTGCTGGCGGCCGTGCTAGTTTTTGTCGCCGTCGTTGTGCTAACAATGATGGGCGTTGTTGCCCCATGGAGTGGACGATTTTATTCCCTTTGGGACACTGGCTATGCTAAAATTCATATTCCCATTATTGCATCTGTGTCGGAGCATCAGCCCACCACATGGTTTTCCTTCTTCTTTGATTTGCACATTCTTGTCTGTGCATTTCCTGTCGGCCTTTGGTATTGCGTAAAGCAGGTCAATGATGAGCGCGTTTTTGTTATACTATACGCCATAAGCGCTGTATACTTTGCCGGCGTTATGGTACGTTTGATGTTGACCCTAACTCCTGTTGTGTGTATGCTTGCTGGGGTTGCATTTTCCGGACTATTAGATGTGTTCCTACAAGAAGACTCATCTAAAAGATTGGCGAATACTGTTAATTCAGTACAAGATATTGATGATCAAGAGGAATGTTTGGAAAGGAAAAGTTTATATGATAAGGTAAATTAAAAATAATACCAATAAGACTACGTATTACAAAAATATTTATTGAAATTCTTTATTAATAGTAACTGAATCTAATCCCATTGAAAATGGGAAATCAGGTCATTATGTTTTTTTTTTTTTAATGTGTGCAACAGGCATAAGGCGTGACAGTTCATAAATTATTTGTACTTTTGATCAGGGAGACAAGCCGAGTCGATTTAGCCCTGTCCGTCCGTCAGCTACAGCTAGCACCGCTGACTGAGCCTGTATAAAAAATAAAAAATGTTAAAAAAAATTCATTCATCTACATCTTTCGAGTCAACAAATGTATTTAGTATTACATGTATTATATATGTACATACAGTTTGACACGAAAGTGTTTTCACATGGGACAAAAAATATATTTTTGTTCTTTGACATTAAAAAAAACTACTAAATGTGATATTTCAAATTTTAAAAAAATTATATTGTGTTTTCCAATTTGTTATTTTACAAAAATAATTTTTAAACAAGTAAGAAAATTCTAGTCGGGGGTCCCAACTAGGAGATACCCTAAACCCCGCGCTATTTGCGTTTTTTAAATACTGCATAATTAGCATTTCGTATAAACGCACAGAAAACTAAATTCAATTCATTTTCAATTGTTTAGCCAATAGCGCCATCTATGTTTCGATAGAATAGCGCCATCCACGTTTCGATACAACTGAGCAGCTGATAATTCGCAAATCATAGCGCCATCTATTGGAAATATGTACACTAAAACTTGCGGGTCTTAGAATTTGCTAGATACACGCAGCTCAATGTGTGTGTGTATGTGTGCACATGTATAGGAAAACAATTTGTTTTCCGTTGCTGGTCACGTGTTTGGTCGATTGGCCAAACGTTTTGCTTAATAACTTCTGCACGAATTAATGGATTTGAATGAAATTTTCAGCTTATGCTCAACATATTTTATTAAATTTTTTCCAATTTTTATACCCTGAACGTACATAAAAAATTTGAAGTCTCTAGCTATTGTAGGTTCTGAGAACGACGCGTTCATACATACGGACAGACGGACGGACGGACAGACGGACATGGCTATATCAACTCGGCTTGTCATCATGATCAAGAATATATATACTTTATGGGGTCTGCCACGCCTCCTTCTGCCTTTCAACAAAAACATTATACCCTGAATTCCCATTTTCAATGGGTTCAGGGTATAAAAACCATAACAACAAAAAAGTTATTCAAATTTAACTGACTCGAAAGTGTTTGCACAAAACTTAAGTATTCAAAATAAGGCAATAGTAACTATAAAATGAGTATAATTAGTATTTAGTATGACTCCCATTGGCTTCAATGACCGCTTCCAACCGTCTCTTCATGGAATTGATTAATTTTTGGACATATTCCACAGGTGTCTAATATACAAGCTTTCAAATCTCTTTTGTTTGTTGGACCTGGCTTGGCTGTCCTTTTTTTGAGATCAGCCGACAGATAATGGGATTAGGGTCGGGACTTTGCGGAGGAGTATCCAACACCTTTGCACAATTGTAGAGTAGCCAGCAGCTGACCATGTTAGCCTTGTGTCTAGGGTCATTATCTTGGTAAAACATAAATGTTGGTTTACCATCCCTAAAAAATCGAAACTTGTGGGCACTGGACACTAGATGCGTGCGTAATATCTCAAAATACTGTTTGGCATCCATAGTACTTTCAATAAAACATAATTGTCCAACTCCTTTACTGGATATACACCCCCAGACCATCACTGAAAGTTTCCCGAACTTAATTGTTGGAATTATCTTTTTCCGTTCAAGGGCTTTCAACGGCTTTCGCCAAACATGGCTGGGTCCATCGTTGTAGTACAACATCATCTTAGTTTCTTCGCAAAAAATGGTTACATCCCAATATGATTCCACATGTCCCACATGCATCCTGGCGAATGTTAAGCGTCTTTTTTCATGATCCGACGACAATAAACGTTTTTTCCGAGCAATTCAGGATGCGAACTCGTTCCTTTTTAGAGCTCTGCGGACGCTTTCGCGGGATATGTCAATACGACATTCTTCCTGCAGCTCCCTGGCAAGCATTCTGGTCGAAATTGTTAGGTTATCATTAACTTTCCTGGCCAGAATACGCTCTGCCCTATCTGTTAACGGTATAGGTCGTCCAGTTGAACGTTTAGGCTCTAGTGTTTCCTTGTTCTCTGCGCGGCTTATAATATTGTAAACGGTCCTCTTCGATGTTGCAAACATTTCTGCAATCTCCGCGACCGATTTTCCTATGGAGTCATTATAATAAACCAATTGAATCATGTCATGACAATCGCTTCCCTGGCATTCTTAATTTGTTTAAATTTGTTCAAGATTGAATCGATAATTACAAAATATGACGAAATTCTTCTGAACATAGCATTAGCCAAAGCTGTGCACATTGAAATCGCCGAAAACAACATCAAATGCGAATTTAGCAATAAGAAGAATTAAAGAATAGCATGTGTGCAAACACTTTCGTGTCAGTTAAATTTGAATATCTTTTTATACCCTGAACCCATTGAAAATGGAAATTCAGGGTATAATGTTTTTGTTGAAAGGCGTATGTATGTAACAGGCAGAAGGAGGCTTGGCAGACCCCATAAAGTATATATATTCTTGATCAGGGTGACAAGCCGAGTTGATATAGCTATGTCCGTCTTTCCGTCCGTCCGTCTGTCCGTATATATGAACGCGTCGTTCTCAAAACCTACAATAGCTAGAGACTTGAAATTTTTTATGCAGGTTATCGTTTTTATGTTATCGATTAAAAGCGAAAATCTAAATTAAGCTGTAAAATTCTATCTAATTCATCTTTATAGTTAGAGTTTTCAAATTTAGCATTTAGTGTTATTTGAGCCTTCTGCAATTTCGGTTTTTGTTAAATTTTGAATGCCACGCCCCCTTCGCCTCAAATTTGTAAGTCCCGTATATCAAATACTACAGACTTGTGCTTTGGCACATACATACATATGGATGCCATGATCACGCCCAACAAGTTTGATCAAAATCGTTGCTCTAGAAAAAAAGTTATTAAACATTTAATTTCCCATAGTATTGCCATGCATATAGCAGCCAAAGAACAGCTGACTCAGCGACTGACGTTTCTGTGTATGTTTTGCTTGTAATGAACGTACATGTGCATGTGTACATAAAAGAAACAAAGAATGCTTTTAATGTCAAAGAACAAAAATATATATTTTGTCCCATGTGAAAACGCTTTCGTGTCAAACTATATATGTATACACTTTGCAACTTAAGTCACAAAATACGCTGTAAGTTCGTCAAACTTTGTGCTAAATCAAAAATTGATATGGGCTTTTGAAATAATACACAATACAATTAAAAAAAAAAAACACAAACTCAAGAATTTGCAGTTAAAACAATCTACGTACTTTTACTGTTTCGCACTGTCAGGCGCCAACATTCTTCTTAAAAGACTTGTGAAATATGTGTGCAATATCTTAAACATTAATTCTACTTGCTCTGCGAACCTTTTGTTGGACGAAATTGCCAATTTCTTAGAATAAATGTCCTATAAAGAGTTAACTCTTGAACAAAGTGGGCGGATCTTTGACCTCGACACAATGGTGCAAAAGTCATATACAGAGATATAAAAAAAAACATAAGTAAGAACATTGGGCGTTACCGACTGCGAAATACTTATTCACGTCCCAGCATTACATAAGGGCATCTGGCACATTATATTTTTAAATTAATCAAATTAGCTTCCGATTAATTCCGATTCATCGAAGGTGGCCATCGAAGCCTCAATTTGGATTTAAGTTTAGAACTTTATCCAAGACACGCACCGTAGACATATAATTTAAGTTTAGATATATCTGCCATAGCTTTTTATTTCTAGTTCACGTGAATGTACATTGAAAATCTCAACACTAGCTCTTTTGGAAGTAGAATTTCTGTGATACAGGAAAATTAATTTTCTGATTTGCCACGCCCCTAGAGGTCATATCGGGAAAATCTTGACACTATAAGACGAATGAATACACGAGTATATATTCAAAATTTCAAGTCTCCAGCTTTAATATCGTAGAAATAATTTGCGTTCATACGGTAGACTGACAGACGGGCGGACAGCATGACGGGCATTGCTCAAAACCAATATAATTTTTTCATTTCGTGAATAAAAATAGTATCAAATAGAGTAAGAAAGTTCTAGTCGAGCATATCAGACCGTCCGTATGTATGAACGCGTCGATCTCAGAACCTATAAGAGCTACAGACTTGAAATTTTTTATGTAGGTCCTGTACAGCACGAAAAGATCGAGTTTGTTTCAAAAATTCGATAACTGTTATCGTTTTATTGTTATCGAATAAAAACGAAAATCTAAATTAAGCTATAAAATTCTATCTAATTCATCTTTCATATAGTCTTAAAATTTTGCATTTAGTGTTATTTGGGCCTTAAGGGGCCCATCCACTTGCGAACAGTTTTGTCGAACATGTTCGCCGAACAAAATCAGTTTGCCCACCAACTATGCAAACATTGTTCGTCCAACATCATTTTATAAAATTTTTCGAGACGGAAAACATGTCTGAGGAGCGAAATAAAATCGTTGCCCTAATGGCAATAAGTGTTTACTTAAAAACTGAAAAAGAAGAAAAATATAAAAGAATGAAAGAGTGGTACGCAAAGCGAGGAAAATTCACCGTTGCGCTTTCATCATGCTCTTTGTATTTTAGAACAAGAGTTGTTTCCAAGATTTGGTTCTCTTATTCTTGTCCTTGTAGCTATCATTTTTATTTTGCCACAAGCATGGCTCATTTTTTAAAGATTCGATGAATTCCTCTAGAAATGCTTTGCTCATTTTGCACGTGTTGCCTTCACAAAATTTTTTCTCAAATGATGTTCGTGCGAACATGCCAATCCATTGTCGAACATGTTCGCACGAACACGCGTAAAATAAAAACATTTCTATTCTTCGCGAACACGGTCGGCGAACAAAATGTTCGCGCAAACACCGCCATCCACATGCGAACATTCGACGAACACAACATGTTCGACAAAAATGTTCGCAAGTGGGGATGGGCCCCTTTACGCAATTTCTGATTTTATTAAATTTAGGGTGCCACGTCCCCTTCGCCTCAAATTTGTAACTCCCGTATATCAAATACTAGAGACTTGTGCTTTGGCACATATGTACATAAATATGAATGACATGATCACGCGCAACAAGTTGGATCAAAATCGTTGCTCTAGAAAAAAAGTTATTAAACATTTAATTTCCCATATCATTGGCATGCAAATGGCAGCCAAAGAACAGCTGATGCACCGACTTCCGCTTGTGTGTGCCTGCGCCTGTGTGCGTGAGTGTGTTGCTTGTAATGAACATACATATACATATGTTTTATAAAAGAAACGGTGAATGCACGGAATAGCGGTTCTTCACAGGGTTCAGGGTATACCCTAGTCGAGCGGTCTCGACTAGAGTTTTCTTACTTGTTTAATATACAGCAGAGAACCTGACTGAAACAGCTGGTTATTCAAAATCCATAGCGCAAGCTAGCAAATGAAAACAAAAACTTGCGATTCTTAGAATATGCTATATGAACGAATTTCAATATGTACGTGTACACGTAGAGGAAAATTGCGTATGAGATGCGCAGCTGATTTGGCCAATTGGCCAAACGTTTTTTTATCTTATCATTTTCTATTAAATATTTGTCATCTAGAAAAAAGAAGCGAAACTCGTTCTCATATTTCCTATATTCGAAAAAACAAAAATCAAAATTGTATAAAATAAACGGGAAACTTAATGCAGCATTTCGAGATTATCACGTAAGACGTAGAAAACATAATTTAATTACTAAATTTCGATTTTAATTTTTAATAGATAATATAAAATTTTTGAAACAAACTCGATCTGCGCTTGCTTTGTACCAACGTTCAACAAAATTTCACATCGCTGTCTTATAGATTCTGAAATCAACGTATTCATGCTGATCCAGCTTTGTGAGGTCTGCCATGCTTCCATCTGCCTGTTGCATTCATTTCAACAAAACCATTTTACCCTCTTTTCCCATTTTCAACAGATTCAGGGTATATATTGAGGGACACGAGTTTTTCCACTACATTCACTGCACTTCGAAGCAAACGCGAAACTTAATTAGCAGCTATTAAGAAGAGCAGAATGTATTTGTGATTTCTTAGCATGTTGTAAAATGTTTAAAATTTTTTGCACTGCAGCCACGTACTTTTATCAATTGGGTGAACATTTTGTTCAATAGCTACCCATTGAAAATAAGACATCAGGCGCAGCAAGGTCTGTCCAGAAAGTAATAGGACTGAATTTTTACCGCAGCGACTATAGTTAAGAGAGCACGCCGACTGGGCTTGACGAGGCATTGATCACGTGCCTCCGAGCATTTAGAGATTCATGGGATGCTTTTTCGTGCAACGTGTTTTTAAGTGGTGCAAGCAGAAAATTAAGTTTTCGTTAGAGTACACGGCGGCGATTAAATTCTCTGTGATATCCAGATAATGCTTGATATCCAGATAATACTTCAGCGAGAAGTTGTATGTTGCTTTGCCACAAGGCTATGTTGAGGGACGGGAAGAGGTACAATAAAAGATCTTCCACTTGTGCGCAAAGTTTTGAAGTC
The DNA here is from genome assembly GCA_035047545.1 of Drosophila paranaensis. Taxonomy (NCBI): domain Eukaryota; kingdom Metazoa; phylum Arthropoda; class Insecta; order Diptera; family Drosophilidae; genus Drosophila; species Drosophila paranaensis. The sequence goes on from JAWNPL010000040.1 coordinate 316,062, forward strand.
ATCATCGGGGTAGTACTCATTTAATTGTCAAATGTAAATTTTACGCCTGATGTCGAATTAAAACATGCGTAAGGTGTACGCGAAGTTGGTTCCTAAAGTGCTCAATGATGACCAGAAGGTGCTACGAGTGAAAGTGTTCTAAGAGAAATTGGACAGGCATCTAAAATGCTTCCCCAGCAGTCCTACAGCTCAGATTTGGCCCTAACGGGCCAAAAAAAAAACGATCAAAGGGAACCATTTTGATATGACAGAGGGGATCTTTGCAGCGTGCACAGATGCCCACTGCGTTGCCAATTTTGAAAGTTTTGAAATAATCTTACTGAGTTTTATATTGATTAAGTCCTATTACTTTCCGAACAGATATATTCTTGAACAGGGTCACAAGCTGAGTCAAAATAATCCTATCCTTACATATAAGACAGGGACTTCAAAAAATTTGTTTTTTTTTAACTATTAACTATTAACTATTTTGGTTTTGTATTCCAAGTCCCCTTCGCCTCAAATTTGTAAAACACAGCCGTGTTATCCAAAAATTACTAAATCTGTAGTCATTACACTGAGCTTCACTAAATTTAAAATCTTAAGCTTTTACGGTGCAAAAACACGAAGTAAATTCATCGAAATTTATCGCTACTTATAACTTTTCAAATTAGAAAACAAGTAAGAAAACTCTAGTCGGCGGTCCCGACTAGGAGATACCCTAAACCCCGCGCTATCTGCGTTAAAATACTGCATAATTAGCATTTCGTATAAACGCACAGAAAACTAAATTCAATTCATTTCAATTGTTTAGCTAATAGCGTCATCTATGGTTCGATTGAATGGCGCCATCCAAGTTTCGAACCAACTGAGCAGCTGATAATTCGCAAATCATAGCGCCATCTATTGGAAATATGTACACTAAAACTTGCAGGTTTTAGAACTTGCTAAATGCACGCAGCTCAATGTGTATGTGTGTATGTGTGCACATGTATAGGAAAACAGTTTGCTTTGTTTTGCTGGTCACGTGTTTGGCCGATTGGCAAAACGTTTTGTTTAATAACTTCTGCGCGAATTAATGGATTTGAATGAAATTTTCAGCTTATGTTCAACATATTTTATTACATTTTTTCCAATTTTTAAAAATGTAAACCCATTCATTTACTGGCTTTGAGTGCAACTAACCTCAATTTAAATATTTGGGGAAATTTGGAGCCGGTATCCAAAATTTAACAAAAATCAAAATTAGAGAAAATAAATATAAAACTTACAAAAAAAATTTGGGGACTCTAGCTATAAAGACGTGGAGATATAATTTTATAACTAACATTCGATATTGTTTTTAATCGATAACAATAAAATTAAAATAGTTATCGACTTTTTTTTAACAAACTCGATCTTTTCGTGCTATTCACGGACCTACATAAAAAATTTCAAGTCTCTAGCTCTTATAGGTTCTGAGAACGACGCGTTCATACATACGGACAGACAGACGGACAGACGGACAGACGGACAGACGGACAGACGGACAGACGGACAGACGGACAGACGGACATGCCTATATCAACTCGGCTTGTCATCCTGATCAAGAATATATATACTTTTGGGGTCTGCCACGCCTCCTTCTGCCTGTTACATACATACGCCCTCCAACAAAAACATTATACCCTGATTTTCCCATTTTCAATGGGTTCAGGGTATAAAAAAACTTGTATAGCATATGGTATACAGCAGTATATGTACATGTAAAATTTCTTATCTCTAGGTTTTGTGGTTTACAAGTTCGTTGGGTTCACACAGACGGACGTACAGGGCAATATTAACTCAGCTCATCGAATGGATCAAGAATACATATACTTTATATCGAAATAATAAATCAAATTAATTTGAACATGTTTACATATATAAGAGAGTGCCAACTTGTACTAAATGCATTCAATATTTACAGGCTGGAAAGTTAAGACACCGACTCAAACACGATTCCATACACGAGAGCGGCATAAGCTCAAATTTAAAAAGTATCGTTATTTTGGCAGTTTTAATGATATTAATGATGTTTGCTGTACACTGTACATGGGTAACAAGTAATGCGTATTCGAGCCCGTCTATAGTTCTGGCATTTCACAATAGTCAGGATGGGTAAGTATATATCTTTTTTTTTCATATTATATACATTGTCCCGGTTAACTTAATAGGTTTGACTTTAGTTTAAGTTTAAGAAGCTTTTGTCTGAATGACATTGATTTAGGTATATAAAATTAGTAAAAACAAGTAAGAACGGTGCAGTCGGACGCAACCGAAAGCGAAATATTTTTTCACGACCCAGCAGCCCACAGGGGCATCTATCCCATTATATTTTTAATTAATCTTAAGTCTCCACTGTCGCCACTCAAATTAGCTGCCGATTAAAAATTTTCATTGGAGGTGGCCAGACAGTTTCAATTTGGATCGAAGCTGAGAACCCTTACCTTATCACACACTCGCACCAAAATTGAGACAGATGGCATCTCTCAAAATGAGAGAGGTGGCAACTCTGAAAATGAGATAGAAGTTCGTTGGCGAGCTTAGAGGTGTGGGCTCGAATCCCGGGGCGTTCATGTTGATATTTTTGTTATTTTTTTTTTATTTAGTTATTTTGTGTTAATAAAATGTTCTTTTCAGTACATATATAAAATTTGGCAAATCAAAAGACAAGGTCAAAGGTCAAAAAGTCATTATGTGGTACGTTATTGGCTCAGAAGCTGCAGATTTTTCAGTTTTGATTTGACACGCCCCCAGTGGCCGTAGACATATAATTTTTGGCAGGTTCTTAGAGTGGGTGTTCAGGAATATAATTGTAAAGTTTGGATGCTTACATTCGAAAAAATGCGAAAATTACAGGATATTTTTGTAAGTCACGCCCCTTTTGGGGCGTAACAATAATTTTCGGGGGAATTGATAGACGAGGTAACTTAGCATCCAATTTTGAAGCTTCTAGCACTAAAACTGTGGGAGACATAACTGATTTTAATTGCCACGCCCCCTGTAGGCGTAGATATATCAGCCATAACTTTTCGATTGTGGGATGTTAACCCGAGTATATACCAAGTCTCTAGCATTGATAGTGCTCAAAATATAAGAGAATTAGTAAAATCACTTTATATTCAGATCCGATTTGCCACGCCCCTAGTAGGAGTGGCCATAAAATTTGGGCGATCTTTATAGGATCGTAACAGTAACCCACGTGCCAAATTTGGGCGCTCTAGCTTTAAAACTGTAGAAGATAGTTTGACCCGATCTGCCAAGCCCCCAATGGGCGTAGATATATCCGCCATAGATTTTTGATTTTGGGATGTCGACGTGAGTGTTCAGTTAAAATCCCCAGCGTGTTAATTTTTGGCTTTCTCACCAATGAGCGTAGATATATTCGCCATAGCTTTTTGATCTTGAGATATCGAAGTGAGTGTATATTTCAAATCTCAACTCTCTAGCCCTTCTAGAAGTAGTGTTTCTGAGATGCAGGACAATGCATTTTCCGATATGCCACGTTCCTAGTGGGCTTATCGCTAAAATCTTGACCCTTTATCTGTCGAGGGTATAAACGAGTATATATTTCAAGTAAAAATCATTAAGCAGTGTGGAAATGGTTTGCTTTCATACGGACAGCATGTGGGATATTGCACAAAACCAATATACTTATTTCACTTCGTTAAAAAGTATAAAAAGTTCTAGCTGGGGCTCAGCCAGGAACGCCTGAAAGAAATTTAAACTAAAATATTGAATATGCTAAATTCACGCAATTAAATGTGTGTGCCTCTGGCCCCATTATTCTATGTTTTTTCTAAATATTTTAATGTGGTTTTCACCATATGGTCTTCTTTATGTGTATATCAATTTAGTGAAAAGGCAAATTTTCACATATTGGATATATATAATTTTCTATTTATTTCTATGTATGTATATTTTATACAATTCTGATTTTGTTTGTATTGTGGATAGCAGCTGTCCAAATTGTTGTAATCATCCCGTTTTTTTATTATCTCAATAAACTTATGCATACAATTTATCATTCTCAATTACGATACGTAGAAAATCGCATGGATTTATATATATTTAAAATATTTCAAGTATGCTCTAGAGATTTTACAAAAAAAGTTATTAAACACTTTGTTTTCCGTAGGCTTAAACTGCACAGTTAGCAGAGGGCGTGTGTTGCTTGTAGTTATATGTTAAATAAGCATAGAATGTTTAGAATATTTCCGAGTCGTAGGAAATATCGTTGTCAAGCAATTTCTAACAAACTCTAGACCACTATTACTTATTTTATTTGTGACTTCACGAATGTGTAAAAAAAAGAAGGAAATGTATTAATTTTGCAATTGCAGATCACGAAACATATTAGATGACTTTAGAGAAGCATATTACTGGCTCTCTCAAAACACAGCAGATGACGCTCGCATAATGTCGTGGTGGGATTACGGTTATCAAATTGCCGGGATGGCTAACAGAACGACACTAGTTGATAATAATACTTGGAATAATAGTCATATAGCCTTAGTCGGAAAGGCAATGTCATCAACTGAAGAAAAGTCTTATGAAATCATGACATCTCTGGACGTAGATTATGTTCTAGTAATATTTGGAGGCGTGATTGGATATTCTGGTGATGATATAAACAAGTTCCTTTGGATGGTCCGCATAGCAGAAGGAGAACATCCAAAAGATATAAAGGAAAGCGATTTCTTTACAGATCGTGGTGAATTTAGAGTCGATGCTGAGGGCGCTCCGGCTTTGCTGAATTGCCTTATGTATAAGTTAAGCTACTATCGCTTTGGGGAGTTAAAATTGGATTACAGGTAAGAACAAAAAATATTGTTTTCATTCGTTACATATTTTAATATTTTGTACACCTTGAACCCATATTCTTGATCAAATCGAAAAGCTGAGTCATTATAGACATATCCATCCATGTCTGCCCGCCGTATGTGCGAACTCGTCGATCTCAGAACGGTTAAGAGTTGGACGCTTGATAATTTTTATGAGGGTCCATAGATAGCACAAGCAGTTTGATAAAAAATATTATTATTCCCGTTTTAATGTTGTCGATTCTTATCCTAAACATAAACCCCTTGAAAGTGGAAAATAAAATATAATGGTTTTATAAAATTGTTTCCAATAGGAAGAAGGAGGCGTGGCAGACTCCATAAAGTATATGTATTCTTAATCAACGTGACTGAGTAAATATGAGCATGTCGATCTTAAAGTATGTAAGAGTTAAAGACTTGAATTTTTTTAGGTGATCGAGTTTGATACGTATGTTATGTTATGTATTTCATATACTATTTCAGAAGTAGTAAAAAAATCGTTTGGTCAATTGATTATGAAAGTGCAAGTTCAACAACTAAGAAAACTCTAGTCGACACCGCCCGACTAGGTGATACCCTGAAACCCGCGAAAAACCAAACATTCTCCGTTTCTTTTATATACATATGTATATGTATGTGCAAGTCGCTGCGTCAGCTGAGCTCGGGGTGCTATATGTATGTATGCCAATATTATGCGAAATTAGTTGTTTAATAACTTTTTGTGTGTCGTGATCATGTTATGTGTGTATGTATTTGCTAAAGCCCAAATCTCTATTATTTGAAAAACGTGCTTTGCAAATTGTAAACAAAGAGGGCGTGCTATCCAAAATTTAATAAAAAACTAAATTAAGTAAGGCTCAAATAACACTAAATTCAAAATTTGAAGACTAACTATAAAGACGAATAACACAGAATTATATAACTGAGATTCGATTTCGTTTATAATCGATAACATTAAAACAAAATAGTTGTCGATTTTTTTAAAACAAACTCGATCTTATCGGTTCTGATATCGACGTGTTCATACATGCGGCCAGAAGGACAGAACTAATTCGACTCGGCTTGTCTCCTTGATTAAGAATAAATATACTTTATGGAGACTGTCACGCCTTCTTCTGTCTGTTACATACATTTCAACAAAAACCATTTTACCCTGATTTCTCATTCTCAGTAAGTTAAAGAGTACCTAATAGAATCTTTACAATACAAGATCTTACTATATATACTTTATTATTTAATAATATAAAACTGCTGTATTTTAGGGGACCTGCAGGATACGATCGAACACGTAATGCTGTAATTGGCAATAAAGATTTTGAATTGACATATTTGGAAGAAGCTTATACAACAGAACATTGGTTGGTTCGGATATACAGAGTAAAAAAGCCATTCGAGTTCAATAGACCATCGCTGAAAGTCAAAGATAGACTTATTCCACCAACGAACTTCATATCTCGAAAGGTATTTAACTTAATTATTTAATAGACGTTATAAACTTTATATATTTTTTCAGAACCTCAAAAGGCGTAAGGGATTAATTCGCAATCGTCCAAGTGTTATTAAAGGAAAAAGAACTTTAAAATAAATTATATGAAAATAAATTGGACTGCAAGAATAACAAATAAATATAAATAAAAAATTTCATAAATAGTAACAGCAGTATTTCACTATTGCAGTATCGAGCGGCTGAGTAGTTATAGCCCAAAAAACATTGTTTTCTCCCTGAACCCATTGAAAATGGGAAATCTGGGTAGAATGGATTTCCTAAATTGTATGTGTATCGGGCAGAAGGAGGCGCTGGAGTGAGACAAATATGTATTGTATTTTTGGCTCGGATTAAGTTGATATAAGTTCTTCAATTGTGAGAGATCTTGGCTGTGAACGCTGTTAACACTCAGCGTCAACACTTGAAAGGCTTCCAAGCTATGCATGATCACTATGAGGGGATTGTACAATCGAGCTAAAATATAGGCTTTTAGTTGAGAACCGTAAGAATGAAATATTTAATTAAGCAAACTCGCAACGAGAAGACTGCAAATTGTGGAGCACCACAAGAAGAGCTTGGTAAAAACTCAGGGCTTTAAAGAAGATCACTAACACCTTCACCAAGAAGAATGAAGGAAGGCGTTGCGTACAAGAGCTGCTAGATTGAAGCAAAGCTTTAAGAAAGAAAAAGACTTGCTCCAGCTCATTTGATTCTGATACAAATATTTGCGAGAGAAATCTGATTATGTGACAAAAAGTCACCAGAAAGGGTACAAAGAAAACCAGAGATAGCTGTTTCTACAGAAAAATGTTGAAGATGAAATACTTATTCACGTCCCAGCACCCAGGTCTAAAGCATTCTAAGATATAAATTTTAAAATTTTGTAATTAGTTTCATGTGTAATATGTGTGTAACAAAAATTAAAATTGTATAATATATTTTTATTTTTATTACATACCAAAATATTGAAATAAAAGTCAGCTGGGCGCAGACAAATCCTTCATACTAGGCAGATTTTCCGCACCTCCTGTGGGGGTAGAAATATCTTTGATCTTTCTAGGATTGCAATAGTAACTTGCGTGCCGAAGTTAGGTGTTCTAACTTTAAAACTATAGAAGATACAGTTTTCCCGATTTGTCACCCAGCGAAGGAGTGAAGATATATCCGTCATAGCTTTTTGATCTTATTAAATCTCACAGAAATGATAAACAAAAGACTTGGCCAATTGACCAAAGTACGTGACAGCGTTAAGAAATGCGAAAGCGTTTTACAATATTCTAAAAATTCAAGAAATTGTTCAAGAAATCAGAAAAAACATGTAAGAGTGCTCTGGTCGAGAAAGCTCGACTAAGAGATACCCTGAACCCACCAAAGAGCCGATATTCAAAAATATGTTTATTTTACATACATACGCGCTCTGTTAACTGTAGTATGCTTATATTATTAGAAATAAAATTTTAGTTAGCTTTGTTTAAGAGTAGTCTTTTGTAATTAAACTTTTAGACCGCGATAATATCATTCAAAAGTGTGTATTTTCCAAAGCATAAGTATTTAGCATTTAAAGAGCGTATTTTGCAAATATGAGACGAAATCCAAAAATTACAAAATCTTTGTTTTCACTATGCGGATGATATGCACTGTAAATTTCAAATTTATAGCTTTAACGGTACATAACAAGTAAGAGCGTTCTAGTCGAGACTGCTCGACTAGGAGATCCCTAAGCCCTGCGAAGAACCGTGATTTATAAGAACCGCTTGCATTTTCCATTACTTTTATATGTATGTAGCAAGCAACACATACACACACAGGCGCAGGCACAAGCACACACACTACTAACTGTGCATTTTGATTTAGCAACTTTGCTCAGGCTGCAAGGCGCCTATGTTATGAGATATTAAGTGTTTAATAACATTTTTCGTAGACAAACGTTTTTTATCAAATTTTTTGGGCGTGATCATGCTATTCATATGTATGTGTGTATCCGCCAGAGCACAAGTCTCTAGTACTTAAAATACGTGTTTTGTAAATTTCAGACTAAGGAGGCGTGGCATCCACACATTTTCAATAGGATTCAGGCAGGACTCTTTCCTGGCCAATCTATGGTTTGTTAACCCTCTCTTCAATCATTTTTTTTTGTAAAACGGTACTTACGTTTACCGTTTGTTATCAGTTATTCTCTTTGCACTATTTTCTGTTGGAATTTGATGTTCATAGGTTTTTTGTGTTGCCTTATCGCAAGTTTCAATCAGTTTTGTGCAAGCGTCTCAAGCAGATGAACGAAAGTGAATTTTGCTAAATTTAAAACTTAATTTGCTCTACTAAAAAACACTTTTGTCGCTGAAAAGTATTTTTATTTTTAAAGAATTTAAAGTTTTCTTTTATAAAAATAAATATTTGAGTATAGGTAAGCATCACAAGTACTAATTTACGCAAAAAACTGCGGAAGCCATATATGGCTCTACATGCAGTAACGCGTGCATGATACATATATTCATCAGAAATGAATGCACAATCATTTTACTATAATTTGCAATACGTGGATGATATCGATAATCCGCTTTTAAGTGAAGACGACAACACAGCCGATTCTGAAGACGAAGTTGTTGAAAATAAAAAAGATGTTTATATTTCGGAGACCGATGAGAGTAGTTCTGATTGTGAAAGGCCGTGCACTTCGAAAGCAAAGCCAAAGCCAATGCCAAAAAAGACAAGAGCACCGATATGGAAAACTGGTCACTTGCCACCGTATTCGGATGAGAATTTTCCATTTGAAGGAAATATCAATCTTCCAACTTGTATCAGTGAACTAGAGTCACCGGCAGACTTATTTAATTTTTTTTAACAACGATCTGATGAATTTCTTGGTTGATCAGTCAAATCTATATGCACTCCAAGTTGATATAAATAGGCCCGCTAATATTACTCGAAATGAAGTAGAGCAATTTATCGGCATGGTCATATACATGTCGTCAGTGCAATTACCATCTTCAAGACTCTATTGGAATACGACTCTTGGTCAAGAATTTATACATGGCACCATGAGTTGCAACAGATGGAAAACTATAAAACGTTTTCTTCACTTCAACAATAATGACGATACGAAGTTGGCATGTGAAGCCGGGTATGACAAGCTATTCAAGATTCGACCGGTGCTAGACAAAATCCGTAATCAATTACTGCTCGTACGTAAGGAAGAACATTTGGTAGTAGTTGAGCAAATTATTCCTACGAAGTTCCGTCACTTCGAGTTGCAACAGATGGGAAACTATAAAACGTTTTCTTCACTTCAACAATAATGGCGATACGAAGTTGGCAGGTGAAGCCGGGTATGACAAGCTATTCAAGATTCGACCGGTGCTAGACAAAATCCGTAATCAATTACTGCTCGTACGTAAGGAAGAACATTTGGTAGTAGATGAGCAAATTATTCCTACGAAGTGCCGTCACCACTTAAAACAGTATAATCCAGCAAAGCCTCACAAATGAGGCTTTAAAAATTTTGGTCTTGAGTGGAGTATCAGGCTTTGGCTATGATTTTGATATATTTGCGGGAGCCCAAAGTGATCCATATCCGCACGGGGCTCCTAATTTGGGAGTAAGCGGAAATGTTGTATCAAGATTATCGGCAACCATACCAAAAGGAAAAAACTACAAACTATTTTTTGACAATTGGTTCACTAGTCCCAAACTTCAAGTCTACCTTATGGAAAAGGGCATATTGGCTTTGGGTACGGTAAGAATTAATCGAGTACCTAATTCAAATATGCCAACTGAAAAACAAGTAAGAGTGCTCTAGTCGAGACTGCTCGACAAAGAGATCCCCTGAACCCTGCGAAGAACTGCGATTCCTAAGAGCCGCTAACATTCTCCGTTACTTTTATATGTATGTACATATGTAGCAAGCAATACATACACACACACAGACGCACGCACAAGAACACACACAGACTCACGCACCAACACACAATCTGCTAACTGTGCATTATGACTCATCAGCTTCGCTGCAGCTGCAAGACGCCGATAATATGAGATATTAAATGTTTAATAACTTTTTTTCTAGTCGAACGATTTTGATCAAATTTGTGGGGCGTGATCATGACCAAATTGTAACAGGCAGAAGGAGGCGTGGCAGACCCCATAAAGTATATATATTCTTGATCAGTGAGAGAAGCCGAGTCGATTGAGCCCTGTCCGTCTGTCTGTCTGTCCGTCTGTCCGTATGTTTGAACGCGTCGATCTCAGAAGATATAAGAGCTAGTGACTTCAAATTTTTTTTGGAAGTTCGTGTATAGTACGATTCAATCGAGTTTGTTTCAAATATTCGATAACTATAATCGTTTTAATGTTATCGATTAAAAACCGATATCTTCATTTAGTTATAAAATTCTATTTAATTCATATTTCTAGCTAGAGTCTTCAAATTTGCATTTAGTTTTATTTGAGCCTTCTGCAATTTCGGGTTTTGTTAAATTTTGGATGCCACGCCCTCAAATTGCCCCTTCGCCTCAAATTGCTAAATCACGTATTATACTGTGTGTGTGTTCTTGCGCGTGCGTCTGTGTGTGTGTATCTATTGCTTGCTACATATGTACATACATATAAAAGTAACGGAGAATGTTAGCGGCTCTTAGGAATCGCAGTTCTTCGCAGGGTTCAGGGGATCTATTTGTCGAGCAGTCTCGACTAGAGCACTCTTACTTGTTTTATATTAAAGTTCTGTTCAGCTGTTCTGCAATGTTAATTAATATAATTCTGTTACATCCAAAACCGGTCAATTGGGAAAATATGGTTACGATTCGCTGTCCGGAAAAAGGCCAAATCGGCCTCACTGATATGTTTAGTAAAGCGTAGTATGTTCACGTATCGAATTCTCACTGTACTCAAATACAAACAAAATTTAATCGAAGGGGGCGTGGCATACAAAATTTAACAAATAACACTAAATGCAAAATTATCGATAATTTTTAATCATTTCGTGCTATACACGAACCTATAAAAAATTAAGTCTCTACCTCTTATATGTTCTAAGATCGACGCGTTCAAACATACTGACAGACAAACATACAGTGGGCTAGGCTTAATCGACTCGGTTTGCCTCCTTGATCAAGACGCCTCCTTCTGTTCATATCATAAAAAAATTAAAATAATTCGTAAATGTAGGATACACACATGCGATGCTAGAATATTTTGCGTACCTTGAGTAATACCATACACAAAGTATGTTTGCGTCGCACATGAATATGCATCAGTCGCTCAAAGACCTTTTTCTTTATTTCACTCAAGCGTTCGCTCGCGGTCTGACCGAAATGAATGAGAATCGAGAATAAACAGTGGTAGTACGAGAGCGAGCGAGCTGAGCGAAGGCCTGTTTTTTTCATCCCTTGCGAGCATTTTCGTCAAATACTCAGTAGACTCTTATTTGAAGACATCGCAAAATGCTCAAATGTTATTTGCGAGCTCTAATAAATACCTTTGGTTTTGTTTTCCATGTTGGTCCTATTAATAATAATTTATTAATAAATGAAAAAAGGATACTTTCAGCATTTACAACGGAAGAAGGAGGCGTGGCAGACTCCATAAAGTATATGTATTCTTAATCAACGTGACTGAATAAATATGAGCATGTCGATCTTAAAGTATGTAAGAGTTAAAGACTTGAATTTTTTTAGGTGATCGAGTTTGATACGTATGTTATGTTATGTATTTCATATACTATTTCAGAAGTAGTAAAAAAAATCGTTTGGTCAATTGATTATGAAAGTGCAAGTTCAACAACTAAGAAAACTCTAGTCGACACCGCCCGACTAGGTGATACCCTGAAACCCGCGAAAAACTCGACTCGGCTTGTCTCCTTGATTAAGAATATATATACTTTATGGAGACTGTCACGCCTTCTTCTGTCTGTTACATACATTTCAACAAAAACCATTTTACCCTGATTTCTCATTCTCAGTAAGTTAAAGAGTATGTACCTAATAGAATCTTTACAATACAAGATCTTACTATATATACTTTATTATTTAATAATATAAAACTGCTGTATTTTAGGGGACCTGCAGGATACGATCGAACACGTAATGCTGTAATTGGCAATAAAGATTTTGAATTGACATATTTGGAAGAAGCTTATACAACAGAACATTGGTTGGTTCGGATATACAGAGTAAAAAAGCCATTCGAGTTCAATAGACCATCGCTGAAAGTCAAAGATAGACTATTCCACCAACGAACTTCATATCTCGAAAGGTATTTAACTTAATTATTTTATAGACGTTATAAACTTTATATATTTTTTCAGAACCTCAAAAGGCGTAAGGGATTAATTCGCAACCGTCCAAGTGTTATTAAAGGAAAAAGAACTTTAAAATAAATTATATGAAAATAAATTGGACTGCAAGAATAACAAATAAATATAAATAAAAAATTTCATAAATAGTAACAGCAGTATTTCACTATTGCAGTATCGAGCGGCTGAGTAGTTATAGCCCAAAAAACATTGTTTTCTCCCTGAACTCATTGAAAATGGGAAATCTGGGTAGAATGGATTTCCTAAATTGTATGTGTATCGGGCAGAAGGAGGCGATGGAGTGAGACAAATATGTATTGTATTTTTGGCTCGGATTAAGTTGATATAAGTTCTTCAATTGTGAGAGATCTTGGCTGTGAACGCTGTTAACACTCAGCGTCAACACTTGAAAGGCTTCCAAGCTATGCATGATCACTATGAGGGATTGTACAATCGAGCTAAAATATAGGCTTTTAGTTGAGAACCGTAAGAATGAAATATTTAATTAAGCAAACTCGCAACGAGAAGACTGCAAATTGTGGAGCACCACAAGAAGAGCTTGGTAAAAACTCAGGGCTTTAAAGAAGATCACTAACACCTTCACCAAGAAGAATGAAGGAAGGCGTTGCGTACAAGAGCTGCTAGATTGAAGCAAAGCTTTAAGAAAGAAAAAGACTTGCTCCAGCTCATTTGATTCTGATACAAATATTTGCGAGAGAAATCTGATTATGTGACAAAAAGTCACCAGAAAGGGTACAAAGAAAACCATAGATAGCTGTTTCTACAGAAAATGTTGAAGATGAAATACTTATTCACGTCCCAGCACCCAGGTCTAAAGCATTCTAAGATATAAATTTTAAAATTTTGTAATTAGTTTCATGTGTAATATGTGTGTAACAAAAATTAAAATTGTATAATATATTTTTATTTTTATTACATACCAAAAAATTGAAATAAAAGTCAGCTGGGCGCAGACAAATCCTTCATACTAGGCAGATTTTCCGCACCTCCTGTGGGGGTAGAAATATCTTTGATCTTTCTAGGATTGCAATAGTAACTTGCGTGCCGAAGTTAGGTGTTCTAACTTTAAAACTATAGAAGATACAGTTTTCCCGATTTGTCACCCAGCGAAGGAGTGAAGATATATCCGTCATAGCTTTTTGATCTTATTAAATCTCACAGAAATGATAAACAAAAGACTTGGCCAATTGACCAAAGTACGTGACAGCGTTAAGAAATGCGAAAGCGTTTTACAATATTCTAAAAATTCAAGAAATCGTTCAAGAAATCAGAAAAAACATGTAAGAGTGCTCTGGTCGAGAAAGCTCGACTAAGAGATACCCTGAACCCACCAAAGAGCCGATATTCAAAAACATGTTTATTTTACATACATACGCGCTCTGTTAACTGTAGTATGCTTATATTATTAGAAATAAAATTTTAGTTAGCTTTGTTTAAGAGTAGTCTTTTGTAATTAAACTTTTAGACCGCGATAATATCATTCAAAAGTGTGTATTTTCCAAAGCATAAGTATTTAGCATTTAAAGAGCGTATTTTGCAAATATGAGACGAAATCCAAAAATTACAAAATCTTTGTTTTCACTATGCGGATGATATGCACTGTAAATTTCAAATTTATAGCTTTAACGGTACATAACAAGTAAGAGCGTTCTAGTCGAGACTGCTCGACTAGGAGATCCCCTAAGCCCTGCGAAGAACCGTGATTTATAAGAACCGCTTGCATTTTCCATTACTTTTATATGTATGTAGCAAGCAACACATACACACACAGGCGCAGGCACAAGCACACACACTACTAACTGTGCATTTTGATTTAGCAACTTTGCTCAGGCTGCAAGGCGCCTATGTTATGAGATATTAAGTGTTTAATAACTTTTTTCGTAGACAAACGTTTTTTATCAAATTTTTTGGGCGTGATCATGCTATTCATATGTATGTGTGTATCCGCCAGAGCACAAGTCTCTAGTACTTAAAATACGTGTTTTGTAAATTTCAGACTAAGGAGGCGTGGCATCCGCACATTTTCAATAGGATTCAGGCAGGACTCTTTCCTGGCCAATCTATGGTTTGTTAACCCTCTCTTCAATCATTTTTTTTTTTGTAAAACGGTACTTACGTTTACCGTTTGTTATCAGTTATTCTCTTTGCACTATTTTCTGTTGGAATTTGATGTTCATAGGTTTTTTGTGTTGCCTTATCGCAAGTTTCAATCAGTTTTGTGCAAGCGTCTCAAGCAGATGAACGAAAGTGAATTTTGCTAAATTTAAAACTTAATTTGCTCTACTAAAAAACACTTTTGTCGCTGAAAAGTATTTTTATTTTTAAAGAATATAAAGTTTTCTTTTATAAAAATAAATATTTGAGTATAGGTAAGCATCACAAGTACTAATTTACGCAAAAAACTGCGGAAGCCATATATGGCTCTACATGCAGTAACGCGTGCATGATACATATATTCTATGTACATATGAAATTTTTTCAGAAATGAATGCACAATCATTTTACTATAATTTGCAATACGTGGATGATATCGATAATCCGCTTTTAAGTGAAGACGACAACACAGCCGATTCTGAAGACGAAGTTGTTGAAAATAAAAAAGATGTTTATATTTCGGAGACCGATGAGAGTAGTTCTGATTGTGAAAGGCCGTGCACTTCGAAAGCAAAGCCAAAGCCAATGCCAAAAAAGACAAGAGCACCGATATGGAAAACTGGTCACTTGCCACCGTATTCGGATGAGAATTTTCCATTTGAAGGAAATATCAATCTTCCAACTTGTATCAGTGAACTAGAGTCACCGGCAGACTTATTTAATTTTTTTTTAACAACGATCTGATGAATTTCTTGGTTGATCAGTCAAATCTATATGCACTCCAAGTTGATATAAATAGGCCCGCTAATATTACTCGAAATGAAGTAGAGCAATTTATCGGCATGGTCATATACATGTCGTCAGTGCAATTACCATCTTCAAGACTCTATTGGAATACGACTCTTGGTCAAGAATTTATACATGGCACCATGAGTTGCAACAGATGGAAAACTATAAAACGTTTTCTTCACTTCAACAATAATGGCGATACGAAGTTGGCAGGTGAAGCCGGGTATGACAAGCTATTCAAGATTCGACCGGTGCTAGACAAAATCCGTAATCAATTACTGCTCGTACGTAAGGAAGAACATTTGGTAGTAGTTGAGCAAATTACTCCTACGAAGTTCCGTCACTTCGAGTTGCAACAGATGGGAAACTATAAAACGTTTTCTTCACTTCAACAATAATGGCGATACGAAGTTGGCAGGTGAAGCCGGGTATGACAAGCTATTCAAGATTCGACCGGTGCTAGACAAAATCCGTAATCAATTACTGCTCGTACGTAAGGAAGAACATTTGGTAGTAGTTGAGCAAATTATTCCTACGAAGTTCCGTCACTTCGAGTTGCAACAGATGGGAAACTATAAAACGTTTTCTTCACTTCAACAATAATGGCGATACGAAGTTGGCAGGTGAAGCCGGGTATGACAAGCTATTCAAGATTCGACCGGTGCTAGACAAAATCCGTAATCAATTACTGCTCGTACGTAAGGAAGAACATTTGGTAGTAGATGAGCAAATTATTCCTACGAAGTGCCGTCACCACTTAAAACAGTATAATCCAGCAAAGCCTCACAAATGGGGCTTTAAAAATTTTGTCTTGAGTGGAGTATCAGGCTTTGGCTATGATTTTGATATATTTGCGGGAGCCCAAAGTGATCCATATCCGCACGGGGCTCCTAATTTGGGAGTAAGCGGAAATGTTGTATCAAGATTATCGGCAACCATACCAAAAGGAAAAAACTACAAACTATTTTTTGACAATTGGTTCACTAGTCCCAAACTTCAAGTCTACCTTATGGAAAAGGGCATATTGGCTTTGGGTACGGTAAGAATTAATCGAGTACCTAATTCAAATATGCCAACTGAAAAATAATTGAAAAAGCAGGGACGTGGAAGCATGGTCGAAAAAGTTACTAATATCGATTGAGTTCAGCTTGGCCTTGTCAATAAGGTAGTCAACATTCTTTCTACTTACGTGGAAAGCAATCCTGTTTCATCGAAAACCCGATTCAGTAAGAAAGACAAAAAGTATATAGACATCGACTCTCCTAAGGCAGTTGATGTGTACAATTAACATATGGGTGGCGTTGACTTACTGGATTCTTTACTAGGACTTTATAGAATTCAATTGCGTTCAAGAAAGTGGTATAAAAAATTTTTTTTCATATGATATGTGCGTGGTTAATTCATGGAATTTATGGCGTCGTAAGTCAGATCAATACATGGGACTCTTCAACTTCAAGCTTTTAATAGCTGAGCACCTGGTTAAGGCAGGAAAAATAAAGAAGCGCGGACGTCCTGCGATGACTCCAACTTCATCCCCGGCTATTCGACAATTCTGATCAGACACACACATGTTCGAAAGTTTGGTATACTCTACTGTACCTAGAGAGGGAGAGCAGGCAATAAGAATATATGAGAGAGAAGAGAGCAGACAATAAGAACATATGAGAGAGAAGAGATCAGAAAATAAGCATACATGGTTGTATAGAAGGGCTTTGCATACAAACTGACCATTACCGAACGATCGCTCGCAGAGCACTCACAGGTACCCCCTGCTCGCAGCAAAAAGTAAAGCGAATTAGGCGAAACGGCGAAATCGCCGGCATGGGGTACTAATGTCACTGTGCGAATTCGCTGAATTTTATTGCTCTGCGTGTTATATCTATGTGTTGTATGGCTAGTGGTTATACTCTGTTTGGCACTGTTTTTAACTAACTATCGGTACAAAAATTTAGTATATTTTATATTAAAGTTCTGTTCAGCTGTTCTGCAATGTTAATTAATATAATTCTGTTACATCCAAAACCGGTCAATTGGGAAAATATGGTTACGTTTCGCTGTCCGGAAAAAGGCCAAATCGGCCTCACTGATATGTTTAGTAAAGCGTAGTATGTTCACATATCGAATTCTCACTGTACTCAGTGCATAAATATTAATACAAATACAAAAAAAATTTAATCGAAGGGGGCGTGGCATACAAAATTTAACAAATAACACTAAATGCAAAATTATCGATAATTTTTAATCATTTCGTGCTATTCACGAACCTATAAAAAATTAAGTCTCTACCTCTTATATGTTCTAAGATCGACGCGTTCAAACATACTGACAGACAAACAGACAGTGGGCTAGGCTTAATCGACTCGGTTTGTCTCCTTGATCAAGACGCCTCCTTCTGTTCATATCATAAAAAAATTAAAATAATTCGTAAATGTAGGATACACACATGCGATGCTAGAATATTTTGCGTACCTTGAGTAATACCATACACAAAGTATGTTTGCGTCGCACATGAATATGCATCAGTCGCTCAAAGACCTTTTTCTTTATTTCACTCAAGCGTTCGCTCGCGGTCTGACCGAAATGAATGAGAATCGAGAATAAACAGTGGTAGTACGAGAGCGAGCGAGCTGAGCGAAGGCCTGTTTTTTCATCCCTTGCGAGCATTTTCGTCAAATACTCAGTAGACTCTTATTTGAAGACATCGCAAAATGCTCAAATGTTATTTGCGAGCTCTAATAAATACCTTTGGTTTTGTTTTCCATGTTGGTCCTATTAATAATAATTTATTAATAAATGAAAAAAGGATACTTTCAGCATTTACAACGGCTGAAAATTTGTCGCATCAATTTATATAATTGAAAGCTTTAATTGATCAACTAACTTGAAAGCGTTGCCATAAAAAGAGTTTTCCCTTGTACAAATAAAAATTTTCTTCCAGCTAACTAAAGTGGTATTAATTAATAAAAATATTTTCTTAATATTTCGCAATAAATTTTATGACTTTATGGTACCTATTATGGAAAATCATCTATACTGTGTGTGAAAATTTGATTATGAGCGTGTAAGGAGGCTATAAATTGACCGCCTTACATTCGTTTGTAGCTGTATGTTTTGTAGGTATAAGTTAGGTGTTGTTGGATTTTATATTATTGAGAATTAGTAGGCATGGACTTTGTAGGTAAAAGTTAGTTTTATTTGTTTAAATTAGCATTGCAACGGCTTAAGCGTGCGAGTTACAAGTCAGAGGACGATCAAGGCAGACTTAAATTATCAATTAGGAGAGCCAGCAGCTGTGCAGCTCCCCGCCCAATAGGGTTCCTTATGAATATTTATATAACTTAAATAAAACGTCCGCTTACTTCTCTGACTTAATTCAGACTAATTCATTTATTCAGCAGTAACATGTGTGGACCCGAATCGGTTCGACTGTATGGTATTATTGTCCATGTGTCGCGACTCGCGACATCCCGTTCAAGGTTTGAAGCTGTCGCTTCGCAGCAAGTCTTGCCCACACGATGTAGAACAATGCCAAGCGGCACCAAGGCGAGGCGGCTTGGTTTGGAACATCTCAGAGGGAACTGAGATGGTAACTTGCACCGTCGATCAGCTCATGCAACCGTGCAATGCACGGGGCCAGGGCGGGGGTGACTGGGTGGCGAGCGCGTGGCTTGACCGCTGATAGGTTAGTGAGTTGGTTGGGAGCAGGAGAAGGAAAAAGGTCGATCAGTGTCGAGAGGTCGAAAGAAACGGAAAAACGCAAGAGACGGCCATGTTTCGATTCAATTGAACAGCTGATAATTCGCAAATCTTAGCGCCATCTATTGGAAAAGTGTACACTAAAAATTGCGGTTCTTAGAACATGTTAGATGCGGGTAGTTCAATGTGTGTGTGTACACGTATAGAAAAACAATATGCTTAGTGCTGCTGGTGGTCACTTGTGTTTGCCGATTGGTCAAACGTTTTGTTTAATAACTTCAGCGCGAATTAATGGATTTGAATGAAATTTTCAGCTTTACGTCTTTTTTTCGAAGTTGCGCCGCTGATCAATTAGCATTATTTTTCATTGTGCGTAGCTAGATTTCGATACTGCGTTGCCCAAGAGTCCATATTTTTTTTAATACTGCACCTTTCATTCTGATTGCGCTATGCTATCAAAAGTGGGGAATTCCTGTTTTGTTGTTTCGACTCACTTTGCCATTTTCTTGCCCACCTTTTAGTCTCGATCTAGTATTATTTTTTTTACATTTTACATTTACAAATTTCCAAAGTGATGTTTTTGATTAACGAAGGTATAGAGATTTTATTTAAAAAAGTCTTAGTGTCTGTAAATTATTTGTTTTAATGTTTTATTTTAAATTTAATTGATATATCGATAAGTAGTTTTAAGCAACGCTGTAGTATTTTTAATGTCTATCTAGATGCAACTCTGAATCAGTTGAGAATGGTTCTCTCTCTTCTTCCGGTGACGCTTTGAGAGAGAAATAAGTATAATCTACAATAGTCCATCCTAATAATAAGTTTATTACAACTCGAATATTGTGATATTTCAACGCCCTACACATAAACTTAGGAAAAAGCAAGATTCTGTTCTGTCAACGAACGAGACACCACATTGGGACTCACCAAAGAGGATATGTGTAAAACTTTTCGCGCAAATGATGTCGAAGTGCCACAGGCAGCCACATTGGCGCAAATCAAGAGGCTGTACGCAGAAGCTATCCAGACAACTTCCGCTTCATCTTATGTCCAGCAAGCTGCTATTCCCGCTGCCACGCCTTCCGCTGCATCCTATGTCTATCACTCAGCTACTTCGGATTCCATGCATTTTGCTTCATCCTCTGTCTAGCACGCAGCTATTCCGGATACCATTGCTTATGCTGCATCTCATGTCCACCACGCAGCTACTTCGGATGCCATGCCTTCTGCTCCATCTTATGTCCAGCTAATTCCGCTGTCGTAACCGATGTCACGCCTTTTGTGACTCTGACAATCACTCAAGGGACTGCTGCCTTGGCCGAATTAAACGAGCAATTGGCCATCTTACTTAAATCGAAAGAGCTAATGGAGCTCCACCAGCAAATTTGAAGTTTGCAAAGTCACTTGGACAAGTCCACAACACCGAGCCCTAGAATGACTGCTGTGAGTAGCATCGAAAATATGGTCTCAAGATTTTCTGCCGATAATGCGTATCATGTCTGGTTGCCTGCCGGCGGCTACTGGAGGGTACTGCGGCGATCTGGTTGCACACACTTATGAGGGACTGAAGATGACTTTACTCAGGGAGTTTGGATTATCACATACTATTGAGGAGGTGTACACCGCTCTTCGCAACCGACGTCTTGTAGCAGGTGAGAGGGGCTTTGATACACAATCGAGATGCAAGAGATTGCTATGAGTGCCCCGATTCCGGAAAACGAGCTGGTGGATCTTATCATTGCTGGCCTTAGGGACAACTCCTCCAAGGCGGGTATGCTATACTCCGCTCGTACAGTGTCTGAACTGAAGTCCCTTCTGTGTGCCGATACACCTTTGTTCTTGATGCCAGAGTCTCCGCTTCATCTGTCGTTTCTGCTGCCCCAACTGTAAAAGCACGAGATGCTCGTTGCTTCAACTGCTCGTCATTCGGACATTATAGAAGTCAGTGGCCGAAGCCGATTAGATCGCCGGACTCTTGCTTCAAGTGTGGCCTCTTGGACCACGTATTTAAAAACTTCCCGAACCGGATTAAAATTGCTGTGGCCACCAATGTTGCCGTTGCAGATGTCCGGGACTCCAAGTTAGATCATGTACAACTGGTGAGTGTTGCTTTTGTTTCACATCAATTGATAAGCAGTGAGTTTACAAATATGTTCTCCCTCCTCGATTCGGACAACCCTAACAGCTTTATTTGACAGCCTAAGAAGTTAAACTGTTATGGCTTAAGAAACAATCAGATATTATCTCTCGGTAAGATCAAGTGTGCTATCCGATTACTTAATTTAACAGTATTACATTCATTTGATATCCTGCCCAACAACGCGACTGAATTGTTAATGATTTTGGGCAGAGATTTTTTGTCTGAAACTAATATTAGTCTTTATAGATTCCAAAATATGTAGTATGGTAAAAATCAGTTCTTATCTTTGAATAAACCCAATGAAGTTATAAACATGAAACTCACTGCTTTACTTAAGTTATTTGATCTGTTTAAGGAAAATGTCAAATGTGCATTCGCCGAAAATAATCCGAAAATTGGTAACCAACCGTTTCATCTAAATAAGTTTGTGTCTTCCGAACCACCGCCTGTTGTCAACTAAGTAGAATCTGAAACCCTGGGTGCCATAAACGCCATTGAGATCCCTGAAGTCTATGATAAAGAAACTAATCTAGAGCCTGTCCAGTCACCCTATCAGCCTGCCTTGTTCGATGTAAGTCGACCAGATTCGCCTCGTAACCAACTGATACGTTGGATAACGCTCTGGCGGCTATGAATGCAATTTGAACTGATTAAAGCCGTCAAGTACGAAATGAAAATCGTCCCCGCCGTCTGTTTCACAATGAAAGCATTGAGGTGCGTCAAATATGTGATGATTTTCTGAATGCTGGCTAATAGTTCACCTTACGCTTCCGCAATAGTGCCAGTACGTAAAAAGGACAACATATTAAGAAAGTGTTGTCGGACTCTGTAACGGTCCTCCCGTCTTTGCGAGATTTGCACAATTCAATCTAAAAGATCTCATAAGCCGAGGTCATGTATACATTGAAAAGCTTCAGGAGAATTTGAAAAAAACATGAGTTGTCAGATTTCAAGCTTCGGGACGGTGTAGTGTATCATTTATCTCCAAACAACGTGTCGCAACTGTATGTCCCTGCCGAAATGATAAATAGTTTCATACGAACGGTTCATGAGAAACTGGGCCATTTAGCCTCCGAAAAGTGTTGTTCGCAAATTAAGAAACATTATTGGTTTCCATACATGAAGTCTTATGACAATAATTACATTAAGAATTACCTAATTACATATATTATTCTTCTTTCGTCCAGAACAACTGCCTTTCGACACGATATACGTTGATCACCTAGGCCCCTTCCGTCTCTACGTTCCAAGAAGAAATACTTCTTGGTTGTCATTGACGCTTTCACGAAATTTGTAAAGTTATACCCGGTCGCTACGAATCATTCTCGCGAGCTATGACAGACCTTAGAGTCCCAATATTTTGTTAATTACAGTAGACCCCGCCGAATTATTAGTGACCGAGGTACTTGCTTCCCTTCTTCCGAATTTGCCAATTTCCTGCAGTCCAATAATGTAACTCAAAAATGCCACCCCCGTGCCAACGGTCAGGATGAGCGTATCAACCGGGTCTTAGGCGCCATGCAAGGAAAACTGACTGAACCTTTTGACCATGCTGACTGCGTTAAACAACGTCCGAAAATTGTCCATTCCACGACGTAATTTGCTGCTTCTGTTCTCTTGATCGAGGAGTTGTTGTAGACGAATTAACCGAAGAACTAGATAATAGGTTTCCTGAAGTACACTCGTCTGTCGAAGATGTTCGTAAGATTTCACTGCATAACATAGTCAAATCGAAAGAATATAGCACAGAGTACTTTGCTAAGAATCATCCACCGGCAGTTAGCTATGAGGAGGTTGATTTTGTTGTCGTCAAAAATGTGGACATCTCGGTCGGCACAAATAAGAAACTTATTCGTCTATTCCGCAGTCCTTACGTTATACATAAGAAACTACCGAATGACTGGTATGTCATCCGTGACGTTGACGGTTCACAGATGACCAAAGTTCCGTGCGACGGTGTGCTAGAAGTCGCCAAACTTAAGTTGTGCCTTATGTCTAATCGAGATTGCACCTCTGACATCGACACATAAGCAACATGATCCAATCTTAAGTATTATATCCAGTATTACCCTTAATCAGGAATCGAGTTCGATTCCTCTGTCAGGACGGCCGAGTTGTAAAATATCTGTTTTAATGTTTTATGTTAAGTTTAATTAATATATCGATAAGTAGTTTTAAGCAACGCTGTAGTATTTTGAATGTCTATCAAGATGCGACTCTAAATCAGCTGAGAATGGTTCTCTCCGGTGACGCTTTGAGAGAAAATGTGTCTGATAGATAAGACAAATAATCATCGTAAGAAATAAGTACAATCTACATTATCCGTTCCTAAAAATAAGCCTATTACGATGCTATTACACTATTTTTTATACCCTGAACCCATTGAAAATGGGAAATCAGGGTATAATGTTTTTGTTGGAGGGCGTATGTATGTAACAGGCAGAAGGAGGCGTGGCAGACCCCATAAAGTATATATATTCTTGATCAGGATGACAAGCCGAGTCGATATAGCCATGTCCGTCTGTCAGTCTGTCCGTCTGTCTGTCCGTATGTATGAACGCGTCGTTCTCAGAACCTATAAGAGCTAGAGACTTGAAATTTTTTATGTAGGTCCGTGAATAGCACGAAAAAATCGAGTTTGTTAAAAAAGTCGATAACTATTTTAATTTTATTGTTATCGATTAAAAACATTATCGAATGTTAGTTATAAAATTATATCTCCCACGTCTTTATAGCTAGAGACCCCAAATTTTTTTGTAAGTTTTATATTTATTTTCTCTAATTTTGATTTTTGTTAAATTTTGGATACCGGCTCCAAATTTCCCCAAATATTTAAATTGAGGTTAGTTGCACTCAAAGCCAGTAAATGAATGAGTTTACATTTTTAAAAATTGGAAAAAATGTAATAAAATATGTTGAACATAAGCTGAAAATTTCATTCAAATCCATTAATTCGCGCAGAAGTTATTAAACAAAACATTTTGCCAATCGGCCAAACACGTGACCAGCAAAGCAAAGCAAACTGTTTTCCTATACATGTGCACACATACACACATACACATTGAGCTGCATGCATTTAGCAAGTTCTAAAACCCGCAAGTTTTAGTGTACATATTTCCAATAGATGGCGCCACATTGGCGCAAATCAAGAGGCTGTACGCAGAAGCTATCCAGACAACTTCCGCTTCATCTTATGTCCAGCAAGCTGCTATTCCCGCTGCCACGCCTTCCGCTGCATCCTATGTCTATCACTCAGCTACTTCGGATTCCATGCATTTTGCTTCATCCTCTGTCTAGCACGCAGCTATTCCGGATACCATTGCTTATGCTGCATCTCATGTCCACCACGCAGCTTTTTCGGATGCCATGCCTTCTGCTCCATCTTATGTCCAGCTAATTCCGCTGTCGTAACCGATGTCACGCCTTTTGTGACTCTGACAATCACTCAAGGGACTGCTGCCTTGGCCGAATTAAACGAGCAATTGGCCATCTTACTTAAATCGAAAGAGCTAATGGAGCTCCACCAGCAAATTTGAAGTTTGCAAAGTCACTTGGACAAGTCCACAACACCGAGCCCTAGAATGACTGCTGTGAGTAGCATCGAAAATATGGTCTCAAGATTTTCTGCCGATAATGCGTATCATGTCTGGTTGCCTGCCGGCGGCTACTGGAGGGTACTGCGGCGATCTGGTTGCACACACTTATGAGGGACTGAAGATGACTTTACTCAGGGAGTTTGGATTATCACATACTATTGAGGAGGTGTACACCGCTCTTCGCAACCGACGTCTTGTAGCAGGTGAGAGGGGCTTTGATACACAATCGAGATGCAAGAGATTGCTATGAGTGCCCCGATTCCGGAAAACGAGCTGGTGGATCTTATCATTGCTGGCCTTAGGGACAACTCCTCCAAGGCGGGTATGCTATACTCCGCTCGTACAGTGTCTGAACTGAAGTCCCTTCTGTGTGCCGATACACCTTTGTTCTTGATGCCAGAGTCTCCGCTTCATCTGTCGTTTCTGCTGCCCCAACTGTAAAAGCACGAGATGCTCGTTGCTTCAACTGCTCGTCATTCGGACATTATAGAAGTCAGTGGCCGAAGCCGATTAGATCGCCGGACTCTTGCTTCAAGTGTGGCCTCTTGGACCACGTATTTAAAAACTTCCCGAACCGGATTAAAATTGCTGTGGCCACCAATGTTGCCGTTGCAGATGTCCGGGACTCCAAGTTAGATCATGTACAACTGGTGAGTGTTGCTTTTGTTTCACATCAATTGATAAGCAGTGAGTTTACAAATATGTTCTCCCTCCTCGATTCGGACAACCCTAACAGCTTTATTTGACAGCCTAAGAAGTTAAACTGTTATGGCTTAAGAAACAATCAGATATTATCTCTCGGTAAGATCAAGTGTGCTATCCGATTACTTAATTTAACAGTATTACATTCATTTGATATCCTGCCCAACAACGCGACTGAATTGTTAATGATTTTGGGCAGAGATTTTTTGTCTGAAACTAATATTAGTCTTTATAGATTCCAAAATATGTAGTATGGTAAAAATCAGTTCTTATCTTTGAATAAACCCAATGAAGTTATAAACATGAAACTCACTGCTTTACTTAAGTTATTTGATCTGTTTAAGGAAAATGTCAAATGTGCATTCGCCGAAAATAATCCGAAAATTGGTAACCAACCGTTTCATCTAAATAAGTTTGTGTCTTCCGAACCACCGCCTGTTGTCAACTAAGTAGAATCTGAAACCCTGGGTGCCATAAACGCCATTGAGATCCCTGAAGTCTATGATAAAGAAACTAATCTAGAGCCTGTCCAGTCACCCTATCAGCCTGCCTTGTTCGATGTAAGTCGACCAGATTCGCCTCGTAACCAACTGATACGTTGGATAACGCTCTGGCGGCTATGAATGCAATTTGAACTGATTAAAGCCGTCAAGTACGAAATGAAAATCGTCCCCGCCGTCTGTTTCACAATGAAAGCATTGAGGTGCGTCAAATATGTGATGATTTTCTGAATGCTGGCTAATAGTTCACCTTACGCTTCCGCAATAGTGCCAGTACGTAAAAAGGACAACATATTAAGAAAGTGTTGTCGGACTCTGTAACGGTCCTCCCGTCTTTGCGAGATTTGCACAATTCAATCTAAAAGATCTCATAAGCCGAGGTCATGTATACATTGAAAAGCTTCAGGAGAATTTGAAAAAAACATGAGTTGTCAGATTTCAAGCTTCGGGACGGTGTAGTGTATCATTTATCTCCAAACAACGTGTCGCAACTGTATGTCCCTGCCGAAATGATAAATAGTTTCATACGAACGGTTCATGAGAAACTGGGCCATTTAGCCTCCGAAAAGTGTTGTTCGCAAATTAAGAAACATTATTGGTTTCCATACATGAAGTCTTATGACAATAATTACATTAAGAATTACCTAATTACATATATTATTCTTCTTTCGTCCAGAACAACTGCCTTTCGACACGATATACGTTGATCACCTAGGCCCCTTCCGTCTCTACGTTCCAAGAAGAAATACTTCTTGGTTGTCATTGACGCTTTCACGAAATTTGTAAAGTTATACCCGGTCGCTACGAATCATTCTCGCGAGCTATGACAGACCTTAGAGTCCCAATATTTTGTTAATTACAGTAGACCCCGCCGAATTATTAGTGACCGAGGTACTTGCTTCCCTTCTTCCGAATTTGCCAATTTCCTGCAGTCCAATAATGTAACTCAAAAATGCCACCCCCCGTGCCAACGGTCAGGATGAGCGTATCAACCGGGTCTTAGGCGCCATGCAAGGAAAACTGACTGAACCTTTTGACCATGCTGACTGCGTTAAACAACGTCCGAAAATTGTCCATTCCACGACGTAATTTGCTGCTTCTGTTCTCTTGATCGAGGAGTTGTTGTAGACGAATTAACCGAAGAACTAGATAATAGGTTTCCTGAAGTACACTCGTCTGTCGAAGATGTTCGTAAGATTTCACTGCATAACATAGTCAAATCGAAAGAATATAGCACAGAGTACTTTGCTAAGAATCATCCACCGGCAGTTAGCTATGAGGAGGTTGATTTTGTTGTCGTCAAAAATGTGGACATCTCGGTCGGCACAAATAAGAAACTTATTCGTCTATTCCGCAGTCCTTACGTTATACATAAGAAACTACCGAATGACTGGTATGTCATCCGTGACGTTGACGGTTCACAGATGACCAAAGTTCCGTGCGACGGTGTGCTAGAAGTCGCCAAACTTAAGTTGTGCCTTATGTCTAATCGAGATTGCACCTCTGACATCGACACATAAGCAACATGATCCAATCTTAAGTATTATATCCAGTATTACCCTTAATCAGGAATCGAGTTCGATTCCTCTGTCAGGACGGCCGAGTTGTAAAATATCTGTTTTAATGTTTTATGTTAAGTTTAATTAATATATCGATAAGTAGTTTTAAGCAACGCTGTAGTATTTTGAATGTCTATCAAGATGCGACTCTAAATCAGCTGAGAATGGTTCTCTCCGGTGACGCTTTGAGAGAAAATGTGTCTGATAGATAAGACAAATAATCATCGTAAGAAATAAGTACAATCTACATTATCCGTTCCTAAAAATAAGCCTATTACGATGCTATTACACTATTTTTTATACCCTGAACCCATTGAAAATGGGAAATCAGGGTATAATGTTTTTGTTGGAGGGCGTATGTATGTAACAGGCAGAAGGAGGCGTGGCAGACCCCATAAAGTATATATATTCTTGATCAGGATGACAAGCCGAGTCGATATAGCCATGTCCGTCTGTCAGTCTGTCCGTCTGTCTGTCCGTATGTATGAACGCGTCGTTCTCAGAACCTATAAGAGCTAGAGACTTGAAATTTTTTATGTAGGTCCGTGAATAGCACGAAAAAATCGAGTTTGTTAAAAAAAGTCGATAACTATTTTAATTTTATTGTTATCGATTAAAAACATTATCGAATGTTAGTTATAAAATTATATCTCCCACGTCTTTATAGCTAGAGACCCCAAATTTTTTTGTAAGTTTTATATTTATTTTCTCTAATTTTGATTTTTGTTAAATTTTGGATACCGGCTCCAAATTTCCCCAAATATTTAAATTGAGGTTAGTTGCACTCAAAGCCAGTAAATGAATGAGTTTACATTTTTAAAAATTGGAAAAAATGTAATAAAATATGTTGAACATAAGCTGAAAATTTCATTCAAATCCATTAATTCGCGCAGAAGTTATTAAACAAAACATTTTGCCAATCGGCCAAACACGTGACCAGCAAAGCAAAGCAAACTGTTTTCCTATACATGTGCACACATACACACATACACATTGAGCTGCATGAATTTAGCAAGTTCTAAAACCCGCAAGTTTTAGTGTACATATTTCCAATAGATGGCGCTATGATTTGCGAATTATCAGCTGCTCAGTTGGATCGAACCATAGATGGCGCTATTGGCTAAACAATTAAAAATGAATTGAACTTAGTTTACTGTGCGTTTATACGAAATGCCAATTATGCAGTATATTAACGCAGATAGCGCGGGGTTTAGGGTATCTCCCAGTCGGGACCCTCGACTAGAGTTTTCTTACTTGTTTTAAAGTAAACCTGCGTACGGTAACAGCCAATCAAGCTTCATCCGATAGTGATTAGTTCTATTTTTATACCCTGGACCCATTGAAAATGGGAAAAAAGGGTATAATGGTTTTGTGAAAATGTATGTAACAGGCAGAAGGAGGCGTAGCAGACCCCATAAAGTATATATATTCTTGATCAGGGTGAGAAGCCGAGTCGATTTAGCCCTGTCCGCCTGTCTGTCTGTCCGTATGTTTGAACGCGTCGATCTCAGAAGATATAAGAGCTAGAGACTTCAAATTTTTTTGGAAGTTCGTGTATATCACGATTCGATCGAGTTTGTTTTAAATAATCGATAACTATCATCGTTTTAATAAAATAAAATATAATAAGAAATAATATAATATAAAAATATAATATATAAAATTCTATTTAATTCATCTTTATAGTTAGAGTCTTCAAATTTTGCATTTAGTGTTATTTGAGCTTTACACAATTTGGGTTTTTGTTAAATTTATGGTGCCACGCCCCCTTCGCCTCAAATTTGTAACTCCCGTATATCAAATACTTGAGACTTGTGCTTTGGCACATACATACATATGGATAACATGATGACGCCCAATAAGTTTGATCAAAATCGTTGATCTAGAAAAAAAGTTATTAAACATTTAATTTCCCATAGCATTCCATGCAAAGCAGCCAAACAACAGCTGACGCAACGATTTGCGCTTGTGTGTGCGTTCGCCTGTGTATGTGTGTGTGTATGTTTTGCTTGTAATGAACGTACATATGCATGTGTACATAAAAGAAACAAAGAATGCCTGGAATAGCGGTTCTTCGCAGCGTTCAGGGGATCTCTTAGTCGAGCGGTCTCGACTAGAGTTTTCTTACTTGTTTTATTTATTTTATTAGGGAAACTTGGAGCCGGTTTCCAAAATTTAACAAAAATGAAAATTGCATAACATAGACATAAAACTAACAAAAAGTTGGGGGCTCTAGCTATAAAGACGTAGCAGATATAATTTAAGAACTATCGAAAATGTTTTTAGTCGATAACATTAAAATGAGAACAGTTACCGATTTTTTTAACAAACTCGATCTTTTCGTGCTATACAGGAACCTACATAAATTATAGGTTCTGAGATCGACGCGTTCACACATACGGACATGGGTATATCAACTCGGCCTATCACCTTGATCAAAAATATATATACTTTATGGGGTCTGCCACGCCTCCTTCGGCCTGTTACATACATTTCAACAAAAGCATAATACCCAGATTCCCCATTTTCAATGGGTTCAGGGTATAAAAAGATATTACCACTAACCACATAACTCATAGATATAACACGCAGAGCACTGAAATTCAGCGAATTCCCAAAGTGACAAGGCAGCCCCATGGCGAATTCACTGAATTCGCTTTACTTTTTGCTGCGAGCAGCCGGTACTCTGTGACAAGAAAATCAGTGCTCTGCGAGCGCTCGTTCGGTAATGGTCCATTTCTATATGAAGCCCTTCTATGCAACCATGTATGCTTATTTTCTGATCTCTTCTCTCTCATATATTTTTATTATCTGCTCTCTTCTCTCTCGAATATATATATATGTAAGAACTCACCAGCAGCAGCACACCAAAATTGAAATTTGCTGGCTGAGGCTTCATTTCGTCTCTTGCGACAGTAGAGTATACCAAACTATTGAAAGTGTTTGTCATGCCCATGCAAAATGTTGACATTTTTATTATTATTTATGAGAAGGGTATGGATGTGTGAGGCTCACACGAAGAATATGTTTTCGCGACGAGCATGCACACACTATCAGTACTTACCG
Organism: Drosophila paranaensis; assembly: GCA_035047545.1. Lineage (NCBI taxonomy): Eukaryota > Metazoa > Arthropoda > Insecta > Diptera > Drosophilidae > Drosophila > Drosophila paranaensis. Next base: position 346,820 of record JAWNPL010000040.1, read on the forward strand.
TTACAGCAGCTCACATGTATATCCTTGGATCCAACTTTTGGTCTTTTGGTAACATTTAATAAAATAATAATATTGTAGAAGAACATTCTTCCCTTCTTTTATAATAAACTTAATGATTCATATTTTTCTGAAACTTTGTACATACATATGTACAATTAAAGAAAATAAGTTGCTGAATTTGGCAGAAACTAATTTAGTTTGAAATTACTTACCTTTCAGAAGTACTTTTAGCAGCTGGTAAGTTTTTATTGGGCTTTCGCACAGATAACAATGTTATAACATGAATACACCTACATATGTATGAAGCGAATACATTTGTGTCCATATACATATGTATTTGTGTATACATATACATACATATGTATGTGCATAAGTAAGCGTAAGCTACGAGCTCACTAATTTTTGACTTTGTAAAAGGTTATATTAGGAAAAATTAGTTGAAATATTTTCTTAACCTAGCAACATGTTAAAGTTTTCTGCAAATTTAAACTTTCTTTTCACTGAAAATGCATCAACTATTTCACAAAGAATTAAGGTACATAGCTCACCACCACGGCTTTCGAGCAGTGGAAATACCATATCCTGATGGGGAACTTCTGGATGTCACACAAGTAATCAAAGAAACTGGAATATTAGTTAGTCTAATAAATATTTCGTTTGGTAAGTCTCAATACAAGCATTCACTACACTTAGGTATGTATATACATACGTACGTACATATGTAAATACATGTATGTATGCTCATATTAATATACATATGTATGTATAATATATGTATTAACATTATGTATGTATTACCTACATATGTATGGACTATATGGACCTCCGAATCAATTTTTCCGTGAATACTACTGTGCATAATACTGAACCAAAAACGTCTATATAGCACGTAATACATATGTACATTCATACTTATGTACATATGTATGTTCTTTGTCCAGTCCGTTTGCAAAGTTACATGTGTACATATCTACGTATGTATGTATGTACATGTTAAGATCTTTGTTTAAACCCTAAATATGTAAATAAGGTCAGATATTTATATGGACATGCATATGTACATACATACATACATACACTTGCTCTCATATCTCTGCGTACAAAATTTTGTATTTTAAATTTAAACATTAATAGCGCTCAGTACAAACAAGATATCGAACTTGTTCTTTTTTGACCCTGAATCCACTGAAAAAGGGAAATCTGGGTATGTTTTTGTTGTAATGTATGTAACAGGAAGACGGTGGCTTGGCAGCAGGGATGCCAACCCTCCGTATTTTTACGTAGATCTCCGCATTTTAAAGAAGATCTACGTGTCTACGTGGGTTAGCAACGCTTTTTGGTCAAACGATTTTTGGCGTTATATTTCAAAAGTTAAAAAGGGAAATTCAACCCATATGTTGCGATCTTGACGGAGTTTACTTTAAATTTACTTATTTTTACACATACATAGCAGTGCAAATGTTGAGCGAATATTTTCTGAAATAAATTTAATTAAAACTACTAGTTCGAAACGGACACGATAAAAGGTTTACTTCACACAAAAAGTGGGTTAAAGGCAAACTTAGAGCCTTCTGACAGCCACCTAAAATACTTTATAAAAGATGTACAAATTTTCGTAAAACTTGTTCATTAATGTGTATAAATAATTTGAACAATGTAATTTCTTGTTAAAACATCAACAGAAATGAATAATATTGATTTACGAAGATTAAAAATGTATTGTGTTATTAATTTTCTTATTGTTTTTTAAATTAAAAACAAGGAAGAGTGCTCTAGTCGAGACTGCTCGACTAGGGGATCCCGTGAACCCTGCAAAGAACCGCGATTCCTGAGAACAGCTAACATTATCCGTTACTTTTATATGTATATAGCAAGCAACACAGACGCACGCACAAGCACAAAATCTGCTAACTGTGCACTTTGACTCAACAACTGAGCTCAGTCTGCAAGGCGCCGATAATATGAGACATTAAATGTTTTATAACTTTCTAGACGAACGATTTAGATCAAACTTGTTGGGCGTGATCATGTCATATATCATATATATCATGTGTGTGTATGTGCCAAAGCACAAGTCTCTAGTACTTGAAACACGTGTTTTAAAAATTTGAGGCGAAGAGGGTGTGGCATACAAAATTTAACAAAGCCCAAAACTGCGCAAGGCTCAAATAACACTAAATGCAAAATATGAAGACTCTAGCTATAAAGATGAATTAGTTAAAATTGTATAACTAAATAACGATATCGGGGTTTAATCGATAACATTAAAACTATGACGTGCTATACACGAACCTCCAAAAAATGTTGAAGTCTCCAGCTCTTCTGAGATCGACGCGTTCAGACATACAGACGGACGGACAGGGCTTTAGCGACTCGGCTTCTCTACCTGATCAAGAATATATATACTTTATGGGGTATGCCACGCCTCCTTCTGCCTGTTACATAGATTTTCACAAAAACATTATACCCGTTCTTCCCATTTTCAATGGGTTCAGGGTATAAACGCATGAAATGTTTAATGTATCAGCTCTTCGCAGCTTTCGGGGTATCTCATAGTCGGGAAGTTTGGGACGGGGACTGTTTGATCTGGAACATATATATATATTTTCAGTTGGCCTTTTTGAAAAGAGAGGAAATTGCTAGAATCATACCCACTTCTAAAACAAATTTAAAAGTATATTTGCAAAGTTGGTATAGGGTAATTTTTAGTCGGTCAACTTGCAGTGTAGCGTCAACATTTATTGAAATTAGCTTTGTGCAAAGTTGATGAAGAGAGGAAAGCCCACTTTGAATCAATAAATGCGCAAATTAACTGTAATTATTGACAAAGTTGCGTTGCAGATCATCAATATAGTGCCGATTGTTGCTGTTGTTGTTGTTGTTGTTGTTGTTATTGTTGTTGTTGTCTATTGAAGTTGTCAACATTGTGACAGATTACATCAGCGTAACAGCGCTGTGGAAATGCAGGCCGATATGTATGTATATATATTTAGTTATTTATTTAATAATCATTTTGATTAGTCCACGTAATGTAACTGTATAAATAATTTCTTGGAATGACATTCGATATGGATATATATAGTTAATATATACATACATATTCTGCATTATTTATAGTCAGACTACTTTCGACTCTGGCCGAATTATTTTCCCAAAGTGTTTCGCTGTGAGAAAAAGCTTTAGTTTCGCTCTATATGTTTACTGATATGACTTACTATCCATGGATCCTTCTTATGTAATATAATAAGATCTATAATATAGATAATATGAACTTAATTGATATGTGGCCAGTTGTTAATGTTGTAATATAAGCCGAAAGCAACTTTTAATTCTAATTTGGATCAGAAGCGCAAATTAAAAGGGATTTACCCATGATCAAGGCAGAGCTCTATAGCAATGCATATAGGTATGTGAAGGTAAATGCATATATGCATAAAATACGATAATCGGGAGTGACTCATGATATCGGTGTATGGTAGACTCAGCTTTGATATGCCCTCTTCTGCCTCTGCATAGTAATCGTTTACAGCCCACAAATATATTATTGAATAATAACTGGCTATTTTCGAACTTCAATATTATCACGTTCCAATGAGCACAGCTTATAATTTATAGGTAAACTTTGATTATGTTACTTAAAGGCAAAAACTGTTAATTTTTATTGCACGATAAGGCTCTGTCGTAATTTGAGCCCAGGAGTCTAATTCTTAGGCAGTCTAGGGAGGAGATATACATATGTACCTATGTACCTGTGTACCTATACCCTTTGTACCTATGTACTACCTTTAGGGAATTTTTGAAATTCCAAATTTAAAATCTATTTAAGATATACATATGTACCTAAGTACCTATACCTTATATACTTATGTACTTTAAGAAATTGTTGAAATGACATATTTAAAATATGTCTAAATAATACCGTGCATGTTTCAAAATATTTATTATTTAGCAATTTGCACAAAATTAAATGGAACATTTCTATATCAACTGATGTCAATCGGTATATATTCTCTATAGAACGTATGACTGATGGCTTCGACATATAGTAGATACCGGAATAGCTCGGAGAGTGTTCGTTTTGCACTGCATTCGATTATCTGTTGTTGCAGCTTAAGCGAGTATTAAGCAGTCGGTGCGCAACTGTAAGCCAGTCGGCAGTCGGTAATGCAACGTTCTCACTCGTCTCTAGTTCCAGAAAAGGTCAAATGTGAGTTGAAGTCTGAAATCGCTTCTTTGGCCCTGAGAATCATTGATAGATATGTGTGCATGAATGATATGTGCACGTTATGTATGAAACCATCATGAAAGTCTGTTTCATTTATCCAGATTCCTTGTGACTGAAATGTCGATGATTGTTGCAAATAGTAAGCTTCTATTTCATATTTTGCTGGGATGCTTGAGACTAAATACTTATGTAATAATATAATATTAATAATATGACGAAATGGAAATAATGTAGTAATTAAATTATATAAAATAACAAGAGTGCTCTAGTCGAGACTGCTCGACAAAGAGATCCCCTGAACCCTGCGAAGAACTGCGATTCCTAAGAGCCGCTAACATTCTCCGTAACTTTTATATGTATGTACATATATAGCAAGCAATACATACACACACACAGACGCACGCACAAGAACACACACACAGACGCACGCACCAACACCCAATCTGCTAACTGTGCATTATGACTCATCAGCTTCGCTGCTGCTGCAAGACGCCGATAATATGAGATATTAAATGTTTAATAACTTTTTTTCTAGTCGAACGATTTTGATCAAATTTGTGGGGCGTGATCATGACATATGTGTGTATGTGCCAAAGCACAAGTCTCTAGTACTTGAAATACGTGATTTAGCAATTTGAGGCGAAGGGCCAATTTGAGGGCGTGGCATCCAAAATTTAACAAAAACCGAAATTGCAGAAGGCTCAAATAACACTAAATGCAAAATTTGAAGACTCTAGCTAGAAAGATGAATTAAATAGAATTTTATAACTAAATGAAGATATCGGTTTTTAATCGATAACATTAAAACGATTATAGTTATCGAATATTTGAAACAAACTCGATCGAATCGTACTATACACGAACTTCCAAAAAAAATTTGAAGTCTCTAGCTCTTATATCTTCTGAGATCGACGCGTTCAAACATACGGACAGACGGACGGACGGACAGACGGACAGACAGACAGACGGACAGGGCTAAATCGACTCGGCTTCTCTCCCTGATCAAGAATATATATACTTTGTGGGGTCTGCCACGCCTCCTTCTGCCTGTTACATACATTTTCACAAAACCATTATACCCTTTTTTCCAATTTTCAATGGGTTCAGGGTATAAAAAGTATTAGATCTTGCTACGGGAAAACACGTAGATTTTGGAGCCAGACTACGTAATTTTCAAATTTTGAGTTGGCATCCCTGCTTGGCAGGCCCCATAAAGTATATACATATATTCTTGATCAGGGTGACAAGCTGAGTTGATATAGCCATGTCCGTCTGTCCGTATGTATGAACGCGTCGATATCAGAACCTACAAGAGCTAGAGACTTGAATTTTTTTGGAGATTCGTGAATAGCACACACAGATCAAGTTTGTTTAAAAAATCGATAACTGCTTCCGTTTTAATGTTGTCAATTAAAATCGAAATCGATACTCAGTTATATAATTTGGCATTTAGTGTTATGCGAGTCTTATACAATTTCGGTTCTTGTTATATTTTGAATGCCACGCCCCCTTCACCTCAAATTTGTAAACACGTAAACACGTATGTGCTTTGGCACATACATACACATGAATGACATGATCACGCCCAACAAGTTTGAGCAAAATCGTTCGTTTAGAAGAAAGTTATTAAACATTTAATATCTCATATTATTCGGCGCCTTGAAGACTGTGCGAAGCTGCTGAGTCAAAATGCACATTTGAACGTTTGTGTGTGTGTATGTGCTTGCTACAATAAAATGAGACATTAAATATTCAATAACTTTTTTCATAAATGAACGTTTTTGATCAAACTTGTTGGGCGTGATCATGTTATTCCATAAGTATATATGCGCTATAAATGTTTAGTAACTTTGATCATGTTGTAACGAACCTTCGGTTTGCCCCGAGTTTAAGCCGGGCCGCACTCAGCCGACTGTGTGTTCGTGCCAACAAATTTATATGTTGGGCGCCTGCCGATAAATAATAAGTCCTGCTTTTAGATTTAATAATATAATCTGGTTTATTCACGTTGGTATATAACTATTTTAGTACAGCAAAGTGATTTCTTAGGCTATAGCTGTACACGGCTAAGCCCGCAGGATTCGTAGGTGCCGTGAGGAGCACTTCGGCTAACGAGCGGTTAGCCTCTGAGCCGTCTAGAGGTTGCAGAACACTCCAGAGTACGCCAGGATACGCGCTGTGATCTCTAGCGGTTCGCCGAGAGTATCACAGGCACCCCTACTGCTGGATTCGCTCGCTGGCACTCTAGACCGCGCCTCAAAGACGTGCGCTCTTCCGCACGACTACTCTCACGTACCTCTTACTCCTGGTTGTAGGGCACGCCACTCCTTGTAACGCTTTCCGAGCACACCTTAGAGCTGGCTGGGCTAGCGCACGCTGATCTACACAGGATCGTAGTTCTGCCGTGAGAAGCACTCCGGCTAGCGATCGATTAGCCTCTGAGCCGTCTAGAGGTTGCAGAGCACTCCAGGGTACGCCAGGATACGCGCTGTATACTCCAGCGGTTCGCTTGGATCACCACACGCACTCCTACAACTGGATGTACTCGCTGGCACTCTAGAATGCGTCTCAGAAGGCTTACGTTGCTTTCGCACGGCTACCCTCACTGACCTTACTCTCCTGTTCAGGTTACGCTGCTCTAGCACCAGCTGCCGGCCGTACCTCTGTCCTCAAGGATACGGTTTGGTATGCGTCCAGGATATTCCTCTGAATATCCTTGTATGTATCCCACGATGTCCTTTATGTTCCTCGTTGTCCTTCGTTGTACTTCGTTTCACTTTATACTTTACACTCCGTTGACGCTCGGCACTTTCACTTTTCACTGGAATCGACTGACCCAGTGCCGAGCCGTGGGCGCCTTTTTATAGCAGCGCCGCAGGCCCTGCTTCGGCTCTGGAGCGGGGCCTGCCTTGGCTCTCTGTAGCGGGGCCTGTCTCCTCTTCGTTTCTGCCTTAACGGCAACATCGCCTGATTTTGCGCGACGCCAAATACGCGGGATCGCGTGGCAGCCTCTCATTGGCCGAAGCACCGTTACACGCCTGCGAGTGAAAGTAATAGCTACTTTCTCGCGGCTACGAACGGCACTTCGGCTAGCGGTGCACGATCAACGCAGAGAGTGCGACGCGAGTAAATCGCTGAATTGGTAAGAGCGAGCGAGACGTCTCATCGCTCGCCTTTGACCCTTTCCAGTCGCGAGGGTTGCTCTTACCGTACTCGCGTCGCTGTGTGGAACATTTATATGCCTGCACGCCCACCCATATAAATGCACAGCAAATACATGCAAGTATACAGGTTGTGACGTGCCTGCATATAATGTTCCTCACACTCCCCTCTTTCTTCGGTAAACACGAAACTTTCGTGTTTTAAATTTGTCCGAAGTTTTTTTAAATTTGGCGCCACTCAAACCGTTCTGCTCCTCTTTGTTTTGCTCCACCGCATTGCTCAGTGTTGCCACCTGGCACGCGATGTCGATCCACCCAGTGGCAACGCCGTACTCACTGCTGATCGACACCCTGCTGGCAATACTATCACAACAAACAGGTAAGCAAAACAAAGTGTTTTATTAAAATATTTACCAAATTCTAATAAAATTTCCTCGGTGTTTAGGCAGCTTCACTCCTTGATGCCCCTTTGGCCATGCTCCGTCCGCCGCTGCAGTAGATGACCCTGTTTCCTGTTACACGCGCCGCCAGCCACTCGGCTGTGTTGTGGCCGTGTATTGGCTGCAGTGGCGGCGCCTCCAAATTTGTGCGGCCACTTCTAGGCGAGCTTTGCCAGCTTCGGACCCTGGCGACTGGCTCCTCTCACCCTCGGGGACCCACTAATGGGGATTCCGGGCTCCGCGGGAAATTTCGGTGCACCAGACGACGTTCGTGAACTGGCTCTGGGGTGTCGCCACGCTGGCACCGGGCAGACGGTTTGGCATACTCCTCATTCGCGCACAGCTCCAGCAGATTCGCTGGCCAGTGCGCGAGGATCGGCCTCGTCTCTTCTGCCGATGCCCTAGCTTCACTACCCAGACCCTCCAGCTACGTAGCAGAAGTCTGGTGCTGAAATCTCCTGCGAGCCCATTCCCTTGAGTCTGCCAACACTCCAGACGTGCTTCTCTCCCACGTCGATGTCACTCCCACGCCGCTATCACCTTCCACGTTGCTGTCGCTATGGACTGCCACCAACACGCCCTTTTATAGCCTCTGCCGCCGCTCTGCTGGCCGTGCGGGTGGCAGCACTTAACGGATCCTGTGCCCTCTACTGCTCCCTTTCTAGCGCGGGGTGCACTCTTCTAACCACCCATCCTTAGCGCTGACTTCCAGGTCCCTATCTTTGTCGCCTAATTCGCGCCTTTGCCCTTTTTTTCCCTTGACGGTCGCATATGGTTGTTGTTGCCCGTTTTACATGTTTGGGGTTTGTTTGCCGATTCCAGCTGTTTTGTTGTTGCCCGTTTTGCATATTAGGGCTATGCTCGTGCGATGCGCGCTTGTTGTTATTGTTGTAGCCGCTCTTTTTCTCAGCACAGCTGCAGGCGTTCGCTTGCTCTCGCGACCCCAGCTTCGGCTCGCCTCGAGCCTAGCGATCGCCGCTCAGCTGCCAGAGCTCATTGGCCTCTGTGCCCGGCCGCATTGTTGTTTTTTTACTCTCTCTCTCGCTCTCCACTGTTCCAATGCTCTCGCCGTGGCTTGAGCGTGCATGTGCATTTGCAAGTGCGTGGGCGTACGCAAATCTACGTGTGTGGTGGTGTCCGTTTCGCATTTGCTTTTTCGCTCGTCTTCATGAGCCTCTCTGTGCAGCCGAGATTGTTGTTGTTTGTGACGGCGCTCTCTCGCATCACAGTTACAGTTGACACTGTTGTTGTTTTGTTTGGCGCGGGCTCCCTACAGTTACAGCTGATACTGTTGTTGTTTGCCCTAAAGAGGGCTCGCCTCAGTTACAGCTGACACTGTTGTTGTTTGCGGGAATACTATTCCAGCTGCGATTGTTGTTGTTTTCGGCGTCATTTCGTGCGCGCGCTGATATTCTTAATGCTCTTGCGCTGTTGCCGATTTTATGAGTTTTTGTTTTGAAATCAATATATAAATATTGCACAATTTTTAACAAAAATTTTCTAATAAACTCGGGTGGCAATAACAACAACAATACACATAGCTATGTGTATTCACCCCTTTTTTTTTTTTTTTTTTTTTTATATAATGTGCTCAGACTCACCCGCCTCCGCCTGATATGGCTTCAGATCGGACACATGAGCTGTCCGGCTGTGCTTATCAGTCTCCGCCTTGATCCGGCATATGACCGGCGAGATGAAACTGACCACTGTATACGGTCCTCCGTATCGTGGAGCCAGTTTTGCCGCAAATCCTTCAGCGGCATTAGACAGGTGGCGCTCTTTCGCCCACACCCTGTCCCCTATGGCTGGTTTCCACTGTCGCCGCCTCAGATTGTAATGTCGCGCCTGATCCTGAGCCGCCTTTTCCAGATTTCGCCTTACAATCTGGTGCACTTCGGCCAATTTGGTGGCTCTCTCCGTGGGTGCTTGTGTTGCCTGGCCTGTTCCCACAGTCCGTGCGTCAAACAAGGCCTTAGGCAACCTTGGCTCACGCCCTTGAGTGAGGAAGGCTGCGGAATACCCTGTAGAGGCCGAGACGCTGCTGTTGACGGCCAGTGTCAACTCTGGTAGCGCCTCGTCCCAACAACGTTGATCGCTGCCCGCAAATTGAGCGATCATCGTCTTGACCGTGCGATTGACCCTCTCCGTGGGATTCTCTTGAGGCGTGTATGGCGCCGTCAACTGATGATGCACTCCTAGCTCATCCAAGAATCCCTTGAAGGCACGGCTCGTGAATTGAGTGCCATTATCCGTGATGAGCACTTTCAGCACTCCAAATCTGGCCACGATCCGCTTCCTGAATGCCTTTTGAAGCGCCGCTGTATTTGCGCTTCTCAACGGCACCATCTCCGTCCACTTGGAGAATCTGTCGATGAACACCAAGAGCATGGTGTTACCGTGCTTCGACCTGGGTAGCGGTCCGACAAAGTCGGCGCACACCGTCAGATCCTCAGGGATCTGGGTCAGCATCTGTCCGGCCGCCTGGAGTTGACTGGCCTTGTAGCGCTGACATAGCTCGCAGCGCTGCACGTATCATCGCACGTCTCGATACTTACCGGGCCAGTAGTATCTTGCTGCCACTCGAGCAATCGTCTTCCGGCTTCCCAGGTGACCAGCGGTGGCCGCATCGTGGTTCTCTTCCAGAACCTGCTTGCGCTGCTCGCTCGGCACGCATAGTTTCCACGCAGCCACATCTTCATGGCCAGCTTGATGAGGAATGTGCCTGTATACATTCCCCGCCTCTTCCCGGTAGTCTGGCATCTTCTGTGCGTTTTGGTGGAGATCTCGGCGAAGTTTAGCCATCCAGCGACATCCCGTCCCAGCTGATTGGCTTTTGCTTGCGACCAAGCGGCACACTTCTTCCTCCAGAGGCTGTCGCGACAGAGCATCGGCTACTACATTTTGCTTGCCCTTCCTGTACCGGATCTCGAAGTCAAATTGTTGTAGCTCCAATGCCCATTTGGCGATTCTGCCTGAAGGACTCTCAATGGAGTTGAGCCACTTCAGCGCCATGTGATCGGTCACCACCACGAAGTGATAGCCTTCCAACTTCCGGATGCCCCAGACGATCGCTAGGCATTCCTTCTCCATTACAGAATAGTTCCGCTCCGCGCTATTCAGTGTCCGACTGGCATAGGAGATCACCCTCTCTCCATCCTCTGAAGTTTGCGTCAGAATTGCGAGCCCATAGTTGCTCGCATCCGTTTGTAAGCAGAACGGCTTCGAAAAATCCGTGCATGCCAAGACTGGTGATTCCGTCAGCTTGGCCTTTACTGTATCAAAAGCCCTCTGACGCTCCTCGGTCCACTCCCACTTGACTCCTTTCTTCAACAGCGCATTGAGTGGGTGTACTGTGGTCGCAAAGTCAGGCACTAAGCGGCGATACCAGGATGCCACGCCCACATATTGTCGCAACTCCTTCACGTTTGCGGGAGGCTTAAGTTCCGCAATCGCGGCAACCTTTTCTGGGTCCGTACGAATGCCACGCTCCGTCACCTTGTGGCCCAGATATTGCAGCTCCTTTTTGAAGAAATCGCACTTGTCGATGTTGATCTTCAAATTGGCAGCTCTCAGCCGCCGGGACACCTCTCGCAGGTTGTTCATATGCTCCTGGCGCGTCCTCCCAATGACGATGATATCATCGAGATACGCAAAAGCACGCGGCATCATCTCTGGGCCAATGACTTGATCCAGAGCCCTCTGGAACGTCGATGGTGCTGAGTGAAGGCCGAACGGCATCACCTTCCACTGGAACAGCCCCTTTCCTGGAACTGTAAATGCCGTGAGTGGTCGGCTAGCCTCCTCCATGGGTATCTGCCAATACCCATCCTTCAAGTCCAGGCTCGTTATGTAGCGAGCCTCTCGAAGCTGGTCCAGAATGTGATGCACTCGAGGCAGCGGATATGCATCCTTTATAGATCGGCTGTTGAGCTGTCGGAAATCCACGCACAGCCGCCACATGCCGTTCTTCTTCCGCACCATCACTATGGGAGCGGTGTGTGGGCTCTTCGAGGGCTCTATGCATCCTTTAGCCAGGAGCTCATCTACCTGGCTGTTGATCTCCGCCTGCATCTTCGGGTTCTTCGGGAAATATCGCTGCTTTATTGGCCGCTTGTCGTGCATCGTGATCCGGTGCTCGGTGATGTCAGTGGTGCCCTTAATCTGGTGGAATTTGGCCAATTCCTGCCTCAGGAACGCGTCCACCTCCACATCCTCATGAAGTGGGCGTGCCGATCCTGGATTCGCCTCCATTTGGCTTCTGGGCTCCACCTCCGCACTGGCGACTGCCACCGACAACTTCGCCTCCACTGGCTCATTGGGCTGCGAATCTCTGGGCCCGATCCTCAGACTCAAGCCGCCGCATTCCAGCGTGCAGCCCATCCTGGCCAAGAAATCCCAGCCCAGTACCAGATCATCGATCACACCTGGTAATATGAGCAGTGGCATGATGACCTGCTGTGCCCCCAGCCTGATTTCCAACTCCAACGCTGCCTCCACTTGACAACAACTGCCGTCCGCCAACCGGATGCGCCTCCGTGTGGGGCGCAGCACACCAAATCCTCGGAGCCTGCCTGCCAGTTTCTCGCTCACGAAACTGCTGGTGGCTCCCGTGTCGATCGTAGCCTTAAGCTCCTCTGCTCCGATGGCTACGATCGCCGAGATCTGTGTGCCTTCATCCACGAGCTGGCCTATCAGTGCCGGGGGCCGCCGCGACGCTTCTCCCGCTCGCCCCTGGATGGCGGGTGCCTCAGCCCGTTTCCCGACTGGCAACAGGCAATCGTTCTCACACCAATGCGCCCACATTGCCAGCAAAACTTTAGCGCTTCATTGCGGCATTCCACGGCGAAGTGTCCCTCTTGGCCCCACATACGGCACGCCCTGGCAGGATTCGGGATGTGCGTCCTTGGCCCTGCCACACCAGTTCTTGGTGCCGGCCGTGGACACGCTTCTTCGGCGGCCATGCTGCGGTGGTAGGTGGACTCACCTTCGCATTCAGCGTCGCCCATAGCCATCAATCTGGGCTTGCTCTGCCTTTGTTGCTGCCTCAGCTTCTCCCAATCTCTCTCCAAGTCCTCGAACTCGTCCGCCAGCATCATCAGCTCCGTCAAGCTCCGGAACTGGTAAGGCCGAGCATAAGCGCGCAGATCCGGCAAGCTGCCATTATATATCAGCTTCATCTCCCGATCCGCCGCATAGCGTAGTGGCCTCATCAGGGTCTGCATTTCCACCATATACAGCTTGAACGCCTCACCCAGCACCTGCTTCCGCCTCGAGACTTCCTCCTTAATGTTCTCCAGGTAGTCTCTCGGCAAGAAGAATCTCTGGAAGCTGCTCACGAATGCTTCCCACGACGTCCAGTGTCGATTATTGGCCACGTACCATTTCAGGGCCATGCCTTTGAGCAGCTCCGGCATCGCCCTCGGGATCAGGTCCAGATTTAGGCCATATGTGTCGGCCAACCACTCCACCTGCTTCAGAAATTCCAGAGGCTTCGATTTGCCATCAAATCGGAAGCCCCATTCGCGCACCTGTTTGGCCACCTTGGCATACTCGAGCCCTGCCAAACTCGGCTCTCGCGTCCTTATTTCGAGCTGTGGAGTGGATGTGGCTCTCCAGGGTCCTTGCTGGGTCTCATTAAGGCGAGCAGCGGCGGCACTAGTGGATGGTAGTGACACTCGCGGGCCTTGTGTCCTCTCCTCCCGATCCTCCAGATCCTCCTCCTCGACGGCGGTCAACATTTCCTCTCTTCGTGGCGACCGTCGCCCATGGAGGGCTGCAATGTCGGCAAGCCTCAGGGAAAATGGAATCCTTCCCTCATGCTCGTCGATCCACTCGCCGAATTGCCTCCGCATTGTGTCCAGAGTGCCTGACAGGCTCACTCCGAACTCCAGGCCGTAGCGTATCACCTCCTCCTTCTTAAGTTTATATACCCACGCTCGTACCATATTTATATTTTTCTAAAAGCACTTAAATCGACTCTATTTATCGCAGGGCCCCACGTTAAGCGCCAGTTGTAACGAACCTTCGGTTTGCCCCGAGTTTAAGCCGGGCCGCACTCAGCCGACTGTGTGTTCATGCCAACAAATTTATATGTTGGGCGCCTGCCGATAAATAATAAGTCCTGCTTTTAGATTTAATAATATAAACTGGTTTATTCACGTTGGTATGTAACTATTTTAGTACAGCAAAGTGATTTCTTAGGCTATAGCTGTACACGGCTAAGCCCGCAGGATTCGTAGGTGCCGTGAGGAGCACTTCGGCTAACGAGCGGTTAGCCTCTGAGCCGTCTAGAGGTTGCAGAACACTCCAGAGTACGCCAGGATACGCGCTGTGATCTCTAGCGGTTCGCCGAGAGTATCACAGGCACTCCTACTGCTGGATTCGCTCGCTGGCACTCTAGACCGCGCCTCAAAGACGTGCGCTCTTCCGCACGACTACTCTCACGTACCTCTTACTCCTGGTTGTAGGGCACGCCACTCCTTGTAACGCTTTCCGAGCACACCTTAGAGCTGGCTGGGCTAGCGCACGCTGATCTACACAGGATCGTAGTTCTGCCGTGAGAAGCACTCCGGCTAGCGATCGATTAGCCTCTGAGCCGTCTAGAGGTTGCAGAGCACTCCAGGGTACGCCAGGATACGCGCTATATACTCCAGCGGTTCGCTTGGATCACCACACGCACTCCTACAACTGGATGTACTCGCTGGCACTCTAGAATGCGTCTCAGAAGGCTTACGTTGCTTTCGCACGGCTACCCTCACTAACCTTACTCTCCTGTTCAGGTTACGCTGCTCTAGCACCAGCTGCCGGCCGTACCTCTGTCCTCAAGGATACGGTTTGGTATGCGTCCAGGATATTCCTCTGAATATCCTTGTATGTATCCCACGATGTCCTTTATGTCCCTCGTTGTCCTTCGTTGCACTTCGTTTCACTTTATACTTTACACTCCGTTGACGCTCGGCACTTTCACTTTTCACTGGAATCGACTGACCCAGTGCCGAGCCGTGGGCGCCTTTTTATAGCAGCGCCGCAGGCCCTGCTTCGGCTCTGGAGCGGGGCCTGCCTCGGCTCTCTGTAGCGGGGCCTGTCTCCTCTTCGTTTCTGCCTTAACGGCAACATCGCCTGATTTTGTGCGACGCCAAATACGCGTGATCGCGTGGCAGCCTCTCATTGGCCGAAGCACCGTTACACGCCTGCGAGTGAAAGTAATAGCTACTTTCTCGCGGCTACGAACGGCACTTCGGCTAGCGGTGCACGATCAACGCAGAGAGTGCGACGCGAGTAAATCGCTGAATTGGTAAGAGCGAGCGAGACGTCTCATCGCTCGCCTTTGACCCTTTCCAGTCGCGAGGGTTGCTCTTACCGTACTCGCGTCGCTGTGTGGAACATTTATATGCCTGCACGCCCACCCATATAAATGCACAGCAAATACATGCAAGTATACAGGTTGTGACGTGCCTGCATATAATGTTCCTCACAATGTCATTTACATGTATGTATGTATGTGCCAAAGCACAAATCTCTAGTACTTCAAATACGTGGTTTAAAAATTTGAGGCGAAGGGGGCGTGGCACCCAAAATTTAACAATACCCGAAATGTTTAAGGCTCAAATAACTCTAAATGCAAAATTTAAAGATGAATTAGATAGTTTTGAAATCGACGCGTTCAACCATACGGAGACTTTCGTTTCACTTATATCTCTCTTTCTACTTTATAGCTCACAGTTGTCGACCATTCTTTATCTTTCTCCTAGTAGCTTCTTCTCCGTCCTCTTCCGCTTCTTGACCGCCTCTTGTTCCTTTCACTACACTTCTTCGCGCCTCACGTCGCTCTCCAACGACCTTTTCTATTCGCTCTCCGATCGCGACTGCCTGACCTGCTCCAATTCGGCCGATCGCGCGCCGACCTCGGCAATGCAATTTGTCGCGGCCGCTGCTTCTCACAACGAAACTGTAAATTTGCCGCGGGGCGCCTAGCGGCATTGCCGATCATCGGCATGCATATAAGGGGGTTCGAATTCTAATTTTTATCCTAATAAGGGCCCTCCATGGGTCGCCTCTGCGGTCCATTGCGCCTGCACCTAATCTTCATTATTTACTAATATTAACTATACTTATTTACTATATAAAATAAACTAAAAACTAGTACAACTTAAGCTTATAACTAACTTATTATTAAACAAAATGATACTTATAACTAACTTACTAGTAAATGTGAGGCGGCAGATATATCGCCGCCTTACACCACCCCCCCCCCCCCCCTTTCTTCGGGCAACTTTTTATGCCCGCCACCTCCAGTAACGCAGCACGTCTTAGTGGGGCCTTCCGCCTGTCCCTCGTCGTCCGTAAGTCCCGCGTCTTCTTCACTTCCTACTCAGAAAAATGGCTTTAGCTGCGCCACACTGGCCATCCTTTTCTTGCGCTCGCCCTCCCTCGCGAGCCGCACGATATTGGGGGAAACAAATTTAACGACCCGGTAGGGGCCGTCAAACTTCGGGGCCAGTTTCGCAGCGAAGCCTTCAACCGCGTTGGGCAGCTGGTGCTGACGCAGTAGGACTAGGGATCCGATTGCGGGCCTCCACTCGCGTCTGCGAAGATTATAATACCGTCCATTGTCCTTCGACGCCTTTTGCAAGTTACTGCGTGCGATCGAGAAGATCTCGCAGTCGATCCTGTCTCCTTAGTATCTGATCCCGGGGTCACCTCGTCGTATAGCGCGGTAAGCGCGGTTCCCGCCCCCACATCAGAAACGACGGGGTGAAACCAGTCGAGCCATCTCAGGTAGCAGTTCGTCCCACGAGCTTTGATGGCCCTCGATGAATAGCGCAATCATCGTCTTTACGGTGCGGTTTGTCCTCTCAGTTGGATTCTCCTGGTGGCAATACGGGGCCGTGTACTGCATAGTCACTCCGAGTGACTCCATGAACGTCCGGAAATTCTTGCTTGTGAACTGCACTCAATTGTCGCATACGAAGGTCTTCGGAACTTCAAATCTGCTGAAGATCCGTTCGCGAAACGCTGCCTGCAGAGTCGCGGCCGTCGCCCTCAGGGGCACAAGTTCCACCCACTTGGCGAACGCGTCATGAAACACGAGCAGTATTGTGTTACCATGCTTTGAACTAGGCAGAGAGCCCACGAAGTCAGCGCATAGGACCGACATCGGCTCTTCCACGTGTCTCGTCAGCATTTGGCCCGCTGGACGCCGCTGTTCTTCCATGAACTTTTAACACGGTTCGCAGCACCTCACGTACTTGGAGGCGTCCCGAAACATGCCAGTCCAGTAGTAAGTCTTGTCGAGCCGGCACGCCTTGGTGGCTGGCCGCGGGGGCGTCATGGCACTCTTGCATCACTCGTTCTGGCCGCTCCATGGGGACACACAGCTTCCACGGGATGAAGTCCTCTTCGTCCGTCCAATGTCTCAGGTTCCTGTACAGCTGCCCATTCTCCTCCACGTAATCGGTGAACTTCTCCGGCTCTCGAGCGATCCTCTCCCGTATCTTCGCGATCCACCTGCACGTAGTTTCGCCTGCCACTGCCTGTTGGCAGAACCTTAGAGGCTGCCGCGGGAGGGCGTCGGCCACCACGTTCAACTTCCCGCGTCGATACTGGACATCAAACTAGAATTGTTGCAATTCCAGTGCGCACCGAGCAATACTCACCGTGGGGCTTTCGATCGAGTTCAGCCACTTGAGCGCCAGGTGATCCGTTACTACCTCGAATCTGTAGTCCTCCAGGTAGCAGCGCATCATCCTCATCGCCCACACGATGGCCAGAACTCCTTCTCGGTTGCCGAGTAATTCACCTCTGCCCGTAAGAGCCTTCGACTCGCGTACGCTATCACGTACGGCATCCAGCCCATAGTTGCTGGCGTTGGTCTGTAACACAAACTTACAGGAGAAGTCTGGGCACGCCAAGACGGGTGCGGTTGTCAGCTTGTTAAATCTCTGGAGCGTCTATTCCTGTTCCTTGTCCCTCTTCCACTTGACGTCTTTCTTCAGGAGTGACGTCATCGGCTGCACAAGGGATGCGAAGTCAGCTGTACCACGGTACCCCAGTCTCCAAGACTGTTGACGCACTGTGCGGACTCCTAGACGGCTCGATTGCTCTAATTCGACGCAGCTCCTCCACCTGCTCGTCAATCACCTTCTGCATAGCGAGAATCTTGGGATAATAGCTCTGCTTCAGAGGTCTACCATCCCTCATCCGGATGCTATGCTCGCCGACGCGGGACACCCCTTCGAGGTGTTCGAACAGTGCCAGCTCGTCCTCGAGGAATCTCTTTATTCCGCTTTCCATCCCCTGCGTTCGTCTCCAACGCGTCCTCGCATCCCCAGGATGACCTGGTCCAGCATGGTAGGCATGATGAATACTACTATCTGCACGGCCCTGCCGGCAAGATCCACCTGCACCCTCATCAGCCTCCTCACATGCAACGACGACCCGTCCGCCAACCTGATGCGCGACGGCACCTTCTCTACCTTTCCCGCGATCGCCTGGGTCGATCGTAGCGACCATCTCGCGACCGGCGATCCTGACTCGCGCTACGATCCGGCATTCCCTCACGACCAGCGGATGCTCACGCAACTCCTCCCCGATCATTTGGCGTCGCCCCTTCCCTGAGGGCTCCCCCCTTCCCTTGGGCTCCCCCTGCGCGTCGTTAACTCGTATCTAAGGCACTTCATTACTCCCCGGGCCCCTCGGACCGAATATCGGGACCGGGATGTGCCCTTACAGCTGAGATCTCCTCAGGTTGGGTTCTGACTTCCGACAAGAGTGGTGCCCAAGTCCCGATGCGGCACTTCCCAGACTGGGCTAAAGCGCTCTGGCAGAATGCCCTCTGCGGAATGCGCACCGCCCTGGACGAAACTAGCAAAGCGTCTGTGTAATTCCTCCGCGCGGTCGTCCCTCTCTAGTACGAACTCTTGGGCCACGGACGTTAGCTACTGCTTAAGACGGAGGTACCTCCAACAGACACCCAACCCCGGATTCTGACATTCACCCGGATGCATGGTAATTGAGTGAAACTTTAATTGAATATTTTTTATACCCTGAACCCATTGAAAATGGGAAATCAGGGTATAATGTTTTTGTTGAAATGTATGTAACAGGGAGAAGGAGGCGTGGCAGACCCGATAAAGTATAAATATTCTTGATCTGTCCGTATGTATGAACGCGTCGTTCTCAGAACCTATAAGAGCTAGAGACTTGCAATTTTTTATGTAGGTTCCTGTATAGCACGAAAAAAATCGATAACTGTTTTAATTTGTATGTTATTGATTAAAAACGAAATCGAAGGTCAGTTATATAATTCTATATGATTCATCTTTAGAGCTAGAGTATTCATTTTGCATTTAGTGTTTTGTGAGCCTTATACAATTTCGGTTTTTGTTAAATTTTGAATGCCACTCCCCCTTCGCCTCAAATTTGTAAACCACGTACTTCAAATACTAGAGACTTGTGCTTTGGCACGTACATACATACATGTAAATGACATGATCAGAGTTATTAAACATTTAATTTCCTTAGCATTGTATGTTTTGCTTGTAATGAACGTACATATGCATGTGTATATAAAAGAAACAAAAAATGCTTGGAATAGCGGCTCTACGCAGGGTTCAGGGTATACCCTAGTCGAGCGGTCTCGACTATATTTTTGTACCCTGAACCCATTGAAAATGGGAATTCAGGGTGTAATGTTTTTGTTGGAAGGCGTATGTATGTAACAGGCAGAAGGAGGCGTGGCAGACCCCATAAAGTATATATATTCTTGATCAGGATGACAAGCCGAGTCGATTTAGCCCTGTCCGTCTGTCCGTCTGTCTGTCTGTCTGTCCGTCTGTCCGTCCGTCCGTCCGTCCGTCCGTCCGTCACATACATACATATGGGTAACATGATGAAGCCCAACAAATTTGATCAAAATCGTTCGTCTGGAAAAAAAGTTATAAAACATTTAATTTCCCATAGCATTGCCATGCAAAGAGAAGCCCAAGAACAGCTGACGTAACGACTTGCGCTTGTGTGTGCGTGTGTCTGTGCGTGTGTGTGAGTGTGTTGTATATGCATGTGTATAGAAAAGAAACGAAGAATGCTTGGAATAGCAGTTCTTCGCAGGGTTCAGGGTATACCCTAGTCGAGCGGTCTCGACTAGAGTTTTCTTACTTGTTCTTACTCGTTTTATTATTACATTATTTTTATACCCTGAACCCACTGAAAATCGGAATTCAGGGTATAAAGTTTTTGTTGAAAGGCGTATGTATGTAACAGACAGAAGGAGGCGTGGCAGACCCCATAAAGTATATATATTCTTGATCAGGATGACAAGCCGAGTTGATATAGCCATGTCCGTCTGTCCGTATGTATGAACGCGTCGTTCTCAGAACCTACAATAGCTAGAGACTTGAAATTTTTTATGTAGGTTCCTGTATATCACGAAAATATCGAGTTTGTTTCAGAAATTCGATAACTGTTATCGTTTTATTGTTATCGATTAAAAACGAAAATGTAAATTAAGCTAAAAAATTCTATATAATTCATCTTTCTAGCTAGAGTCTTCAAATTTTGCATTTAGTGTTATTTGGACCTTACGCAATATCGATTTTTGTAAATTTAGGATGCCACGCCCCTTTCGCCCCAAATTTGTAACTCCCGTATATCAAATACTAGAGACTTGTGCTTTGGCACATACATACATATTTATGACATGATGACGCCCAACAAGTTTGATCAAAATCGTTCGCCTAGAAAAAAAGGTATTAAACATTTAATTTCCCATAACATTGCCATGCAAGCAGCAGCCAAAGAACAGCTGACGCAACGACTTGCGCTTGTGAACACTTCTTGGATCTCCAATCCTAGTTCAAGTTCCTTTATTCCTACAATTGATCATTTTTTCTTTGATGAATTACTTTCTATTTCTACATATGTCTCAGATGAAGTCAATCTCAAATCATCAGAACCGATGGATTGATCTGGTTTTTATTAATGATGACTCCAATATTTCCCTTGATTCTCTGATTTCAAACATTCGGTCAATGAAAGCTTCCTACTCGCCTGGAGCTGATAATACTCCTAGTTGTGTTATAAAAGAATGCTGTGATTCCCTTCAGTTACCTTTACTAAAGCTTTTTGACTTATCTCTGGAAACCTCTGTTTTCCTGTCTATTTGGAAAGAGTCGTTCATTATCCCTCTATATAAAAAAGGTGGGAGGTCTGACATTTCTAATTACAGGGGTATTGCCAAACTATCGGCTATTCCGAAGTTATTTGAAAAGATAATAACCTTAACCTTACAACATTTTTGTAAATCAATTATTTCGTCATTCCAACATGGCTTTGTTCTTAGTTGATCAACCTCGACTTATCTGCTAGAATTTACTTCCCTAGTAAACGAAAGCTTTTTAAATAAAATGCAAACTGATGTTATATATATAGATTTCAGAAAAGCATTTGATTCAGTTCACAATGAAGTATTACTTCATAAGCTAGATCTCATAGGGTTTTCTTCAAAACTCTTATCTTGGTTATCTTGGGTGGAACTCAAAGAGTTGTGTTGAGAACATATTTTTCGAAACAAATCTTCGATCTTTCAGGTGTACCTCAGGGTAGTCATCTAGGGCCTTTACTTTTTACTCTATTTATCAACGACCTTCCCCATTGTATTTCTTTTTCAAAGATCTTATTTTATGCTGGTGACGTAAAACTTTGCCTTTCTTATTCTAACACAATCAATCATCAATTCTACAAGATATTCTTAATTCCTTCCAATTTTGGTGCTTGGCCAATAGGTTGCGTTTAAATTGTTCTAAATGTATGACAATGACCTTCTGTCGTACTACTCCATACATTGCTAATTATTCAATTAATAGCGATTCCCTGCAACGCATTTTTATACCCTGAACCCATTGAGAATGGGAAAATCAGGGTATAATGTTTTTGTTGAAATGTATGTAACAGGGAGAAGGAGGCGTGGCAGTCCCCATAAAGTATGTATATTCTTGATCAGGGAGACAAGCCGAGTCGATTTAGCCCTGTCCGTGTGTCCGTCCATCCGTCTGTCCGTATGTATGAACGCGTCGTTCTCAGAACCTATAAGAGCTAGAGACTTGAAATTTTGTATGTAGGTTCCTGTATAGCACGAAAAGATCGAGTTTGTTAAAAAAAAAAATCTATAACTGTCTTAATTTTAATGTTATCGATTAAAAACGAAATCGATGCTCAGTTATATAATTCTATATAATTCATCTTTATAGCTAGAGTCTCCAAATTTTTCATTTAGTGTTATGTGAGCCTTATACAATTTCGGTTTTTGTTAAATTTTGGATACCACGCCCCCTTCGCCTCAAATTTGTAAGTCCCGTATTTCAAATACTACAGACTTGTGCTTTGGCACATATATACATATCGATGACATGATCACGCCCAACAAGTTTGATTAAAATCGTTGCTCTAGAAAAAAAGTTATTAAACATTTAATTTCCCATAGCATTGCCATGCAAAGCAGCCAAAGAACAGCTGACGCACCGACTGGCGTTTGTGTGTGTGCGCGCCTGTGCGTGTGTGTATAAGTTCGGCTTGTAATGAACGTACATATGCATGTGTATATAAAATAAACAAAGAATGCTTGGAATAACGGTTCTTCGTAGGGTTTAGGGTATACCCTAGTCGAGCGGTCTCGACTAGAGTTTTCTTACTTGTTTCTGTTAAAGATCTTGGTGTACTTTTCGATTCAAAACTTCGCTTCCCTACTCATATCTCTACCATTATAAATGAAGCTAAAAGTGTTCTTGGCTTCATTAAACGTTGGGCAAAAGAGTTCAATGATCCTTTTCTAACCAAACTCCTTTATGATTCGTTGGTACGACCTATTTTAGGATTATCTGGTCTCCACAGCATAAAGTGTACCAGGATCGTATTGAATCGGTTCAAAAACAGTTCCTTCTCTTTGCTCTAAGAAATCTAAACTGGGACCCTAATCTCCGTCTACCGTCCTATCATAGTCGTCTCCTTCTTATTGATCTCCCTTCATTAATAAATCGTAGAACAATTCTTGGGATTGCTTTTCTGCATAATTTGATTGTAGGTAATATTGATTCGAACTTCTTGTTAATGAAACTTAATTTCTCGGTTCCTTCAAGAACAACTAAACACGTTCGTCCATTGTATTTACCACTGCTCACATCGGTTTATTCGTTTCACAGTGCATTTCATATATTATGCGCGAATTATAATAAAAATATATCAGGTTTTTTCCTCTAAACTCTCTCTTCCTCTAATCAAATCCTTGCTTTCAGCTTTTCTTAAAGATATCCCTCAAAGTACCCAATTATGATGGATAAATTTGTTGTTAAGGCATATCCAACTTATTAGTGCAACACTACAATATTTATTATATATATTTATTTACAGTTAAGCTTCTCTTTATTTTATTTTTAATTTTCCTTGAATACCTCTACTATCAATTTCTTTAGTTCAATAATATCACTGACCATGTAGGGCAGTGAGCTGGGCGTAGCCGACCGGACTGTCAAATAAAATACCCCCAACGGGTTGGTGATATTTTGAAACATTTGATCTGTTTGTTCTTAGGCTTTAAACAAAATGGTTTAGTTTGTGTTTAAGTTGACACTCGGTTTGCCAGAACATCGCCGTCACAATCAGCTATGATGTTATCTTGTAGCTGTAGTATGGTGTGGTGATGGGATACAGGGTAAATTGCTATCTTGCTACAAACGGACTTTATCTTTGGATATGTGATTAGGATATGGAAAATATTTTCGAACTGGAGTACTTTATGGAAGAGGATTCCATCAGGCTAACTACAGGGACTTCTGAAGAAAGTTAATTAAGAATTGATTTTAAGTCATTATGATCAAAAATGGTTGGATTTACTATGCCAGATTTAGCGAGAGTGATTGTTAGAATTAAATTTTGTATTTTCGCTGTTAACATTCTGTTTCTTGCCAAAAGCGTCTCATATAAATGGGGGTGTCTATTAAGTTTGTTTTGTTGGCCTTTACAATTTCATTTATGGTAGAGGTTAACTGATTGATTTGCATATTGTTTGCGTCAATGAGCTTTGACTCAGGCAATTTGATCATCTTGAAATCGGAAGCATTCGGCGTACCAGCAATCACTTTTATTTTTGTGCCTAAGAAGTCTAAGCTCCTGGCCATGTACTCTTACTACGGATAACATACTTCTTACGTGATCTATATTAACGTCTAAAAGCTTTTGCATTTACGATTGAGAAAACAATTCGGACTTATCTGTTCCGTCTAATAAACCCAAATTAGTACGTTTTAAATCCTTACCTTAATTACTATTTAAGGTTGTCTTTATGGACCACCCTCAATTTAATGAGAACTGTGGTTCCCAAATCTGATTATACCTCTTCTTCCGAGTATAACGACGATAGTTTGTTTCCAAGTCTTTTGTTGTTTTTCAAGAACACTGTCTCGCCTACCTCAAATACTCTGTTTTGTCTGTCCGGGTTGCACCTGTCAAGCACTGCTTGTTGAGCTTTTTGAATTTTGCTCTTAACAGATAGTCTGACTTCTGTTGATATGGCATGTATGATGTCAGTCGGTCTTTCGTTTGTTAATCTCAATATCAGTTCAATAGTTGCGCTGGCTTTTCCATCTAGTTTTAGACTTCTGGATATGTCAGCCAGAGTACTATAGAATCGTCCTGTCCGTTGGAAGTGCTGTGAAGCGGTGGTGCACTTACAATGTCTATATTGTAGTTGATTTTCAGGAATATTCTGATCATTTCTGGGTTGAATGCAGCTTCATTGTCACAGTATATGACTCTGATTTCAGGAAAGAAATTAACCAGCTGGATGATGGGTATTTTTACATCCATTGCTGTTCGATACAGGAGTGATTGTAGGACGGCAAACATTTTGTTGTCGGTGGAGAAAATATCGATGTGTGGTGTTTCGGCTATATATGAAGGAATTGGGGAGTACCCGATTCCTGTCTTTGCGGGTGTCTGTCATATTTGGAATTTGTGCAAACTTTGCAATTCTCAGCGGCTTCTCTGGCTAAGTTAGTCATTTTTGGAGAATAATAGTCACAAAGGGTCTGTTTAGTATTTTTCTGTGTCGCTGTGTGCGCGGGGTTCTGTTCGGCCAACATTATTTCCTTCTGTTCGCTTTTGTCAGTGATGTCGGATACATAATTCTTGCAATGCCAAAATTTGGTTGCAGGGAAACTTGAGAATATGTTATGTTCGAAGCTGGCCAGTATTGGGAGATCGCAGTGTAATGTGTTTACCGCGACTGCAATTATGAGTGATTTTAGTGTTTCAATTAACGAATTTTTGTCAGTGAAGCTGATCAGGTGGCGAATTTTTTGGCCCAATAAAATGGTTTTACGTTGATGGGGAAAGCGTGCTTCTTCTAAGATAATTGATTCTTGAAGCAATTTACCGGTCTGTCAGTCGTGTCGACAGTGTAGATAAGTGACAATTCGCTGTGGATTGTTGCAGCGTCTGATTGAGGCTTGTTTTGTAAGGCGTTTAAATTTTGCCTAGAAAGGGCGTCAGCCACGAATTTTTTTCCTGGTTTGTACTGCTACGTTATGTTCGTCTATAAAGGCTTTCCATCTTTTGATTTTAGCATTTATGTTTCTGTCGGAGATTGCAAAAGTAAGGGGCTGATGGTCAGTAAATATTTTTTATTTCTTTGGCACCATATAGGTAGTTACGTAGTTTCCCTAATGCCCACACAATAGCTAATATTTCTCTCTCATTTGTCGCGTAGTGTGACTCGCTGGTTTTGTGAGTTGTTGAAATCATTGTTATTGGTCTGCCCCTTGGGATAGGACAGCTCCAATGCCATTCATTGATGCATCCGTTGTCTGTTCAAATAGCTGATGAAAATCTGGATACATAAGGGTGACATCTTCTGATGCCAGAATGTTTTTGTTTGTCACCAATGTTAGCTTTCGATTTACTTCGTCGTAATAGCTTATAAGGCTTAAGTCGCCCTGTATCACTAACTCTAGTCCTTGCCGTAAAAGGCGTAATGACGCTGTGTTGGAATAAGTGCAATCTAATCTAGCTATGAAAGTTCAACGCTGTGTAGTGTGAGACTAGCAGCGCTCAAGCTTATTCTCGGATTTTATTCCGAATTATTTTGACCGCTTGGTAGAAATTAGCGTTGCCCGCAAAGCGCTTGAATAATTCGAAAGCAGCAGTGGCAGATTGCCTCCATGCTACGTATTCGTCTGCCACGCCGTCGAAATCGGGTACCGATTTTACTGTCAACTGGCAGGTTACATCGAATGTTTTGATCTACCGCTGTTCTCAGGTATGTTTCTATTTGTGGCGCTTCTATTTATCTGCTGATGTAGCTGATAAAGCGTTTTCTCGTGGTTTGGATCTATTCTGGATTCATATTATCTAGATTCTGCGTTTAGCTGACTGACTGATTGTTTTTATATCCCACTCTTCTTCACTATGATTTTATATTTTGATTTGCCTATTTAGGTCAAATCGGCATTAGTCTAAATGCTGCTTAGGACAAGTCAAAAAAAAGAAGCCAAGTAAGAACGTTGCAGTCGGACGCAACCGACTGCAAAATTGCTTTTCACGTCCCAGCACCCCACAGGGACAT
The DNA here is from genome assembly GCA_035047545.1 of Drosophila paranaensis. Taxonomy (NCBI): domain Eukaryota; kingdom Metazoa; phylum Arthropoda; class Insecta; order Diptera; family Drosophilidae; genus Drosophila; species Drosophila paranaensis. The sequence continues at coordinate 373,259 of JAWNPL010000040.1, forward strand.
CTATCATAATATATTTTAAAATAAAACTTGGTATGTTCAGGGATATAACTGTAAAGTTTTGATGCTTACATTAAAAAAATGCGAAAATTACAGTGCATTTTTTTTTGTAAGTCACTCACCTTTTGAAGAGTCGATAGAGGAGGCCCCCATAACTTAGCATCTAGCATTAAAATTGTGGGAGATATATATCGGCCTTTACTTCTCGTTTGCGGGATGTTAGCCCGATTATATGTACCAAGTGTCAAGTCTCTAGCATCAATAGTGCTCAAAATATAATAAGAATTAGTAAAATCACTATATATTCAGATACGATTTGCCACGCTCCCAGTGGCTATACAATTTTTGGGTGATCTTTATAGGATCGTAACAGTAACCCAGAGAATAAACCAAAAGAGGAGCAAAGACTAGAGCAAGCACACAATTATAGAAGCAGAACTATAATTATTATTATATTATTATATAATATAATTTCAGACGCTGCACAAACAGAAAATTATAAACAATTAATAAAATAATCACTTTTTCATACTTACGGACAGATGAACAGACGCACATGGCTCGTCAAGCTGATCAAGAATATATATACTTTATGGGGTTTGCCACGCCGTCTTCAGGCTACATTTTAACAAAATCATTAAACCGTGATTTCCAATTTTAAACTGATCCCAACTCAAAATAAAACATTTCAGTTGCTTACAAACTGCAGTATATAATTATTGAAAATAGTAAGAGTTCTATTTTCTAGTCTACCCTGAACACTGTGAACAGCCAATATTCCAAAAATTATTATGATAGACCCTGTATATGTATATACAGGGTCTATCATGAAAGTATTGTGGCTGATTATTTGCGACTACTTCGGAGAGCGAGTCCGCTGACTATATTCGGTTCATGGGGTCTTTACCAGGGGAAACTTTTTCGTGCAGTATGTTTTTTTTTTTACTTTTTCCAGCAGAGTAGCTTTACCGAAATGTTTAGTTTACCAAAAACTGTGATTCAAGCCATTCTCACCGTGCATTTGAAAATGTGTAAGATGCTCGGAAGGATGGTTCCATAAGTGTTCAATGAAGCCCAGAAGTTGCTGCGAGCAGAAGTGTGCGTAGAAAATTTGGCAGGCATCCCAACGCTTCCCCAATCACCCTACAGCTCTGATTTGGTACTCCCGGATATCTTTTTGTTTCATCGACTGAAAAGACTGATCAAAGGAATGCATTTAGAGACGGCAGATGGGTTTTATGCACCGCGGCTTTAAAGCCTATTACGGAGATTGCCTTCCCTGAATCGGGCACCCCCGACTAGGATTATCTTAATTGCTATATTTTGGAAGTCAAATACCAGAGACTGCTTAGGCAAATACCCATATAATAATATTTAATTTCCCTAAGGTTTATTGTAGTCCAAGCGTAATTCCTGTGAAAACTGCGCAGTAAGTAATTTAAACTTTCATCGATAATAAAAAAATAAATGAGTTATCGAAATTTTAAAACATAATACTTCTTTCTCTTGCTTTTGTATTTTTTCGATTGACTGATTTCCCAATTGCAATGGATGCAGGGTACAGAATGTTATTAAACATTTTATTTTCCATAATTAAGGTATATTGTAACCCTAGCGCAGTAAATGTGTAAACTACAATGTTAGTTAATTTAATTAATTAATTTAATAATTAATAAATTACACACATATGTACATATCTCGAAGTGTTGCCGGACACTTAGATAAATTTATCTTTAAAATGTAACATATTTATTCCAGACAAAACCAATAATGAGTTAAAATATGGTTCTACCAGCGTCCCAGGAGAAGAAAAATTGTTTCAGAAACAGTTAAATGAAACAATAACATTTGCGAAAACTGTTAATTGCAAGAAGTAAGTATTAAATATTAAAGCTGACATATTATAATACCTACCCATATTCACTGTGCCACTAAAGTCACCGTATCCCTGATACATTTTCACTAAACACGCTATAACATCGTCAAATTTTGTAAAAAACTAAATAATTCATGAGGGCTTATAATTATTATTATTAATTATTATCTACACAATACAATTTCAATTATATTAAAATTTTATGTCAGTCAAATATTATTACTAACAAGTAAGAAAACTCTAGTCGAGACCGCTCGACTAGGGTATACCCTGAACTAGAGGTGGGCATGGGCTGGGCTTTTGTCGGGTACGGGTAAAATTTTCCTCTTCGGCCCAAGGGCTGGGTCGGGTTGGGTTGAAAATTTCGGCCCATGCCCACCTCTACCCTGAACCCTGCGAAGAACCGCAATTCCAAGCAATCTCCGTTAATATACATAAGTATATATATGTTCATTACAAGTAACACATAACACGCACAGGCGCACACACACATAAGCGCCAGTCGTTGCGTCAGCTGTTCTTTGGCTGCTATTTGCATGGCAATGCTATGGGAAATTTAATGTTTAATAATTTTTTTTCTAGAGTAACGATTTTGATCAAACTTGTTGGGCGTGATCATGTCATTACATCTTCATCTTTTTAGCTAGAGTCTTCAAATTTTGCATTTAGTGTTATGTGAGCCTTATACAATTTCGGTTTCTGTTAAATTTTGGGTGCCATGCCCCCTTCGCCTCAAATTTGTTACTATCGTATATCAAATACTAGAGACTTGTGCTTTGGGACATACATAAATATGTATGACATGATCATGCCCAAAAAGTTTGATCAAAATCGTTGCTCTAGAAAAAAAGTTATCAACCATTTAATTTCCCATAACATTGCCATGCAAATAGCAGCCAAAGAACAGCTGACGCAATGACTTTCGCTTGTGTGTGGGCGCCTATGTGTGTGTGTGTATTGCTTGTATTGTGCACACATATACATACATATGTATATAAAAATAACGCAGAATACGGAATAGTGGTTCTTTGTAGGGTTCAGGGTATACCCTAGTCGAGCGATCTCGACTAGAGTTTTTATACTATTTCACGTAGTGATATAGTATATTGGTTTTGTGCAAAATCCGTTTGTCCGTCTGTCCGTATGAACGGAAACCATTTCCACGCTATTGAAGCTAGCGACTTGAAATTTGAAATATATACTCGTGTATACCCTCGTCAGATAAAGTGTCAAGATTTTTCGATACGCCCACTACGGGCGTGGCAAATCGGAAAATGAATTTTCCTGTAGCCCATAAACACTACTTCAAGAAGGGCTCGAGAGTTGAGATTTTAACTGAACATTCATGTCGACACCCCAAAATCAAAAAGCTATGGCGGATATATCTACGCCCATTGGGGGCGTGGCAAATCGGGTCAAACTGTATCTTCTACAGTTTTAAAGCTAGAACGCCCAAATTTGGCACGTGGGTTACTGTTACGATCCTATAAAGATCGCCCAAAATTTTTATGGCCACGCCTACTAGGGGCGTGGTAAATCGGATCTGAATATATAGTGATTTTACTAGTTTCGTTATATTTTGAGCACTATTGATACTAGAGAGTTGAGACTTGACATATATACTCGGGTTAACATCCCACGACCGATAAGGTATGGCGGATATATCTACGCCTTCAAGGGGCGTGGCAACTAATATCAGCTTATATCTCCCACAGTTTTAGTGCTAGAAGCTTCAAAATTGGATGCTAAGTTACTGGGGGCCTCCCCTATCGATTCCCCAAGGATGATTGTTACGCCCCAAAAGGGATATGCCATACAAAAAATACCCTGTAATTTTCGCATTTTTCGAGTGTAAGCATCCAAACTTTACAGTTATATTCCTGAACGCCCACTCTATGAGCATGCCAAAAATTATTTGTGTACAGCCACTGGGGGCGTGGAAATCAAAACTGAAACATCTGCAGCTTCTGAGCCAATAACGTGCCACATAATGACTTTGTGACCTTTGACCTTGTCTTTTGATTTGCTAAATTATATATATGTGTTTGAAAAGAATATTTTATTAATACAAAATAACTAAATAAAGTAAATATAACAAAAATATCAACATGACCGCACCGGGGTTCGAGCCCACACCTCTACGCTCGCCAACGAGCTTACATCACATTTTCAGAGTTGCCACCTCTCTCATTTTGAGAGATGCCATCTCTCACGATTTAGGTGCGTGTTTTTGCTAAGGTAAGGGTTCTAAGCTTCTATACAAATTGAAACTGTCTGGCCACCTCCATTGAAAAGTTTTAATCTGCAGCTAATTTAAGCGGCGACAGTGGGGATTTAAGGTTAAATTTAAAAAAATGTAATGTGATAGATGCCCCTATGGGCTGCTGGGGCGTGAAATAGTATTTCGCTGTCGGTTGCGTCCGACTGCAACGTTCCTACTTGTTTTTACTTGTTTTAAGTTGGAGAAAATATAATAAAATATGTTAATTCTGAATATTGCATAAAAATGCAGAAGTTATTAAACAAAATGTTTGGCCAATCGGCAAACACATGTGACCAGCCGCGTTAAGCATAAAGTTTTCCTATACGTGTGCGCTCATACACACACCTACTCACATTAAACGGCGTGCATCTATGTAGCTGGTTTGCATATTATCAGCTGCTCTATCGAATCGAAACATGGATAGCGCTATTGGCTAAAAATTTAAAATGGAATTGAATTTAATAATGTGTGAATTTATACTAAATGAGAACTCTAAGGTATTTTGAAAATCGTAGGTAGCAAGTGGAAGTTCGATTTAATTTCATTTTGTATACAATTAGACTGAGTGCTTGCGAGAAGCGATGCGATAATATTAGGTGACAACAAGCGAGAAAGATCTGTATGCTTATTAACATGTAGTTATTTAACACATGTCAGACTGCCGGCGAAGCGAAAATTGAGAAATGAAGAGAGTTGATTCTGAATCACTTTACCACTTGATATCGCTTTGGGAATATATGTATATAATATGTATTGTTCTTGTATTTTAAGCTTAAATTAAAGTTTGTTTCACAATGGCCTTTTGCCATACCTAAAAGTAGGGATATGCGAAAGAAACAACCTTACAGAATAGAAATTCAGAAAATAATTTTTTCCCATTTTCACGAGGAAAATACAGATAGTTCTATCGCAAAATAAATAGAGTCACTAACCAAAAAACACATATGTAGATACTCCATGTCGGACAATGAAAATCAAGGACGCACAATGTGTGCTTGCGCCCCGATGTCGGCGATTTCGCCGAATTCGCTTTACTTTTTGCTTCGAGCAGCGGGTACTATATGACAGAAAAATCCGTGCTCTTCGAGCGCTCGTTCGGTAATGGTCTTCTCCCTCATATATTCATATTATCTGCTCTGCTCTCTCAATTATATATACATACATACATGTATGTATGTAAGAGCCCACCAGCAACAGCACATTAAAATCGAAATTTTGCTCGCTGAGGTTTTATTTCTTCTCTTGCGACAGAAGAGTATACCAAACTTTTGAAATTGTTTTGTCATGCCCATGCACAATGTTAAAAAAAGTTCATTATTATTTATAGAAAGGGAATGGAAGTATGAGGCGCATATGAAGAATATGTTTTCGCGCCGAGCATGCATAAACACTTTCAGTACTTATCGTTACTGCAGCTCACACGTATGAGCATTTGTGTGAAATTGTAGAAACCAACATTTGAAGTAGTCCGATCCGTGGACTGCACATTTGAACATTTGAACGCACTAGAACACAATCTGCTAACTGTGCAATTTGACTCAGCAAAAGCACTCAGTTTGCAAGGTGCAGATAATATGAGATATTAAATGTTTAATAACTTTTTCGTAGACGAACGTTTTTATCAAACATGCAGGGCGTGATCATGTCATTCATATGTATGCATATGTGCCAAAGCACAAGTCCGTTGTACTTGAAATACGTGTTTTACAAATAAGAGGCGAAGGGAGCGGACAGACGAACATGGCTATATCAACTCGGCTTGTCTCTCTCATCAAGAATATATATACTTCATGGGGTCCGCCACGCCTCCTTCTGCCTGTTACATACATACGCCTTCCAACAAAAACATTATACCCTGAATTCCCATTTTCAATGGGTTCAGGGTATAAAAAGAAGAATGGTCAACATTAAATTTATGTAAACAAACACTGATTTTATATGATATGAAAAATCTTCTCAAAATTCCCCTTATAAGACACTAGCTACTTATATGAAGTTTTAAAATAGTTGTCTAGGTATTTCAGGTCTTTTTATACCCTGAACCCATTGAAAATGGGAATTCAGGGTATAATGGTTTTGTGAAAATGTATGTAACAGGCAGAAGGAGGCGTGGCAGACCCCATAAAGTATACATATTCTTGATCAGGGAGAGAAGCCGAGTCGATTTAGCCCTGTCCGTCTGTCCGTCCGTCCGTCTGTCCGTATGTTTGAACGCGTCGATCTCAGAAGATATAAGAGCTAGAGACTTCACATTTTTTTTGGAAGTTCGTGTATAGTACGATTCGATCGAGTTTGTTTCAAATATTCGATAACTATAATCGTTTTAATGTTATCGATTAAAAACCGATATCTTCATTTAGTTATAAAATTCTATTTAATTCATCTTTCTAGCTAGAGTCTTCAAATTTTGCATTTAGTGTTATTTGAGCCTTCTGCAATTTCGGTTTTTGTTAAATTTTGGATGCCACGCCCTCAAATTGCTCCTTCGCCTCAAATTGCTAAATCACGTATTTCAAGTACTAGAGACTTGTGCTTTGGCACATACACACATATGAATGCCACAAATTTGATCAAAATCGTTCGACTAGAAAAAAAGTTATTAAACATTTAATATCTCATATTATCGGCGTCTTGCAGCAGCAGCGAAGCTGATGAGTCATAATGCACAGTTAGCAGATTGTGTGTTGGTGCGTGCGTCTGTGTGTGTTCTTGTGCGTGCGTCTGTGTGTGTGTATGTATTGCTTGCTACATATGTACATACATATAAAAGTAACGGAGAATGTTAGCGGCTCTTAGGAATCGCAGTTCTTCGCAGGGTTGAGGGGATCTCTTTGTCGAGCAGTCTCGACTAGAGCACTCTTGTTTCATCTTCGATAAGTTCAGAATATATAAACAATAAGAAAACTCTAGTCGAGACCGCTCGACTCGGGGATACCCTGAACCCTGTGAAGAACCGCTATTCTAAGCAATCTCCGTTTCGTTTATATACACATGTATATGTATGTTCATTTCAAGCCAAACATACACATGCACGCACAGGCGCACACACACACAAACGCCAGTTGGTGCGTCAGCTGTGATTTGGCTGCTATTTGCATGGCAATGCTATGGGAAATTTAATGTTTAATAACTTTTTTCTAGACGAACGATTTGATCAAGCTTGTTGGGCGTGATCATGTCATCCATATGCATATATGCCACGCCTCCTTCTGCCTGTTACATACGTTTTCACAAAAAAACATTATACCCTTTTTTAATTTTCAATGGGTTCATGGTATAAAAAGATGACTAACCGTATTACATTTTTTTCAGAATTCACTTGATGGCCGGCGTGGTGACTAAAAAATTAGAATGCGAACATTATAAGACATATCTTTCTAATTTAAAAAAAGCTGCGGACATATTACTGGTGAATAATATTATGGGCGTTATTGAACCGATAAATAAATATGCTATTCCGTCATACTATATGGATTCTTTCTTTAAAGGTACATCATTTATTGTTTTCTATTTGTTTTGTTTTATTTAATAGCAATTATCTTGTTATACCCTGAACCCATTGAAAATGGGGAAAAAAGGGTATAATGTGACCTCAAAAAGTATATATATTCTTGATCAGGGAGAAAGCCGAGTCGATTTAGCCCTGTCCGTCTGTCTGTCTGTCCGTCTTTCCGTATGTTTGAACGCGTGGATCTCAGAACATATAAGAGTTAGAGACTTCAAATTTTTTTGGAGATTCGTGTAAAGCACGATTCGATCGAGTTTGTTTCAAATAATCGATGACTGTCATCGTTTTAATATGATCGATTAAAAACCGATATCTTCATTTAGTTATAAAATTCTATTTAATTCATCTTTATAGTTGGAGTCTTAAAATTTGTTAAATTTTGGATGCCACGCCCTCAAATTGCCCCTTCGCCTCAAATTGCTAAATCACGTATTTCAAGTACTAGATACTTGTGCTTTGGCACATACATACATATGAATACATACATGATCACACCCAACAAATTTGATCCAAAACGTTAGTCTAGAAAAAAACTTATTAAACATTTAATATCTCATATTATCGGCGTCTTACAGCAGCAGCGAAGCTGCTGAGTCATAATGCACAGTTAACAGATTGTGTTCTTGTGCGTGCGTCTGTGTGTGTATGCGTTGCTTGCTATATACATTTAAAAGTAATGGAGAATGTTAACGATTCTTGGGAATAGTTGTTCTTCGCAGGGTTCAGGGGTCGAGCAGTCTCGACTAGTGTTTTTTTTTTTTTGTGTCAGTTACACTGACTTGAAATTATTGACTCAATGAACTTACATTCTTTGAGACGTTTCTAGCCAGTTTCGTTAAATTCACGTTGGACGCCTGTTATTTAAATGGGTTTATCCAGTCCCGCGTTACAGATGTCGATCTTTTGTAGCTATGCGCAGGATTGTGCCTACTGTTGTAAACTGAGTTTATAACAATAGCTTAGGGTACGTAGCTATTAAACTGCGGAGTTACCGCCTTGTGGCTAAGTAATATATCAATTAAAGAGAGAGAGAGTTCTCAGTTTAAAAGTTCTAGACGTGCTTTTTTTCTCTGTGGCTTTTATCTTTTATTATACCCTGAACCCATTGAAAATGGGAATTCAGGGTATAATGTTTTTGTTGAAAGACGTATGTATGTAACAGGCAGAAGGAGGCGTCGCAGACCCCATAGAGTATATATATTCTTCATCAGGATGACAAGCCGAGTTGATATAGTCATGTCCGTCCTTCTGTCCGTATTTATGAACGCGTCGTTCTCAGAACCTATAAGAGCTAGAGACTTGACATTTTTTATGTAGGTTCCGGTATAGCACGAAAAGATCGAGTTTGTTAAAAAAATCGATAACTGTCTTAATTTTAATGTTATCGATTAAAAACGAAATCGATGCTCAGTTGTATAATTCTATATAATTCATCTTTATAGCTAGAGTCTCCAAATTTTATTTTAGTGTTATGTGAGCCTTATACAATTTCGGTTTCTGTTAAATTTTAGATGCCACGCGCTCTTCGCCTCAAATTTGTAAGTCCCGTATTTCAAATACTAGAGACTTGTGCTTTGGCACATACACATATGATCACGCCCAATAAGTTTAATCAAAATCGTTGCTCTAGAAAAAAGTTATTTAACATTTAATTTCCCATAGCATTGCTATACAAAATGAAGCCCAAAAACAGCTGACGCAACGACTTGCTCTTGTGTGTGCGTTCGCCTGTGTGTGGGTGTGTATATTTTGCTTGTAATGAACGTACATATGCATGTGTTTATAAAAGAAACAAAGAATGCTTGGAATAGCGGTTCTTCGCAGGGTCCAGGGTATACCCTAGTCGAGCTTTCTTACTTTTTATTACTTGTTCATATATTCCCCCCTCTTCTGATGTTCAAGTTTATGCGCAACATATGGCTTGCACTAAAGAAATTTATGGACATATAAAGGATAATGATTTCTTTCTGGTGTTGGGTGACTTTAATATACTGAACACTTCTTAGACGTCTAATCCTAGTTCAAGTTCCCTTATTCAATGAATTCAGTCTCAAATCATCTGAATCGATTGCTTGATCTGGTTTTTATTAATGATGACTCATGCATTAATGTTTCTAGATCATCCCATTTTTGTTTACCTGAGGATATTCACCATTCTATATTGGAGGTATCTCTGTTCCTAAGTACTCCTCCAATTTGTGAACCTACTCGTTGTTACAATAAGTGCAATTTTGCTTTGCTTAACCAACTTATAAGTGCAATAGATTGGTCTACGTTATATGAGTCCGTTGATGATAATTGTGCAACAACTATTTTCTATAACATTTTATACTCTCTTATTGATGAATGTGTTCCTATGTGTCTCCCTGTGCCTTTTTCTAATATTCCTGTAATCCTTGGAGGTTTATTAGAAAAAGGCAGACGCTTTCTAATTTAAATAACTTTAAGTCTAAATGTTTTAAAGATTTTAAAAAGTATAGCTCCACTATTAACTGGTCTAAATATTCCATAGCCAAGTCAAATTTTAACATTTTAAATTCCCGTTGCTAAGAGAATTACCTTATGCGTTACAAAATGCAGTTTGCTCGTGACCCTAAAAAATTTAATTCCTTTGTGAACTTGAAACGTAAGTCTTCTAGTTTACCTTCCACATTTTTTCTTAAATCTAACAATTCTTGCAATGATCATGATTCCTCTGATCTTTTTGCTGATTTCTTCAAATCAACTTTCTCATCTGTTGACGCCTATAAAACTTCTTACCCTTATTATATCTCTTCAAAAAATATTACTAACGTTTACAATATTTACCTTGATTCTCTGATTTCAAACATTCGGTCAATGAAATCATTCACTCGCCTGGAGCTGAATATATTCCTAGTTGAATTAAAGAAATACTCTTTAACTTATCACTGGAAACCTTTGTGTTCCCGTCTATTTGGAAGAGTCTTTCATTATCCCTCTTTTTAAAATAGGTGGGAGATCTGACATTTCTAATTACGGGGGTATTGTCAAACTATCGGCTGTTCCGAAGTTACTTGAAACAAGTAAGAAAACTCTAGTCGGGCGTCCCGACTAGGAGACACCCTGAACCCCGTTTTTAAAAATACTGCATAATTAGCATTTAGTATAAACGCACACAAAATTAAATTCAATTCATTTTCAATTGTTTGGCCAATATTGCCATCTATGTTTCGATAGATTAGCGCTATTTATGTTTTGATTCAATTGAACAGCTGATAATTCTAAAATCATTGCGGGTCTTAGAATTTGCTAGATGCACGCAGCTCAATGTGAATGTGTGTATGTGTGCACATGTATAGGAAAACAGTCTGCTTTGCGCTGCTGGCCGATTGGCCAAACGTTTTGTTTAATAACTTCTGCGTGAATTAATGAATTGCAATGAAATTTTCAGCTTATGATCAACATATTTTATTAAATTTTGTCCAATTTTAAAAAATTCAAACCCATTCATTTACTGGCTTTGAGTGCACCTAACCTCAATTTAAATATTTGGGGCAATTTGGAGCCGGTATCCAAAATTTAACAAAATCAAAAAATTTGGGGACTCTACATATAAAGACGTGGGAGGTACAATTTAATAACTTCATTCTGATAAACTTTTTAATCGATAACATTAAAACGATAGTTGTTATCGTTTTTTTTAAACAAACTTGATCTGTCTCTAGCTGTTATAGGTTCTGAGATCGACGCGTTCACACATACGGACAGACGGACGTACGGACGCACGGACGCACGGACGCACGGACGGACGGACGGACAGACGGACAGGGCTAAATCGACTCGGCTGGTCTCCCTGATCAAGAATATATATACTTTATGGGGTCTGCCACGCCTCCTTCTGCCTGTCACATACATTTCAACAAAAACATTATTCCCTGATTTCCCATTTTCAATGGGTTCAGGGTATAAAAATAATAACTTCAACCTCACAATATTTTTGTAAATCAATTATTTCGTCAGTCCAACATGGCTTTGTTCTTAATCGAAGAGTATCGACTAATCTGCTAGAATTTACTTCGCTAGTAAACGAAAGCTTTTTAAATAAAATGCAAACTGATGTTATATATATAACTCCTAAACTTTTATCTTGGTTATCATCCTATTTAAAGGGTAGAACCCAAAGAGTTGTGTTGAAGACATCATTTTCGAAACAAATTTTCGTTCTTTCAGGTATACCTCAGGGTAGTCATCTCGGACGTTTACTTTTTACTCTTTTTATCAACGACCTTCCCCATTGTATTTCTTTTTCAAAGATCTTATTTTATGCTGGTGACGTAAAACTTTGCCTTTCGTATTCTAACACAATCAATCATCAATGCTACAAGATGATCTTAATTCCTTCCAATTTTGGTGCTTGGCCAATAGGTTGCGTTTAAATTGTTCTTAATGTATGACAATGACCTTCTGTCGTACTACTCCATACATTGCTAATTATTTAATTAATAGCGATTCTTTGCAACGCATTTTTTCTCTCAAAGATCTTGGTGTACTTTTCGATACAAAACTTCGCTTCAATACTCATATCTCAACCATTATAAATGAAGCCAAAAGTGTTCTTGGCTTCATTAAACGTTGGGCGAAAGAGTTCAATGATCCTTTTGTAACGAAACTCCTTTATGTTTCATTGGTACGACCTATTTTAGAATACTGTTCAATTATATGGTCTCCACAGCATAAAGTGTACCAGGATCGTATTGAATCGGTACAAAAACAGTTCCTTCTCTTTTCTCTAAGAAATCTAAACTTGGACCCTAATCTCTGTCTACCGTCTTATCATAGTCGTCTCCTTCTTATTGATCTCCCTTTATTAATAAATCGTAGAACAATTCTTGGGATTGCTTTTCTGCATAATTTGATTGTAGGTAATATTGATTCGAACTTCTTGTTAATGAAACTTAATTTCTCGGTTCCTTCAAGAACAACTAAACACGTTCGTCCATTGTATTTACCACTGCTCACATCGGTTTATTCGTTTCACAGTGCATTTCATATATTATGCGCGAACTATAATAAAAATATATCAGGTTTTTTCCTCTAAACTCTCTCTTCCTCTAATCAAATCCTTGCTTTCAGCTTTTCTTAAAGATATCCCTAAAAGTACCCAATTATGATGGATAAATTTGTTGTTAAGGCATATCCAACTTATTAGTGCAACACTACAATATTTATTATATATATTTATTTACAGTTAAGCTTCTCTTTATTTTATTTTTAATTTTCCTTGAATACCTCTACTATCAATTTCTTTAGTTCAATAATATCACTGACCATGTAGGGCAGTGAGCTGGGCGTAGCCGACCGGACTGTCAAATAAAATACCCCCAACGGGTTGGTGATATTTTGAAACATTTGATCTGTTTGTTCTTAGGCTTTAAACAAAATGGTTTAGTTTGTGTTTAAGTTGACACTCGGTTTGCCAGAACATCGCCGTCACAATCAGCTATGATGTTATCTTGTAGCTGTAGTATGGTGTGGTGATGGGATACAGGGTAAATTGCTATCTTGCTACAAACTGACTTTATCTTTGGATATGTGATTAGGACATGGAAAATATTTTCGAACTGGAGTACTTTTATGGAAGAGGATTCCATCAGGCTAACTACAGGGACTTCTGAAGAAAGTTAATTAAGAATTGATTTTAAGTCATTATGATCAAAAATGGTTGGATTTACTATGCCAGATTTAGCGAGAGTGATTGTTAGAATTAAATTTTGTATTTTCGCTGTTAACATTCTGTTTCTTGCCAAAAGCGTCTCATATAAATGGGGGTGTCTATTAAGTTTGTTTTGTTGGCCTTTACAATTTCATTTATGGTAGAGGTTAACTGATTGATTTGCATATTGTTTGCCTCAATGAGCTTTGACTCAGACAATGTGATCATCTTGAAATCGGAAGCATCCGGTGTACCAGCAACCACTTTTATTTCTGTGCCTAAGAATTCTATACTCCTGGCCATCCTATGATGTACTCTTACTACGGATAACAGACTTCTTACGTGATCTATATCAACGTCTAAAAGCTTTTGCATTTACGATTAAGAAAACAATTCGAACTTATCTGTTTCGTCTAATAAACCCTTGCTGTTCCCAAATTAGTACGTTTTAAATCCTTACCTTAATTACTATTTAAGGTTGTCTTTATGGACCACCCTCAATTTAATGAGAACTGTGGTTCCCAAATCTGATTATACCTCTTCTTCCGAGTATAACGACGATAGTTTGTTTCCAAGTCTTTTGTTGTTTTTCAAGAACACTGTCTCGCCTACCTCAAATACTCTGTTTTGTCTGTCCGGGTTGCACCTGTCAAGCACTGCTTGTTGAGCTTTTTGAATTTTGCTCTTAACAGATAGTCTGACTTCTGTTGATATGGCATGTATGATGTCAGTCGGTCTTTCGTTTGTTAATCTCAATATCAGTTCAATAGTTGCGCTGGCTTTTCCATCTAGTTTTAGACTTCTGGATATGTCAGCCAGAGTACTATGGAATCGTCCTGTCCGTTGGAAGTGCTGTGAAGCAGCGGTGGTGCACTTACAATGTCTATATTGTAGTTGGTTTTCAGGAATATTCTGATCATTTCTGGGTTGAATGCAGCTTCATTGTCACAGTATATGGCTCTGATTTCAGGAAAGAAATTAACCAGCTGGATGATGGGTATTTTTACATCCATTGCTGTTCGAGACAGGAGTGATAGTAAGACGGCAAACATTTTGTTGTCGGTGGAGAAAATATCGATGTGTGGTGTTTCGCCTGTATATGAAGGAATTGTTTTTGCGGGTGTCTGTCATATTTGGAATTTGTGCAAACTTTGCAATTCTCAGCAACTTCTCTGGCTAAGTTAGTCATTTTTGGAGAATAATAGTCACAAAGGGTCTGTTTAGTATTTTTCTGTGCCGCTCTGTGCGCGGAGTTCTGTTCGGCCAACATAATTCTTGCAATGCCAAAATTTGGTTGCAGGGAAACTTGAGAATATGCTATGTTGGAAGCTGGCCAGTGTTGGGAGATCGCAGTGGAATGTGTTTACCGCGTCTGCAATTATGAGTGATTTTAGTGTTTCAATTAACGAATTTTTGTCAGTGCAGTGAAGCAATTTACCGGTCTGTCAGTCGTGTCGACAGTGTAGATAAGTGACAATTCGCTGTGGATTGTTGCAGCGTCTGATTGAGGCTTGTTTTGTAAGGCGTTTAAATTTTGCCTAGAAAGGGCGTCAGCCACGAATTTTTTTCCTGGTTTGTACTGCTACGTTATGTTCGTCTATAAAGGCTTTCCATCTTTTGATTTTAGCATTTATGTTTCTGTCGGAGATTGCAAAAGTAAGGGGCTGATGGTCAGTAAATATTTTTTATTTCTTTGGCACCATATAGGTAGTTACGTAGTTTCCCTAATGCCCACACAATAGCTAATATTTCTCTCTCATTTGTCGCGTAGTGTGACTCGCTGGTTTTGTGAGTTGTTGAAATCATTGTTATTGGTCTGCCCCTTGGGATAGGACAGCTCCAATGCCATTCATTGATGCATCCGTTGTCTGTTCAAATAGCTGATGAAAATCTGGATACATAAGGGTGACATCTTCTGATGCCAGAATGTTTTTGTTTGTCACCAATGTTAGCTTTCGATTTACTTCGTCGTAATAGCTTATAAGGCTTAAGTCGCCCTGTATCACTAACTCTAGTCCTTGCCGTAAAAGGCGTAATGACGCTGTGTTGGAATAAGTGCAATCTAATCTAGCTATGAAAGTTCAACGCTGTGTAGTGTGAGACTAGCAGCGCTCAAGCTTATTCTCGGATTTTATTCCGAATTATTTTGACCGCTTGGTAGAAATTAGCGTTGCCCGCAAAACGCTTGAATAATTCGAAAGCATCAGTGGCAGATTGCCTCCATGCTACGTATTCGTCTGCCACGCCGTCGAAATCGGGTACCGATTTTACTGTCAACTGGCAGGTTACATCGAATGTTTTGATCTACCGCTGTTCTGCATTTTTTTTTTGTAAATCATGGCCCGCATAACTTAGCATCTAGCATTAAAATTGTGTGTGTTGAAATTCATGTAACAGGGAGAAGGAGGTAGACCCCCTAAAAAATAAATATTCGATCGATTTTTCTTCAAGTAATCGATAACTGTCATCGTTTTAACGTTATCGATTAAACAGATATCGATATTCTATATATATAAAATTCTCGAGTGTGGTGTTTGTTACCAAACTACTCCGAAACGGCTGGACCGATTCTCACGAAATTTTTTATGCAGATCGTGTAGGACTGAGAATCGGCCAATATCTATTTTTTATACCCAAATAATAAATAATTAAATAATTTTAATAAATGTTTATTTGTTTAACACACTAATACTTGCATACAAGCAAGAAACGTTTGCGGATGCGACAGAAAGAAGAATGCAAAAATCGGCTTCTGTCGCATGCGTTGTCCTCTCACAATTTTTCACTCAGCTTTCAGTGTTCTCATGTTGTGAGCAAAATACATATATGTCGGTGCGTGAGTGTGAGAGTGTGTGTTTGTGTTTTCGGGTATTTCACAATAATAGTAATTTCATCATTATGGCGGCGCATTTGTGGTTTAAGAAGAACCGTTTTAGTGGGGCGCCAGCGTTCTGTCGCTGTCGCCGAGTGTGGTTCGGTGGAAGGCGCGCACAAGAATTGTGTGCCTCGAGTTCAGTCGCTGTTACAACTCGAGTGCGACCGAACTCGCAGCGCTAATTATTGATCAAGAAAATAATACACGTTATACACCAATCAGTTTTCCAACTTGATTTATTACAACAATGCCACGAACACGCAGGGGGGCTAATTTGAGTCGTCAAACAAACAGATCTAGAGGCATGCAAGATAGAAGAGCAATAAGATCAGATGCAGAAAGGCAACAAAGTAATGCAGATGTCCGTGTAAGAATGGCGCAGTTACGTGCATCACAATTACAAGAGGTACGAGATGAGCGAAACCAACAAAGACAATTGGAACGAAGAGAAGCGCGCAGATTCGTAGCCAACAGATGTAGAGGGATTGACCAACATCAACAAGTACTTCGAGCATTTACATCACATTCATTTCTTCGACTAGCATTTCAGTATTAGCCTGATGTTGAATATTACGCTCATTCCAAAGTGGTAATTGGTACATTGGAGAAGGAATGGCCGCACTGTCAAGCCCTTAAATTTAAAAATGAGCCAATTGGGATGTGTTGCTCATCAGGAAAAGTGAAACTTCCAGAAATTGAAACACCGCCGGAACCATTGCACGGCCTCCTTATTGGTACTGATCCAAATTCTTCGCTGTTCTTGCGTTCAATTCGGCAATTCAATTCATGTTTTCAAATGACATCGTTCGGAGCAACGGAAATAGTTAAAAATACTGCTGCAAATGGTCAACAATTTAATTCCACATTCAAAATCAAAGGCCAAATTTACCACAAAGTCGGCTCATTACTATCAATACCAAACGAACCTTATAAATTTTTACAAATTTACTTTATGGGTGGCGAGGACTCCGAACGGGCACTCGCCAATCGCGTGAATACACGTTGCAACTATAATCACCTCAATTCACCATTTGCAACGCGCATTGTCAGCGAGCTGGACGCTCTGTTAAATGAGCACAACGAATTGTTGAAATTATTCAAATCACATATGCATAAGCTACAAAGTGACAATCACGCTATTTTCATCAATCCTGAAAGAACACCAGCTGGAGGGCATATACGTCGATTCAACGCACCTGTTGTTGACGACGTGGCTGCAATCATGGTTGGCGACCATACAGCTACGCGACAAATCGTGATTCGAAGAAGAAATAATTCTCTTCAGTCCATTCCTGATACCCATCGTTTATATGATGCTCTCCAATATCCACTCATTTTTTGGAAGGGACAAGACGGATATTGCATAAACCTTAAGCAACGAGATCCGGTAACAGGTAATTCATTCATTAAGAATATGAAAACTCTTCAATTAATACATGGATATACTATTATAGGAACCGAAACAAACAAGAATATTAGCTCAAAGTATTTCTATTCGTTTCGGTTGATGATTAGACGTGGTCAGGATAATATCATTCTACGATGTCGTGAGCTTTGCCAACAATTTATGGTCGATATGTACGTCAAGATAGAGAGTGAACGACTACGATACTTGCGATTTAACCAACAGAAGCTGCGTGCGGAAGAATACATTCACTTGCGAGATGCTATTGCCAGCAACGCTGATACTGCCGAAATCGGTAACTCTGTCATCCTACCATCATCGTACATAGGTAGTCCACGTCACATGCAAGAATACATACAGGATGCTATGACCTTCGTACGTGAATATGGACGACCGTGCTTTTTTATTACTTTTACATGTAATCCAAAATGGCAGGAAATTACATCGTTATTATTACCTGGACAAAGTGCAAACAAAAATTAAAAGGCCCTACACGTTGTTGGATGTATTCGGTTGGGTGGCAAAAGCGAGGATTACCTCATGCTCACATCTTGATTTGGTTTATCCATAAAATACGCCCTGATGACATCGATAGTTTAATTTCTGCAGAGATTCCAGATCCATCCACTGATCAATTACTGTTTGATATTGTTACTGCAAACATGATTCATGGCCCTTGCGGAGATCTGAATCGTTCATCGCCTTGCATGGTAGACGGAAAATGTACAAAGCGTTTTCCTAAAGATTTCATCAACGATACGGTTACAAATGTAGACGGATGGCGGACAATCATTCATTAAAACTATCAACAACGTAGATATTGATATTGATAATCGGTGGGTGGTGCCATATTCACCTCTACTGAGCAAAACATACAGTGCTCATATAAATGTTGAGTTCTGCAGTTCGGTGAAGAGCATTAAGTATATTTGCAATTATGTAAATAAAGGAAGTGATATGGCTGTATTTAGAATTGAAAATACTAATAACAGTGCTCCTCCGTTAAATCAAAATGACGAAATAACGAATTACCAAACTGGCCGGTATATCAGCTCCAATGAAGCTGTCTGGCGTATCTTCGGTTTCCCGATTCATGAGCGAGATCCAGCAGTTATGCAGTTAGCTGTCCTTGACCTTGAAAACGGTCAGCGCGTATTTTTCACGAACGAAACAGTGCTTCATCAAGCTGTAAATCCACCAAAAACTACGCTCACCGAATTTTTTGCATTGTGTAATCGTGCAGATGCTTTTGGTGCCTTCGCACAAACACTGAAGTAGGCGAAGTAGTCAAAGGCTCAATCGAAAAAATGGATGCCCCGCAAGCAAGGCACACCAGTTGAGGCGTGCCCCGGCTTATTTAAGTCAAATAATTTGGGTCGTGTATATACAGACCGAATGCTTTTATCTACGACTGTTGTTGGTTAATGTCACCGGACCATTGTCATTTCAAGCTATACGTGAAGTAAACGGACAACAGTATCCAACGTATAAAGATGCATGTCTTGCACTAGGCTTGCTAGAAGACGACAATCATTGGGACAGTATGCTTGCTGAAGCAGCATTAAACTGCACAGGAATACAAATTCGATTACTATTTGCTATTGTACTGACTACATGTTTCCCGGCCCGAGCACAAATTTTGTGGGATAATCACAAAGATTCAATGACATATATTGTATCAACATCGTACAAGACGGAACGACCTTACGATATCATTCAGTGACGAAATGTACAATGAAGCATTGATAGCTATTGAGGATCTTTGCATTGTCATTGCGAATTTACCAATCAGTCATTTCGGTATGAGCTCACCAAATCGAAGTGCATCTCATTTAATTGACACAGATATGAATCGATTGTTACTCGCAATGTTCCACTATTAAATGATGCACAAAAAGTAATTTACGACCGCATTATGGAGGGAGTTTCGGCAGGACAAGGGGGACTCTTTTTTTGGATGCACCAGGAGGAACTGGCAAAACATTCCTTATTTCGTTACTTCTTGCCGAGATACGAGCAAAAAAAGGCATCGCATTAGCTGTTGCATCATCTGGCATTGCAGCTACTTTATTAGATGGAGGCAGAACAGCTCATTCGGCATTTAAGCTGCCACTGAATATTCAAAATAACCCAGATGCAGTTTGTAACATTAAAACGAATCCCCATGATTCCTACAGATGTGCCAATTGAATTCAAACGAATTCAATTCCCAAATAGATTGGCATTCGCGATGACAATCAATAAGTCGCAAGGCCAAACGTTGTCTGTATGTGGTTTAGATTTGGAAACACCATGTTTTTCCCACGGACAACTATATGTGGCATGTTCTCGCGTCGGGAAACCATCAAGTTTGTTTATATTGGCTAAAGATGGCCTAACAAAAAATATTGTGCACTCTATTGCGCTTAGCGAATAATCTGTATTTTTATTAACTGTCATTTTTAACAATAAATAAATCGTCCTTCAGTTGTCATACACTTATAGTAACTTAGATATTAGATATTTGAAAAAGGCAAAACAACGTTTGCCGGGTCAGCTAGTTCAGTTATAAAATTCTTTTTATACCCTGAACCCATTGAAAATGGGAAATCAGGGTATAATGTTTTTGTTGGAAGGCGTATGTATGTAACAGGCAGAAGGAGGCGTGGCAGACCCCATAAAGTATATATATTCTTGATCAGGGAGACAAGCCGAGTCGATTTAGCCCTGTCCGTCTGTCTGTCTGTCTGTCCGTCTGTCCGTCTGTCCGTCTGTCCGTCCGTCCGTCTGTCCGTCTGTCCGTCTGTCCGTCTGTCCGTATGTATGAACGCGTCGATCTCAGAACTTACAATAGCTAGAGACTTCAAATTTTTTTTGTAGGTCCCTGTATAGGGCGCGCATATCGAGTTTGTTTCAGGAATTCGATAACTGTTATCGTTTTATTGTTATCGATTAAAAACGAAAATCTAAATTCAGCTATAAAATTCTATCTAATTCATCTTTATAGCTAGAGTCTTTAAATTTTGCATTTAGTGTTATGTGAGCATTACACAATTTCGGTTTTTGTTAAATTTTGGATGCCACGCCCCCTTCGCCTCAAATTTGTAACTCCCGTATATCAAATACTAGAAACTTGTGCTTTGGCACATACATACATATGGATGACATGATCACGCCCAACAAGTTTGATCAAAATCGTTACCCTAGAAAAAAAAGTTATTAAACATTTAATTTCCCATAACATTGCAATGCAAACAGCAGCCAAAGAACAGCTGACGCACCGACTGGCGTTTGTGTGTGCGTTCGCCTGTGTATGTGTGTGTGTATGTTTTGTTTGTAATGAACATATATATACTTATGTTTATTAAAGAAAAGGAGATTGCTTGGAATTGCGGTTCTTCGCAGGGTTCAGGGTAACCCCTAGTCGAGCGGCCTCGACTAGAGTTTTCTTACTTGTTATACCCTGAACCCATTGAAAATGGGAAAAAGCGTATAATGGTTTTGTGAAAATGTATGTAACAGGCAGAAGGAGGCGTGGCAGACCCCATAAAGTATACATATTCTTGATCAGGGAGAGAAGCTGAGTCGATTTAGCCCTGTCCGTCTGTCTGTCTGTCCGTCCGTCCGTCTGTCCGTATGTTTGAACGCGTCGATCTCAGAAGATATAAGAGCTAGAGACTTCAAATTTTTTTTGGAAGTTCGTGTATATCACGATTCGACCGAGTTTGTTTCAAATATTCGATAACTATCATCGTTTTAATGTTATCGATTAAAAACCGATATCTTCGTTTAGTTATAAAATTCTATTTAATTCAACTTTCTATTTAGAGTCTTCAAATTTTGCATTTAGTATTATTTGGGTCTTACGCAATTTCGGTTTTTGTTAAGTTTTGGGTGCTACGCCCCCTTCGCCTCAAATTTGTAACTCCCGTATATCAAATACTAGAGATTTGTGCTTTGGCACATACATACATATGGATGACATGATCACGCCCAACAAGTTTGATCACAATCGTTAGTCTAGAAAAAAAGTTATTAAACATTTAATTTCCCATAACATTGCCATGCAAACAGCAGCCAAAGAACAGCTGACGCACCGACTTGCGCTTGTGTGTGCTTGCGCCTGTGTATGTGTGTGTATGTTTTGCTTGCAATGAACATACATATGCATGTGTACATAAAAGAAACAAATAATGCTTGGAATAGCGGTTCTTCTCATGGTTCAGGGGATCTCTTAGTCGAGCGGTCTCGACTAGAGTTTTCTTACTTGTTTATAAATATCTAGTTCATCTTTATAGCTAAAGTCTTCAAATGTTATATATAGTGTTATTTGAGCCTTACACAATTTCGCTTTTTGTTGAATTTTGGATGTCACGCCCCCTTTGTCTTTAATTTTTTTCAAGTACTAGAGACTTGTGCTTTGCAACATACATACATACGAATGGCATAATGACGCCCAACAAGTTTGATCAAAAATGTTCGTCTACAAAAAATTTATTAAAAATTTAATATCCCATATTATTTGCGCCTTGCAGCCTGAGCTTTGCTGCTCAGTCAAAATATACAGTCAGCAGACTGTGTGCTTGAACGTGCGTCTGTGTGTGTATGTGTTGATCGCTACATACATATAAAAGTAACGGAGAATGTTGGCGATTCTTAGGAATCGCGGTTCTCCGCAGGATTCAGGGGATCTCCTAGTCGAGCAGTCTTGACTAGAGCACTCTTACTTGTTTAATAATGATTTTATTTAAGAGTAGTGCACATTGCTTGCGGAATGGCCGTAAAGAATTGCTTCGCAAGCGCTTTCCTTAAAGATGAAGAAGTTTGTCACGACTGTAGCAGTGGACGAGCTTATTAGGTGTGACGAAGTTGTCCACTCTGATTTCGGCCCATGTCACTCGTCACTTTTGCCATGGCCAAAATGCTTTTGGTAACTGCAGGAACTACTGTGGCCGGAAAGAATCTGAAATTAATCATTCCAAGCGTATTCCAAAATGCCAAAACGTGGGTTTCAAGCTTCACAAGTATACACTGATTTCAATAGCTTCAACTTAATTTCAGAAGTTAAGTTTCTGTCTTTGGTAAGACTTCACAACTTGCGCGAGTTTAGTGAGCAACCGATTGACCGGTGCAGTTTGTAGCACTACTGACAATTGTTAGAGTGAATGCACTTGTTGCTGTTTGTTTGACTAGCGCGAACATTGTAAAAGCCGTCCCTTTCCAATCCTCTCTCAGCGTATTTATGCATGCGTGTGTCTGTGTGTGTGTGATTGAAATATCGTCTCTCGCAGGGTGCAGCGGTATCCAAGTCAAGCAGTCTTGACTAGAGCACTATTACATTTTTTTTAATCATTCATAAAGTAATATGAATTCGATAGGAATCGAATAATAATAATAGTTTAGTTGAAATATATTCCATACCATTAAATGTATATACATATTTTTCAATCTGAGTCGATTTAATAAGGTACTTTCGAGAGACCATCTCATCTTGGTTCAAGAAAGATACAAACAAAGTTAATTCAAACATTCCGATAAGCTCCGTTATTGAACATTTTTAAATAATTATATTAGTCGCTTTTCAGCAAAATTTACTAGGTCTATATATAATTGAATAAGTCATCTTAGTCAGAATGGTATTTTTTAGGTTATATAAAGAGTCCTACCATTCTTAACGGAGTTCCATTCTTTGGTCAAACAGATTTGCAATATAACTAAGTTATATTCTTAGAAGATAGCGGTAATTTGTATAGATAAGCTTTATTGTATATTATTAAATCATTTACTATTATATTTTTTATTTTCAGCTTCAACCGTATTAAAAGAACTTAAATCTAATAGTATAAAACTTATGGTTGATATATACCATCTTCAGCATATATGTGGAAACTTTACTAAAATAATAGAAGAAAATAGAGACATAATTGGTCATTTTCAAATTGCCCAGGTACCCAATCGAAATGAACCCGATACACCCGGCGAGCTGAATTATGATTATATTTTTAAAGCAATACAACTCTTTGGATATGATGATTGGATTGGTTGTGAATACAAACCAAAAACGACGACAGTTGCCGGATTAAATTGGATTTCCAAATATAATTTAAAGTTTTAATTATTGCGAAATAATAACTTTTTGAATTTTATAAATGTTGTACCTTACAAAGCATAAAAAGATTCCCGAGAGAAAATTCTTTCAAAGCTTCCAATGCACTATGGCCAGAAATACCGATTTTTTGGCATAAAGTCTAGTTTTCAAGCTAGCGCCTTCAAATTTTGCACATCTTCTTTTATATTAATATAGAATTTCGGATTTTTTATTTTTTGATTTGGGCCACGCCTTCACACACCTCCCCCAGTAACCAGTGAAAAAAAAAAAACAACACTTTCACAAGTCTCAAATTTAATTACATTTTATTCTTCTTCATAGGCTAAAAAAAATCAAATAGCTCAACATAATTAGACTCTCCAGAAGAACCGAAATATATATTCTCCAATTCTGAAATTATATGTTGGTGGTTTGGCGGAGATGGTATGTTCAGAAGGTTTAATACTTCTAGTGGAAGGTTTATTTTACTTTTTTCTACCTTTTACTTAAATATATACTTGATAAAACTGAATCTGAAGAATAGCACTATGAGACATCTGTCATATTTATACCCTGAACCCATTGAAAATGGGAAATCAGGGTATAATGGTTTTGTGAAAATGTATATAACAGGCAGAAGGAGGCGTGGCAGACACCATAAAGTATATACATTCTTGATCAGGGAGAGAAGCTAAGTCGATTTAGCCTTGTCCGTCTGTTTGAACGCGTCGATCTCAGAAGATATAAGAGCTCAAATTTTTTTTGGAAGTTCGTGTATATCACGATTCGATCGAGTTTGTTTCAAATAATCGATAACTATCATCGTTTTAATGTTATCGATTAAAAACTGATATCTTCATGAGTCTTCAAATTTTTTTGTAAGTTTTATATTTATTTTATCTAATTTTGATTTTTGTTAATACCGGCTCCAAATTTCCCCAAATATTTAAATTGAGGTTAGTTGCACTGAAAGGAAGTAAATGAATGGGTTTACATTTTTAAAAATTGGAAAAAATTAAAAAAAAATATGTTGAACATAAGCTGAAAATTTCATTCAAATCCATTAGTTTGCGCAAAAGTTATTAAACAAAACGTTTGGCCAATCGGCCAAACACGTGAACAGCAACGCAGAGAAAATTGTTTTCCTATACATGTGCACACATACACACATTCACATTGAAAAACCGCAAGTTTTAGTGTACATATTTCCAGTAGATGGTGCTACGATTTGCGAATTATCAGGTGCTGAATTGAATCGTAACATGGATGGCGCTATGCTATCGAAACATAGATGGCGATATTGGGTAAACAATTGAAAATGAATTGAATCTAATTTTTTGTGCGTTTATACTAAATGCTAATTATGCAGTATTTTTGAAAACGCAGATAGCACGGGGCTCAGGGTATCTCCTAGTCGGTACGCCCGACTAGAGTTTTCTTAATTGTATGGAGTTAAGTTTGCTCAAGATAGCCATTAAACTTGTCAGTAGATTTTCCTGTTGAGTTTGCAGCATTGCTTTCAGCTCAGCATTAATCTCATCTGGTGTCGTTGTTGTTGTAGTATCTGATCGAATTTCGTGTCGTTTGTATGGCTACTAGTTTGACGTCTTTCACCTCGAATAGCCTGCGCATGCGATAGGCCATTGGTTGGAGTTTGTGTGCTTACGGCGAAATTATTCGGCTGGCGTTGGGCAGAACGGGCTGTTTCTGCATTGGGAGGCTGTGCTGGATTGCGCTTTTGCACTGGACTCTGCAGCTTGAACAATTGTTTGTATACTAAGCAACCCTTGTAGTTCACGAGATGCTGTAACTCACAGTGAACGCAAGTGGGCGCTTGGTCCTTTTCTCTAGTGCAGTCCTTAGACACATGTTTGGCGGCACATCTCACAAACCTGGGGGCTTTGTGGCAATATCGCTGAGTATGTCCGAACTCCTGACAGCGGTGGTATTGCGTGTGATCGTCGAATTTCCGCTGCAGCTTATCGGTGAAATGTTGCTTGCAAATAACCTGAAGATCCAGAATTTTTTTTATTGTTTGGAGCCTGAACAACGTCAACAAAGAATATGTTAAGCGGAGTTCGGTCGATGCGGCTTAGTGGGTTGTATATGTTTGTCACTTTGTGATCTTTTGCCTCTAGCTCTTCTCGGATTTGATGGATTTCAGTGCTCGAATGTAGGCCTTTGAGACAAACTCTGTATGGTTTCCTTGAGCTGGTAGCAGTGTAATTCCAGCTTCACTTTGGAGTAGTGGCTTATTAAAGCACGGTAGTCTTCTCTGCATTGTGTTGGGACACCAATGTAGTCTCGCTTAGGTTTAATCACTCTGTCAATTATCTGTTGCAATTTTTCCTGGGCACCAAATAGGAGGCTGGCAAGCCTTCGGTTGCTCAACAGGCAGCGCAGTCACTATCGGATTAGTGGATGTATCACTATGGTCTTCATCGCTAAGCGATTTTGTGATTCTAATGTAGCTTTGCTGGTGCTTGGCTGATCAAAAGCAAGTTTTTTTTATAACTGCTTGCGGCGATCGTTGCAGTTTACGTTTTTGCTTCTTGCTAGTATCTTGAACAGAAGCTATATTAATATCAATATTGATACTTTCCTATTTAACATAGCATGGTTGAGCATAGTTCTTGCTTGTGCGTGCACTGACGCACTCGCACCAAGCAAAAAGTTCTCCGTTACCGAATTGTGAATTGCAAGCAATGCTCAAATGTAAAAAATGCTTTTACTGTTTTGTTTTTGCAACTTTGCAGGTTTACCGCAAGCTCTGCAGAAAAAGCAAAGCTGATATGTAAACTCAAAACTTTTTGATTTCTGTCTTTCCGTCTTATCTCATCGAGCGAGTCATCGCGAATGGGATCGCAGCGATTATGATCCCTTTTTGCGTCGCATCACATCTCATAGCCACTCTGAAACGTCATCCTTATGATACATACTACCAATATGAGATTTTTAAAATCAAGAATGCTGGAAGATTTGTGGTCTAGCGGCAAGACAAATTTAATCTATTTGGATTCTTGAACAGCGGGACAACAACCTTAAAATGGGAATGAATGAGAAGATGTGGCTGGTGGAAACACAAAACTGAATGAAACCTAAAAAAAAGAATAAAGGTGTACTACATTAAATTTATATAAACGAACACTGATTGACTGATTTGATATGATATGAAAAATCTTCTAAAAATTTCCCTAATAAATAAAATAGATGTCCAGCTATTTAAATCCTTTTCATAATTTCATCTGGAGTGTTGAAGCTCTCAAGAGTTGGCAACACTGCGAGTGCGTCGTTCATATGTATGTTCATTCATTTATACATTCAAAGAAAGACAGCTCCCATTATTGATAAGTTCGGTATACAAAGACGACTAACCGTATTATATTTTTGTATACCCTGAACTAGAGGTGGGCTTGGGCTGGGCTTTTGTCGGGTACCCGTGGGTACCCGCGGGTATGGGGATACATAAAAACGGAATTGTTAGATATTTACAGGCTGTAAGCTCTGCCACAAGCGAGAGAGTTGTTTCATCGTCGGGGAAAATATTAAATGAAAGGCGCACAAGATTGTCAAGCGCAAATCTCGATACACTGCGCGCCACTTGAATAGGACACCTCTAAAGTCGATTTTCTTTAGTTAATTTCTGCTAAGCCAAGACAACTATGAATATAATTTTTGTTTTCTTAAAAAGTTTATTTTATTATAGTTATTTGACGAAAATTTCAAAGTTATTCAAAAGTTGTAAGTATATTAAAAACAGTGTTAACCATTAAGTAACAAAATGTTGAGTCTTAAATGTGCACCACTTGAATAGGACACTTTAACTTGAAATTGTTTAAGGACATTTCAATCCACTTCAAATAAAAATATTACTTGAAATAAAAGTTTTTAGCATGTTTTTAAACAAAAACCAAATGTTGTAATAATGTGTTGAGCCACCTCCAAATTAAACTTTTTTTCGTCCGAAAAGACAACACGATGCCACTCCGAAGGCCAGGTCTCATGTGCGCGAGCGAACTCAAGGCGTTGCAACTTTCGAACAGGGTTAAGGGGTGGCTTCTTCTTGATTTTTAGTCTCTTTAGGTGTGGAGCATTATTAATAACACATCGCATGGTTGTCAAACTTGCTCTAACGTTGCATTTTTCCCTTATCTTGGCCAAAGAGTCGTGTGAATTGGAAGCTTCTCGTAATATAAGTCGCTTGTCCGCGATAGTAAGCACACTGTGGGTGCGACCCTTCATGCTTTTCCATAATTAGCCTCATTATTTAAAAAATTGGTTAAGACGTGACGGCTCCTGTCCATTTTTTTTTTTTGCTATTTTGGTAATAGAAAGTCCAGAATCCTTGTAAGCTTGGATTTTTCTCTTTTCCGACTCAGATAATGAAGTGACACGACCCATTTTAATTTTTAAATTTAATATACACTTCAAATTAAGAAAAAAGTTTTACTTAACCAAAATTTGTGTGCGCGTGCCAACGATATAAATTAAATAAAGTGCATGTTCTATTCAAGTGGAGCAAAAATTCAATGGAATTTTTGCGAATGCAAACATAAAACGTAAACAACTTTATAACGGTTTTATTTCAAAGCTTGTAACGCACCAGAAAGAGCGAAGAATGCTTGAAATAAAATAATATAAAAAAATACCGTTGTTTTACCATTTCGTTTTCGAGTTATGAGCATTTGTAAAGCGAGCATACAGGGTTTCCTATTCAAGTGGCGCGCAGTGTATGTTACTTTTTCTTTACAAAAATATGTAATTTAAATTTGGATTTTTTCATAACTATTAATCCTTTATAAAACAAGTAAGAGTGCTCTAGTCGAGACTGCTCGACAAAGAGATCCCCTGAACCCTGCGAAGAACTGCGATTCCTAAGAGCCGCTAACATTCTCCGTTACTTTTATATGTATGTACATATGTAGCAAGCAATACATACACACACAGACGCACGCACCAACACCCAATCTGCTAACTGTGCATTATGACTCATCAGCTTCGCTGCTGCTGCAAGACGCCGATGATAAGAGATATTTAATGTTTAATAACTTTTTTTCTGGTCGAACGATTTTGATCAAATTTGTGGGGCGTGATCATGACATTCATATGTGTGTATGTGCCAAAGCACAAGTCTCTAGTACTTGAAATACGTGATTTAGCAATTTGAGGCGAAGGGGCAATTTGAGGGCGTGGCATCCAAAATTTAACAAAAACCGAAATTGCAGAAGGCTTAAATAACACTAAATGCAAAATTTGAAGACTCTAGCTAGAAAGATGAATTAAATAGAATTTTATAACTAAATGAAGACATCGGTTTTTAATCGATAACATTAAAACGATTATAGTTATCGAATATTTGAAACAAACTCGATCGAATCGTACAATACACGGACTTCCAAAAAAATTTGAAGTCTCTAGCTCTTATATCTTCTGAGATCGACGCGTTCAAACATACGGACAGACGGACAGACGGACAGACAGACAGACGGACAGGGCTAAATCGACTCGGCTTCTCTCCCTGATCAAGAATATATATACTTTATGGGGTCTGCCACGCCTCCTTCTGCCTGTTACATACATTTTCACAAAACCATTATACCCTTTTTTCCCATTTTCAATGGGTTCAGGGTATAAAAAATGTAATTTAAGTACTGTTTTTGTGAAAACGTAAGAAATACAAAATTTTATTTTGTATTAAATTAAAAAAAATTTTTTTTTTTCGGGTTACAAAATTTTTTTAGCTTACGTGTAAAATTTTCCTCTTCGGGGCTGGGTCGGGTTGGGTTTGAAAATTTCGGCCCATGCCCACCTCTACCCTGAACCCATTGAAAATGGGAAATCTGGGTATAATGGTATTGTTAAAATGTATTTATTTATTGAAGATGTGAACAAAACTAGAGTAAACTTAAAGATAAACTAAAAATTAGTTAATATTATAAAACAACAGACAAGCACTGTCCACTGCTAAAATTGGTTGTGGCGGCTCAATTTTTTTTGGAAAAACAAATCAATTTTTCCAAAATGTATTGCTTGGTGTGGGTTCAATTTTTAAAACTTAATAATATATCTAACCAGCTGTCTAGTGAATTTGATGCTGGTGATAAATTATTAAGTCAATATGGTTTTGAATCTTCTCAAGCTGAGACGTCAACTGCTTCTTACCTTCAATCACCTTCAATACCTGTGTCTTAAAATTTATTAGTTCCTTCTAAATCTTGTTCTGACTCTTGCAATTCCACCTTCTTTCAGTGCGTCAGGGACACCAGCATTAGGTATCCCTGAGTCTATACTGATTCCAACTCCTTTATCTCCATCTGTTGCTCAAACTGCGAACACACTGGCCATTTCTCCCACACTTACCATACCTACTTTATCTGCCGCTTCTCTCCGAAAGCAAATGTTCTTATCCAGGCTTTCATCTGAGACATGTGAAGATGTTACGGCTGTTATTTCCAGTAAATCAAAAGCTAAAGGCTTTATTTCGAAGTTCAATTTTGCAACTCCTCGTGAAATTGCTTCTTTTAAAGTCAACATGCCAACTTCACAACAATTTTCGGCGCCAAATTTTGGCCTGCTCATGTAGTCGAAATAGGCTGTCTCCGGTTTTGCCTTGCTCGGTAGAATATTGTGCCAAAAAACTAATAACAGTTGAACCTTATTCACAGATCTTCTTAATATATCAAAATGTTCGTCGTCTGGATTCTAAACTCAAAAGGCTTTTTAAACTTCTTCAAGAAGTGTAAAAAGTATATTGGGTTTGTGCAATGCCCGCCATGGTGTCCGTCCGTCTGTCCGTATGAACGCAAACCATTTCCACGCTATTGAAGCTAGAGACTTGAAATTTGAAATATATACTCGTGTATACCCTCGTCTGATAAAGTGTCAAGATTTTCCCGATACGCCCACTAGGGGCGTGGCAAATCGGAAAATGCATTTTCCTGCATCTTAGAAACACTACTTCTAGAAAGGCTAGAGAGTTGAGATTTTAACTGAACAGTCCCGTCGACATCCCAAAATTAAAAAGCTATGGCGTATATATCTACGCCCATTGGGGGCGTGGCAAATCGGGTCAAACTGTATCTTCTACAGTTTTAAAGCTAGAACGCCCAAATTTGGCACGTGGGTTACTGTTACGATCCTATAAAGATCTCCTATAAAGATCTCGCGCGCCTACGAGGGGCGTGACAAATCGGATCTGAACATATAGTGATTTTACTAATTTTGTTATATTTTGAGCACTATCGATGCTAGAGACTTGAGACTTGGTATGTATACTTGGTATATATCCCACAATCGAAAAGGTATGGCGGATATATCTACGCCTACAGGGGGCGTGGCAAATAATATCAGCTTATATCAACCACAGTTTTAGTGCTAGAAGCTTCAAAATTGGATGCCAAGTTATTGGGGACCTCCACTACCGATTCCCCAAAAATCATTGTGACATACAAAAAAATACCCTGCAATTTTTGAACGTAAGCATTCAAACTTTACACTTATATTCCTGAACGCACACTTTATGAACATGCCCAAAATTATATGTCTACGGCCACTGGGAGCGTGGCAAATCAAAACTGAAATATCTACAGCTTCTGAGCCAATAACCCGCCACATTATAACTTTGTGACCTTTGACCTTGCCTTTTGATTTGCCAAATTTTATATATGTATTGAAAAGAATACTTCTTTAATACAAAATAACTGAATAAAGAAAATATAACAAAAATATCAGCATGACCGCACCGGAGTTCGAGCCCACACCTCTACGCTCGCAAACGAGCATCTATCTCATTTTGAGATATGCCACTTCTCTCAATTTAGGTGTGTGTTTTTGCTAAGGTAAAGGTTCTAAGCTTCTATCCAAATTGAAACTGTCTGGCCACCTCCAAAAAAAAAAGTTTAATCTGCAGCTAATTTGAGCGGTGACAGTCGGGATTTAAGATTAATTTAAAAATATAATGTTATAAAAATATAATGTTATATATATGAGGTGCTGTTACGTAAAAAGTATTTCGTGTCGGTTACTTGTCTTACTTGTTTTGAGTAGCTTCAGTGTTCGTTTTGATATTATCGACCTGACTGAAACGTGGTTAAGCTCGAATGTTTATAATAGTGAGATGCTCTTGAATAATTTCACTATTTACAGACTAATTATTAGAGGTGGAGGTGTCTTATTAGGTGTTAAATCTAATATCCTCTACGAACGTTTCATTTTTTCAGCATCTTATGATGTTGTTTAAGTTTATGCGGTACATATGGCTTGCATTATGGACATATAAAGGATAATGATTTCTTTCTGGTGTTGGGTGACTTTAATATACCGAACACTTCTTGGACCTCTAATCCTAGTTCAAGTTCCCTTATTCAATGAATTCAATCTCAAATCATCTGAATCGATTGCTTGATCTGGTTTTTATTAATGATGACTCATGCATTAATGTTTCTAGATCATCCCCTTTTTGTTTAGCTGACGATATTTACCATCCTATATTGGAGGTACTGTTACACTAAGTGCAATTTTGCTTTGCTTAACCAACTTATAAGTGCAACAGATTGGTCTACGTTATATGAGTCCGTTGATGATAATTGTGCAACAACTATTTTCTATAACATTTTATACTCTCTTATTGATGAATGTGTTACTATGTGTCTCCCTGTGCCTTTTTCTAATATTCCTGTAATCCTTGGAGGTTTATTAGAAAAAGGCAGACGCTTTCTAATTTAAAAAACTTTAAGTCTAAATGTTTTAAAGATTTTAAAAAGTATAGCTCCACTATTAACTGGTCTAAATATTCCATAGCCAAGTCAAATTTTAACATTTTAAATTCCCGTTGCTAAGAGAATTACCTTATGCGTTGCAAAATGCAGTTTGCTCGTGACCCTAAAAAATTTAATTCCTTTGTGTACTTGAAACGTAAGTCTTCTAGTTTACCTTCCACATTTTTTCTTAAATCTAACAATTCTTGCAATGATCATGATTCCTCTGATCTTTTTGCTGATTTCTTCAAATCAACTTTCTCATCTGTTGACCCCTATAAAACTCCTTACCCTTATTATATCTTTTCTACAAATATTATTAACGTTTCCAATATTTCAATGGTCAATGAAATCATTCACTCGCCTGGAGCTGATAATAATCCTAGTTGTGTTATAAAAGAATACGGATTTCTTCTTAACGGATCAACCTCGACTAATCTGCTAGAATTTACTTCTCTAGTAAAATCAAAGTTTTTTCAATAAAATGCAAACTGATGTTTTATATACAGATTTCAGCAAAGCATTTGATTCAGTTCGCCATAAGGTACTTCACAAGCTTGATCTTATTGGGTTGTGTTGAGAACATCTTTTTCAATACTGTTCAATTATCTGGACTCCACAGTATAAAGTGTACCAGGATCATATTGAATCGGTACAAAAACAGTTCCTTCTCTTTGCTCTAAGAAATCTAAACTGGGACCCCAATCTACGTCTACCGTCTTATCATAGTCGTCTCCTTCTTATTGATCTTCCTTCATTAATAAATCGTAGAACAATTCTTGGGATTGCTTTTCTGCATAATTTGATTGTAGGTAATATTGATTCGTCCTTGTTGTTAATGAAACTTAATTTCTCGGTTCCCTCAAGAACAACTAGACACTTTCGTCCGTTGTAGTTACCACTGTTCACATCGGAATACTCGTTGCACAGTGCATTTCATATATTATGTGCGAATTATAATAAATTATATATATATATATGTGAATTGCTGTGAATTATATATATATATATATATCACCAACCCGATGGAAGTATTTTATTTTCCTGACCGGGCAGCAATGCCCCAATTCACAGCCCTGTCAGGAAGCTCAACGCTAATTACATATAAACAATGATGTTCATGCATGAACATATTTATAAGTAGAAAGCAATCGAAACATGCCCCCTTCGCTTTCATCGACTAGAAGAGTGCAACAGATATAGATAACGGCCACATACGTGGACATTAAAAGTAAGTTAATGCACGCTGAGTCAGGGTATAAAGGAGTATTATTGTACCAAGCACCAAAACTGTGGGAGCTATATGCTGATATTAGTTGCCACGCCCCCTGTAGGCGTAGATATATTCGCCATAGCTTTTCGATTGTGGGATGTTAACCAGAGTATATATACCAAGTCTCAAGTCTCTAGCATCGATAGTGCTCAAAATATAACAAAATTAGTAAAATCACTATATGTTCAGATCCGATTTGTCACGCCCCTCGTAGGCGCGCGAGATCTTTATAGGAGATCTTTATAGGATCGTAACAGTAACCCACGTGCCAAATTTGGGCGTTCTAGCTTTAAAACTGTAGAAGATACAGTTTGACCCGTTTTACCATGCCCCCAATTTCCTCTTCAATCTTGTACCCGCGTTCATATAAAATAACGTTGGACATCCAATTTGCTGTGTCTTGCAGGTTTCATAGATAGTTATTGATATTTTATACCAACCATACAGTATGCTTAGATATGCGTTCAAGCATATAGTTACATTTTGGGAGATATTTATGAATGTAACTATTAAAATTACAGATTTTTTGGCTATATCCTTCTTTATCTTGGATTCCAGTACTTTTATTAATTTAGATGTACATACAATCCGATACTCATTCAATTGGAAAAGTTTGGATTGTTGCTGCGCCATGTATCGATAAGTTCGCTGTGACTAAACTCGATCGTTCCTATATATTAACAAAATGTGCCAAAAGGGGGACGAACGGGGATGATTTCTTGGTTTGTGGTTATACACAACACTCACAAGTACAAACTGGCCCAATAACTTGCTTTCAGCATGGAAGCTTATTAGTTATATTCCACGAAACACGGAGAACGCATGTTAATTTTCTCAAAAAAATACATATAATACATTACGCAACACTAAATCAGTAGAGCTACATATAAAATAACAATATACATTAGATAGCGTATGCCTTGAAGATTACTTTCCATAATTTAGAAAAATATTCTAGACCAATTTGACGCCTGTGGCACAACATACAGACCTAAGTATTTTGGCGCCAATATCTATTCAGAAATAGGCTGATCGCTAGCTCACTTTTAAAAGCTCTCAAAAGGCTTTGGATACGCTTTTAAAGCTTTTTATTACAATTTTAATAATGTGCGAGGAATTTACTTTTTTTTTCCCCCTCCAAGTTTTTATTTATTATTATAAAAAAATATAATTGACAAGTCGAGTGTCAACTACGCCCCTAGTGGGCGTATCGGGAAAATCTTGACACTTTATCAGACGAGGGTATACACGAGTATATATTTCAAATTTCAAGTCTCTAGCTTCAATAGCGTAGAAATGGTTTACGTTCATACGGACAGACGGACGGACAGCAAGACGGACATTGCACAAACCCAATATACTATATCACTACGTGAAATAGTATAAAAAACGGAGATTGCTTGGAATTGCGGTTCTTCGCAGGATTCAGGGTATACCCTAGTCGAGCGGTCTCTACTAGAGTTTTCTTACTTGTTTCCACCTAGTAATGTTGAAAATTATGTAGAGTTGTCAAACGTGTAAAGGTTAGTTTTTCAGCTGGGGATACTCAGTCTGGCCCAGGGTCCGCCAGCCTGATGCGCGATTGCACCTTCTCTACCTTTCCCATGATCGCCTTCCTCCGCACGCAGTCTTCGCTCATGAAGCTACGACTGGCCCCTGTGTCGATCGTAGCGTCCCGCTCGTTAGGGCATTCTCGCGCGAAATGACCCGGCTGCGAACACCCGAAGCACACCCGCCGCGCGTCAGAACCAGTCCGGTCCTCTGGGACCGCATCATGCGATGCGTAGCCTCGGCCGGGCTCGCACCGAATGACATCCGGTTGTCGACCCTCGGCTCGCTCGACCGCTGCTCCATCGGTTGAGACCGGAACGGATTGCTCGGCCGTGTCTCCGACGGGCTGACCCACTCGCTCGAGCCGGGCCCGGCTTCTGGCCCCTTCTTCGCTCCCTGATCCCTCACGTTTTCGTATTCTGCAGCCAACTGCGTCAGCTGTGACAGAGAGGAGAAATCTTGGCGCCGCACGTACATCCTTTACTCAGGGACTGTATTCTCGTATATCCGATACAACTCCTGATCCGGTATGTAGTCGGCGTGACGCATCAGCAGCCAAATCTCCACGAGATAGTCTTTGAAGGTTTCACCCCCGCGTTGGGTACGCCCCCGGATCTGATCCTCGAGGCGCTCGAAATATTGGGACGGCATAAAAAATTCCAGAAACTCGGCCCAGAATCTGGCCCAGGAGGCACTCCTTAGCCCGCTGGTCAGGAACCATTTAGCGGCCTTATCTACCAGTACCTCGCTTACCACCCGAGGTAGATGCTCGAGCTCGATGGCATATGTAATGGCTCTCTCCTTCAAGATCTCGAGAAAACCCAACGGGTCTGACTGACCATCATAGCATATGCCGGCCTTCGTGCTCCACGGAGGTCATCGGCACTCGCAATCCTACTCCAGAGTCAGCGCGTTGCCTCCGGTCGTTGATCGTAACCTTGGGCTCCCCCTGCACGTCGTTAACTCGTATCTAAGGCACTTCGTTACTCCCTGGGCCCCTCGGACCGAATATCGGGGCCGGGATGTGCCCGTACAGCTGAGATCTCCTCAGGTCGGGTTCTGACTTCCGACAACAGTGGTGCCCAAGTCCCGATGTGGCACTTTCCAGACTGGGCTAAAGCGCTCTGGCATCTTGAGCCTCTAGCTCAGCCAGCCCCGCCCACGCCTCTGCAGAATGCCCACCGCCTTGGATGAAGCTAACGCCTGCGTATTTCCTCCACGCGGCCGTCCCTCTCTAGCCCGAACTCTTGGGCCACGGACATTAGCTCCTCCTTCCGACGTAGGTACACCGAACAGACACCAACCACTGGATTCTGGCCTCTACCCGGATCCATGATAATTTAGCGAAGTTTTAGTTAATTGTAATTTGATTTTAAAAAAATTCTCAATTTTTTGGTTTTATTTTTAATACAATTTATTGAATTTTTTTATTTAAATTAAATTTATTTTTAATTTTTTTTTACTTTTATTTAAAGTTATCTTTATTTAGTTTATTCTAACTAATTTTTTTTATTTATTTTATTTTATTTAAATTTATTTTAATTTTATTTCATTTATTTATTTTAATTTTTATTTTATTTTATTTTTTTATTTAAATTTTATTTTACTTTTTTTTTGTTTTGGTTTTAATTTTAATTTTATTTAATTATTAAATATTTAAATTTATTTAATTTTATTTTATTTTATATCATTATATTTTTTTTTTTTTCATTTTATATATTTTTTTTGTTTTCATTTATTTTAATTCACATTTATTTAATTTATTTTATTTTAGTTATTTTCGCTCACTTTACCATGGCCCACTGTTTCTCACATTCACCGCACAAATTTCAAGCAACCGCGCACCGAAATTTCACCACCTTTTCTGCGACCCTCGGACCACGGTCAGCATCTCATTTGTCGATACACACCCACAGCGACCAAGCCAATGGCACCGACACTGCTCCCCCGCACGCCGATCACAAGCCCACCTTCGCTTGTCGCTTCGCCTTTGTGTGTGTGTGTGCGTCTGGCCGCTGTCGTTCGCTTGGCCACGTGCCTTCGCTCTCTCACTCTCTTTTCCCCGCGCTCGCCCTCGGTTGCAGACGGCTTTTTTCTCTTCTTAATGCTTTGCCTATGCCCGCCAACTCGAATATTCGATGCTGTTCCGGCACCTCTCCCCGCCCGATTTGCATGCGTCTCTGACGCTTACGATTGCAATTGGAGCGTCAATTTGATAAAGGGCAAGCAAAAATGTTAGAGGTTTAGGGTCGTTTTTTGCATGCGCGTATGCGCGTATTTATTTGGGCACACGATGCGGGGCTTTATGCCACCCGTGTACGACTCTCCCCTACGTCCCAGGGTCCCTGCTCGGGCGCCACTTGTAAAGGTTACTTTTACAGCTGGGGAAGACTCAGTCTGTCCCAGGGTCATCCACAAGAAAATTTATAGAGTGCTGGGACGCACTGGGGTAAGGGGAGGAGAAATACGGCAACTCCCGGCCGCGGGCGGAGCAGCTCTTGCTTGGGAGCGCGAGACAGAGATTGCTGTGGCGGTGGCTGTGGGCTCAAACTCGCCCACTGTGTTCACACTCACAGATAAAAATGGCAAGGGGGGGGGGGGGGGGGGTTAGCTTTTACCAAAGTTGCAAAGTTATTTCGACTTCATTTATTCGTTCTACTTATTTTTTCTGTCGCCTTCACTTACTTTCTTTTCTTCCTGCGCAGCTCTCTGCCGTTTCTTCTATCTCCTTAGCCTGTCGTCTCGTTTTCCCTCTTCTCTCCCGTAAGCACTTCTCACTTCTACTCAACTTTTTACGCACTCGACTACTTGCGCGCGGTCCTCGACACAGACTTCTCGTGACTCTCTTGACCTGTTCTAATTCGTCCTTCGCTTTCGTTGCGAATGTCGCTTCGTGTCGCGAAGCGACAAATTCGCCGCGACAAATATAACTGCGTTGCCGACCTGTCAGCAGCGCGGCACCTAATCTGAACCCAAAATTGATATTTAAAGTGTTACACGAGGACGTGTTAAGGTCAGGATGGCTGTGTCGGTGCGTATGTTTGAGAGAGTGTGTGTGTGTCTTTGGATGTTTGCATTTTGTAGCTTTTGAAGAACCGTTTTAGAGGGGCGCCAGCGTTCTGTCGCTGACGCCGAGTGTGGTTTGGTGGAAGACGCGCACAAGAATTGTGCGTTTCGAGTTCAGTTGAAGTTAGACCTCGAGTGCGACCGAAACTCGCTGCGCTAACGAAATGAATGAAGAAAATATTAGTGTTCCGTCCGATATATATATATATATATATATATATATATATATATATATATATATATATATATATATGTTGATTTTTTTTATAAAAATATTAAATTTGTTTTTACTCTTTCAGAATACTTCAGAGAAGTATTAGAGTGTGTTTTCAATCGAAGATTGATATTTAATATTTTAGAATCCTTAGAATGCTTCAAAGAAACCAGAGCAATCAGTAGCATCACAGCAAGCATACCATTCGTTCTTGGCTACAACTGTTTGAGAATTATAAGGCAACGAAATATCGTAGCATGATATATGAGAGTGCAATGTTCTCTGCAGAGCTTGCAAATAACAGTTGAGCGTTTTTTCGTCACGCTCAAAGTCAGAGCAGGAGCGAAAAACAGAAAATATTCCGCTCTCGCTCTGAGCAAGAGCGATTTTTTCTTGTCTGAATCGGTCTGCGCATGAGGGTTGTTTTTTGGGTTTTTTGCTTCGATCGTTATTGCTGAACATCTGTTCGCGAGCAGAAAATTTTTTGTTCGCGAGCTGAGCCCCAGCAAGTGAGCAAATGATCGAAAAAGTCAATGCAAAAGGTCTTTTGGCCTTGTTGGGAAAAAAGTATTTTTTTTGGTATTAAGATGTTATTTAACTAGTACTAAACTTATACTGCCTATTGTTAAGTTAATTAACTAATTATACATTTAAATTGTCTGCGCTTATTGAACTTCGCCGTTCATTTAATATAAAATGCAGAGCTAAATATAAGTTGCTGGTTAGAACTACATACCTGTGCAAGCGCATTTAAATGTGGCAGTTTAAGCTTGATATCATTAAAAAATTAAAATATTTTGTAAATGTAAGATACAAACGCAAGAATATTTTGCGTACTTTGATTAAATGTAAGATACAAACGCAAGAATATTTTGCGTACTTTGATTAATACCATACACAAAGTACGTTTGCATCGTACATGAACATGCATCAGTCGCTCAAAGACCTTTTTCTTAATTTTACTCAAGCGTTCGCTCGCGGTCTGACCGCAACAAATGAGAAACGAAAAAAACGGTTGTAGTCCGAGCGCGAGCGAACTGAGCGAAGACCGCGGTTTTTCCGTCGCTCGCGGACATTTTCGTCAAATACTCAGTGAAAACTGTTATTCGCAAAATGCTCAACTGTTATTTGCGAGCTCTGGTTCTCTGTTAAAGTTTAATGAGGGTGTGTGAATGGATATGTTACTTCCCCATCCTCAAGAAATTAGCCTGTCCTCAGGCGGATAAATTAGGGTATAATGTTGGGTTTGTTTCAATTTCATTTACAATTGTTTAATCTGGAATTATCGTATTTACTTATTTTAGTTATCTTTTTCTTTTTATATTTTGATTTATAATGTGTTATTTTTCTACCTCTATTAACTTCTTCATAATGTTTTTCATCTATTTGTTTTATATTTCCTGTTTCTTTAAAAGGGTTAGTTGATTTGGTTCTCACAAACGGTGAGTGTCTATACCTTGTGTCTACTTCAGTCTTTTCGATTTTCGTTAAGTTTTCTTATTTTATTGTCTTTATTTAGTTGTGTATTATAATCTGGTGATCCTGCATATAAGTTAACACATAAGTAGCAGTGGTCCGATGGCGCGACGCATCGTCTTCCCGAGTCGGCTTACCGACTGTGGTCCGAGAGCGCGACGCATTGTCTTTGCTAAGTAGAATTATGCCTTGCATTTGTCTTTAGCTTTAGTTCGCTTTTGAATAAAGAAGACACTAGTCGCTTGAATTGCACTCCGGCACCCTGCCGTCATATTGTTCTTATTAACATATTATTGCACCACAAGGGCAATAATCACCAAAGGGGACGAAGTCAAGTCCTCCAACATAATCTTCCTCACAGTAATATACATCAGTGTCTCCTCTCGGATCTACTTCCTAACGGAAGCGCCGTCTGACCTGGATTACGCAACAAGCACCCACGTGGGACTGCCCACGGCTACTGGATTACCACTTATAAACAACTTATATAAAGGTGTCTGCTAGAGTTATACCAGAGTTATGTGTAAAGTATTATTTCAAATCTAGTTAATTTGTTTTCAGGATTTGTTTCACTGTTAATAATTCTTAGTTTTTCGTTTACTGTTTTATGAAATCTTTCTATGCCAGAGATTCCATTTTTGCTGGTGGTAATAGTAATATTAACATCTTCGGATTTTAACCAAATTTGTAATGCGGAACACATAAAGGCTGAATCTTTATCTGCTTTAATTTCGAGTGGTTTTCCCATATCGTCGAATACTTTTAAAAGACCTCTTTTAGCTTCTAACCAATCTCGACCATTGACATCAATTAAAGTTGCATATTTTGAGTATATGTCTATACAAGATAGAAATTGTTTGTTGTCTACTATGTAAAAATCAATAACATGTTTTTCTCTAGGATGTTGAGTTTCTGGAGTTAATTCGAATGCTAACTTTGTATCTCTATGTTTTGTTTTAGCTATATTGCAGACTTTACATTCGTTTATAATATTTTGAATTAAGTTTTGATAATCTGGATAGTAATATTTTTCTTTAAACAGTAGAGTTAATAATTTTTGATGTGTTCCAATAATTAACTCTTTAAATTTAGAATAGCATTGAAGGTCTATCAATTTCTTTGTAGATCTCATTAATTTAGTTAGACTAATTATTTCGACAAGAGCTTTTTGAAAAGTTGAGTAATCTGATTCATTGTTAAAGTAGATAACACTTAACTTTGAACATAAGTATTCTTTAATTATTTCATTTGCATATTCGTTTGTCATTTTAATGTAATTTATTGTAATTTGTGTTTTATAGAAATAGTGCTTTACACTAATATTATTTGAATTGCTTCTTATAAATTCAATTTGATATTTAAAATAATTTATTGGTCTTTCGGTAATCGAAATGTAATATTGATTATCTTCTTCAGCACTATGTATAGTTGCTGCTGTGGTATTATTAGTTTTTCCTTATAAATTTTCCTCTACTTTAACTCTGGAAAGGACATCTGCAACATAATTTTCTTTGCCTGGAACATATTTTATTTTGTAATCAAATTCATTTAATTCGATTTTCCATCTTTGAAGTTTCATGTTTGGTTCTTTTATGGTGTCGAGCCACACGAGTGGTTTATGATCGCATAAGATCTCGAATTGTCTACCAAATAAATATGATCTGATGCACGAAATGTCGTAGCATGCTATATGAGAGTGAAATGTTCTCTGTTAAAGTTTAATGAGGGTGTGTGAATGGATATGTTACTTCCCCATCCTCAAGAAATTAGCCTGTCCTCAGGCGGATAAATTAGGGTATAATGTTGGGTTTGTTTCAATTTCATTTACAATTGTTTGATCTGGAATTATCATATTTACTTTTTTTAGTTATCTTTTTATAGCCTGAACCCATTGAAAATGGGAATTCAGGGTATAACGTTTCTGTTGAAATGTGAATGTATGTAACAGGCAGAAGGAGGCGTGGCAGACCCTATAAAGTATATATATTCTTGATCAGGGTGACAAGCCGACTTGAGTTAGCCCTGTCCGTCTGTCCGTATGTATGAACGCGTCGATCTCAGAACCTAAAAGAGTGGTTACTGGCAGATTCCAATAGAGGCGGACAGTAGAGAATGCACGGCGTTCACTGTGCCAGGGCGGGGTTTGTCTCAATGGTGGGTGATGCCATTCGGCTTGCATTCGGCTGGGGCAACGTTTCAGTGGGCGCTCGACAAGGTTATAGGGCCGGAAATGGAGCCGTACGAGTTCGCATATCTGGATGATATTGTGATGATAGGCGCCGATAGGGAGCAGGATATGGCTAACTTGAAAGAGGTGTTTTGTAGGCGAAGAATCGCAAGAAATGCAGCTTCTTTAGAGAAATGTTAGTCTATCTGGGGCATGAGGTGACGGGGGAAGGGAGCAGTACGGATCCGGCCTAGGTTGAGGCGATCCGAAAACTCCCGGCTCCCACCAACCTCAAAGAGCTGTGGCAATATCTGAGGACAAGTTGACGACCGCGCCCGTCTTGGCGTGCTCAGACTTCTCCTTTGTGTTACAGACCGACGCCAGCGATTGTGGGCTGGTCGCCGTGCTAATATAAACGGTAGAGGGAGAAGAGCGGGTGATAGCGTACGCGAGTCCAAGGCTATTACGGGCAGAGGTGAATTACTCGGCAACCGAGAAGGAGTGTCTGGCCATCGTATGGGCGATCAGGATGATGCGCTGCTACCTGGAGGGCTACAGGTTCGAGGTAGTAACGGATCACCTGGCTCTCAAGTGGCTGAACTCGATCGAAAGCCCCACGATGAGGATTGCTCGGTGAACGTGGTGGCCGACGCCCTCTCGCGACAGCATCTAGAGGTCTGCCAACAGGCAGTGGCGGGCGAAATGACGTGCAGGTGGATCGCGAAGAGGGAGAGAATCGCTCGAGAGCCGAAGAAGTTTACCTGGAACCTGGGACATCGGACGGACGAAAAGGACTACATCCCGTGGAAGCTGTATGTCCCCATGGAGCAGCGAGGACGGCTGATGCAAGAGTCCCACGCCGCACATGCCAGTCCAGTAGTAGCGCTAGGCGAGCCGGCATGCCTTGATGGCCGGCCCGGCTCGCCCAGCGCTACTACTGGACTGGCATGTTTCGGGACGTCGCCAAGTACGTGAGGTGCTGCGAGCCGTGCCAAAATTTTAAGAGCTAACAGCGACGACCGGCAGGCCAAATGCTAACAAGATAAGTAGCGGAGCCGATGGCGGTCCTATGCGCCGACTTCGTGGGCCCTCTGCATCGTTCAAAGCATGGTAGCACGATGCTGCTCGTGTTCCATGACGCGTTCGCCAAATGGGTGGAACTTGTGCCCCTGAGGAGGGCGAAGGCCGCGACTCTGCAGGCAGCATTTCTCGAACGGATCCTCAGCAGATTTGGAGTGTCGAAGACCTTCGTCTGCGATAATAGAGTACAGTTCGCGAGCAGGAGTTTTCGGACGTTCATGGAGTCACTCGGAGTAAGAATGCAGTACACGGCCCTGTATTGACCCCAGGCGAATCCAACGGAGAGGACAAACCGCACCGTGACACCAGGACCCGCCTCACATATTCATATATATATAAGTTAGCTGTTAGGCCCATGGAGAAATTGAAGTTCATATTTTTATATATATATAT
This sequence comes from Drosophila paranaensis, assembly GCA_035047545.1. NCBI lineage: Eukaryota > Metazoa > Arthropoda > Insecta > Diptera > Drosophilidae > Drosophila > Drosophila paranaensis. The sequence goes on from JAWNPL010000040.1 coordinate 416,900, forward strand.
ATATCTATATATATATATATATATATATATATATATTGTCGCGGTGAATTCCTCGCTTCGCGACATGAAGCGACGATCGCAACTAGAGAGAAGGTCGAATTAGAACAGGTCAAGGGAGTCGCGAGAAGTCTGTGTCGAGGACCGCGAACGAGTAGTCGAGTGCGTAAAAGGTTGAGTGGAAGTGACAAGTGCTTACGGGAGAGAAGAGGGAAAACGAGACGAGACGCTAAGGAGATAGAAGAAACGGCAGAGAGCTGCGCAGGAAGAAAAGAAAGTAAGTGAAGGCGACAGAAAAAATAAGTAGAACGAATAAATGAAGTCGAAATAACTTTGCAACTTTGGTAAAAGCTAACACCCCCCCCCCCCCCACCAACACCCCCCAGATTGAGTCTGCCCCAGCTGCAAAAGTAACCTTTACAAGTGGCGCCCGAGCAGGGACCCTGGGACGTAGGGGAGAGTCGTACACGGGTGGCATAAAGCCCCGCATCGTGTGCCCAAATAAATACGCGCATACGCGCATGCAAAAAACGACCCTAAACCTCTAACCCCTTTATCAAATTGGCTTCATTCAACGCTGGGCAAAACAGTTCAATGATCCTTTTGTAACCAAACTCCTTTATGTTTCGTTGGTACGACCCATTTTAGAATACTGTTCAATTATCTGGTCTCCACAGCATAAAGTGAACCAGGATCGTATTGAATTGGTTCAAAAACAGTTCCTTCTCTTTGCTCTAAGAAATCTAAACTGGGACCCTAATCTCCGTCTACCGTCTTATCATAGTCGTCTCCTTCTCATTGATCTTCCTTCATTAATAAATCGTAGAACAATCCTTGGGATTGCTTTTCTACATAATTTGATTGTAGGTAATATTGATTCGTCCTTCTTGTTAATGAAACTTAATTTCTCGGTTCCCTCAAGAACAGCTAGACACTTTCGTCCGTTGCATTTACCACTGCTCATATCGGATTACTCGTTGCACAGTGCATTTCATGTATTATGCGCGAAATAAAATAAATTATATCACTTTCTTTCCTCTGAACACTCTCTTCTTCTAATCAAATCCTTGCTTTTAGCTTTTCTTATCCATCAAAGTACCCAATCATGATGGTGGATAAATTTGTTGTTACATTATTTATTATATATATTTATTTACAGCTAAGCTTCTCTTTATTTTATTTTTAATTTTCATTGAATGCCTCTATCATCAATTTTCTTTAGTTCAATAATATCACTGGCCATGTAGGGCTGTGAACTGGGGCATATCCGGCCGCACTTGCAAATAAAATACCCCCATCGGGTTGGTGATATTTTGAAACATTTGATCTGTTTGCTCTTAGGCTTTACACAAAATTTTTAAGTTTATGTTTAAGATGACACTTGCATTTGTCAATTATATTTTAATAAATAAATAAACATTGATTCTAAATACTACTGCGAAGATTTTCCATATACACAATTTTGTTTATCAATCACCCACAACACAACTGTAAAGTTTAATTACATTAACAGTAGCATATAGACAACTAAAGCTTGCATTTAAACGACTTTACTCACTCACTCATTCTCATTTGGTTTTCTACTAGTATTCACTCAATTCAATTTTGACATTGTACATTTGAATGTGCTTTATTCAAGATGTGTATCTTTGGATTACGGGATACATTAAAAAAATATTTCCGCGAATCTATTACCTGTATTAGCTAATGGGAAATTTACCAGTTTAAGTTGTCACCTTAAATAGCGACACGGATAGAGATGAAATCTTAACACCTGGTCATTTTATTGTGGGAAGCTCACACTTTGATGAGAGTCGGAAAATATTTACACAAATGGCGACACAGACGAGCTTTCTGAAGGCAATGGAAAGAAGACCACTTGCTATCATTGCAACAACGCCAATAAAATCTCACGGTAGGAAAACTTGTGTTAAAAGAAGAATAGTTGACAATCTAAAGACAGAAAGTATTTAATCAATATTAAATTGTATATTTGCTTATATTGGTCTTTATTACAATGAATTAAATAGATTTATAAAAATTATACTATGATAAAATAATACATAAAAACAAGTGTTTTTGTTTGTGTTCGCAAATATTTTAAGCCTACGTTTTGTTTTTCAATGATTTTTATTAGGAATGTATAAGCACTCCGATTATTTTATAATAAATGCATTTTTAATGTAAAACTTACAGGCACAAATAAAAATAATTTTCATACATATTTAAGCCGTTATTATGTATTCTAATTTAACTTATTTTGATTCGAATATAAAAACATCCACAAATACATAAGCACATCTTAAAAACCCAATTTCGAATAATAGGTGGTTTCTGGCATTGGATTTGGCTTTTCATGGCTAATATACAGTTTTGTTTCATCTAAATCTATAGAAAATTTAGGGTTGTGTTTACTACTGTGACAACTTTCCTTAAATTTCAATATCTTATTAAAACCAGTTTTATCCTTTATATCAAATTCTCTAGCTGCCACATCGTTTTCTTTATTATTGACATTGCTATCATTTGACAATAAAAATTGTACATCGTCCACAGGATTCATTTGTTCTGATAGACGACGAATACTTAGTTGAAGTTCATCTTTAGAGGGTTTAGATATTGAAGAAAAGCTATGTCTACTCAGTAAATGATTAGAACTGAAGACATTTAAATGATTGGAATTCCGATTTTTTGTGAACCTGATTTCATTTGGATTAGTAACATAATTTGATTTCAACGATACAGATTGTTGTGACGCTAAATTGACATATAAGGAATCTTCAAAGGAACTCAGTAGATGTTTACCTTTAGCTGGCGAAAAACTGGAGGATTTTACCGAAAAACTTTTGTTTTGTAAATAGTTTATGTGACAGCTATTATGAGGCGTGTTTTTTAAATTAGGAGAAGAAGGTGCTGACAGTACTGATTCGCTATTTCTTAACATTTTATTTTGCGGCAAAACTGGTTTTAAGAAAGATGTTTTTTTTGTTTCCAGAACTAAATCTGACTTTGCACATCCCGATTTTAATTTCCCATTTTGAAAATTTTCTTTAGTAAATGCTGTTTTTTTGTCAGAACTGCTTGGGCGTTTAATCCAAGGGTCTTCTAAATTTGTAACGACTTCATTTAATCCATAATCCAATCCTTTTTTTTTTACCCATGGTTCTATATTTGAAACTCGCAGCAAGGAATCTGTATTATAATCGAATTCAAAAATCGATTTATTATAATCAATAATGTTTGGTGATGTCTGCTCAGATTTACTAGTTTTAAATGTAAATTGACGTCTACTATGATTGTCTTGAGCTGCAAGAGAACATCCAATTTGCGAATTTAAAGAGGAAGTAACTTTTTCTTTTTTTAAATTAAAGTCAGTTGTCATTTCCTTTTTGCGTGAATGTAGTTTTCCGTCAGAATTCTTATCTTTAGAAATGTGTTCATGCATCAAATTTAAAAAATGATGATCCTTAACAAAATAATTTATTGTAGAGTTTTCATTCTGATCTAGTAATTTTGTACATCTACAAATCTTGCTTAAATGAATTGTTCTGGGGGCTAATTTTCCTCCTTCACTGAAAAAATCCGTATTTTCATCAGACTTTTTCTTAGCAATAAGTGTTTTTTTAGCTGACCTTTGTGCAACCATTTTATTATCTATGTACCGACCAGAAAATTTTCTTAGCTGAATATTACGATATGAATTCAAGTGCCCGGAAGAATGTGGAGAGTGTATTGGAAGTGTAGAAGCAGATTTATAAAGTTGCTTAAATGGGGTCACTATCATATCTGTATTTTTAATAATGTAAATTGAGTTATTTCCAAGTTGTTTAGTATTTATTTTTTCGCATCCTTTTGCAAAAGTTAAATTTGATTTTTGTGAAGAACACTTGCTTTGGGCCAATGTGGTGGTGTAGCCCGATTTTTTTTGCTAGAGAAATTTTTCTGCGACAAGCTTTGATGTAGTCGAATTAGAGGTTGAAACACCTGAAACGATATAATATAATATATAAGGCCTAATTAATATAAAATCAATTTTATTATTATTTAAATTGGTTAATGTTCGATATTTACATATATGTCTTATAAGGCTTTTGTGAAAATATATGTAACAGGTAAAAGGAGAATATATTCTTGATCAGGACCTCCGCATGTGCTGATCACACCGATATCAGAACCTATCAAAACCTATAAGAGCGAGGGATCTGATTTTTTTTTTGTATGTACAACACGCGCAGATCTACTTTCCATCGATTAATAACGAAATCGAAATAAAAATTTTAAAAATATATTATCTTTCATCTATGGAACTAGAGTTACCAAACTTGGTTTTAAGTTATATATACATTATATTATTATATATTGTATGCAACGTCACCTTCGCCTCAAAATTGAAACAAAAAATGTTTAAAATACTAGAGCCTTCTGCTTTGGCAAATACACGCATATGAATGACATAATCATACTCTGAAAGTATGATTATGCAAGACCAATCTACAAATAAAAATGTCCAACATTTGATTTATCATATTGTAGGCTATTGAAGCGCAAGCGCATCCGTTGGGAAAACTGAGAGGTTACTAAAGCACGGGCTTATATGCTTAGATCAAGGATATATAAACGCATATATTCTGCGGTTTATGCGAATTTTTAGAAAACCATTATACCTGAATTTTTTAATTTTAAGCTAAAATATAAACATAGTTTCGTAGACTGAATGGGCGTAGACATATAATTTTTGGCCAGTCCATAGAAAAAATCTTCAGGAATGTAACTGTTAAATTTTGTTGCTTACATTCCAAAAAGTCGAAATGTTTTTTTTTTTTTTTTGGTATTGCACGCCCCAAACGTGGGGTTAAATTCTTTTTTAGGAAATCGAAAGAGATCATCAGTAACTCAACTATCCAATCTTAAGGCTTCTGGCTCTATAACTGTAAGCGATATAAACTTTTTAAGCTTGCCACGCCCCCTGTGGAAGTAGATATATTAGCTATAACTTTTTATCTTGAGATGTCAACCCTGCGAAATTAGATTAAAGGCAGTTGCATTTTGCAGATACAACTGGACAAAAACAAAAAAACTTTGAATAATGGGACATTCTTATATTTTATTTAGCTTTTCTAGACCTTCATCTTCTATTTTTAGTATACACAAAAAATGTACAGTTAGTTTTGTCACTACAATAAATATATTTCGTGCACACTACGAATTTTTGGTGCTATTTTGTGCGAAATTCAATTAAAGGCACTTCTTATTAAGTCCTGGACAGATATCAGTGAAGGATTTGAGTTGCGTTTTTTGTTATTACATTTATTTAACACACTTTTTTTGTAAGTTTAAGTTAGTTTTAGCCGGTGTTTTTATAATTTTTATAGAAATGGGAAGAGAATAGACGCGGACAAGCGAAGAAATCGATAAAGTCCTTGTATACAAGGATGTGGGGTGATCTAACCGAAAATTTGCTGTCAGATGAAAGCTCTCGCCTACTGCTGTAAATAATATTGTAAATCTGAATAAAAATTGCAAAAAAAAAAAACAGAAAATATTCGAAAAATCACTAGGTATCACCACGAGGACAGCCGCTATTATACGCGCAGGACTTCAAAAAAATGCCACGCTTTCCAAATTTTTTACAGAATCAGACCCTCCGATATCAGAACGACGTGTTCAGCAAATTTCGGGAGCTAGTAGCCGGCTAAAATGGCAGAAAATTAAGCCTTAGCCGGCTCTAACTAACGGGCAAAAAGTGGCTCGGCTAGATTTGACAAAGCAGCACATGTCCTGGGCGGAAAATTGGAAAATGGTGGTTTTCTTAGATGAAAAAAAGTTAAATTTAGATGGCCTTGATGGTTTTAATTATAACTGGCATGATATTCGTCAGCCCGAACGATAATCCACAAAGTGAAACTTTGGTAGTCGATCGTTAATGGTATTAGCTTCCTTTAGCTGCCACTATCGGCCCCAGGATGCAAAGTTTTCGGCTGTTTAAGTTCTCAAGGCTACATAAACTTATTGGAGAACGTATTTGTAGACTTTTTCGATAAAGAACCGTCGAGTGACCCAATTTTCCAATAGGATAATGCGAATATACACGTTTCATGGGCTAGTCGAACCTGGTTCCAGGAGAAGCAAATCACCACCATGTCATGGCGTGGCCAATCTTCGAACTTAAATCATATCAAGAACATGTGGGGAACCTTGTCAATCGTTCTTATGCTGGCGGAAGAAAATTTAAATCAGTAGAAGAGCTTAAAAGAACTGTTTTTCAGGTATGGGCTCAAATACCACAAGATAAGTATAAAAAATACGGATGATTCGATGTCCAATTGGATTTTTTGAGTAATAAATAATGTGTCCATCATTAATAACTAATTATAAGTTTATATAAATTTTGTTTTAAATTTTTTTGATATTTTAGAACATAGTGCCTTTAATCAAATTTCACGCTTTTTTTTTGTATTTTTTTGTTTTTCTTACATAAAAAGTTTAATATTTTACAAAAATTAAAAAAAATGGTTGTGTTTCACATAAAACGACTAGAAATATGTTATTTAATAAATAAAAAATTATACCAACATGCATAAGATTAAAAATAAACTAAAAATGTGAGTGCCTTTAATCTAATTTCGCAGTGTATACCAAGTCTGTAGCATCAATAATGCTCAACATATAAAAGAATTTTAAAAACCCACATTCCACTTTCGTGAATGAAAATAAAAACCAATCTTCAATACTTTTTAAATGTATCAAAATTAATTATATGTATTAGTGAATTCACAAAATTCCAAAACTTTTTACAATCAGTTTTGAGTGCTTCAACTGGGGAGGGATAAAAAAACAAATCTACTTAATACGTATTTGTCTAATTATTCTTAATTTAAAAAACCGAACATGGTTTAAAATATCGATAAATCAATTAATTTTATGTTTATATAGTGTAATGTACAAGGATAAATGTTTTATGCAGTAGGTGACACTTAACGATAATAATGAATTTAAAACAGTAATTATTGTAAGTATTCAAGAATGCTTTCTATTTAAAGCAGGTATAATATAAATTATTGCTAATAATTTTATATTTTGAATAACTTTGATGTTTATAGTACAATCCTTAAATTTCTGTAGTATAAAAACTAAAACGTGTTTCATATAACGAAAGATATTTAATACCTTTTTAAAGAAAGAATAGGAAAAATATTACGTATTTTATCAGACAAAGAAAAGGTACTAAAAAAATTTTGGATCGCTAGCAATAGATATATCTTTAATATTTTGTTAAAATTAAAAATCTGTCTTACCGTGTATTAATCAACCTAGATTACTTTTTACTATAGTGCACATGAAATAGGTAAAAATAACAAGTAAGAAAACTCTAGTCGAGACCGCTCGACTAGGGTATACCCTGAACCCCGCGAAGAACCGCAATTCCAAGCAATCTCCGTTTCTTTAATATACCTAAGTATATATATGTTCATTACAAGCAACACATACACACACACATACACAGGCGCAAGCACACATGCGCAAGTCGGTGCGTCAGCTGTTCTTTGGCTGCTTTGCATGGCAATGTTATGGGAAATTAAATGTTTAATAACTTTTTTTTTAGAGCAACGATTTTGATCGAACTTGTTGGGCGTGATCATGTCACCCATATGTATGTATGTGCCAAAGCACAAGTCTCTAGTATTTGATATACGGGAGTTACAAATTTGGGCGAAGGGGGCGTGGCATCCAAAATTTAACAAAAACCGAAATTGCGTAAGGTCCAAATAACACTAAATGCAAAATTTGAAGACTCTAGCTAAAAAGATGAATTAGATAGAGTTTTATAGCTTAATTTAGATTTTCGTTTTTAATCGATAACAATAAAACGATAACAGTTATCGAATTTCTGAAACAAACTCGATCTTTTCGTGCTATACAGGAACCTACATAAAAAATTTAAGTCTCTAGCTCTTGTAGGTTCTGAGAACGACGCGTTCATACATACGGACAGACGGTCGGACGGACATGGCTGTATCAACTCGGCTTGTCATCCTGATCAAGAATATACATACTTTATGGGGTCTGCCACGCCTCCTTCTGCCTGTTACATACATACGCCTTTCAACAAAAACATTATACCCTGAATTCCCATTTTCAATGGGTTCAAGGTATAAAAATTGTTTGTTTTCTTCTTACTAACCATCATTATCATTATTTTTTTTGTTATTAGATTCGTTTTCCGTCGTTGAAGTTTTTTCACATAATTTTAAGCTTGCTGCCATAGGATTCGAATTAGTTGCTGCTTCAGAAGTATTATTACAAATGCTTCCATCGACATTTATCATTAATTGTCATTTGATCAACTCCACAGAAAGAAACTTTCTCAATCGTTCATAGTATTGCGGGTGTAGTTCGACATCATTATGACCAGCTCCCTGAAATACATATATTAAAATTAAATTAGAAAACAAGAAAGAACAAGTAAGAAAACTCTAGTCGAGACCGCTCGACTAAGGTATACCCTGAACCCTGCGAAGAACCGCACTGCCAGGCAATCTCCGTTTCTTTAATATACATAAGTATATATATTCATTACAAGCAACACATACACACACACATACACAGGCGCAAGTCGGTGCGTCAGCTCTTCTTTCGCTGCTATTTGCATGTCAATGCTATGGGAAATTAAATGTTTAATAACTTTTTTCTAGAGCAACGATTTTGATCAAACTTGTTGGGCGTGATCATGTCATCCATATGTATGTATGTGCCAAAGCACAAGTCTTTAGTATATGATATACGGGAGTTACAAATTTGGGGCGAAGGGGGCGTGGCATCCAAAATTTAACAAAAACCGAAATTGCGTAAGGTCCAAATAACACTAAATGCAAAATTTTAAGACTCTAGCTAGAAAGATGAATTAGATAGAGTTTTATAGCTTAATTTAGATTTTCGTATTTCGAATTTCTGAAACAAACTCGATCTTTTCGTGCTATACAGGAACCTACATAAAAAATTTTAAGTCTCTAGCTCTTGTAGGTTCTGAGAACGACGCGTTCATACATACGGACAGACGGACATGGCTATATCAACTCGGCTTGTCATCCTGATCAAGCATATACATACTTTATGGGGTCTGCCACGTTTTGATTAAACTTATTGGGCGTGATCATGTGTGTATGTGCCAAAGCACAAGTCTCTAGTATTTGAAATACGGGACTTACAAATTTGAGGCGAAGAGCGCGTGGCATCTAAAATTTAACAGAAACCGAAATTGTATAAGGCTCACATAACACTAAATAAAAAATTTGGAGACTCTAGCTATAAAGATGAATTATATAGAATTATACAACTGAGCATCGATTTCGTTTTTAATCGATAACATTAAAATTAAGACAGTTATCGATTTTTTTAACAAACTCGATCTTTTCGTTCTATACCGGAACCTACATAAAAAATGTCAAGTCTCTAGCTCTTATAGGTTCTGAGAACGACGCGTTCATAAATATGGACAGAAGGACGTACAGACGGACATGACTATATCAACTCGGCTTGTCATCCTGATGAAGAATATATATACTCTATGGGGTCTGCGACGCCTCCTTCTGCCTGTTACATACATACGCCTTCCAACAAAAACATTATACCCCGAATTCCCATTTTCAATGGGTTCAGGGTATAACAAGTAAGAAAACTCTAGTCGAGGGTCCCGACTAGAGTATACCCTGAACCCTGCGAAGAACCGCAATTCCAAGCAATCTCCGTTTCTTTAATAAACATAAGTATATATATGTTCATTACAAACAAAACATACACACACACATACACAGGCGAACGCACACACAAACGCCAGTTGGTGCGTCAGCTGTTCTTTGGCTGCTGTTTGCATTGCAATGTTATGGGAAATTAAATGTTTAATAACTTTTTTTCTAGACTAACGATTTTGATCAAACTTGTTGGGCGTGATCATGTCATCCATATGTATGTATGTGCCAAAGCACAAGTTTCTAGTATTTGATATACGGGAGTTACAAATTTGAGGCGACGAGGGCGTGGCATCCAAAATTTAACAAAACCGAAATTGCGTAAGGTCCAAATAACACTAAATGCAAAAATTGAAGACTCTAGCTAGAAAGATGAATTAGATAGAATTTTATAGCTTAATTTAGATTTTCGTTTTTAATCGATAACAATAAAACGATAACAGTTATCGAATTTCTGAAAAAAAATCTCGATATGCGCGCCCTATACAGGGACCTACAAAAAAAATTTGAAGTCCCTAGCTATTGTAAGTTCTGAGATCGACGCGTTCATACATACGGACAGACGGACGGAGGGACAGACGGACAGACAGACGGACAGGGCTAAATCGACTCGGCTTGTCTCCCTGATCAAGAATATATATACTTTATGGGGTCTGCCACGCCTCCTTCTGCCTGTTACATACATACGCCTTCCAACAAAAACATTATACCCTGATTTCCCATTTTCAATGGGTTCAGGGTATAAAAATCTAGTCGAGAACGCTCGGATAGGGGATACCCTGAACCCTGCGAAAACCACTATTCCGATCATTCTCCGTTTGTTGTATATACACATGTATGTTTATTACAAGCAACGCATGCACACAGGCGCACGCATACACAAGCGCAAGTCGATGCGTTAGCTTCGCTTGGGCAGCTATTTGTATGCCAATGTTATGGGAAATTAAATGTTTAATAACTTTTTTTGTCGACGAACGTTTGTGATCAAACATGCAGGGCGTGATCATGGCATTCATATGTATGTATTTGCCGAAACACAAGTCTCTAGTATTTGAAATACGTGTTAAGCAAATGGGGCGAGCATGAAAAATTTAACAAAAACCGAATTTGTGTAAGGCTTAATAAATACTACAAGCAAAATTTGAAAACTTACACAAAATTATATTCTATATTTTTAGCCAATATCTACATATTTTATTGAATTATTTTTTATTGAAAATATAGGTTCTGAGATCGAGGCCTTCATACATACGGACAGGGCAAAATCGACTCGGCGTGTCCCCCTTATCAATATAATATATATATATATATATATATATATATATATATATATATATATATATATATATATATATATATATATATATATATATATAAGAAAAATAGTAGTGCTGCACTACGCAGAGCATTAATCGATTAAAACGGTACTTTTTCTGAAGCAAAATTGAAGGATGGGCACTTTTTATTTAGAGTATAGTATAAAGAAGATAATTAGAAAAAAATCCCGTTACTTTCTGTCAAAATTAGTTTATTTTTGACGATTGCATCGAGATGCCACGAAAATCGGCTGTTCATAAAAATAGTAGTGCCGGATGTAAAATTTTTTTTAAAATTTATAACAATACCAAATTAAAACAGAAATGTATTTACATGACGTGTGATTCATTATATTCTATTTGAGTAACTGAAATTATTTGGAATTGCAATATTTTTTATATTTTAGTGGGAGGGGGAAGCATTTCTCGACTGAATAGGGAATTTCACCTGTCGGACCTCAAAATCAGGGAAAAACTTATACAAAAAATTGAAAATATTGTTGGATAGACATTTCCAGTGATATTTAACGCCATTCACTATAACAAGAAGCCTGAAAAACCAGGTGGCACATTCGAAACTAACTTGGTATTGGATCCACCAATTGTATGTTACGGTAGGATTAATCCGTTAGCTATAGAAAAGGAAACTAAAAACGAATAAAATTAAAACAATTTGGGATCTCATAGTTCGTTATCGTCCTAAGCAATATAATTCATCCGTCAGAAGTCCTTGAAAAGAACCCATTAAAAAAAAAAAAGTTCACAGAATCCGGCAAATCAATAGATGGGGAACCGTACAGTATGCGAATGAAAGCAAAATTGTTCTTTTTTGGTTGCCACCAAAGAGAAAGGCACTAAAGAGTATGTTTGGAGTCTAAAAAACCATGCAACATCATTCCAAGTTAACTTTGAGACTTCTTGTGGACGGCCACATACGGGGGTCCGAGCACTATGACATGGGACTGCTTGTCATAGGCTGGTATCATGTGAAAACAATATTATAAATGAAATATTTGACAAAAATGTGTACATCCAATTAATTTAAACTATAGTGCTACTATATAATAGTTGGAAAATATTTTTTGAATCGACGTTTTAGACCGATTAGGGCCCAAAATATGCGAGTCCTTTGCTCTAGATTAGTTTGCGTCCATAAAAATCGAAATCTTGGCTTGGCCATCTTAGCCCCCAGATCGATATCCGATCGAAAAACTATATGGCGATGTTAAGAGACTTATGGAAACTAAAAATAAATCGACTTTGACAAGTTGTTCAGTGGGCGTGGACCTGGTCGACTCCATAGCACGTAGGTGGGGACCCGCTATAAAAAGTTAGGAATTTATAACGAACTCCTCGATCATAAAATATGTGTAAAACATAATATATTGAGTTAAGCTCATTTTAAACAGCTGTTTTAATTTTTTTTAGTGGACACTACTATTTTATTGAACAGTCAATTTTTGAAAAATTTTCGTTCTGAAGCCTTAAAATGCTAATGTTCCAAGTTTGTAGCAAAAAAACCTTTTAATTTGTAAGAATAGAGTCTAAACTTAATACTCATATCAACTTGCTTTAAAAAAATTGGGTTTATCACTTAGTTTTGCTGTCCAACATTTGGTGCTTAGTCGCACTACTATTTTTCTGACCGCAAGTGTATATATATATATTTTGAGGAACACTATATGCAGGCACGTCTCAACCTATATAATTGCATGTATTTGCTGTGCATTTACATGGGTGGGCGTGCAGGCATATAAATGTTCCACACAGCGACTGGAAAGGTGTCAAAGGAGAGCGATGGGACGTCTCGCTCGCTCTTACCGATTCAGCGATTTACACGCGTCGCACTCTCTGCGTTGATCGTGCACCGCTAGCCGAAGTGCCGTTCGTAGCCGCGAGAAAGTAGCTATTACTTTCACTCGCAGGCGTGTAACGGTGATTCGGCCAATGAGAGGCTGCCACGCGATCACGCGTATTTGGTGTCGCACAAAATCAGGCGATGTTGTCGTTAAGACAGATCCGAAGAGGAGACAGGCCCCGCTACAGAGAGCCGAGGCAGGCCCCGCTCCAGAGCCGAAGCGAAGGCGCCCACGGCTCGGCACTGGGTCAGTCAATTCCAGTTAGAAGTGAAAGTGCCGAGTGTCAACGGGAGTGAAAGTGTAAAGTGCAACGAAGGACAACGAGGGACATCAAGGACACAAAGGACATCGTGGGACTTCTACGAGGATATTCAGAGGAATGTCCTGGACGCATACCAAACCGTATCCTTGAGGACAGAGGTACGGCCGGCAGCTGGTGCTAGAGCAGCGTAACCTGAACAGGAGTGTGAGGTTAATGAGGGTAGCCGTGCGGAAGAGCGTAAGCCTTCTGAGACGCAGTCTAGAGTGCCAGCGAGTAAATCCAGTTGTAGGAGTGCGTGTGGTGATCCAAGCGAACCGCTGGAGAATACAGCGCGTATCCTGGCGAACTCTGGAGTGCTCTGCAACCTCTAGACGGCTCAGAGGCTGATCGGTCGCTAGCCGGAGTGCTTCTCACGGAAGAACTACGATCCTGTAGAGAACAGTATGCGCTAGCCTAGCCAGCTTTAAGGTGTGCTCGGAAAGCGTGACAAGGAGTGGCGTGCCCTACAACCAGGAGTAAAAGGTACGTGAGAGTTGTCGTGCGTAAGGGCGTCCGTCTTTGAGGTACGATCTAGAGTGCCAGCGAGCGAATCCAGCAGTAGGACTGCCTTTGATACTCTAAGCGAAATAAGGACGCGAGAGCCGAGTTTGGCAGGGCGCGAGTATTCCAAGGTGGCCAAACAGGTGCGCGAATGGGGCTTCCGATTCGATGGCAAATCGAAGCCTCTGGAATTTCTGGAGCAGGTGGAGTGGTCTTCCGACACATATGGCCTGAATCTGAAGCTGATCCCGAGGGCGATGCTGCAGCTGCTCAAAGGCATGGCTCTGAAATGGTACGTGGCCAATAATCGACACTGGACGTCGTGGGAAGCATTCGTGAGCAGCTTCCAGAGATTCTTCTTGCCTAGAGACTACCTGGAGAACATTAAGGAGGAAGTCTCGAGGCGGAAGCAGATGCTGTGTGAGGCGTTCAAGTTGTATATGGTGAAAATACAGACCCTGATGAGACCACTACGCTATGCGGCGGATCGAAAGTTGAAGCTGATATATAATGGCAGCTTGCCGGATCTTCGCGCCTATGCTCGACCTTACCAGTTCCGGAGCCTGACGGAGCTGATGATGCTGGCAGAGGAGTTCGAGGACTTGGAGAGGGATCGGGAGAAGCTGAGGCAGCAACATAGGCAGAGCAAACCCAGATTGATGGCTATGGGCGACGCTGAATGCGAAGGAGAGTCGACCTACCACCGCAGCCTGGCCGCCGAAGAAGCGTGTCCACGGCCGGCACCAAGAACTGGTGTGGCAGGGCCAAGGACGCACATCCCGAATCCTGCCAGGGCGTGCCGTATGTGGGGCCAAGAGGGACAATTCGCCGTTGAATGCCGCAATGAAGTGCTGAAATTTTGCTGGAAATGTGGGCGCATCGGTGTAAGGACGATTGCCTGTTGCCAGTCGGGATACGGGCTGAGGCACCCGCCATCAAGGGGCGAGCGGGAGCAGCGTCGCGGCGGCCCCAGGCACTGATAAGCCAACTCGTGGATGAAGGCACGCAGATCTCGGCGATCGTAGCCATCGGAGTAGAGCAGCATAAGGCTACGGTCGACACAGGAGCCATCAGCAGTTTCGTGAATGAGAAACTGGCAGGCAGGCTCCGAGGATTTGATGTGCTGCGCCCCACACGGAGGCGCATCCGGTTGGCGGACGGCAGTTGTTGTCAAGTGGAGGCAGCGTTGGAGTTGGAGATCAGGCTGGGGGCACAGCAGGTCGTCATGCCACTGCTCATATTGCCAGGCGTGATCGATGATCTGGTACTGTGCTGGGATTACTTCGCCAGTATGGGCTGCACGATGGAATGCGGCGGCTTGAGACTGAGGATCAGGCCCAGAGATTCGCAGTCCAGCGAAAAAGTGGAGGCAAAGTTGTCGGTGGCAGTCGCCAGTGCGGAGGTGGAGCCCAGAAGCCAAATGGAGGCGAATCCAGGATCGGCACACCCATGAGGATGTGGAGGTGGATGTGTTCCTGAGGCAGAAATTGGCCAAATTCCACCAGATTAAGGGCACCACTGACATCACCGAGCACCGGATCACGATGCACGACAAGCGGCCGATAAAGCAGCGATATTTCCCAAAGAACCCGAAGATGCAGGCGGAGATCAACAACCAGGTAGATGAGCTCCTGGCTAAAGGATGCATAGATCCCTCGAAGAGCCCACACACCGCTCCCATAGTGATTGTGCGGAAAAAGAACGGCAAGTGGCGGCTGTGCGTGGACTTACGACAGCTCAATAGCCGATCTATAAAGGATGCATATCCGCTGCCTCGAGTGCATCACATTCTGGACCAGCTTCGAGGGGCTCGCTACATAACGAGCTTGGACTTAAAGGATGGGTATTGGCAGATACCCATAGAGGAGGCTAGCCGACCACTAACGGCATTTACAGTTCCAGGAAAGGGGCTGTTCCAGTGGAAGGTGATGCCGTTCGGCCTTCATTCAGCACCAGCGACGTTCCAGAGAGCAGAGGATCAAGTCATTGGCCCAGAGATGATGTCGCACGCTTTTGCGTATCTCGATGATATCATCGTCATTGGGAGGACCCGCCAGGAGCATATGAACAATCTTGGAGAGGTGTTCCGGCGGCTGAGAGCTGCCAATTTGAAGATCAACATCGACAAGTGCGATTTCTTCAAAAAAGGAGCTGAAGTATCTGGGCCACAAGGTGACGGAACATGGCATCCGTACGGACCCAGAAAAGGTTGCCGCGATTGCGCAACTTAAGCCTCCCGCAAACGTGAAGGAGTTGCGACAATATGTGGGCGTGGCATCCTGGTATCGCCGCTTTGTGCCTGTTTTTGCGACCACAGTACACCCACTCAATGCGCTCTTGAAGAAAGGAGTCAAGTTGGAGTGGACCGAGGAGCGTCAGAGGGCTTTTGACACAGTAAAGGCCAAGCTGACGGAATCACCAGTCTTAGCATGCCCGGATTTCTCGAAGCCATTCTGTTACAAACGGATGCGAGCAACTATGGGCTTGGCGCAATCCTGACGCAAACTTCAGAGGATGGAGAGAGGGTCATCTCCTATGACAGTCGGACACTGAATAGCGCGGAGCGGAACTATTCAGCAACGGAGAAGGAATGCCTAGCGATCGTCTGGGGCATCCGGAAGTTGAGGCCTTACTTGGAAGGCTATCACTTCGTGGTGGTGACCGATCACATGGCGCTGAAGTGGCTCAACTCCATTGAGAGTCCTTCCGGCAGAATCGCCAGATGGGCATTGGAGCTACAACATTTGACTTCGAGATCCGGTACAGGAAGGGCAAGCAAAATGTAGTAGCCGATGATCTGTCGCGACAGGAGGAAGAAGTGTGCCGCTTGGTCGCAAGCAAAAGCCAATCAGCTGGGACGGGATGTCGCTGGATGGCTAAGCTTCGCCGAGACCTCCACCAAAACGCATAGAAGCTGCCAGACTACCGGGAAGAGGCGGGGAATGTATACAGGCACATTCCTCATCAAGCTAGCCATGAAGACGTGGCTGCATGGAAGCTATGCTTGCCGAGCGAGCAGCGCAAGCAGGTTCTGGAAGAGAACATCGATGAGGCCACAGCCGGTCATCTGGGAAGCCGAAAAACGATTGCTCGAGTGGCAGCAAGATACTACTGGCCCGGTATGTATCGAGACGTGCGAGGATACGTGCAGCGCTGCGAGTTATGTCAGCGCTACAAGGCCAGTCAACTCCAGGCGGCCGGACAGATGCTGACTCAAATCCCTGAGGAGCCATGGGTGACAGTGTGTGCCGACCGCTATCCAGGTCAAATCACGGGAACACCATGCTGTTGATGTTCATCGACAGATTCTCCAAGTGGGCGGAGATGGTGCCGTTGAGAAGCGCAAATACAGCGGCGCTTCAAAAGGCATTCAGGGAGCGGATCGTGGCCAGATTTGGAGTGCCGAAAGTGCTCATCACGGATAATGGCACTCAATTCACAAGCCGTGCCTTCAAGGGATTCTTGGATGAGCTAAGAGTGCATCATCAGTTGACGGCGCCATACACGCCTCAAGAGAATCCCACTGAGAGGGCCAATCGCACTGTTAAGACGATGATCGCTCAATTTGCGGACAGCGATCAACGTTGTCGGGACGAGGCTCTACCAGAGTTGACACTGGCCGTCAACAGCAGCATCTCGGCCTCTATAGGGTATTCCGCAACCTTCCTTACTCAAGGGCGTGAGCCAAGGTTGCCTAAGGCCTTGTTCGACGAGCGGACTGTGGGAACAGGCCAGGCAACACAAACAAATTGGCCGGAGTGAACCAGATTGTAAGGCGAAATCTGGAAAAGGTGGCTCAGGATCAGGCGCGGCACTATAATCTGAGGCGGCGACAGTGGAAACCAGCCATAGGGGACAGGGTGTGGGCGAAAGAGCGCCACCTGTCTAATGCCGCTGAAGGATTTGCGGCAAAACTGGCTCCACGATACGGAGGACCGTATGCAGTGGTCAGCTTCATCTCGCCGGTCATGTGCCGAAGACGGAGACGGATAACCACAGCCGGACAGCTCATGGTCCGATTTGAAGCAATATCAGGCAGAGGCGGGTGAGTCTGAGCCCACTATTTAAAAAAAAAAAAAAAAAAAAAAAAAAAAAAAAAAACAAGTAAGAAAACTCTAGTCGATGTCGCTCGACTAGGGGATACCCTGAACATTGCGAAGAACCGCTATTCCTAAGAATCGTTAACATTCTCCGCTATTCTTATATGTATGTAGCAAGCAACAAATTCACACACACAGACGTACGCACAAGCACACAGTCGGCTAACTGTGCATTTTGACTTAGCAACTGCTCTCAGGCTGCAAGGCGCCGATAATATGACATATTAAATGTTGAATAACTTTTTTCTGGACAAACGATTTTGATCAAACTTGTTGGACGTGATCATTTCAACCAAACTTGCAGAGCTTGATCATGTCAATCATTTTTGTGTACTTGAAATACGTGTTTTACACATTTGAGGCGAAGGGGTTGTGGCATCCAAAATTTAACAAAAATCGAAACTGTACAAGGCTTACATAAAACAATATGCAAAATTTGAAGCCTCTAGCCATATAGATGAATTATATAGATAACATAAAAACTAAGAGAGTCATCGATTTTTTTAACAAACTCAATCTTTTCGTGCTATGCAGGAACCTACATTAAAAATTTCAAGTCTCTAGCTCTTATAGGTTCTGAGAACGACGCGTTCATACATACGGACGGACGGACGAATTTTTTTTGTAGGTCCCTGTATAGGGCGCGCATATCGAGTTTGTTTCAGAATTTCGATAACTGTTATCGTTTTATTGTTATCGATTAAAAACGAAAATCTAAATTAAGCTATAAAATTCTATCTAATTCATCTTTCTATCTAGAGTCTTCAAATTTTGCATTTTGTGTTACTTGAGCCTTACGCAATTTCGGTTTTTGTTAAATTTTGGATGCCACGCCCCCTTCGCCTCAAATTTGTAACTCCCGTATATCAAATACTAGAGACTTGTGCTTTGGCACATATATACATATGAATGACATGATCACGCCCAACAATTTTGATCAAAATCGTTCGTCTAGAAAAAAGTTATTAAACATTTAATTTTCCATAGCATTGCCATGCAAAGCAGCCAAAGAACAGCTGACGCACCGACTAGCGCTTGTGTGTGCTTGCGCCTGTGTATGTATGTATATGTTTTGTTTGTAATGAACATATATATACTTATCTATATTAAAGAAACGGAGATTGATTGGAATTGCGGTTCTTCGCAGGGTTCTGGGTATATCCTAGTCGAGCGGTCTCGACTAGAGTTTTCTTACTTGTTTAATTCTGCATAATTAGCATTTCGTATAAATGCACAGAAAACTAAATTCAATTCATTTTCAATTGTTTAGCCAAGAGCGCCATCTATGGTTCGATAGAATAACGCCATCCATTTCGATTCAATTAAACAGCTGATAATTCGCAAATCAAAGCGCCATCTATTGGAAATGTTTACAGTAAAATTTACGGGTCTTAGATTTCGCTAGATGCACGCAGCTCAATGTGTATGTGTATGTGTGCACATGTATAGGAAAACAATTTGCTTTGCGTTGCTGGCCACGTGTTTGGACGATTGGCCAAATGTTTTGTTTAATAACTTCTGCGCGACTTAATGGATTTGAATGAAATTTTCAGCTTATGTTCAGCATATTTTATTACATTTTTTCCAATTTAAAAAAAAATGGGGAAACCCATTCATTTACTGGCTTTGAGTGCAACTAACCTCAATTTAAATATTTGGGGAAATTTGGAGCCGGTATCCTGTGCTATACAGAGATCGAGTTTGTTTCAGAAATTCGATAACTGTTATCGTTTTATTGTTATCGATAAACAAAGAAAATCTAAATTAAGCTATACAATTCTATCTAATTCATCTTTCTAGCTAGAGTCTTCAAATTTTGCATTTAGTGTTATTTGGACCTTACGCAATTTCGGTTTTTGTTAAATTTTGGATGCCACGACCTCGTCGCCTCATATTTGTAACTCCCGTATATCAAATACTAGGGACGTGTGCTTTGGCACATACATACATATGGATAACATGACTACGCCCCACAAGTTTGATCAAAATCGTTCATCTAGAAAAAAAGATATTAAACATTAAATTTCCCATAGCATTGCCATGCAAATAGCAGCCAACGAACAGCTGACGCACCGACTTGCGCTTGTGTGTGCTTGCGCCTGTGTATGTGTGTGTGTATGTGTTGCTTGTAATGAACATATATGTACTTATGTATATTAAAGAAACGGAGATTGCTTGAAATTGCGGTTGTTCGCAGTATTTTAAAAAACGCAGATAGCGCGGGGTTTAGGGTATCTCCTAGTCGGGACCCCCGACTAGAGTTTTCTTACTTGTTTAAATTTAACCTTCGAGCGTTATAGCTTTAAGACTTTGGGACATACAGTTTGACCCGATTTGCCACGCCCCCAATAGGCGTAGATATATCCGCCATAGCTTTTTGATTTTGGCATGTCGACATGAGTGTTCAGTTTAAATTTTAACTCTCTAGCCCTTCTAGAAGTAGTGTTTCTGAGATACATGAAAATTCATTTTTCGATTTGCCACGCCCCTAGTGGGCGTATAGGGAAAATCTTGACCCTTTATCAGACGAGGGCATACACGAGTATATGGAAATGGTTTGCGTTCATACGGACGGACAGCATGACGGACATTGCACAAAACCAATATACTACATCACTACGTGTAATAGTATAAAAAAGGGTGAATACACACAGCTATGTGTATTGTTGTTGTTACCACCCGATTTTATTATAAAATTTTTGTTAAATTATGGGATATTTATTACAAAACAATAACTCATAAAATCGGCAACAGCGCAAGAGCATTAAGAATATCAGCGCGCGCACGAAATGACGCCGAAAACAACAACAATCGCAGCTGGAACAGTATTCCCGCAAACAACAACAGTATCATCTGTAACTGTGGCGAGCCCTCTTTAGGGCAAACAACAGTATCAGCTGTAACTGTAGGGAGCCCGCTCCAAACAAACAACAACAGTGTCAGCTGTAACTGTGATGAGAGAGAGCGCCGTCACAAACAACAACAATCTCGGCTGCACAGCGCGGCTCATGAAGACGAGCGAAAAGCAAAACCGAAACGGACACCACCACACACTTAGATTGGCGTACGCCCACGCACTTACAATTGCACATGCACGCTCAAGCCACAGCGAGAGCATTGGGACAGTAGGGAGAGAGAGAGAGAGTAAAAACAACAATGCGGCCGGGCACAGAGGCCAATGAGCTCTGGCAGCTGAGCGGCGATCGCTAGGCTCGAGGCTAGCCGAAGCTGGTGTCGCAAGAGCAAGCGAACGCTTGCAGCTGTACTGAGAGAGAGCGGCTAAAACAACAACAACAAGTGCGCATCGTACGAGCATAGCCCAAAACATGTAAAACGGGCAACAACAACCATATGCGACCGTCAAGAGCAAAAGGGCAAAGGCGCGAATTAGGCGACGAAGATAGGGACCTGGAAGCCAGCGCTAAGGATGGGTGGTTAGAAGAGTGCACCTCGCGCTAGAAAGGGAGCAGTAGAGGGCACAGGATCCGTTAAATGCTGTCGCCCGCACGGCCAGCAAAGCGGCGTCAGAGGCTATAAAAGGGCGTGTTGGCGGCAGTCCATAGCGACAGCGACGTGGAAGGTAATAGCGACGTGGGAGTGAAGCACGTCTGGAGTGTTGGCAGACTCAAGGGTATGGGCTTGCGGGAGATTTCAGCGCCCGACTTCTGCTACGTGGCTGGGTAGAAGAGTTAGGGCATCGGCAGAAGGGATGAGGCCGATCCTCGCGCACTGGCCAGCGAATCTGCTGGAGCTGTACGCGAATGAGGAGTATGCCAAACCGTCTGCCCGGTGCCAGCGTGGCGACACCCCAGAGCCAGTTCACGAACGTCGTCTGGTGCACCGAAATTTCCCGCGGAGCCCGGAATCCCCATTAGTGGGTCCCCGAGGGTGAGAGGAGTCATTCGCCAGGGTCCTAAGCTGGCAAATCTCGCCCAGACGTTGCCGCGCAAAATTGGAGGCGCCGCCACTGCAGCCAATACACGGTCACAATACAGTCGGGTGGCTAGCGGCAGATGGAAAAGGTAAAGAGGGTCATCTACTGCAGCGGCAGACGGAGCATGGTCAAAGGGGCATCAAAGAGTGATGTTGCCTAAAGCACCGAGGAAATTTTATTAAAATTAGGTAAATATGTTAATAAAACCCTTTGTTTTGCTTACCTGTTTGTTTTAACAGTGGTGCCAGCAGGGTGTCGATCAGCAGTGAGTACGGCGTTGCCACTGGGTGGATCGACATCGCGTGCCAGGTGGCAACACTGAGTAGTGCGGGTGGAGCAAAACAAAGAGGAGCAGAACGGTTGAAGTGGCGCCAAATTTAAAACTTCGGACGAACTTAAACACGAAAGTTTTCGTGTTTCCCGAGGAAAGAGGGGAGTGTGAGGAACATTATATGCAGGCACGTCTCAACCTGTATAATTGCATGTATTTCCTGTGCATTTATATGGGTGGGCGTGAAGGCATATAAATGTTCCACACGGTAAGAGCGACCCTCGCGACTGGAAAGAGGTCAAAGGAGAGCGATGGGACGTCTCGCTCGCTCTTAGCGATTCAGCGATTTACTCGCGTCGCACTCTCTGCGTTGATCGTGCACCGCTAGCCGAAGTGCCGTTCGTATCCGCGAGAAAGTAGCTATTACTTTCACTCGCAGGCGTGTAACGGTGATTCGGCCAATGAGAGGCTGCCACGCGATCACGCGTATTTGGCGTCGCACAAAATCAGGCGATGTTGTCGTTAAGACAGACCCGAAGAGGAGACAGACCCCGCTACAGAGAGCCGAGGTAGGCCCCGCTCCAGAGCCGAAGCAGGGCCTGCGGCGCTGCTATAAAAAGGCGCCCACGGCTCGGCACTGGGTCAGTCGATTCCAGTTAAAAGTGAAAGTGCCGAGTGTCAACGGGACTGAAAGTGTAAAGTGCAACGAAGGACAACGAGGGACATCAAGGACACAAAGGACATCGTGGGACTTCTACAAGGATATTCAGAGGAATGTGCTGGACACATACCAAACCGTATCCTTGAGGACAGAGGTACGGCCGGCAGCTGGTGCTAGAGCAGCGTAACCTGAACAGGAGTGTGAGGTTAGTGAGGGTAGCCGTGCGGAAGAACGTAAGCCTTCTGAGACGCGGTCTAGAGTGCCAGCGAGTAGATCCAGTTGTAGGAGTGCGTGTGGTGATCCAAGCGAACCGCTGGAGAACACAGCGCGTATCCTGGCGAACTCTGGAGTGCTCTGCAACCTCTAGACGGCTCAGAGGCTGATCGGTCGCTAGTCGGAGTTCTTCTCACGGCAGAACTACGATCCTGTAGAGAACAGTGTGCGCTAGCCCAGCCAGCTCTAAGGTGTGCTCGGAAAGCGTTACAAGGAGTGGCGTGCCCTACAACCAGGAGTAAAAGGTACGTGAGAGTAGTCGTGCGTAAGGGCGTACGTCATTGAGGTACGATCTAGAGTGCCAGCGAGCGCATCCAGCAGTAGGAGTGCCTGTGATACTCTCAGCGAACCGCTAGAGAACACAACGCGTATCCTGGCGTACTCTCGAGTGTTCTGCAACTTCTAGACGGCTCAGAGACTGACAGCTCGTTAGCCGAAGTGCTCCTCGCGGCAGTTATAGTCTAAGCCATCACTTTGCTGTACTATAATAATTATATATCTACGTGAATAAACCAGTTTATATTATTAAATCTAAAAAGCAGGACTTATTATTTATCGGCAGGCGCCCAACATATAAATTTGTTGGCACGAACACACAGTCGGCTGAGTGCGGCCCGGGCAAACCGAAGGTTCGTTACAATATATATACATATATATATATATATATATATATATATATATATATATATATATATATATATATATATATATATATATATATATATATATATATATATATATATATATATATATATATATATATATATACGCACTGTGTGTGTGTGTGTTACTGTGTATGGATATTCTGGTTTACACCAGAATCCTACATACATATATCAAAGCGAATTGCGCTCTGATTGGTCCTTTGCATTTTGTGGCTTTGGGAAGTACCGTTTTAGCGGGGCGCCAGCGTTCTGTCGCTGACGCCGAGATTACAAACAACATCGTCTGACGTTGGACAAAATAAATCGGTGCAGTTACCCAAATTTAATCCCGACAAGGCAGGTGCCAACGCGACATCGTGGTGTAATACGGTTGAAATAATTTTGCAACAAAATGCTTTAAAAGGCAGTGCGTTAGTCGTCGCTCTAAGTTCGGCATTAGAGGGAAGCGCTTCGCAGTGGCTCTCTCACGTGTGCTATGCTGACAGAAAAGAAAACGTTCATCCGGGACATGCGAGTGGAGCAGTGCAGCGTTGCAGTACCCAATGGCTACACGAGCCACAGAGACCAAACTTTTGAGATTACTTTCGATTCCGGAGCGGAATGCTCCTTAATGAAAGAAAAGCTAAGTACAAAGTTTTCTGGTGAGAGATCTCATAATATTGTTATGTTAAAAGGCATAGGTAGCAGTGGAATCTGCAGTACAGTACAAATATTAAGTAATGTAAAAATTGATGATAACTATATTGAGATTTTATTTTATGTAATTAACAACGATCAAATGCAAAACGATATTGTCATTGGTCGAGAGATACTAAATCAGGGTTTTGATATTGTCATTTCCTCAAACCAATTTAAAATTTCAAGAGTAAAAACAATTAATGTATGTACAGGTGGTGAACCATCCGATATTGATACAGAGCTTGAAGGACAAGATAAAATAAAATGAACTACTAAAGTGTAACATAATTAGACCGAGTTTCTCTCCTTACGCAAGCCCCATACTACTAGTGTAGAAAAAAAAACGGTTCTGATAGACTATGTGTTGATTATAGGGAGCTTAATTCGAATACAGTCGCTGATAAATACCCCTTGCCACTTATTCAAGATCAAATAAGTAGATTAAGAGGAGTTAATTTTTTTACTTGCCTGGACATGGCCAGCGGATACTACCCAATTCCCTTGCACGCAGATTCCATTTAGTACACCGCGTTCGTCACGCCAGATGGCCAGTACGAATTTTTATCTATGCCGTTTGGGCTTAAAAGCGCACCTTCTGTTTTCCAACGGATAGTAATGCAGGCCCTAAGGGACCTAGCAAAGTCTTATGTTATAGTTTACATGGATGACATCAACAAAATGTGAAGCGTTTGAAAGACTACAGATTGTTTTAGATATACTTACGAAAGCAGGGTTTTCATTTAATATTACAAAATGTTCCTTTTTAAAAACATCGGTTCAATATTTGGGTTACAAAGTTAGTGCTGGCGAAATTCGCCTAAACCCACAGAAAATTGAAGCTTTGACCGCCCTTCCGCCCCCACAGAGCGTTACACAACTAAGATAATTTATCGGCCTAGCATCGTATTTCCGTCAATTAA
Source organism: Drosophila paranaensis (assembly GCA_035047545.1). Classification (NCBI taxonomy): domain Eukaryota; kingdom Metazoa; phylum Arthropoda; class Insecta; order Diptera; family Drosophilidae; genus Drosophila; species Drosophila paranaensis. Next base: position 442,122 of record JAWNPL010000040.1, read on the forward strand.
TTAAAGGGTTTTCTCAATTAATGAAAAAGGTTATTTCTATTCTCACAGATAAACCAGTTCTTGTTATTTTTGATCCAAGTTACCCAATTGAATTGCATACGGACGCAAGTGGAAGTGGCTATGGTGCAATTTTATTGCACAAAATCGATAACAAACCCCACGTAATAGAATATTTTAGCAAAAACACCTCCCCTGCAGAGTCAAGATACCACTCGTATGAGCTGGAAACATTGGCTGTTGTTAACTCGATTAAGCATTTTCGGCATTATCTGTTGGGCACGAAATTTTTTGTTTTCACCGATTGTAACTCGTTGAAGGCGTCAAGAAATAAACAAGATCTGACCCCAAGAGCACAGCGTTGGTGGGCTTATTTACAGTCCTTTTCATTTGACATTCAATATAGAGAAGGGAAGAGAATGGCACATGTTGACTTTTTGTCAAGAAATCCTATTTTACCCAAACCTCCTTCTGCTGCAAGAGCGATAGCCGAGAAGAGAATTAACCTCGCTGAAATCTATAGCAACTGGATCATTGCTGAGCAGCGCCGACACTCTGAAATAGCTGAAATCGTGAATAAATTAAAAGATTTCTCCCTTGCAGAAGATGTTGCAAAAACCTATGAATTGAGAGCAGAAGTTCTTTACCGGAAAATACCATGAAACGGCAGAACACGCTGTTTACCAGTGGTGCCACGTGCTTTAAGATGGTCAGTCCGTAACCAGGTACACGAGCCGATAGTACACTTGGGCTGGGAGAAGACACTTGATAAAGTCTATGATTTTTATTGGTTTGACAAAATGTAAACAAAATTTGTTGACAGCTGCATCACTTGCAAAATGTCCAAATCAGCTTCAGGGAAAATACAAGCTGAATTGCACCCAATCCCAAAAGTCAATGTTCCCTGGCATACTGTTCACATAGACATAACCGGAAAACTCAGTGGCAAGAGTGACCGGAAAGAGTATGTAATAGTCCAAGTAGACGCGTTTACAAAGTTTGTATATCTTAGTCATACCCTTAAAATAGACAGCGAAAGTTGCATAAATGCTGTTAAATCCTCAGTTTCGTTGTTTGGAGTACCAAACCGAATAATAGCTGACCAGGGAAGGTGTTTTACGGGCACGAGTTTTAGTCAATTCTGTGCTGATCAAAAAATAAAATTACTACTGATTGCTACTGGCGCTAGTCGAACAAATGGTCAAGTTGAACGAACCATGAGCACGTTGAAAAACATGTTAACTGTTGAAACTGGAACTCAGTCTTGGCAGTCTATGCTTGGTGAGGTTCAATTGGCAATTAATTGTACAACCAACCGTGTGACAAAAGCGAGTCCTCTCGAAATGCTATTGGGAAAGGTAGCACGTCCATTAGGATTACTTCCACCCAGTAACATAGAAAATATCTTTGATCTGCCAGACGTAAGAGCACAAGCTGCTAAGAATGTTTTAGCAAAAACGAAGAAAGACATCAAACCAAGTTGAGTCCAAAATTCAAAGGGCCTTTTGAAATCAAGTTTTGGAGGGTGACAGGTACAATTTGAAGTCCTTAACTAGTAAAAGAAGGTATAAGTACGCACATGAAGATCTGAGAAAGTTGCCTGACGGTCATGTGCCTGTGGAGTTGAATGTGTATGACAATTATAATAATGAAGTCGAGAGTGATAAAACTATTGCAGAGCGTAAAGAATGTGAAAATGAAAATATTGAAAATGCTGAAGTTAATGATGAAAGCGAATTACACCAGTGAGGGTGAGAAAATATGTATTACTGTATTACTGGGGGCCAAAGAAAGTGGCAAGGTACTCAGATCATAAGGCAAGCACAAGTGCAAAACATATTAATATGTTTTGATCATGGCGTGTGGGGCATTTGATTGAGTGACCTTTAATGGTGAATACAGAAGAAAAAAAATACGATGTGTTATGCGTCTTTGAGAGACGATGAGTTATCCGTCTTGGAGAGACGATCGCTATCTGGTAAAAAAAAAAGAAATAAATAAAAATAAATAAATAAATATGTGAAAATTATTATGTTAAAACAAAGTGTAAGAACACTTTATATCGTTTGTGAAATTGTCATGAAATAAGAGAAGAAAATTGAATGTTTGTTTTAAATAAAAATAAAATGAAAATAACACAAAGCCTATTTGGAACTGAGAGTTATTCGTCTTAAACAGACGATGTATTAAGCATGATATATAGCATTACAGAGACACTTATGAAATTAATATCTGGCATATTACACGAGGACGTGTTAATGTCAGGTTGGCCGTGTCGGAGTGTACTGTGTGCACGCACTGTGTGTGTGTGTGTTACTGTGTATGGATATTCTGGTTTACACCAGATTCTGGTGACCAGAATCCTACATATGTCAAAGCGAACTGTATGTACGCACTGTGTGTGTGTGTTGTTGTGTATGGAAATTCTGGTTTTCACTAGAATTCCTAATTTCATCATATTGGTAATATTGCATCAGCCGCTAATTGCGCTCTGATTGGTCCTTTGCACTTTGTGGCTTTAGGAAGTACCGTTTTAGTGGGGCGCCAGCGTTCTGTCGCTGACGCCGAGTGTGGTTCGGTGGAAGACGCGCACAAGAATTGTGCGTCTCGAGTTCAGTTGAAGTTAGAACGCGAGTGGGACCGAAACTCGCTGCGCGAACGAAATGAGTGAAGAAGAGATTACTAATCCGACATATATATATATATATATATATATATATATATATATATATATATATATATATATATATATATATATAATATATATATTATATATTTCATATTTACCCCCAAATTTATGATAGTCACAATTAATTGAAAATAGCCTGCTCAAAATAATAGGTACACTTGATTTCTTCAGTCTGAAAAAAAATTTTAGAATTTTTTTAAATTTTTAATTTTTGCTAAAGACCACATCACATAGGCAGGATCTGAAGGTCAAAAAAAGTGGCGTAAGGATCAAATTTAGCGGCGAAACCAAAATTTGCCTTTTTGGAAATGACTATTCCAGACATGTAAGACGCCCTAAAGGTAAAAAATTTGATCCCTACGCCACTTTTTTGACCTTCAGATCCTGCCTATGTGATGTGGTCTTTAGCAAAAATTAAAAATTTAAAAAAATTCTAAAATTTTTTTTCAGACTGAAGAAATCAAGTGTACCTATTATTTTGAGCAGGCTATTTTCAATTAATTGTGACTACCATAAATTTGGGGGGAAATATGAAATTTTTTTGGCATACATCACATTGGAAGATTGAGTTCTTAAAGTTACCATCCAGTTTTTTTTCAAAAATATCAAAAATTAACTTGTTATGACAAAATATCCAAAAAATTTTTGGTGTATCTATTATTTTCATGAGTGTATATATATATATATATATATATATATATATATATATATATATATATATATATATATATATATATATATATATATATATATATATATATATCACACTAAGTAAAATTTGAAGACTAACTAGAAAGACGAATATATAGAAATTTATAAATAAATTTCAGTTTTCGTTTTTAGTCGATAACATTAAAATGGAAATAGTTATCGATTTATTAAAAACAAATTCGATACTTTCGTGCTATTCAGGGACCTACATAACAAATTTGAAGACTCTAGCTCTTGTAGGTTCTGAGATCGACGAATTCATACATACGGGCAGACGGACAAGCCTAAGTCGACTCGGCTTGTCTCCATGATCAAGAATATATATATTCTATGTGGGGTCTGCCTAGCCTTTCTGCCTGCTACATACATTTTCAAAAAAAAAAAAAAAACATTTTTCCCATTTTTATTGGATTCGGGGTATAAAAGCAATCACTGATTTATGATATTATTCAGCAGAACATTGCGTAAAAGGATGCCGTATAAGCAATTGAAGAATTGGAATAGAATTCAATACCCATCATTCAATAATATTGAATCAATACTGATGAAATTTTGTGTCATCCATCATCCATATTTTTTGTCGGAGAAAATATATGATGTCTTAATGAAAAACATCATTATCTATAAAGAATTCCTGATGAAAGTCGAAATCATAGACGCCGAAGAACCAGCATCTAGCAAGAAAAAGGAAATTGAACCAGAAATATTCAAGACAAAACATATTTAGTAGTAAACAAGTAAGAAAACTCTAGTCGAGGCCGCTCGACTACGGTATACCCTGAACCCTGCGAAGAACCGCTATTCCAAGCACAGGCGCATGCACACACAAGCGCAAGTCGTTGCGTCATATGTTCTTGGGCTTCTTTTTATATGGCAATGCTATCGGAAATTAAATGTTTAATAACTTTTTTTCTAGACTAACGATTTTGATTAAACTTGTTGGGCGTGATCACGTTATCAATATGTATGTGCCAAAGCACAAGTCTCTAGTATTTGATATATGGGACTTACAAATTTGAGGCGAATGGGCGTGGCACCCAAAAAACAGAAATTGCGTAAGACCCAAATAACACTAAATGCAAAATTTGAAGACTCTATCTATAAAGATTAATTAAATAGAATTTTATAACTAAATGAAGATATCGGTTTTTAATCGATAGCATTAAAACGATGATAGTTATCGATTATTTGGAACAAACTCGATCTTTTCGTGTTATACAGGAGCCTACATAAAAAAATTTCAAGTCTCTAGCTCTTATAGGTTTTGAGAACGACGCGTTCATACATACGGACAGACGGACAGGGCTAAATTAATTCGGGTTGTCTCCCTGATCAAGAAAATTTATACTTGATGGGGTCTGCCACGCCTTCTTCTGTCAGTTGTATGCTTTGTATGTATGCATTTTCACAAAAAAAAAAAAAAACAATTTTTTTCATATTTTCAATGGGTGCAGGCTATAAAAAGAAGTAAGAACGTTGCAGTCGACCGGAAAATAATTATTTACGACATAGCACCCGTCCGATTTTCCACGCAAGTATATATTCTAAATTTGACGTCTCTAGCTTTAATAACGTTCATACCGACGGACGCCCAGAATAAAGGCAAATATTTTTGTCTTTGGGACAAATGCATAATTTTTTCTTAAAGATTGTAAAATAATAATACTCAATAGACATTTTTAAACAAGTAAGAAAACTCTAGTCGAGACCGCTCGACTAGGGTATACCCTGAACCCTGCGAAGAACCGCAATTGCAAGCAATCTCCGTTTCTTTAATATATGTATATATATGTTCATTACAAGCAACACATACACACACACATACACAGGCGCAAGCACACACAAGCGCAAGTCGGTGCGTCAGCTGTTCTTTGGCTGCTTTGCATGGCAATGCTATGGGAAATTAAATGTTTAATTACTTTTTTTCTAGAGTAACGATTTTGATCAAACTTGTTGGGCGTGATCATGTCATCCATATGTACAGTTGCGGTCAGAAAAATAGTAGTGCGACTGAGCATCAAATGTTGGACAGCAAAACTAAGTGATAAACCCAATTTTTTTAAAGCAAGTTGATATGAATATTAAGTTTAGAGTCTATTCTTACTAATTAAAAGGTTTTTTTGCTACAAACTTGGGACATTTGCATTTTAAGGCTTCAGAACGAAAATTTTTCAAAAATTGGCTGTTCAATAAAATAGTAGTGTCCACTAAAAAAATTTAAACAGCTGTTTAAGATAAGTTTAATTTAATATATTATGTTTTACACATATTTTATGATCGAAGAGTTCGTTATAAATTCATAACTTTTTATAGCGGGTCCCCACCTGCGTGCTATATAGTCGATCAGGTCCTGGTACCGCTTCAGAGGAATTTGGTGCCACGCCCACTGAACTACCTGTCAAAGTCGATTTATTTTTAGTTTCCATAAGTCTCTTAACATCGCCATATAGTTTTTCGATCGGATATGGATCTGGGGGCTAAGTCGGCCAAGCCAAAACTTCGATTTTTATGGAAGCAAACCAATCTTGAGCAAAGGACTCGCATATTTTGGGCCCTAATCAGTCTAAAACGTCCATTCAAAAAATATTTCCCAACTATTATATAGTAGCACTATAGTTTAAATTAATTGGATGTACACATTTTTGTCAAATATTTGATTTACAATATGGTTTTCACATAATACCAGCCTATGACAAGCAGTCCCATGTCATAGTGCTCGGACCCCGTATGTGGCCGTCCACAAGAAGTCTCAAAATTAACTTGGAATGATGTTCCATGGTTTTTTAGACTCCATACGTACTCTTTAGTGTCTTTCTCTTTGGTGGCAACCAAAAAGAACAATTTTGCTTTCATTCGCATACTGTACGGTGCCCCATCTAATGATATGCCGGATTCTGTGAACTTTGTACATTGAAATTTTTGGCGGTATAGCACTTTTTTTTTTAAATGGGTCCTTTTCAAGGGCTTTTGACGGATAATTTAGATTGCTTAGGACGATAACGAACTATGAGATCCCAAATTGTTTTAATTTTATTCGTTTTTCGTTTCTTTTTCTGTAGCTAACGGATTAATCCTACCGTTACACACAATTGGTTGATCCACTACCAAGTTAGTTTCGAATGTGCCACCTGGTTTTTCAGGCTTCTTGTTATAGTGAATGGCGCTAATTATCATTGGAGCTGTGTATCCAACAATATTTTACATTTGTTGTATAAGTTTTTCCCTGATTTTGAGGTCTGACAGGTGAAATTCCCTATTCAGTCGAGAAATGCTTCCCCCTCCCACTAAAATATCAAAAAATACTGCAATTCCAAATAATTTCAGTTACTCAAATATAAGATAATTAATCACACTTCATGTAAATACATTTCTGTTTTAATTTGGTATTGTTATAAATTTTTAAAAAATTTTTACATCCGGCACTACTATTTTTATGAACAGCCGATTTTCGTGGCATCTCGATGCAATCGTCAATAATAAACTAATTTTGACAGAAAGTAACGGTATTTTTTCTAATTATCTTCTTTTTACTATACTCTAAATAAAAAGTGCCCATTCTTCAATATTGCTTCAGAAAAAGTACCGTTTTAATCGATTAATGCTCTGCGTAGTGCAGCACTACTATTTTTCTGACCGCAACTGTATGTATGTGCCAAGCACAAGTCTCTAGTATTTGATATACGAGAGTTACAAATTTGAGGCGAAGGGGGCGTGGCATCCAAAATTTAACAAAAACCGAAATTGCGTAAGGCTTACATAACACTAAATACAAAATTTGAAGACTCTAGCTAGAAAGATGAATTAGATAGAATTTTATAGCTTAATTTAGATTTTCGTTTTTAATCGATAACAAAAAAACGATAGCAGTTATCGAATTTCTGAAACAAACTCGATCTTTTCGTGATATACAGGAACCTACATAAAAAGTTTCAAGTCTCTAGCTCTTGTAGATTCTGAGAACGACGCGTTCATACGTACGGACAGACGGACGGACAGACGGACATGGAGAGACGGACAGGGAGAAGGAGACGGACAGGGAGAAGGAGGCGTGGCAGACCCCATAAAGTAGATATATTCTTAATCAGGGAGACAACCCGAATTGATTTAGCCCTGTCCGTCCGTCCGCCCGAATGTATGAACGCGTTTATAGGGTCTGCCACGCCTTCTGCCTGTTACATACATTTCAACAAAAATATTAAATTATTTTTTTTAATCGGTTCTGTTGTGATATTATTGAACGTAGGGTCTCAATTACTTATTTCGCGTACCGAAGAATGTCCGTAACGACTCAGCTTTTCTCCCTAATCAATAATGTATGTTCTTCGTTTTCTAGAAAAGTTATTAAACATTTCATTTCCAATAATATATTGCATATCAAGCTCAGTCGCTGCGTAAGCTGTGCAGTTTGCTAGCGCGTGCTAATGCATGCGTGTATGTATTTATTGTTTAAATGTGCATATAAATAAAATAAAAAAATAGAATACTTTGAATAGCGGTTCTTCGTAGACTAGAGCACTCTTATTTGCTTTAATTTGAATATATATTATTACCTCTACCCAAAATGGTTCCACGGTTTTTGGACAACGCTCATAAATAGCAATTCCATGAGAAAAGTCGATGACTTCGTCGTCAGTTCCATGAATAACCAAAACTGGTGATTTTACTTTGGCGACTTTATCAATACTGTTTCATAAAAAAAAAATAATTGAGTTAAATGATCTTTTTTTTTAATTTTTTTCTTGTATTTACCTCGGAAAAGCATCAAAAAACCAAGTTCTCTTTGTATTCCTAAAAACAACTCTTAGGCCCGACATCAGCGGCGAATGAAGTATCACAGCACCGACTTCGTAACGTGACGCTAAATCAACAGTTGGAACTGTTCCTATACTCTGGCCATATAATATTATAGTTTCTGGACTAATGTTTAGCCTTTAAAATAACAGGATTTATTATTCTATATTTTTTAATTTATTTTATCTTATAAATGTTACCTAGTGCGCATTGCTTGCCAAGCAGCTTCAATATCAGCATATAAATTTTTCTCTGAAGGTTTCCCACCGCTCATGCCATATCCCGAATAATCATAGCCAAATATATTGCAATTGATTTGTGATCCTAGCGTTAAATAGAAGCTACTCATTTGTCCTAAGTCAACTGCATTTCCATGGGAAAATAAAAGAGTATACTTTGCATTTTTGCTGCAACGAACATATGTGCAAGTGATCAAGTTGCCACGCGATGTACGGGTAAAAAATGCCTCAATTTTCGATTTTTCACGTTCCGAGTACTGCCACTCAGCACGATCATATAGCTGTAAATTGTATTTAATATTTGTGTCATCGGCTGCTGTCAACTTGTATGTTGGCTCAGGCGGTTGGAAAGCTAGTTTAGCAGCTATTGGTCCAGGACACGGTGGGCAGCAGAACATGCAGCACAGTTCACTAATGCTAAACATACTCAATATATATTAGCCCACTAGGGAATTGTAAAATATAGATTTTAATTCACTTTCGCTCAAATTCGAGCAATCGTTGTTTAATAGAATTATTATTTAAAATTTTTAAGATTGAATAATTTAATTATACAAAAAAACATATATCAATATTACAGGCGAAATAATTAAGCGTTATATTATGAGCCTTCTCATGTTATTATATTTTAATCACTGTCACAACAATTAGTAAGTATAATACAGATGCAAGTTCTGACGCTCACGTTCCATTTGTTTCAATACACCTTTAACTATCGATTCATTTTACACATAATAAGGCAATCGAAATATAAATAAGGTTTTTTTTTAAATAATGGAATGGAACACGAACTCTCCTACTCGTACACATAATCATACAATACATACATAGACGGGACAACTCGAACAAACGTTTCACCCGAGCACACACGGGCCTGCTCGTTTTAGGTTTCAATGACGAAAATGCGAGATGTCTACATCAGTGCGCTGCGAGTGCTCGGCCGTAGTGTTCTGCTTATATATGAATCGCTTCTCTGCAAAAATGTAATGCGTCCACCCAAATAAATTGTTGTATATCATATTTGAGGATTATTAGCGCTTAGTGTAAACCAGATATCGAATTTTTTCTTTTTATACCCTGAACCCATTGAAAATGGGAAATCAGGGTATCATGTTTTTGTTGAAATGTATAACAGGCAGAAGGAGGCGTGGCAGACCCCATTAAGTATATATATTCTTGATCAGGGAGACAAGCCGAGTTGACATAGCCAGGTCTGTCTGTCCGTCCGTCTGTCCGTATAAATGGACGCGTCGATCTCAGAAACTATAAGAGCTAGAGACTTGAAATGTAGGTTCCTGTATAGTGTTATTTGGGCCTTACGCAATTTCGCAATTTTTGGTTGCCTCAAATTTGTAAGACCCGTATATCAAATACTAGAGACTTGAAGTTTGCATACACACATATGGATAACGTGATTACGCCCAACAAGTTAAATCAAACTCGTTAGTCTAGAAAAAAAGTTATTAAGCATTTAATTTCCGATAGCATTGCCTTACAAAAATAAGTCCAACAACATCTGACGTAACGACTTGAGCTTGTGTGTGCGTGCGCACACTTGTAACGTACATATCCATGTGTATATAAAAGAAACAAAGAATGCTTGGAATAGCGGTTCTTCGCAGGGTTCAGGGTATACCCTAGTCGAGCGGTCTCGACTAAGTTTTCTTACTTAATTTTTTGGTTTGTGTTTTTTTTAAAGGTATATTATGCTTAAGTTTATATTTTAAATAAATGAAATTTATTTATACCTTAAGTTTAATAATAAAAGAAACTAATACACAGAGAAAAAACTCGATATCTTGTTTATACTGAGCGCTATTAATCCTCAAATTTAATATACAAAAAATTCTTTGGGTGTACGCAGAGATATGTGAGCAAGTGCATATACGTACGCATAAACAGCAGCGCACAAAAATTTAAAATTGTTTCCTGATCTGAATCTCGGTCCCATGTCTTCTGTTGCGCGAGTTGAGTATAGGATTTGCCTTGTTCTTGTCGAATACTACTATTTTCGTTATTACTTGTGGAAAGGGTATGAAATAAACTCTGCTAATTGTGCAGTTGACGAAGCGAAACAAGCTCGATCTGAGCGTACTATACAGGAACCTACATAAAATTAAGTCGCAACTTTAGTTTAAATTTGTAAATGGCGCTATTAACTGTAAAAAGTGGAAGCTCGAACAATTAATTTAATTTTGTATACACATAGACTGAAGTCAGAGTGCTTGTGAGAAGCCATGCGATAATATTAGGTGGCACCGAGCGAGCTCTGCATGCTTATTTACATGTAGTCCTTTAACACATGACAGAGTGCAGAGAACTGCGATTCCTAAAAACCGCTAACATTATTTGTAGATTTTTAGCAAGAAACACATGCACACAGCCGAACGCACAAGCATACACATAGACGCACGCTCAAGCACACAGTCTGCTAACTGTGCATTTTTACTCAGCAACTTCGCTCAGTCTGCAAGGCGCCGGTAATATGAAATATAAAATGCCTTATACTTTTTTTCTAGACAAACGATTTTGATCAAACTTGTTGGGCGTGATCATGTCATCCATATGTATGTGCTAAAAAGTCTATAGTACTTGAAATACGTATTTTAACAATTTGAGGCGAAGGGGATGTTTTTTTTTTTTTTTTTTTTTTTGTTTGATGTATATGTGAATTTATTTGCTGCTTGTTGTCAGAGACTCTACAGCGCATTTATCTCTTTACCCTTAACATTTGTTTTTTGGCAGGTACGCCTGTTGTAATTATTCTAATTTATATGTAGTTTTTTTTTTTTTTTTTTTAAATTTAAATTCCCCGACGATCGAGGGGATGCAGTCTTTTAAGTCTTCTACATTGGTTGTTGACCAGATTAGATGCCAGTTGGTTTGGGTGCGCTTCCAATCTGTCCGTGTACCTTGCACTATGTCTGCCTATGAGCTCTGCTATTGTCGGCATCTTAAGCTCGATATGAAGCGTTGCGTTTCTTACGAACCATTCTGCTCCGGTCCATCTTCTTAGAGCTTTATTCTGCAAAATTTGCACTTTTTTAATGTGCGTTTGGGCAGCTGATCCCCATAGTGGTATAGCGTATGTGAACACTGGTGCCACAATCGCGTTATAAATAATCCTTTGCTTAAGAGAGACAGTTTACTCTCGCTCCTTAGCATCCAATCAAGTTTTTTTAATTTGAATTGGCACCTCTTCACCATCTGGCTTATGTGGGCGCCGTACGTCAGTCTCTTGTCCAGAGTGACAAGATAGTGAACTTTATTAGCCCTCGGTATTGTATGTCCGAGTGCTACGTCTGGGCAGTCACCTTTTCTTAGTGTGAACGTGGTGTGTACTGATTTTTGAGTGTTCACAGCGATGCTCCAGCGTTTATGCCATCTATGCAGCTCGTGTAGATACGTTTGCATCTTGATGGAGGCAACATGTGGCGACTTATTCCGACTGAGAATAGCGGTATCATCAGCATATGTGGCGATCAGCATACCATTATTAGATGGTAGCGGCATGTCAGCGGTGAATAGAGTGTACAATATAGAGCCAAGTACGCTGCCTTGGGGTACACCTGCTCTGACGGAACGAGTCGACGATGTTGCTTGCCCTTTTACCACTTGAAAAGTTCGTTCCGCTAGATATGAAGCCAATATCTTGAAGGAGGAACTGGGTAGAGTGTCTTTTATTTTCTTTAACAGTCCCAGATGCCAAACTCAGTCGAATGCCTGCTTGATGTCTAGAAATACTGCACTGCAGTATTCCTTTTCTTCGAACGCGCCTAATATGTGTTGGACCACTCGGTGTATTTGTTCTGGCGTGCCGTGCTGTCTCCTAAATCCAAATTGGTGATCTGGTATAGCGTTTTTCTCTCTCAGTTCGTTCAGCAGTCTACTCATCAAAATTCTTTCGAATATTTATTATTTCCTTTTCGGGTTTGCCAGGTTTCGGAATCATGAATATTTCAGCACGTTTCCAGCAAGCTGGAGAGTGTTGAATGCGAAGTATGGCGTTGCACAGAACTACGAAAAAGTCAATGGTTGAACTTGGCAGGGCCCTAAGTACTTTGCCATCTATACGGTCATATCCCGGCGCTTTTTTAACTTTTACCTTTTTTATAAGGTTGACGACTTCTTCCTTTGTGCATGGCTCGATTGCTAGAGATCCTGCAATAGGAGAGCTCACTATTTCTCGTATGTCTTCTAGTTCTGCTGGACCAGTTGTTATCACCGGCGAGAATTGCTCCTCTAGGTGGTCAGCAAATGCCTCACCTTGAGCTTCGTCTCCCATTAGCCACACTCCAGTACCACTACGAATAGGATGACGACGTAGTGGCTGCCTTTTAATATTGCGTGTATATCGCCACAGCTGGAATTCTGCACCGGCAGCATCCGCTCGTTCTAGTGCCTCACTAATACGCCTGTTTTGCAGCTGGGCCAGGACTTCTTTGAGCTGTCGGGTGGCTTCATTGTATCTTCTCTTATTACTTTCTGTCCGGGTACGGATCCATTGGCTCCTTGTCCATCTTTTATACTCAAGAACATTTTGAGCATGCGGGGTGAGGGCTGTATTGTATAAAGATGGACTTTGGGTTGATCGGGAGGATGGTGCGGCTAAATACGCCGCTTCTTTATCGCGTCATGCAGTTTAGTTGCTGCGTATTCCACATCTTCAGCAGTGCGTAGCTCAATTTCCGGGTCCAGTGACGATTGCAGAGCAACCTTAAATTTTGCCAGATTCGATCCTGCAGGCAGGAGCCGTTGTCTGGATGGAAAGAGCTGTGGCTGCGCATGAACTGTAACAACCAGCGGCAGATGGTCAGATGACATCTCCAAGTAATCTTCAATGCTGAGTTGACGGTCGCAGATGCCTTTGTATACAGCGAAGTCTATTGCAGAGGGACATTGCCCATTCATTGGGTAGCGTGTATGGGCTCCAGTAGCCAGGATGGAATATTGACACCTTTGAATTGCATCAAATATTACCTCTCCTCGCTGGTTTGACCTACTGCTTCCCCAAAATGGGTGCCATCCATTCCAGTCGCCTCCAATTATACTTTTGCGGATGTGGCATCCAAAGTTTAACAAACACCGAAATTGTGTAAGACTCAAATAACACTAAATGCAAAATGAAGACTCTAGCTATAAAGATGAATTAGATAGAGTTTTATAACTAAATAATGATATCGGTTTTTAATCAATAGCACTAAAACTACTGTCTTCGTTATTATTTGAAACCGAATAATGAATAATAATAATGAATCGATAACATTAAAATTAAAATAGCTATCGACTTTTTTTTAACAAACTCGATCCTTTCGTGCTATACACGAACCTCCAAAAAAAATTTGAAGTCTCTAGCTCTCATATGTTCTGAGATCGACGCGTTCAAGCATACGGACAGATAGAAAGACGGACAGGGCTAAATCGGCTAGGCTTTTCTCCCTGATCAAGAATATTTATACTATATGGGGTCTGCCACGCCTGCTTCTGGCTGTTACATATATTTTCACCAAAACATTTTACCCTCTTTTCCCATTTTCAATGGGTTCAGGGTATAATAAGGATATGAATTTTGAAATGAATAATATAGATAGTCGCAAAATATTTAAATTTGTAACGCTTATTAACGCTTCTTGCATTGAAAAGATTTTCGCTTCTCTGATGTAATCCTTCTGATAGATACTACCAATGTGGAAATTTACAATCCAGAATGCGGAATGATTTGTCGTCTAGTGACTAGTGAAAATGTTAGCTATTTGGATTCTTGAACAGCGGGACAACAAAGGTGTGGCTGGCAGGAAAACAAAAGTGAATGGCAACTTTAAAAAAATATATGTAGGAACACATGCACTCACACAGGCGCACGCCCATACAAGCGCAAGTTGCTGCATCAATTGCGCTTGATCTATATGTATACCAATGTTATGAAAAATTATATATTTCATAACTTTTAGACGAAAGTTTTTAATCAAACTTACAGGGCGTAATCATATCATTCATACATATGTGTATATTTGAAAACCGTGTTTTTCAAATTTGTGACCAAAGAGGCCTTGGCGTCAACAATTTAAAAAAAAAAACCGAAGTTGTGAAGGTTCACATATCACTACAAGTAAAATTTGAAGACTAACTAGAAAGACCAATAAGATAGAATTTTATAACTAAATTTCAGTTTTCGTTTTTAGTCGATAACATTAAAATGGAAATAGTTATCGATTTATTAAAAACAAATTCGATACTTCCGTGCTATTCAGGGACCTACATAACAAATTTGAAGACTCTAGCTCTTGTAGGTTCTGAGATCGACGCATTCATACATACGGGCAGACGGACAGACAGACAGACGACTCGGCTTGTCTCCATGATCAAGAATATTCTATGTGGGGTCTGTCTCACCTCTTTTTGCTTGCTACATACATAAAAAAACACAATTTTTCCCATTTTCATTGGGTTCGGGGTATTAAAGCAATCACTGATTTATGGCATTATCCAGCAGAACATTGCGTACAACAGGGCCGTATAAGAAATTGAAGAATTGGCAGCAGATTTCAATGCCCTTCATTCAATAGTATTGAAACAATACTGATGAAATTTTGTGTCATCGATCATCCATATTTTTTTCGGAGATAATATATGATGTATTTAGAAAAACATCATTATCTATAAAGAATTCCTGATGAAAGTCAAAATCATAGACGCCGAAGAACCAGCATCTAGCAATAAAAAGGAAATTTAACCAGAAACATCCAAGACAAAAATAAGGCGGATGTGAGGGACAGAAGATATCTAAAAGTAAGGAAGCTTATTAAGGAAGTGTATTCCAACCTAGAGCTCATCAACCATGAAGAAATTCGTGTCTACAAAGATAATTTGAATCGACATTTTTTAATCGATTAATGATTGATGATCTGGAATGCAAAGTCAACCTACTTTCAAAGAAATTAAATAGAAGAATAGTTGAATTGCACAACATAAAAGAAAACGTTCCAGAGCTAGCTTCAAATTATTCTCCGAGGTGATTGACAACAGGAGGTACACCAGCGACGCAAGGAAGCAAGGAAGAACTACCTGAAATAATACCTCAAGGTAAAAGCCAAAATGATTGTAGGCCATTTATAAGTTGGGTCATCTGCTAGCCGCAATTCAGCGTGCGACTTAATATACAAGCGCTACGAAAATAAGTGCAAAATATTTTCTAATGCCATCAGCCCATTAGAGGATTTGGAACTGCTGAAGCGAAATGAAGAAGGCAGTATTCGCAAGTTCTTGGGCACAGTATTTTCATTAAAAAGAAAGGCAAATTGGTAATGATAGTGATGTTTTATTTGCTCAGATATTGCTGCGACAATTCTCGACAGAAGCCCTACGACTTTACGAAAGACATGTAAAGAAGGCTAGAGAAATTCAGTTCTTGGACAATGTCCTGGAGTTTATTGAGCAACTGAATAACTCAATAAACTCAGTATACGAGAGTGCCGCCAACACAGAAGCAAAGAAAACGAGATACAGAAGATGCCGTTTTTGCCAGTCGTGATATAAATGGGTGTCAGAAATTTAAAGCTGAACCTGTCAGAAAACGCCAGGAATTTGTTTCTAAAAGCGCGGTATGCCGTTTTCATAAATGAAAATAAATGACAAGATACGTTGCTGGCAACGGCGCTCATTCGGATTTGGAAAATACGAGCAGCTTAAACCTCTTATTGATGGGGGGTCACAAAAAATACTCATATCTGAAGAAGTCGCACAACAAGGCTCAAGGAATTTGTTTTAATGTTGAAGTTCAAAAAAATTGCGTTTGCTTAACAATCAAACCCAGTATTGAAAGCAACCATTCGCAACCACAGCACAGGCGCTGGTAATGTCGAAGCTTCAGAGAACACTACCATGCAAAAAAATTCACATGAATGTCAAAATGGATTGGATGGGCTGCGAGTTAGCTGACCCATATTTCAATGAAGCCAGTAGAATTGATGTTACCATTGGCGGTGATGTACTTATTAATAATAATGTTGGGAAAAGTTAAGTAAATCAACGAAAATTTATGACAAAATACTGAGCTCGTATGGATTGTTTCCGGCAACATAGCTCGATCGTCAGCGCAACAACGACGATGTGCCTGGATGATCTTGAAAGTGGTAACAACGATTCGGATGATAGCACAGATTGTGAAACAAATTTGCAAAATATAACCACAAGGGATGAAGAAGGCCGACAAATAGTTTCCTTTCCTTTCCGAAAAACTTCGAATTAGGATACTCTTGGAAACAGGATATGGATATAGCTGCAGATGGAAAACTAATTCAGGAAGCAACCGAAAACTCTTCATTGAATACAGTGCTTTTATGGAACAATATTTGAGCTAGATCAAATTGAAACGACAGAGACTATTGATCAGGGCAAATACTGTACTGAATGGTGAGTAATCAAACCAAACAGTCTTAATACTACTTCATTGAAAGAGAGTTCCGTATTTTTGGTTTACGAAACATTAAAAAACAAGTAAGAAAACTCTAGTCTTGACAGCTCGAGTAGCCGATACCCTAAACCCTACGAAAAACCGCTATTCCGAATGTCCTGTCAAAGGGCTAGGTCTAGTTCCGTGTCGAGAGCAACTTCTGTGGTCTTCAATCAGCACCTTACCGACAACGCTTTCTTTTGAGTACTGAACTTTATTATATTCGAGGTAAAGCTAGAGGCCAGAGAGCCAGCATAGGAGACCGAACAGCGAGAGAGCGCTCGCTCTCACTCTCGTCACTCTTGTGCTTCTCTTTACAGTGCCGAGCATTAGTTCACTTGCGCCCACAACTATGTCCCAATCACAACTCATACTCCATTCCAACTCATACTCCATTCCTTCACCTTGCCAAGTCAAATGACTTAATATCAGCCGCGAATTGAGGATGGCCTCCACCTCGACGAGCACTGTTGCCAATTTGTCCTGGTGCAGCACTTGCCATGAGCAGCAGACCTTTAGCCGACTTCATCGGTGCTTTCCAAAGGCCGCTGAAATGCGGAGCTCGCTGGGGAATGAATACAAATTCCTTTCCCCGCTCCACAGCATACGTTTGAATTGCAGCTGAGTTGGTCTGCCAATGTACGCGCAGCACCCACGAAGTCTGTGGCATTATAGCAATATAGCTTCCGGACAAGGCCACGTCGACCAATGAACCTGGATAAACACATAAAAAAGGTGGTAGAGGTTAGATCTGTTACAAGTTCTATATGTACTGCCTGTGAAGTAAAACAGACAAATATGGCAATGCACATTTTAATGGACGCTTTGCATCGAATCCCCAATGTTATTAAAATGGGACCACAAAAGTCCATTCCGCTAATCTCAAAGGATCTGTTTCCGAGTAGACGATAAGCGTGAAGATTACCCATTATTTGAGAGAAAAGTTTCGATTTATATTGCACACTTCTCGAGTGTTTGTCAACCAAATCCGTTGCCGAAGTAATTCCATGAGGACCATTGGACAGGCATAACAGTGTGACGAATCGAATTGTTGTCTAACAACAGCAAAGGAAATTTGTCATAATGAGCGATGCAAATGTTCTAAATAAAGTGTGACGAATCGACACTTTTTAGGCAACAGAAAGGGAAACTTGGCATTATGTGCTAATGGTGCCTTCAACAAACGACGTTCTATCCGCACCATCCACAACACACGCTTGCCATACTGATGAGAGTGCACGAAATGTGTCAGTTTTTGAACAGTCGGTTGCAAAGGTATGGACATTTCTAATTTGTCTCTTGCTTTAAGCTTGCCCACGCACCGAGGTATGCGCAATGCATTTAGTTATATAAAACAGCTGGTCACTGCTTCCAACTCTTGTTTCATTTGGGTAGGCAATTGGTCATCCCATCCAAGCTTATTCAGCACCTTTGTTCACACCAGAGGGTGATCAGGGGGAGCCAACGGCTGAGCGTTTTTATTGTGGCAGAAGGTGGGCACACTGGAATGTGTGACTTACACTTCGATGCAAATCGCCATTACGAGATATACATTTTTTTTCAACTCGCTTGTAACGCAATTAAAGGTTGCGCCTCAATCGCTTCAATAAAGTGACAATTGTGACACAATAAAACCGCGCGTTATCTTTATTACCGCGATCCACCGCCCTGAGTGTGAAGGCATTGTCAGCCACCAATTTCTTATTCAGGCCAGTCCGCCCAACTACAATCATTGGTCCTTCGAGCCGGATCTCCTTCCGCTCTTCCAGCTTGCATCGGTGGAAAGAACCCGATAAGCATAGATCTTCTCACTCTCTTATAAAAGTTACATTTACACACACACGTAAAGATGCGAGGTTTCCCGCTCTTCCATAGCGACCTGCGCATTTTTAGCACATGTGTACATATATATACTTTATGGGGTCTGCCACGCCTCCTTCTCCCTGTTACATACATTTCAACAAAAAAAAAAAAAAAAAAACAAGTAAGAAAACTCTAGTCGAGACCGCTCGACTAGGGTATACCCTGAACCCTGCGCAGAACCGCAATTCCAAACAATCTCCGTTTCTTTAATATACATAAGTTTATATATATGTTCATTACAAACAACACATACACACACACATACACAGGCGCAAGCACTCACAAGCGCAAATCGTTGCGTCAGCTGTTCTTTGGCTGCTGTTTGCATGGCAATGCTATGGGAAATTAAATGTTTAATAACTTTTTTTCTAGAGTAACGATTTTGATCAAACTTGTTGGGCGTGATCACGTCATCCATATATATGTATGTGCCAAAGCACAAGTCTCTAGTATTTGATATGCGGGAGTTACAAATTGGAGGCGAAGTGGGCGTGGCACCCAAAATTTAACAAAAACCGAAATTGCGTAAGACCCAAATAACACTAAATGCAAAATTTGAAGACTCTAGCTATAAAGATGAATTAGATAGAATTTTATAGCTTAATTTAGATTTTCGTTTTTAATCGATAACAATAAAACGATAACAGTTATCGAATTTCTGAAACAAACTCGATATGCGCGCCCTATACAGGGACCTACAAAAAAAATTTGAAGTCTCTAGCTATTGTAAGTTCTGAGATCGACGCGTTCATACATACGGACAGACGGACAGACGGACAGACGGACAGACAGACAGACAGACGGACAGGGCTAAATCGACTCGGCTTGTCTCCCTGATCAAGAATATATATACTTTATGGGGTCTGCCACGCCTGCTTCTGCCTGTTACATACATACGCCTTCCAACAAAAACATTATACCCTGATTACCCATTTTCAATGGGTTCAGGGTATAAAAAATAAGAAAACTATAGTCATATATATATAGATTTCAATGCAATATATAGATTTCAATGCAACTAACCTCAATTCAAATATGTGGGGAAATTTGGAGCCGATATCCAAAATTTAACAAAAACCAAATTACATAAAATAGATATAAAACTATCAAAAAAATTTGGGGACTTTATCTTCAAAAACATGAGAGATATAATATAATAACTAACATTCGATAGCGTTTGTAATCGATAACATTAAAATTAAAATAGTTTTCTATTTTTTTAACAAACTCGATTTTTTCGTGCTATTCACGGCCCTACATAAAAAATGTCAGGTCTCTAGCTCTTATAGACAGAAGAACAGACGGACATAGCTATATCAACTCGGCTTGTCACCCTAATCAAGATTATATATACTTTATGGAGTCTGCCACGCCTCCTTCTGCCTGTTACATACATTTTAACAAAAACATTATTATACATTATAAAACAAATTTTATTTTTTTTTTAAGAATATTTATTTAATTTATTTAATTAATACTAAACTTATACTACTTATTGTTAGTTAAATAATTGATAATGCATTTCAATTATTTGCGCTTTTCGAACTTCGTCGTTCATTTCATGCGAAATTTGGATTGAAAATGCTTGTTCCATAGACTCCTGGTTGTCAGTGTAGCCAGAACTACCTGTGCTAGCGCATTTAAATGTATCAGTTTTAGCTTGATATCATTAAAAACTAAAGTATTTCGTAAATGTAAGATACACAAATGCGACGCACATGAATATGCATCAATCGCTCAAAGACCTTTTGCTTCATTTCAGTCAGTCGCTCGCGCTCTAACCGAAACGAATGAGAACCGAAAAAACGGTTGTAGCCCGAGCGCGAGTGAGCTGAGCGAAGACCCGGCTTTAACTTCGCTCGCGAGTATTTTCATCAATTACTCAGTAAAAACTCTTATTTGAAGACATCGCAAATGCTCAACTGTTATTTGGGAGCTCTGCTAGAAAGGTAATACAGTTGAAACCCGTCAGTGACTTATCATCAGATAAATTTTTAGAGACTCTTTGACGATTCTTTGCCAAACGCAAAAGTGAACATTTGTACTCTGACAACGGCACAAATTCCGTGGGTGCGGCTAAAATACTAAAAAAAGATCTTTGTGACACTCTAAAAGAAACAAATAAGAGTGCTCTAGTCGAGACTGCTCGACTAGGAGATCCCCTAAACCCTGCGAAGAACCACGATTCCTAAGAACCGCTAACATTCTCCATTACTTTTATATGTAGGTAACAATCAATACATACACACACGCAGACGCGCGCAGCGTTCAGCGTTCAGTCTGTAAGGCGCCGATAATGAGATATTAAATGTTTAATAACTTTTTCTAGACAAACGATTTTGATCAAACTTGCTGGGCGCATAAGTTTCACATAACACTAAAAGCAAAATTTGAAGACTCTAGCTATAAATATGAATTAGATAGAATTTTATAACTAAATAACTATATCGGTTTAATAACATTAAAACTATTGTCTTCGTTATTATTTGAAACAAACTCGATCTGTTCGAGCTATACACGATCCTGTAGTCAAACAACAAAACCAACAAAACACTTGAGCTTCTGCTCGCTTTTGCTTTAAGTTCTCGAATGATTCTTTAATTCAGTTTTTGAGTATGCTTAGCCTAAATACATTATGTATATATAAAAGGGTTTTGCCGCTAAGCGCAGCGACAGAATGGGAGAGCGTAGCATATATACATATGTATGTATATGCAGACGGCATATACATAAAGGCATAAATGCTTATACTGCAGATCTCACGCTGCAGGTCCGTCACATATAGCCGGCTCATATGACGGCTTATGTGCGGATGCGTTACGTAAACACAGCGACAAAGTGACACTGTGTATATGAGTGTAATACTCTAACTTTTAGTTGAGCATAGGACATCAGATATTGTATACACTACAATACGATGAACATATGCTTATTTAACGTACAACATGCTACACCTCCCCTTTTTTAAGATATGACATAATATATGGAGTCATTTGATGTTAGTATTAATAGATAGTGATATTTAATTTAGTTTCTTATTATAATATAATATAGAAAAATTATTATTAAACATTTTTTTTCTGTTTTATTTTTAATAAATAATAAATAAATTTATATAAAAATTTATATTTTTTTAAGTTTTAACGAGAGATAAAAATATTTTTCTTTTCTGTCTACAATTTATTTAAAAACAATTTTTTTCGGTTGATCAGAGCTTTTTATACCCTGAACCAATTGAAAATGGGAAATCAGGGTATAATGTTTTTGTTGAAATGTATGTAACAGGCAGAAGGAGGCGTGGCAGACCCCATAAAGTATATATATTATTGATCAGGGTGACAAGCCGAGTTGATATAGCCATGTCCGTCTGTCCGTCCGTTCGTCCGTCAGTCCGTCCGTCTGTCCGTCCGTCCGTCCGTCCGTCTGTCCGTCCGTCCGTCCGTCCGTCCGTCCGTCCGTCTGTCCGTCTGTCCGTCTGTCCGTCCGTCCGTCCGTCTGTCCGTATGTATGAACGCGTCGATCTAAGAACCTATAGGAGCTAGAGACTTGAAATTTTTTATGTATGTCCGTGAATAGCACGAAAAGATCGAGTTTGTTAAAAAAAAGTCGATAGCTATTTTAATTTTAATGTTATCGATTAAAAACATTATCGAATGTTAGTTATAAAATTATATCTTTCACGTCTTTATGGCTAGAGTCCCCAAATATTTTTGTAAGTTTTATATTTATTTTATGTAATTTTGATTTTTGTTAAATTTTGGATACCGGCTCCAAATTTTTTTCAAACATTTAAATTGAGATTAGTTGCACTCAAAAATAGTAAATGAATGACTTTGCATTTTTGAAAATTGGAAAAAATGTAATAAAATATGCTGAACATAAGCTGAAAATTTCATTCAAATCTATTAATTCGCGCAGAAGTTATTAAACAAAACATTTGGCCAATCGGCCAAACACGTGACCAGCAGCGCAAAGCAAATTGTTTTCCTATACATGTGCACACATACACACATACACATTGAGCTGCGTGCATCTAGAAAATTCTAAAACCCGCAAGTTTTAGTGTACATATTTCCAATAGATGGCGCTATGATTTGCGAATTATCAGCTGCTCAGTTGGATCGAAACATGGATGGCACTATTCTATCGAACCATAGATGGCGCTAATGGCTAAACAATTGAAAATGAATTGAATTTAGTTTTCTGTGCGTTTATACGAAATGCTAATTATGCAGAATTTAAAAAAACGCAGATAGCACGGGGATTAGGGTATCTCCTAGTCGGGACCACCGACTAGAGTTTTCTTACTTGTTTGAATAGTGTTGGAAAATTTTTCCTTAACTTGCTTTTTATACCCTGAACCCATTGAAAATGGGAATTCAGGGTATAACGTTTTTGTTGGAAGGCGTATGTATGTAACAGGCAGAAGGAGGCGTGGCAGACCCCACAAAGTATATATATTCTTGATCAGGATGACAAGCCGAGTTGATATAGCCATGTCCGTCTGTCCGTCCGTCCGTCCGTCTGTCCGTATGTCCGTATGTATGAACGCGTCGATCTCAGAACCTATAGGAGCTAGAGACTTGAAATTTTATGTAGGTCCATGAATAGCACGAAAAGATCGAGTTTGTTTCAGAAATTCGATAACTGTTATCGTTTTATTGTCATCGATAAACAACGAAAATCTAAATTAAGCTATAAAATTCTATCTAATTCATCTTTCTAGCTAGAGTCTTCAATTTTTGCATTTAGTGTTATTTGGACCTTACGCAATTTCGGTTTTGTTAAATTTTGGATGCCACGCCCTCGTCGCCTCAAATTTGTAACTCCCGTATATCAAATATTAGAGACTTGTGCTTTGGCACATACATACATATGGATGACATGATCACGCCCAACAAGTTTGATCAGAATCGTTCATCTAGAAAAAAAGTTATTAAACATTAAATTTCCCATAGCATTGTCATGCAAATAGCAGCCAACGAACAGCTGACGCACCGACTTGCGCTTGTGTGTGCTTGCGCCTGTGTATGTGTGTGTGTATTTGTTGCATGTAATGAACATATATATACTTATGTATATTAAAGAAACGGAGATTGCTTGGAATTGCGGTTCTTCGCAGGGTTCAGGGTATACCCTAGTCGAGCGGTCTCGACTAGAGTTTTCTTATTTGTTCTAATTGTTTTTTAAATAATGCTGTGAAATTTTTCTTTAATTTATTAATTACAGTCTCCTTTCTATCATCTTTAGGATTTTGAGCTACTTCGTAGCTCGAAAGTGATTTAAATTTTAAGTTATTTGTGCCTACCATTTGGCATGTATCTGTTATATTTAGGAATCGGACAAAAGCATTTTGGGCTGTTGTAATAGTGTTTGCAACATAAAAACCAGGTTTAATTCCCTGATTGGGAATTAAAATGTTATTTTCTGTTGAAGACAACTCTATTTTGCGTATCACTTGGGATCTTGCTGGTAGAAGTGTTGAATTAGTACCAGAACTGAATGTTATTGGAACATAGATAGGATACGTTAAGTTTTGTGGTCTGATTTTAAACCAATCGAAAAGCCTATTTATTTTTTCTATAAATATTGCCGTTGCAACTGCACTGTCCTTGCAATCAGCAAACCCACCGGAATCGATACCTGTGCGTATCGCTGCAGCCACACTGTGACTAAAAACTTGTGTGGCAAGTTTCACTTTCATCTTTTCAAAACAATTCAGACTGACATGCTTCGAAGACAATTTAGGGCACAGACGAATTAAATTTTTGGCATCTATTTCGTATAGTTTTCTTACTATATTCCATGAAACTATGCCCTATTATTGGAACCCTGATCGCAAACAACATTAAGACCCAATGTTTGTGATAGCTCAATATTTTGTTCAATTTTACACTTAAGGTCCGTATGTTTTATGCCAAGTAAGAAAACTCTAGTCGAGACCGCTCGACTAGGGTATACCCTGAACCCTGCGAAGAACAGCTATTCCGTGCATTCTCAATTTCTTTTATATACTTATGTACATGTATGTTCATTACAAGCAACACACTCATACACACGCACAGGCGTACACACACACAAACGCCAGTTGCTGAGTCAGCTGTTCTTTGGCTGCTTTGCATTGCAATGCTATGGGAAATTAAATGTTTAATAACTTTTTTTCTAGAGCAACGATTTTGATCAAACTTGTTGGGCGTGATCATGTCATCCATATATATGTATGTGTCAAAGCACAAGCGTCTAATATTTGATATACGGGAGTTACAAATTTGAGGTGAAGGGGGCGTGGCATCCAAAATTTAACAAAAACCGAAATTTTATAAGGCTCACATAACACTAAATAAAAAATTTGGAGACTCTAGCTATAAAGATGAATTATATAGAATTATATAACTGGGCATCGATTTCGTTTTTAATCGATAACATTAAAATTAAGACTTTTATCGATTTTTTTAACAAACTCGATCTTTTCGTGATATACAGGAACCTACATAAAACATTTCAAGTCTCTAGCTCTTATAGGTTCTGAGAACGACGCGTTCATACATACGGACAGACGGACGGACGGACAGACGGACATGGCTATATCAACTCGGCTTGTCATCCTGATCAAGAATATATATACTTTATGGGGTCTGCCACGCCTCCTTCTGCCTGTTACATACATACGCCTTTCAACAAAAACATTATACCCTGAATTCCCATTTTCAATGTTACGATATTATTATATTCTCTTATTATAACATCTATATGGTTTGTTAATGTTTCAACTTTTATAACTGCATCTTTGTTGACGCATTTATATGATTTTTCAAATTTATAACGAAATGGGTCTATATTTTTCGCAATTTCGTTCCATTCCATTCTTTAAAGTAATTTTGTTGTGTAAACAAACCAACCATATAGTTGTTATACCTACAAATTGGTTATATTCTTTAAATCTTATCTAACTCCTGTGCTCGGCTTAAATATTTTTTCTTAATGCATATAATATGCAGCTTATATAATTTTGTTAATGTATTTGCCAGAAGCAAAATAACTATTATAACAAGTAAAATTGTTATGAATTTCAAATCTTGCGATGTTGACTCAACACTGTTGATGAGATTTGCGGTTGAGTCCGCAACTTTTGAATTATGGTCTATCATGATTATAGTTTCTACAAAATCTTGTGCTAGGTCAACTTTTGAAATTGAATTTGAAATCATTTATTTCTTATATATAAAGAAATATTGAAACGTTTCGTGATATTTACATTTTTTTATTAATCTTTTTATTTTTAAATTGTAAAAAAAATATTTTTGAAAGAAAAATATTCTTGAAAGTCTAAATTGAAATTTTTGATGATAATTGTGTTGTAATAAAATTATTACACAATTTATCAATTGGTTAATGCATTTGTTTAATTAAACAAATGTTTTATTGCTGCTGAGTTTAGATACTCACCGTCAGAGGCATGGAAAGATTGTTGTTGGTTAATTCCTAGTTTGTCAACGCAGTGACTCCTGTCTAATTGTTTGTAAAAAAGATATTTTTGAAAGAAAAATATTCTTGCACGTCTAAATTGAAATTTTTGATGATAAAATGTCTTAAAATATACAATTTCATTTCTTAAAATAAACAATTTCATGTCTTAAAATATACAATTTCATATATTAAAATATTCAATTTGAAAACAATTTCTTAAATAATATTTGTGTTTTTTGTTTACGTTGGGCGCTCTTTGTAGCGCTGTTGGTCTCACGGGCACAGCTTGTCGCGCTGGCGGGGCCGGTGCTGGTCGCACAGGCTGTTGAGGAGCCGGCGCTGATTCGCCTGGCACTCCCTGCACTTGTTCGGGATATTCTTTGCTGCTGTGAAGTGTATTCTTTATAGTTATAATCTGCAAATCTTATGAACTTAATGAACGCTCTGAAGTTGCGGTGAAGTCTCCAAAGACAGGGTCGCTGACCAGCTGCAGTTGAGTGCGCTGCCGCGATCGACGGCGACATTTCCGTTGCCGTTGACGTCGCTTGCTGTTGTTGACTTTGCCATCAGTTGGAGGATCATTTGAAAAGGTTTTTTATCTCGCAGTTTTTTAATAACACGCACGTTGTTGTATGTTGTTTTATTTCATGATTTTATTCACTGTTTTTGTGACACTTGTGACGGTCGCCATGTAGTCAAACAACAAAACCGACAAAACACTTGAGCTTTTTGCTTTAAGTTATCGAATGATTCTTTATTTCAGTTTTTGAGTATGCTTAGCCTAAATACATCATGTATATATAAAAGGGTTTTGCCGCTGAGAGCAGCGACAGAATGGGAGAGCGTAGCATATATACATATTGTAACGAACCTTCGGTTTGCCCCGAGTTTAAGCCGGGCCGCACTCAGCCGACTGTGTGTTCGTGCCAACAAATTTATATGTTGGGCGCCTGCCGATAAATAATAAGTCCTGCTTTTAGATTTAATAATATAAACTGGTTTATTCACGTTGATATATAACTATTTTAGTACAGCAAAGTGATTTCTTAGGCTATAGCTGCACACGGCTAAGCCCGCAGGATTCGTAAGTGCCGTGAGGAGCACTTCGGCTAACGAGCGGTTAGCCTCTGAGCCGTCTAGAGGTTGCAGAACACTCCAGAGTACGCCAGGATACGCGCTGTGATCTCTAGCGGTTCGCCGAGAGTATCACAGGCACTCCTACTGCTGGATTCGCTCGCTGGTCTAGACCGCGCCTCAAAGACGTGCGCTCTTCCGCACGACTACTCTCACGTACCTTTTACTCCTAGTTGTGGGGCACGCCACTCCTTGTAACGCTTTCCGTGCACACCTTAGAGCTGGCTGGGCTAGCGCACACTGTTCTCCACAGGATCGTAGTTCTGCCGTGAGAAGCACTCCGGCTAGCGATCGATTAGCCTCTGAGCCGTCTAGAGGTTGCAGAGCACTCCAGAGTACGCCAGGATACGCGCTGTATTCTCCAGCGGTTCGCTTGGATCACAACACGCACTCCTACAACTGGATCTACTCGCTGGCACTCTAGACTGCGTCTCAGAAGGCTTACGTTCTTTCGCACGGCTACCCTCACTAACCTTACTCTCCTGTTCAGGTTACGCTGCTCTAGCACCAGCTGCCGGCCGTACCTCTGTCCTCAAGGATACGGTTTGGTATGCGTCCAGGATATTCCTCTGAACATCCTTGTATGTATCCCACGATGTCCTTTATGTCCCTCGTTGTCCTTCGTTGTCCTTCGTTGCACTTTACACTTTTCACTCCGTTGACACTCGACACTTTCACTTTTCACTGGAATCGATTGACTCAGTGCCGAGCCGTGGGCGCCTTTTTATAGCAGCGCCGCAGGCCCTGCTTCGGCTCTGGAGCGGGGCCTGCCTCGGCTCTCTGTAGCGGGGCCTGTCTCCTCTTCGTTTCCGCGTTAACGGCAACATCGCTTGATTTTGTGCGACGCCAAATACGCGTGATCGCGTGTCAGCCTCTCATTGGCCGAAGCACCGTTACACACCTGCGAGTGAAAGTAATAGCTACTTTCTCGCGGCTACGAACGGCACTTCGGCTAGCGGTGCACGATCAACGCAGAGAGTGCGACGCGAGTAAATCGCTGAATCGGTAAGAGCGAGCGAGACGTCTCATCGCTCGCCTTCCAGTCGCGAGGGTCGCTCTTACCGTACTCGCGTCGCTGTGTGGAACATTTACATGCCTGCACGCCCACCCATATAAATGCACAGCAAATACATGCAATTGTACAGGTTGAGACGTGCCTGCATATAATGTTCCTCACAATATGTATGTATATGCAGACGGCATATACATAAAGGCATAAATGCTTATGCTGCAGATCTCACGCTGCAGGCCCGTCCATATATAGCCGGATCATATGACGGCATATGTGCGGATGCGTTACGTAAACAGCGACAAAGTGACACTGTGTATATGAGTGTAATACTCTTTTAGTTGAGCATAGGACATCAGATATTGTATACACTACAATACGATGAATATATGCTTACTTAACGTACAACATGCTACAAACCTCCAAAAATTTGAAGTCTCTAGCTCTTATGTGTTCTGAGAATGACGCGTTCAAACATATGGACAGGCAGGCAAAGGGACAGACAGATAGACATGACAGACGGACAGGGCTAAATTGACTCAGCTTGTCTCCCTGATTAAGAATATATATACCACGCCTCCTTCTGCCTGTTACATACATTTTCACAAAACCATTATACCCTGATTTCCCATTTTCAATGGGTTCAGGGTATAACAAGTAAGAAAACTCTAGTCGAGACCGCTCGACTAAGAGATCCCCTGAACCCTGCGAAGAACCGCTATTCCAAGCATTCTTCGTTTCTTTTATATACACATGCATATGTACGTACAGTACAACCAACACATTTACACACACGCACAGACACACGCACACACAAACGCGAACGCGCTGTGGTTAAAACGCTTACCGAGTCCGCGCAAATCGAGATCCGCGATCTGGACGAACTAGCGAGCAAAGAGGAGCTAGTCGAGGCCATTAAGAATGCGCTGAAAGACAGCTCGCTCTCGATGGACGCCATTAAATCTCTAAGTCCAGCTTTCGGGGGACAGCAAAGAGCCACAGTCGTCCTTCCAGTTGCCAAGGCCAGAGCGCTGGTTGAGCTCGCCAAAATCTGCGTCTGCCGTATCCGAGCTGTGGAGCAGCCTAAACGCTGCTTCAAATGCCTGGACTATGGGCACATTGCTGCTAATTGCAAAAGCGAATGCGACCTGAAAGGTGCTTGCTCCAGGTGCTGATTAATGGGTCACGCAGCTAAAAGCTGCGAAAAGCCACCAAAATGCAGTCTCTGCGTCCGCCAACGCGAAAAGCAGACGGATCATGCGGCGGCTAGCTTTAAGTGCCCATCATATCGCGAAGCTGTCCAAAAAATGAAATGTTAAGATTTCTACAGCTAAACCTGAATCACTGCATAGCTGCTCAAGAACTGCTAGAGCAGGCAGCCAGAGAAAAACTAATAGAGGTGGCTTTCCTCAGCGAGCCCCATCACTGCATGACCTGCTGCCCCAGGTCATGGGCCACAGACACCAGTGGCAAAGCAGCGTTGTGGAAATGCGGCAACTCAGCGACTGCGCTTGCAGATGTCAAGACTTGCAACGGGTTCGTGCGCGCACGATACGGCAGGTGGCAAGACGACAGCTGAAGAAAGCCATTCGGACTAGCAAACTACTTCCTAGATCTATGCGACTCCGCCGAAGCTGACCCTTGGGGCAGAGCATACAAAACGGTAGTCAAAAGACTCTACGCTGGCAAACAAATGCAGCCCACGGATCGATTAGAGCTTAAGTCAATCGTGGAAGCGTTATTCCCAGATAGACTGAGCTCCATTCATGGTCGTGACTCTACATTAGCAAGCCAGGATTTGGGCAGCTCTGATGCAGCTCTAGTTACTGATGAGGAAGTTATGGCTGCTGCCAGGAAACTAAGACCCAACTCTGCCCCTGGCCCAGACGGGATTCCCAATAGGGCGCTAAAACTGGCCATTGCTCTGCAACCAGGGGCGTTTACTGAGTTATTTAATACATGTTTAACTCAAGAAACGTTCCCTGCAAGCTGGAAGATACAGAACCTGGTATTGCTACCTAAGGCTGGAAAACCACCGGAGGAGACATCATCCTACAGGCCAATTTGTCTCTTGGACACCTTGGGAAAGGTGTTCGAAAAATTGGTCTGTTCCAGACTGGAGGGCGCAATCGCAAGCGCTGGCGGCCTGTCCCCAAACCAATTTGGGTTCCGGAAAGCCATGTCAACGACGGATGCGTTGAGCAAAGTTGTTGGCCTCGCAACTACCGCCATACAAGGTACCAGATGGAAGTACGAGTCTAAGCAGTCTAAGCAGTATTGAGCGACTCTAGATGTGAAGAATGAATTTAACACAGCTAGCTGGGATATGATACTAGATGCCCTAGCACAATATAATATCCCTAAATATCTTAAAGAGATAATAAAGAGCTACTTCAGAGGAAGGACACTTATGTACAATACGAGTGAGGGACTCCAAACTCACATAGTGTCAGCTGGAGTCCCCCAAGGATCAGTTCTGGGGCCTCTCCTATGGAATACTATGTACGACGGCGTACTGCGCCAGGAGCTACCAGTGGGTACGCACACCATTGGCTTTGCTGATGATGTCGCCGTCGTCGCCATAGGAAAGGAGCTGAAAGATACTGAGGATATGTGCAGCGCAAGTATCAGCCACATTCGAGACTGGTTGACAAGAGCCGGACTTGACCTAGCGGCCCACAAAACGGAGGTAGTCCTAGTCAGCAGTCGTAAGAAAGTGGAAACGGCCCATATAAAGATTGGCAACATCAGTATTGCGTCAAAGAGGGCGATTAAGTATCTTGGGGTCATGATTGACACAAGGTTGACCAAGAAGGTTGAATACGTGTATAAAAAAGCAGCCGATTCGTGTAGAGCACTCTCCCGAATCATGCTGAACACACGGGGAACAAAGCAACAACGACGCCTTCTTCTCATGAGCGTCTTGAGGTCCATCATCCTTTACGTAGCGCCAATCTGGTCAAGAGCATGCTACAGCAGAGGTATTCGAGCCACCTATAGATTAAGCGCAATCTGAGTCAGCTGTTCATTCCGAACAGTCTCAAATGACGCTGCGCTTGTCATAGCCGAAATGCTTCTACTGGAGGATCTGGTCGCCGAAGTCGTGGAGCGCAGTACAAACGAACCTGTACGCGGCCCACGTAATGCATCCAGGGCGAAGAGCATTTCACGATGGCAAAGGAAATGGGACAACTCGACGAAAGGACGATGGACGCACTCGCTCATACCGCAGCTAGAACCATGGGTCAATCGTAAGCATGGCGAGAATAATTTCTATCTTTCACAGATTCTTTCTGGACACGGATGCTTCCGCAGCTATTTGAATCGGTTTGGCCACGACGACTCAGACGAGTGTAACTGGTGTGGACAAGGAGTAGTGGAAGACGCTAACCATGCAATCTTCGAGTGTGGATGCTTCGACGAGCACAGGAGTGCAATGCTTCACGGCAGTCCCGCAAGCATCGAGCGTTATTTTATACTAAATTATTTATGTATTTATTTTTAAGAGCAAATAAATGAATATAAAAAAATAAAAACACACAAACGCCAGTCGGGGCGTCAGCTGTTCTTGGGCTTCTTTTTGTATGGCAATGCTATGGGAAACTAAATTTTTAATAACTTTTTTTCTAGAGCAACGATTTTGATCAAACTTGTTGGGCGTGATCGTGTCATCCATATATATGTATGTGCCAAAGCACAAGTCTCTAATATTTGATATACGGGAGTTACATATTTGAGGCGAAATGGGTGAGGCATCCAAAATTTAACAAAAAGCAAAATTGCCTAAGGCCCAAAAAACAGTAAATTTGAAGACTCTAGCTAGAAAGATGAATTAGGTTGAATTTTATAGCTTAATTTAGATTTTCGTTTTTAATCGATAACAATAAAACGATAACAGTTAACGAATTTCTGAAACAAACTCGATATGCGCGCCCTATAGAGGGACTTACAAAAAAAATTGGAATTGTATTGTAAGTTCTCTGATCGACGCGTTCATACATACGGACAGACAGACGGACAGACAGACTGACAGACAGACAGACGGACAGGGCTAAATCGACTCGGCTTGTCTCCCTGATCAAGAATATATATACTGCCACGCCTCCTTCTGCCTATTACAAACATTTCAACAAAAACATTATACCCTGAATTCCCATTTTCAATGGGTTCAGGGTATAAAAATATTTATAGTATGGTCCATCTCCACTTCATGCAAAAATACTTTTGTTTTTAGTACTTCCTACATATTTCTTACAAGTCCGTCATCAAAATGTGGCAAGTTAGAGGTCCTGAGCAAAAATTAATAGTTTTGGGAAGGAAACAAGTTTTTTACATTTTGTTTCCCATAACATTCCTTGTAATGTTCTTATAGATGTACATATATGCAAGGACCGGAGAATGCACGGAATACCGGTTCTCCGCAGGGTTCAGGGTATCTTCTAATTGAACGGTCTCAACTAAAGTTTTCTTACTTATTTTAAATTTGAAACATCACCATTTTTGTATATCCTTAACTTATCGAAACTGAGAAAATAAATGACGCAATCGCAGTGTTGACAACTCTTGAGAGCTTCAACACGCCAGATGAATGTTGAAAATGACTGAAGTAGCTGGACAACTATTTTAAAACTCCATAAAAGTAGCAGGTTCCTTTTTAGAGGAATTTTAAGAAGATTGTTCATATCATTTCAAATCAGTCAATTAATGTTCGTTTACATAAATTCAATGTAGTTGACCTTTCTTCTTTTTATACCCTGAACCCATTGAAAATGGGAATTCAGGGTATAAGGAGGCGTGGCAGACCCCATAAAGTATATATATTCTTGATCAGGAAGACAAGCCGAGTTGATATAGCCATGTCCGTCTGTCCGTCCGTCCGTCTGTCCGTATGTATGAACGCGTCGTTCTCAGAACCTACAAGAGCTAGTGAAATTTTTATGTAGGTCCGTGAATAGTACGAAAAGATCGAGTTTGCTAAAAAAAGTCGATAACTATTTTAATTTTAATGTTATCGATTAAAAACATTATCGAATGTTAGTTATAAAATTATATCCCCCACGTCTTTATAGCTAGAGTCCCCAAATTTTTTTGTAAGTTTTATATTTATTTTATTTAATTTTGATTTTTGTTAAATTTTGGATACCTGCTCCAAATTTCCCCAAATATTTAAATTGAGGTTAGTTGCACTTAAAGCCAGTTAATGGATGGGTTTACATTTTAAAAATTTGGAAAAATGTAATAAAATATGTTGAACATAAGCTGAAAATTTCATTCAAATCCATTAATTCGCGCAGAAGTTATTAAACAAAACGTTTGGCCAATCGGCCAAAAACGTGACCAGCAACGCAAAGCAAATTGTTTTCCTATACATGTGCACACATACACACATACACATTGAGCTGCGTGTCTCTAGCAAATTCTAAAACCCTCAAGTTTTAGTGTACATATTTAATAAATAATTTTATATTTAATTATGATTTACTTTATTTTTGTATAATATGTGCATTTTTAGTAAAAATACCAATGTTTTTAGTTCATTTATGATTACCAAAAGCTCATGTTGAAGCTCCTGTATCAGGGTCAATAATTTTAGCTGGAATTATATTAAAATTAGGAGGTTATGGAATATTACGAGTTTTAAGAATTATCCAATTTATGAATCAGTTAATTTTATCAGATACATTTTCGGCCATAAGAATTTGTAAATAAAGCGATCAAGAATCGACTTCAATATTC
This sequence comes from Drosophila paranaensis, assembly GCA_035047545.1. NCBI lineage: Eukaryota > Metazoa > Arthropoda > Insecta > Diptera > Drosophilidae > Drosophila > Drosophila paranaensis. The sequence continues at coordinate 476,210 of JAWNPL010000040.1, forward strand.
AAACATATATATGTAGATATCTACATATATACATATATAATATATATATATATATATATATATATATATATATATATATATATATATATATATATATATATATATATATATATATATATATATATATATATATATATATATATATATATATGTTGGCACGGGCAGTTAGTGCTGCGTAACTTTGAATATTATTTCATCATAATGTGAAGATTGCATCAGCCTTTATTTGAGATGCGATTGGCTGATGGTATTTTGTAGTTTTGAAAAGTACCGTTGTAGCGCGGCGACAGCGTCCCGACGCTGTCGCTGAGCGTGGTTCGATGGTAAGCACAAAAGAATAAGTGTGCGACGGAAGTTAGTTCTATGCTAGACTTCGGCCACCGAAACTCGCTGCGCGTATAAAAATAGAAAAATAGAACAATCTAATGACGCGTCTATATCAGAAGTGGGATCGGGCTCGGCACCTAACAACGAAGCTGAGCCGTGGAAAGCTCTAATAGAGTTGCAAAATAAAATCTTAACGGAACTCGTAAAAACGTTTCAAGCAACGATTTCTCAAAAAAAAACAAATGAAAACGCGGTTGTTCTGCCAAAATTCAATGCAGATCTTGCTGGCGCCGATGCGTCGGCATGGTGCTCTACGGCAAACATTATTTTGGCAGAAAATGATATAAAAGGTAGTGCCCTTGTGACGGTGTTAAGTGCAGCAATGGAAGGTAGTGCTTCACAATGGCTGCGCGGACTTGTTATCCAGATATGGATTGGCGCGAGTTCAGGCAACTATTCATTCAACAGTTCATTAATGTTGAAACACCAGATAAGTTCTAAGCTAGCTGGTAAAAGATTAAATAATGTTGTGAGGTTAGAGGGCATTGGCAATGGCAGCGTTTGTAGCACATTACAAATACAAACCAATGTAAATGTTAATAATTATCAAATTGAGATTTTCTTTCATGTTTTATACAATAATTATATGAAAAATGACATAATTATTGGTCGAGAAATATTGTCACCTGGATTTAATGTCATAATTTCACCAGGGAAATTTGAAATTGTTAAAACAAAAACTGTTAATCATTGTGTTAACGAAGATAAATTTTATGACTTAGACACAGATCTTGTTGGTGAAGACTGTAATGAATTAAAAAGTTTATTGGAAAACTATTCAAAATATTTTATAAATGGGATTCCTTTGTCCAGAGTTAGTTCGGGTAAAATGAAAATTAAACTAAATGACCCAAGAAAAATTGTCCATAAAACATTTTCGCCATTATTTACTGGGTAGAAATTTTGTTGTTTTTACTGACTGTAATTCACTTAAAGCGTCAAGGACTAAACATGATCTGTCTCCCAGAGCGCAAAGATGGTGGGCTTACTTACAGTCGTTTACGTTTGAATTACAGTATAGAGAAGGTAAACGAATGGCTCACGCTGATTTCTTTTCAAGAAATTTACTAAATTGCTGGCCACAAATTGTAAAGCTTCTGAGAAACGAGTTTGCTTGGCAGAAATTTCCAGTAATTGGCTTTTAGCTGAACAATGTCAAGATTCCGAAATAGTTAGCATCGTAAAGAAATTAAAAGACAATTCTCTTCCCGTAGACGTTGCAAAAAAAACTTATGAGTTGAGAGCAGGAATACTTTATCAAAAAAAATTCAGCGTAGTGGTAGAACTCGATCCTTATCAATTGTTCCTAGAGTGTTTAGATGGTCCGTGATAAATCAAATTTAGGATGGGAAAAGACGCTAGACAAAGCCTATGATTATTACTGGTTTGATAATATGTCCAAATATATTCGAAAATTTGTTGAAAATTGTATCACGTGCAAAATGTCAAAGTTCTCTTCTGGTAAAATTCAAGCTAGTCTTCATTCAATTCCAAAAGTAAGCACATCTCGGCATACTATTCACATAGACATTACTGGGAAGTTGAGTGGGAAGTCTGATCAAAAAGAGTATATCATCGTTCAAGTAGACGCCTTTACTAAATTCGTCTTGTTAACTCACATTCTTAAAATAGATGATGAAAATTGCATAAATGCCGTGACGGCGGCAATATCTTTATTTGGAGTACCAAATCGCATAATAGCAGATCAGGGTAGGTGTTTTGCCAGATAAATTTGCATTTGATTGCAACCGGTGCAAGCAGAGCACATGGGCAGGTTGAACGCACCATGGGAACTTTGAAAAATGTATTAACCGCAGTCGAAACTTGCAACAGGTCTTGGCAAGATGCCTTGGGAGAAATCCAGTTAGCCTTAAACTGTACGGTGAGTCGAGTGACAAAGTCCCTTAGAATTATTTATTGGAAAAGTTGGTCGACCATTGGGGTTACTTCCACTCTGCGACATGGTTGATGAAATTGATTTGCCAGCAGTACGAGCTCAAGCAATTCAAAATATTTCGGCTTCAGCAACATATAGCAAGACACAATTTGATAAAAGCAAAGCAAGAGTTGTGGAATGCAAAGTTGGCGATTTTGTATGTGCTGAGGTCATTGACGAACAATAGAAAATATAAATATGCTCATGATGATGTGCGGAAAATGCCAGATGGTTATGTACCAGTTGAATATGAAACTGTTGAAAGAGACAGTAGTCAAAATATGGAGAATGAAACTGTTGAAAGAGACAGTAGTCAAAATGGGGAGAATGAAACTGTTGAAATAGGCAGTACAGGTGCGTGAAGGGCTGGAAATGAAATGTAAGCACAAGTGCAAAACAGTTGTTTTGATCACGGCGTATAGACCATAAGATATAATGTTTAAAATTTGTTAAGTTAATGAAAATATTTGAATTATGTTAAAATAAAAGGTATGTTAAAAAAAAAAAAAAAAAAAAAAACAAACAAACAAGTAAGAGTGCTCTAGTCGAGACTGCTCGACAAAGAGATCCCCTGAAACCTGCGATTCCTAAGAGCCGCTAACATTCTCCGTTACTTTTATATGTATGTACATATGTAGCAAGAAATACATACACACACACAGACGCACGCACAAGAACACACACACAGACGCACGCACCAACACCCAATCTGCTAACTGTGCATTATGACACATCAGCTTCGCTGCTGCTGCAAGACGCCGATAATATGAGATATTAAATGTTTAATAACTTTTTTTCTAGTCGAACGATTTTGATCAAATTTGTTAGGCGTGATCATGACATTCATATGTGTGTATGTGCCAAAGCACAAGTCTCTAGTACTTGAAATACGTGATTTAGCAATTTGAGGCGAAGGGGCAATTTGAGGGCGTGGCATCCAAAATCTAACAAAAACCGAAATTGCAGAAGGCTCAAATAACACTAAATGCAAAATTTGAAGACACTAGCTAGAAAGATGAATTAAATAGAATTTTATAACTAAATGAAGATATCGGTTTTTAATCGATAACATTAAAACGATTATAGTTATCGAATATTTGAAACAAACTCGATCGAATCGTACTATACACGAACTTCCGAAAAAAATTTGAAGTCTCTAGCTCTTATATCTTCTGAGATCGACGCGTTCAAACATACGGACAGACGGACGGACGGACAGACGGACAGACAGACAGACGGACAGGGCTAAATCGACTCGGCTTCTCTCCCTGATCAAGAATATATATACTTTGTGGGGTCTGCCACGCCTCCTTCTGCCTGTTACATACATTTTCACAAAACCATTATACCCTTTTTTCCCATTTTCAATGGGTTCAGGGTATAAAAAGATAGTGAATGAATTTGAAGATTACGTTTGTCAATGTTTAGTAGTGGTTTATAGTTTGTCAATAAAATGTTTACGTATATCGCAAAGTACATTTTGGAAGTATTGCACGAGGTCGTGTAATGGTCAGGATGGCCGTGTTGGCGCGGGCAGTTAGTGCTGCGTAACTTTGAGATGCGATTGGCTGATGGTATTTTGTAGTTTTGAAAAGTACCGTTGTAGCGCGGCGACAGCGTCGCGACGCTGTCGCTGAGCGTGGTTCGATAGTAGGCATAAAAGAATAAGTGTGCGACGGAAGTTAGTTCTATGCTAGACTTCGGCCAACGATACTCGCTGCGCGTATAAAAATAGAAAAATGGAACAATCTAATGACGCGTCTATATATATATATATATATGTATATATATATATATATATATATATATATATATATATATATATATATATATATATATATATATATATATATATATATATATATATATATATATATATATATATATATATATATATATATATATATATATATATATATATATATATATTTATTTATTTCTTTATTATCAAAATATAATTGACAAGTCGAGTGTCAACTTAAGTATAAACTAAACAACTTTGTTTAAAGCCTAAAACAAACAGATAAACAATTTCGAAACATCACCAACCCGTTGGCGGTATTTTATTTGCGAGTTCGGCGGTTCATGGTGAACTGAATCAAATGCTTTGCTAAAATCTGTATAAATAACATCAGTATGCATTTTATTTAAAAAACTATCGTTTACTAGGTAAGTAAATTCAAGCAGATTAGTAGAGGTTGATCGATTAAGAACAAAGCCATGTTGTAGTGGCGAAATAATTGATTTACACAAATGCTGTAAAGTGGAAGTTATTATTTTTTCAAATAACTTCGGAATAGCCGATAGTTTGGCAATACTCCTATAATTAGAAATGTCAGATCGCCCACCTTTCTTATATAGAGGGACAATAAAATACTCTTTCCAAATAGACGGAAACACAGAGGTTTCCAGAGATAAGTTAAAAAGCTTTAGTAAAGGTAACTGAAGGGAATCCCAGCATTCTTTTATAACACAACTAGGAATATTATCAGCTCCAGGTGAGAAAGACGATTTCATTGACCCAATGTCAGAAATCAGAGAATCAGAGAATCAGAAGATATATAATATGGGTAAGAAGTATTATAGGGGTCTGCAGATGAGTAAGTTGACTGAAAGAAATAAGCAAAAAGATCTGAGGAATCCTGATCATTGCAAGAATTCAAAGACTCATAAAAAAATGTGGAAGGTAAACTAGAAGACTTCCGTTTCAAATTCACAAAGGAATAAAATTTTTTAGGGTCACGAGCAAATTGTCTTTTGCAACGCATAAGGTAATTCTCATAGCAACGGGAATTTAAAATGTTAAAATTCGACTTGGCTATGGAATATTTAGAACAGTTAATAGTGGAGCCACACTTTTTAAAATTTTTAAAACATTTAGACTTAATGTTTCTTAAATTAGAAAGCGTCTGAGTAAACCATGGAGGTTTTTTAGAAAAAGGCACAGGGAGACACATAGGAACACACTCATCAATAAGAGAGTATAAAATGTTATAGAATAGTTGATGCACAATTAACATCAACAGAATCATATAACGTAGACCAATCTGTTGCACTAATAAGTTGGTTAAGCAAAGCAAAGTTGCACTTAACGTAACAACGACGTTTAGATGGAGTAGGTTCAGAAATTGGAGGTGAACTTAGGGTCAGAGATACCTCCAATGTAGGATGATAAATATCCTCTGGTAAACAAAAAGGGGATGATCTAGAAACATTAATGCAAGAGTCATCATTAATAAAAACCAGATCAAGCCATCGATTCAGATGATTTGAGATTGCATTCATCTGAGACATAGAAATAGAAAGTAATTCATCAAAGAAAAAATGATCAATTGTAGGAATAAGGGAACTTGAACTAGGATTAGAGATCCAAGAAGTGTTCGGTATATTAAAGTCGCCTAACACCAGAAAGAAATCGTTATCCTTCACGTGTCCATAAATTTCTTTAATGCAAGTCATATGTTGCGCATAAATTTGAAAATCAGAAGTGGGGGAATATATGAACAAGTAATAAAGAGGGAGCAAGATTTAAGAGTAAGTTTAACAGCAACTATCTCGATATCATGGGGTGCTGAAAAAATAAAAGATTCAGAAAGGATATAAGATTTAACGCCCAATAAGACACCTCCACCTCTACGAGTCCGTCGATCATGTCTGTAAATAGTGAAATCGTTCGAGAGAATCTTACTATTATAAACATTCCTGCTTAACCACGTTTCAGTCAGGGCAATAATGTCAAAACGAACACTGAAACTACTCAAAAAGAGCCTTTTGAGCTTAGAATTCAGACCACGAACGTTTTGATAAATTAAGGAAATCTGTGAAGAAGGTTGAATTGTGTTTAGTTTTTTGGCACAATATTGGATGAAGATTGTACCGAGGAAGGGTTTAGCAAAACCGGAGACAGCCTAGTTCGACTCTTATGCTTAAATTCATGCACAACTACGTGAGGAGGCCAAAACTTGGCGTCACAAATCGTTGTGAAGAATTCAGATGAAACGTTGATTTTAAAAGAAGCAATTTCACGAGGAGTTGCAAAATTGAACTTTGATATAGAGACTTTAGCACTTGATTTACTAGAAATAAAAGCGGAAACAGCTTCACATGTCGTGTCAGATGAAAGCCTTGATAAGAAAAATTGCTTTCGGGGAGAGACGACAGATAAAGTAGGTATAGTAAGTGTGGGAGAAATGGCCAGAGAGTTGTTCCGAAAAAAATTTGAAGTCTCTAGCTCTTATATCTTCTGAGAACGACGCGTTCATACAGACGGACAGACGGACGGACAGACGGACGGACGGACAGACGGACAGACGGACATGGCTATATCAACTCGGCTTGTCATCCTGATCAAGAATATATATACTTTATGGGGTCTGCCACGCCTGCTTCTCCCTGTTACATACATTTCAACAAAAACATTATACCCTGATTTCCCATTTTCAATGGGTTCAGGGTATAAAAAATCACTAAACAACAAGTAAGAAAACTCTAGTCGAGACCGCTCGACTAGGGTATACCCTGAACCCTGCGAAGAACCGCAATTCCAAGCAATCTCTATTTCTTTAATATACATAAGTATATATGTCCATTACGAACAAAACATACACACACACATACACAGGCGCAAGCACTCACAAGCGCAAGTCGTTGCGTCAGCTGTTCTTTGGCTGCTTTGCATGGCAATGCTATGGGAAATTTAATGTTTAATAACTTTTTTTCTAGAGTAACGATTTTGATCAAACTTGTTGGGCGTCATCATGTTATCCATATGTATGTATGTGCCAAAGCACAAGTCTCTAGTATTTGGTATAAGGGAGTTACAAATTTGAGGCGAAGGGGGCGTGGCATCCAAAATTTAACAAAAACCGAAATTGCGTAAGGCTTACATAACACTAAATGCAAAATTTGAAGACTCTAGCTATAAAGATGAATTAGATAGAATTTTATAGCTTAATTTAGATTTTCGTTTTTAATCGATAACAAAAAAACGATAACAGTTATCGAATTTCTGAAACAAACTCGATCTTTTCGTGATATACAGGAACCTATATAAAAAATTTCAAGTCTCTAGCTATTGTAGGTTCTGAGAACGACGCGTTCATACATACGGACAGACGGACAGACAGACGGACAGACGGACAGACGGACATGGCTATATCAACTCGGCTTGTCATCCTGATCAAGAATATATATACTTTATGGGGTCTGCCACGCCTCCTTCTGCCTGTTACATACATACGCCCTCCAACAAAAACATTATACCCTGATTTCCCATTTTCAATGGGTTCAGGGTATAAAAATAAAAGCCACGGAGAACAAAAAAACACGACTGAAACATTCAAACTGAGAACTCTCTCTCTGATTTGCTAATTATCAGCTGTTAAATAAATCGAAACATGGATGGCGCTATTCTATCGAACCATAGATGGCGCTATTGGCTGAACAATTGAAAATGAATTGAATTTAGTTTTCTGTGCGTCTATACGAAATGCTAATTATGCAGTATTTTAAAAACCGCAGATAACGCGGGGCTTAGGGTATCTCCTAGTCGGGACCCCCGACTAGAGTTTTCTTGCTTGTTATACCCTGAACCCATTGAAAATGGGAATTCAGGGTATAACGTTTTTGTTGGAAGGCGTATGTACTAACAGGCAGAAGGAGGCGTGGCACACCTCATAAAGTATATATATTCTTGATCACGAAGACAAGCCGAGTTGATATAGCCATGTCCGTCTGTCCGTCTGTCCGTCTGTCCGTCTGTCTGTCCGTCTGTCCGTATGTATGAACGCGTCGTTCTCAGAACCTACAATAGCTAGAGACTTGAAATTTTTTATGTGGGTTCCTGTATAGCACGAAAAGATCGAGTTTGTTTCAGAAATTCGATAACTGTTATCGTTTTATTGTTATCGATTAAAAACGAAAATCTAAATTAAGCTATAAAATTCAACCTAATTCATCTTTCTAGCTAGAGTCTTCAAATTTACTGTTTTTTTGGGCCTTAGGCAATTTTGCTTTTTGTTAAATTTTGGATGCCACACCCGTTTCGCCTCAAATTTGTAACTTCCGTATATCAAATACTAGAGACTTGTGCTTTGGCACATACATACATGTCGGAGCGTCGTTATTTTTCTCCATGGCTTTAACTAATAGCGCAGCGAGTTTCGATGCGCAGGCTTCACGATCCAAAATTGAACTGCCTTTTCGTTTCTCTGCCCCGTACCGAACCACACTTGACGACAGCGTTGTAGCGCTGTCGTCGCGCTATAACGGAACTTCTTAAAGCGACAAAATGCAAAGGACCAATCAGAGCGCAATTAGCGCTGATGCAATATTTCTTAGTATGATGAAATTAGGAATTCTAGTGAAAACCAGAATTTCCATACACAACAAAACACACACACACAGTGCGTGCATACAGTTCGCTTTGGCATATGTAGGATTCTGGTGTAAACCAGAATATCCATACACAGTAACACACACACACACAGTGCGTACCTGCAATACGCAGAAACAATCACATACAGTATGCAGCAACATAGTTTGCTTCGACACGGCCATCGTGTAATATGCCAAACATTAACTTCAACAAGTAAGAAAACTCTAGTCGAAACCGCTCGATTAGGGTATACCCTGAACCCTGCGAAGAGCCGCTATTCCAAGCATTCTTTGTTTCTTTTATATACACATGCATATGTACGTTCATTACAAGCAAAACATACACACATAGGCGCACGCACACACAAGCGCTAGTCGGTGCGTCAGCTGTTCTTTAGCTGCTTTGCATGGCAATGCTATGGAAAATTAAATGTTTAATAACTTTTTTCTAGAGTAACGATTTTGATCAAACTTGTTGGGCGTGATCATGTCCTCCATATGTATGTATGTGCCAAAGCACAAGTCTCTAGTATTTGATATGCGGGAGTTACAAATTTGAGGCGAAGGGGGCGTGGCACCTAAAATTTAACAAAACCCGAAATTGCGCATGACCCAAGTAACACTAAATACAAAATTTGAAAAGTCTAGCTAAAAAGATGAATTAAATAGAATTTTATAACTAAATGAAGATATCGGTTTTAATCGATAACATTAAAACGATAGTTGTTATCGTTTTTTTTTTAAATAAACTTGATCTGCGCACGCTATACGAGGATCTACATAAAAAATTTCAAGTCTCTAGCTCTTATGGGTTCTGAGATCGACGCGTTCACACATACGGACGGACGGACGGACGGACGGACAGGGCTAAATCGACTCGGCTTCTCTCCCTGATCAAGAATATATATAATTTATGGTTTCTGACACGTCTCCTTCTGCCTGTTACATACATACGCCTTTCAACAAAAACATTATACCCTGAATTCCCATTTTCAATGGGTTCAGGGTATAAAAATGTCTTTGTAATAGATTTCAAACTTAAATCATCGTCTCTTTTAGACGGATATCCAACCAATAATCATCGTTTCTCTTAAACGGATAACCATTAACAATCATCTCTCTTAGACGGATAACCATCTGATAAAATATTCAGTTCAACATTTCTTCGTACAAACTTTTAACATTTATTCTTAATTAAAACATTTGAAAACATATTTCTTTCAATTCAATTCAATAACTTCACCTATGCAGGTTACAAAAATAAAACATGATGCTTGTTTTCATTACATAATATTTTGCCAAATTGTCGATTTTACATTTTCTTTAACTAAAATTCCAAATTTAATTCAAAAAGAAACAATCATCGTCTCACTTGGACGGATAACCTTCGTCTCACTTGGACGGCTCACCATCGTCTCACTTGGACGGATAACCTTCGTCTCACTCTCAGCTTCTATCAGACCATTTGACGGGCCTGGATTCTCATCATCAATGTCCAGCTCATGGCGCACATTTCCCTCTGGAAGTTTTCTTGTGTCCTCGTAACGACTTTAACATGTATCTGTCACCGTCTAGGACTTTAACTACCAAAAATGGACCCTTGAATTTTGGGTCTAGTTTTGTGTGGTGTCTCTCCTCGTTCTTGAGAAGGACATAGTCACCGACTCTGTGTCTTAAAACGGCGGCCTTGGACTTATCAAATCGATTTTTGTTATAAAAGGCTGAAGATTTCATACTGCTACTTGCTCGAGCCCGTGTGGAGTCTAAGTCTACTTCCAATTCTGTGTCCGCTGGAGGAACTAATCCAAGAGGTCGACCTTCTTTCCCTATTAACATTTCTAAGGGACTGGCTTCAGTTGCCCGATTTGTTGTGCAGTTTAAAGCTAGCTGCACCTCGCCGAGAGCATCTTGCCAGGACCTTTGGCTTAATTCGACTGCAGTTAATAGGTTCTTGAGCGTGCTCATAACGCGCTCAACTTGTCCATTAGCACGACTTGCCCCAGTCGCGATTAAATGAAGTTTTATGGGTTTTGAACAGCAAAATTCTGCAAGCTGCGCGCTAGAAAAACATCTACCCTGATCAGCTATAATGCGTGTTGGTGCACCAAACAAGGAAGTTGAAGACTTTATGGCCATGATACAACTCTCCGTATCTATTTCTGCATGATCTTCCGGAATGTGACTTTGCTGTCCTGCAAGTTATACCATTGTCAACAAATTTACGGACATATTTGTTCATGATTGACTCATGTACCTGGTTAACTACTGACCATCTGAAATTTCTGGGCACAACTGGCAAGCATCGTGTCTTACCATTTTTTTTGGATTTTACGAAACAACATCCCTTTTCTCAAATCATATGTTTTAGTTACTTCATCTAGTATGTCATTTGAATTCAGTTTACTGACAAGGGCAGCAATATCAGGGTCCAATTGCTGTTCGGCAAACAACCAATTATTTGAGATTTCTGCTATGTTTATTCGCTTCTCGGGAATTTTTTTCAAAATTAATTGATTCTGAGTAACTGGGTTTCTAGATAAAAAGTCGACATGTGCCATACGTTTTCCTTCTCTGTACTGTATGTCAAACTTGAAAGATTGACGGAAAGTAGTGACGGAAATGTTTAACGGATGCAAATACTGCCAGAGTTTCAAGCTCATAAGAGTGGTACCTAGACTCGGCTGGCGAAGTTGTTTTACTAAAATATTCTACAACGTGAAGCTTATTGTTAATTCGATGTAAAAGCGTGGCACCAAATCCGATTGAGCTAGCGTCGGTGTGTAATTCTATAGGGTATTGCGGGTCGAATATTACCAGAACTGGTTCGTTTGTAAGAATAGTCACAATTTTCTTGCGAATGCTTTCCAACTCAGTAGTCCACGCAAAACTTTCCCTTCCTGATGTTAGGGAATACATCGGCTTTATGACTTGAGAGAATCCGGGTACGAATTTGCGAAAATAGGATGCAAGACCAATAAACTGTCGTACACCAAAAACCGTCTGTGGCGGTGGCAACGATGTTAACGCAACAATCTTTCGCGAGTTTGGTCGAATTTCCCCTGCTCTTACCTCATATCCCAGATATTGAACGACTGTTTTTAAGAAACTACATTTGTTAACATTAAAAATGAATCCAGCATCAGTGAGAATGTCTAGTACTATTTTTAACCTTTTCAATCCTAATTCGACTGTGGGTGACACGATTATGATATCATCCATGTAAACAATCACGTATGAATAGGCCAAGTCACCCAAGGCACGCATGACTGCCCGTTGGAAAACGGATGGCGCACTTTTGAGTCCAAACGGCATAGTCAGGAACTCATATTGACCATCCGGGGTCACAAATGCAGTGTATTCTATTGAATCAGGGTGGATAGGAATTTGGTGGAAACCACTCACCATATCAAGACACGTGAAGTAATTTGCGCCACGCAGCCTAGCGATCTGGTCGCTAATGAGCGGCAAAGGGTACCTGTCTGCAATTGTGTTAGAGTTAACTCTCTGTAGTCGACACAAAGTCGGTCTGTACCATTTTTCTTCTTGACAAGCAGCATAGGACTGGCAAAAGGGGATCAGCTGGGTCGAATGATGTTGCATTTAAGTAACTCACTTAACTTTTCTCAGACAATGTCTCTTTCTTCAGGGCTAAGTCTATAGGGCCGGCGTTGTACAGTTTTGGTTGGATCAATTAAGCGAATTTTCATTTCCCCTGTCGTGACTCGTGTGGATGGTGCCCCTTTTACAAGTGCAGTGGAGTAATTATCAAGCATTTGTATTAGTTTGTCTTTATCAGCCTCGCACAATTCGGTATCAAGATTTGTAAGGTCAACTGGTTCCCCATCTATTGAGCAAGTATTTACGGCTTTGGCTTTTACTACGTTAAACTGGTTTTGTGATACAGTGACATTAAATCCTTGTTTAAGAATTTCGCGGCCAATAATGTCGCTTTTCAAATGATTATCTTGCACTACATGGAACAATATTTGAAGTGCGTTCTCATTTATGGTGACCTGGCTTAATATTTGTAAGGTGCTATGTATGCCAGCATCGCCTATACCTTTTAGCATGATAATGCTGTTAAAACGCTTACCAGAGTCAAAAGAAATTGGGTAAATCTCACCGAGCTGCATCATCACTCCAGTTGGCTCTGGTACAAAGCACTGGTTCACAGTCTTCCGTTGGAATGCTCCCTGTGTACTTGTTGATTCCTTTTTCGAGCATTGATTTGCGAAGTGTCCAGGCTGGCCGTACTTGAAGCAAGTAACAGTTGGCTTGTCTCGCTGAGATGTCGCGTCGCTCTTTTGTCGCATTTTGGCTCTGCACTCAGCAATTTTATGTCCTGGTTTGCCACAGAAATGGCACACTATTGTCAATAGTCTCCTCTTCTTGGCGTCAGGTCCAGGTCCGGAGTCGTCATCACGGTCGGCATTGCGATGTTTTTTAAAGGTGAATGCGCCTAGTTCGGATTGCAAGTCACTTCTAGTTTGAACTTTTGACGTGAACACAATCCGTCCCAAGCGGTTATCCACATTGGCTAAATGCGCGAGCACAATTGACACAGCAATTTCTTCGATGTTTTGTTTTTCCAGTTGGAAGTTAGAGTGGTCACCAAACGGCTAGCATAAACCGCAAGACATTCGCCGTTAGTTGGGCGACTGTTTAGAAGATTTAGAAACATTGCCGACGACGTTTCACTATTTTCGTAGCGGCGGAGGAATAATTCCTTAAATTCAATCCACTTAATGCCGGGATATGCAATTTGAGTTAGCCACTGTGAGGCACTGCCCACCATAGCTTCGCTTAGTGCCATGATGAGTCTGCTTCTTTCTAGGGGCTGTTCCGAAAATATAATGACAGCTGTGGTGGACCACTTTGAGGCATCTGCACCTGCAGTGTCAGAAAAATTTTGGCAAAATGACGCCACGAGTCTGCTGTTGCTCGCGTGTTGACGCTTGCATGGCTCTTGCAAGCTCCAGCAGATTCTGGTTCTGCATTTGTAAAATTATGCGCCACTGATCCTCTGAGAATGCAGGAGGTAGTGCTGATCCCACTTCTGATATCGGAGCGTCGTTATTTTTCTCCATGGCTTTAACTAATAGCGCAGCGAGTTTCGATGCGCAGGCTTCACGATCCAAAATTGAACTAACTGCCTTTTCGTTTCTCTGCCCCGTACCGAACCACACTTGACGACAGCGTTGTAGCGCTGTCGCCACGCTATAACGGAACTTCTTAAAGCGACAAAATGCAAAGGACCAATTAGAGCGCAATTAGCGGCTGATGCAATATTTCTTAGTATGATGAAATTAGGAATTCTAGTGAAAATCAGAATTTCCATAAACAACAACACACACACACACACAGTGCGTATGTGCAATACGCTAGAACAATCACATACAGTATGCAGCAACACAGTTTGCTTCGACATACATATGTATGACATGATCACGCCCAACAAGTTTGATCAAAATCGTTGCTCTAGAAAAAAAGTTATTAAACATTTAATTTCCCATAACATTGCCATGCAAGCAGCAGCCAAAGAACAGCTGACTCAACGACTTGCGCTTGTGAGTGCTTGCGCCTGTGTATGTGTGTGTGTATGTTTTGTTTGTAATGAACATATATATACTTATGTATATTAAAGAAACGGAGATTGCTTGGAATTGCGGTTCTTCGCAGGGTTCAGGGTATACCCTAGTCGAGTGGTCTCGACTAGAGTTTTCTTACTTGTTTTAAATTAAGCTTTGCTATGGCGTGTGGGCGCCTATGTGTGTGTGTGTTGCTTGTATTGTGCGCACATATACATACATATGTACATATATAAAAGTAACGTAGAATAGCGATTCTTTGTAGGGTTAAGGGATACCCTAGTCGAGCGGTCTCGACTATAGTTTTCTTACTTGTTTCTTTTAGAATTTGTTTTTATAATTATTAAACTGAAGGTACAAATTCATTTCATTTATTAAAAATAAAAACCTAACCATAATATAACTATTAAAACAAAAACGTAACGAAACAAGTAAGAGAGAGAGTTCTCAGTTGAAAGTTTCAGACGTGTTTTTTTGTTCTCCGTGACTTTTATTTTTGTTTCGTGATTTTTTTAAAATATAAAATCGCGTACACTGTTGATTTTGGTTTTTTACCATTACTCACTGTTGTGCATTTGTGCAAGGAGTAATCCGCGTTGTTTTTTATTTATTTTATCTTATTTTTGTGAAGTGCTTAGAACTTGGATCTGTGCAGCGTCGGTAATTTTTAATTTTACTTGCATTCTGCATTCTTCTTTTGCTTTATCGCTTGCTCTCAGTTTTTTTTGGTGTGTGCAATCAGCTGTTTTTGTTGTTGTGATTATATTCTCTCAACGCTTTAACCCTCTCTTTGCTTTGCGCTTGTTTCATTGCCTTTATCTAAACTCCCGTTTTGTTTGTGAGTCGCTCTCTATACTCATTAATCTCTCTTTAGCTTGCGCTCTTTTCTTTTCCTTGTGTTTCTAATCTTTTGTTTTAGTTTCTTTAATCCCAATTGCCAATATGACCTGTTGCAAAAAAACTTGCTCAGTGCGGCAATCTTCTGATTCTTCACAAATGCAATTCATTAATTGCTGGTTGTGTGAGAATATGATGCACAGTAAATGTGCTGGCCTTACAGGGCGGGATTATGATAAGGTCATGTCCACTGCTGAAATTGGTTGTGGCGGCTTACGGTGGTCTTGTCCTAGTTGTTTGGAAAAACAAATAAATTTTTCAAAAATGTTTAATTCGGTGCGGGTTCAATTTTTAAAACTTAATAAAATATCTAAACAGTTATCTAGTGAATTAGATGCTGGTGATAAATTATTAAATCAATATGATTTTGAATCTTCTCAAGCTGAGACGTTGACGGACTCTCAGTTGGTACCACCTTCTATACCTTTATCTCCAAATTTATTAGCGCCTTCTACACCTTGTTCAGACTCTCTTGCGATTCCACCCTCTGGTAGTGCGTCAGGGACACCAGTAGTGGATATCCCAGAGTCTTTACTTATTCCAACCCCGTTGTCTCCATCTGTTGCTCATACTACGAACAACTCTCTGGCCATTTTTCCCACACTTACTATACCTACTTTATCTGTCGTCTCTCCCCGAAAGCAATTTTTCTTATCAAGGCTTTCATCTGACACGACATGTGAAGCTGTTTCCGCTTTTATTTCTAGTAAATCAAGTGCTAAAGTCTCTATATCAAAGTTCAATTTTGCAACTCCTCGTGAAATTGCTTCTTTTAAAATCAACGTTTCATCTGAATTCTTCACAACGATTTGTGACGCCAAGTTTTGGCCTCCTCACGTAGTTGTGCATGAATTTAAGCATAAGAGTCGAACTAGGCTGTCTCCGGTTTTGCTAAACCCTTCCTCGGTACAATCTTCATCCAATATTGTGCCAAAAAACTAAACACAATTCAACCTTCTTCACAGATTTCCTTAATTTATCAAAACGTTCGTGGTCTGAATTCTAAGCTCAAAAGGCTCTTTTTGAGTAGTTTCAGTGTTCGTTTTGACATTATTGCCCTGACTGAAACGTGGTTAAGCAGGAATGTTTATAATAGTAAGATTCTCTCGAACGATTTCACTATTTACAGACATGATCGACGGACTCGTAGAGGTGGAGGTGTCTTATTGGGCGTTAAATCTTATATCCTTTCTGAATCTTTTATTTTTTCAGCACCCCATGATATCGAGATAGTTGCTGTTAAACTTACTCTTAAATCTTGCTCCCTCTTTATTACTTGTTCATATATTCCCCCACTTCTGATTTTCAAATTTATGCGCAACATATGACTTGCATTAAAGAAATTTATGGACACGTGAAGGATAACGATTTCTTTCTGGTGTTAGGCGACTTTAATATACCGAACACTTCTTGGATCTCTAATCCTAGTTCAAGTTCCCTTATTCCTACAATTGATCATTTTTTCTTTGATGAATTACTTTCTATTTCTATGTCTCAGATGAATGCAATCTCGAATCATCTGAATCGATGGCTTGATCTGGTTTTTATTAATGATGACTCTTGCATTAATGTTTCTAGATCATCCCCTTTTTTGTTTACCAGAGGATATTTATCATCCTACATTGGAGGTATCTCTGACCCTAAGTTCACCTCCAATTTCTGAACCTACTCCATCTAAACGTCGTTGTTACGTTAAGTGCAACTTTGCTTTGCTTAACCAACTTATTAGTGCAACAGATTGGTCTACGTTATATGATTCTGTTGATGTTAATTGTGCATCAACTATTCTATAACATTTTATACTCTCTTATTGATGAGTGTGTTCCTATGTGTCTCCCTGTGCCTTTTTCTAAAAAACCTCCATGGTTTACTCAGACGCTTTCTAATTTAAGAAACATTAAGTCTAAATGTTTAAAAAATTTTAAAAAGTGTGGCTCCACTATTAACTGGTCTAAATATTCCATAGCCAAGTCGAATTTTAACATTTTAAATTCCCGTTGCTATGAGAATTACCTTATGCGTTGCAAAAGACAATTTGCTCGTGACCCTAAAAAATTTTATTCCTTTGTGAATTTGAAACGGAAGTCTTCTAGTTTACCTTCCACATTTTTTTATGAGTCTTTGAATTCTTGCAATGATCAGGATTCCTCAGATCTTTTTGCTGATTTCTTTCAGTCAACTGACTCATCTGCAGACCCCTATAATACTTCTTACCCATATTATATATCTTCTGATTCTCTGATTCTCTGATTTCTGACATTGGGTCAATGAAATCGTCTTTCTCACCTGGAGCTGATAATATTCCTAGTTGTGTTATAAAAGAATGCTGGGATTCCCTTCAGTTACCTTTACTAAAGCTTTTTAACTTATCTCTGGAAACCTCTGTGTTTCCGTCTATTTGGAAAGAGTCTTTTATTGTCCCTCTATATAAGAAAGGTGGGCGATCTGACATTTCTAATTATAGGAGTATTGCCAAACTATCGGCTATTCCGAAGTTATTTGAAAAAATAATAACTTCCACTTTACAGCATTTGTGTAAATCAATTATTTCGCCACTACAACATGGCTTTGTTCTTAATCGATCAACCTCTACTAATCTGCTTGAATTTACTTACCTAGTAAACGATAGTTTTTTAAATAAAATGCAAACTGATGTTATTTATACAGATTTTAGCAAAGCATTTGATTCAGTTCACCATGAACCGCCGAACTCGCAAATAAAATACCGCCAACGGGTTGGTGATGTTTCGAAATTGTTTATCTGTTTGTTTTAGGCTTTAAACAAAGTTGTTTAGTTTATACTTAAGTTGACTCTCGACTTGTCAATTATATTTTGATAATTAATAAATAAATAAATAAAACTCTAGTCGGGGGTCCCGACTAGGAGATACCCTAAAGCCCGCGCTATCTGAGTTTTTTAAAATACTGCATAATTAGCATTTCGTATACGCTCGACTAGGGTACACCGTGAACCCTGCGAACAACCGCAATTCCAAGCAATCTCCGTTTCTTTAATATACATAAGTATATATATGTTCATTACAAGCAACACATACACACACACATACACAGGCGCAAGCACACACAAGCGCAAGTCGGTGCGTCAGCTGTTCGTTGGCTGCTATTTGCATGGCAATGCTATGGGAAATTTAATGTTTAATAACTTCTAGATGAACGATTTTGATCAAACTTGTTGGGCGTAGTCATGTTATCCATATGTATGTATGTGCCAAAGCACAAGTCCCTAGTATTTGATATACGGGAGTTACAAATATGAGGCGACGAGGGCGTGGCATCCAAAATTTAATAAAAACCGAAATTGCGTAAGGTCCAAGTAACACTAAATGCAAAATTTGAAGACTCTAGCTAGAAAGATGAATTAGATAGAATTTTATAGCTTAATTTAGATTTTCGTTGTTTATCGATAACAATAAAACGATAACAGTTATCGAATTTCTGAAACAAACTCGATCTTTTCGTGCTATACAGGAACCTACACAACAAATTTCAAGTCTCTAGCTCTTATAGGTTCTGGGAACGACGCGTTCATACATACGGACAGACGGACAGACGGACGGACGGACGGACGGACGGACAGACGGACAGACGGACATGACAATGTCAACTCGGCTTGTCATCCTGATCAAGAATATATATACTTTATGGGGTCTGCCACGCCTCCTTCTGCCTGTTACATACATACGCCTTCCAACAAAAACATTATACCCTGAATTCCCATTTTCAATGGGTTCAGGGTATAAAAATATCTATCAAAAGTTTGCGTACAAACATAGAATCCTGCGTACAACGAGGGAATTTCCAAGGATTACATCCCACCAAGGAAGTCTTGAAGTCGCCGAACCTTTTAAAAAAACAGTGTCCGATCAAACTGTACGCCACATTTGGAAAGAGGCGGGGTATAATGGAAGAGTTGCCCATAGGAAGCCCCATATATCAGTGATAAACAAAATAAAGCGTGTGGATTTCGCCAATGAGCACATTTCCGAGCCGGCTAGCTTCTGGAACAAGGTCATATTTTCGGATGAGAGGAAGTTTTGTATATTTGGAATTAAAAGGAAGAAAATGATTTGGAGAAAAGGAGAAGCAGCCCTCGAAAAAGAAAATTTGGTTCCAACGGTAAAACATGGAGGAGGATGAGTAATGGTTTGGGGGTGTATGGCGGCTAGTGGTGTTGGGAACTTGACATTTATAGAATCTATAATGGATCACAAGGACTACATGCACATTTTGAAGCAGAATTTGCGACAGAGTGCCGAAAAATTGGGGATTGCTGATGATTATTTCTTTCAGCAAGATAATGATCCGAAGCACACGGCTCATAACGTGAAGCTATAGAGGACTATAATGTAAAGAACAGTTGCCTACACCACCTCAATCACCTGAATTAAATTTTATAGAGCATCTGTGGGATTTATTTGCGCGCAGGATTCGACAACATTCTATTACCTCGAAAACAATGCTGGAGGAGGTTATTATGGAGAAATGGAGCAAAATAACCATCGAAGATACTCCGAAAGCTTATAGACTCAATGTCTAGACGTCTGGCGGAGGAGCTGAAGAAAAAAGGCTACACAACCAAATAATAAATTAAGCTGAAAAATTTAATGGTAATCGCGAATTTCCTCGTTGTACGCAAAAAATGTATACAGACTTTTGATAGTTATTTTTATACTATTTCACGTAGTGATATAGTATATTGGTTTTGTGCAATGTACGTCATGCTGTCCGTCCGTCTGTCCGTATGAACGCAAATTGAAGCTAGAGACTTGAAATTTGAAACATATACTCGTGTATACACTCGTGTATACTTCTAGAAGGGCCAGAGAGTTGGGATTTTAACTGAACACTCGTGTCGACATCCCAAAATCATAAAGCTATGGTGGATATATCTACGCCCATTGGGGGCGTGGCAAATCGGGTCAAACTGTACCTTCTACAGTTTTAAAGCCAGAACGCCCAAATTTGGCACGTGGGTTACTGTTACGATCCTATAAGGATCGCTCAAAAAATGTTATGGCCACGCCTACTAAGGGCGTGGTAAATCGGATCTGAATATATAGTGATTTTACTAGTTTCGTTATATTTTGAGCACTATTGATGCTAGAGACTTGAGACTTGGTATATACTCGGGTTAACATCTCACAATCGAAAAGCTATGGCCTACGCCTTCAGGGGACGTGGCAACTAATATCAGCTTAAATCTCCCACAGTTTTAGTGCTACGCCCCAAAAGGGGCGTGACATACAGAAAAATACCCTACAATTTTCGCATTTTTCGAATGTAAGAATCCAAATTTTAAAGTTATATTCCTGAACTCCCACTCTATACACATGCCAAAAATTATTTGTCTACGGCCACTGGAGGCGTGGCAAATAAAAACTGAGACATCTGCAGCTTCGGAGCCAATAACGCGCCACATAATGAATTAGTGACCATTGACCGTGTCTTTTGATTTGCAAAATTGTATATATATGTGTTTGAAAGAATATTTTATTAATACAAAATAAATAAATAAAGAAAATATAACAAAAATATCAACATGAAATATAATGTGATAGATGCCCCTGTGTGCTGCTGGGACGTGAAATAGTAATTCGCTGTCGGTTTGTTAATGTTTTTGTTGAAAGGCTAATGTATGTAACAGGCAGAAGGAGGCGTGGCAGACCCCATAAAGTATATATATTCTTGATCAGAATGACAAGCCGAGTTGATATAGCCATGTCCGTCTGTCCGACCGTCTATCCGTATGTATGAACGCGTCGTTCCCAGAACCTATAAGAGCTAGAGACTTGAAATTTGTTGTGTAGGTTCCTGTATAGCACGAAAAGATCGAGTTTGTTTCAGAAATTCGATAACTGTTATCGTTTTATTGTTATCGATTAAAAACGAAAATCTAAATTGAGCTATAAAATTCTATCTAATTCATCTGTCTAGCTAGAGTCTTTAAATTTTTGCATTTGGTGTTATGTAAGCCTTACACAATTTCGGTTTTTGTTAAATTTTGGATGCCACGCCCCCTTCGCCTCAAATTTGTAACTCCCGTATATCAAATACTAGGGACTTGTGCTTTGGCACATACATACATATGGATGACATGATTACGCCCAACAAGTTTGATCAAAATCGTTATTCTAGAAAAAAAGGTATTCAACATTTAATTTCCCATAGCATTGCCATGCAAATAGCAGCCAACGAACAGCTGACGCACCGACTTGCGCTTGTGTGTGCTTGCGCCTGTGTATGTGTGTGTGTATGTGCCAAAACCAAGTCTATAGTACTTGAAATACGTGATTTAACAATTTGAGGCGAAGGGGGTGTGGCATCCAAAATTTAACAAACACCGAAATTGTGTAAGACTCAAATAACACTAAATGCAAAATGAAGACTCTAGCTATAAAGATGAATTAGATAGAGTTTTATAACTAAATAACGATATCGGTTGTTAATCAATAGCACGTTATTATTTGAAACCAACTCGATCCTTTCGTGCTATACACAAACCTTCAAAAAAAATTTGAAGTCTCTAGCTCTTATATGTTCTGAGATCGACGCGTTCAAACATACGGACAGACAGAAAGACGGACAGGGCTAAATCGGCTAGGCTTCTCTCCCTGATCAAGAATATTTATACTATATGGGGTCTGCCACGCCTCCTTCTGCCTGTTACATACATATGCCTTCCAACAAAAACATTATACCCTGATTTCCCATTTTCAATGGGTTCAGGGTATAACAAGTAAGAAAACTCTAGTCGAGACCGCTCGACTAGGGGCTACCCTGAACCCTGCGAAGAACCGCAATTCCAAGCAATCTCCGTTTCTTTAATATACATATGTTCATTACAAGCAACACATACACAGGCGCAAGCACTCACAAGCTCCAGTCGTTGCGTCAGCTGTTCTTTGGCTGCTATTTGCATGCCAATGACATGGGAAATTAAATGTTTAATAACTTTTTTTCTAGAGTAACGATTTTGATCAAACTTGTTGGGCGTAATCATGTCATCCATATGTATGTATGTGCCAAAGCACAAGTCCCTAGTATTTGATATACGGGAGTTACAAATTTGAGGCGAAGGGGGCGTGGCACCCAAAATTTAACAAAAACCGAAATTGCGTAAGACCTAAATAACACTAAATGCAAAATTTGAAGACTCTAGCTAGACAGATGAATTAGATAGAATTTTATAGCTCAATTTAGATTTTCGTTTTTAATCGATAACAATAAAACGATAACCGTTATTGAATTTCTGAAACAAACTCGATATGCGCGCCCTATACAGGGACCTACAAAAAAAATTTGAAGTCTCTAGCCATTGTAAGTTCTGAGATCGACGCGTTCATACATACGGACATACGGACAGACGGACAGACGGACAGACGGACGGACGGACAGACGGACAGACGGACAGACAGACAGACAGACGGACAGGGCTAAATCGACTCGGCTTGTCTCCCTCATCAAGAATATATATACTTTATGGGGTCTGCCACGCCTCCTTCTGCCTGTTACATACATTTCAACAAAAACATTATACCCTGATTTCCCATTTTCAATGGGCTCAGGGTATAAAAAAAAACCGAAGTTGTGTAAGGTTCACATATCACTACAAGTAAAATTTGAAGACTAACTAGAAATACCAATAAGATAGAATTTTATAAATAAATTTCAGTTTTCGTTTTTAGTCGATAACATTAAAATGGAAATAGTTATCGATTTATTAAAAACAAATTCGATACTTTCGTGCCACTCAGGGACCTACATAACAAATTTGAAGACTCTAGCTCTTGTAGGTTCTGAGATCGACGCATTCATACATACGGCCAGACGGACAGACAGACAGACGGACAAGCCTAAGTCGACTCGGCTTGTCTCCATGATCAAGAATATATATATTCTATGTGGGGTCTGTCTCACCTCTTTTTGCTTGCTACATACATAAAAAAAAAATACCATTTTTCCCATTTTCATTGGGTTCGGGGTATTAAAGCAATCACTGATTTATGGCATTATCCAGCAGAACATTGCGTACAACAGGGCCGTATAAGAAATTGAAGAATGGGCAGCAGATTTCAATGCCCTTCATTCAATAGTATTGAAACAATACTGATGAAATTTTGTGTCATCGATCATCCATATTTTTTTCGGAGATAATATATGATGTATTTAGAAAAACATCATTATCTATAAAGAATTCCTGATGAAAGTCAAAATCATAGACGCCGAAGAACCAGCATCTAGCAATAAAAAGGAAATTTAACCAGAAACATCCAAGACAAAAATAAGGCGGATGTGAGGGACAGAAGATATCTAAAAGTAAGGAAGCTTATTAAGGAAGTGTATTCCAACCTAGAGCTCATCAACCATGAAGAAATTCGTGTCTACAAAGATAATTTGAATCGACATTTTTTAATCGATTAATGATTGATGATCTGGAATGCAAAGTCAACCTACTTTCAAAGAAATTAAATAGAAGAATAGTTGAATTGCACAACATAAAAGAAAACGTTCCAGAGCTAGCTTCAAATTATTCTCCGAGGTGATTGACAACAGGAGGTACACCAGCGACGCAAGGAAGCAAGGAAATAATACCTCAAGGTAAAAGCCAAAATGATAAGTTGGGTCATCTGCTAGCTACAATTCAGCGTGCGACTTAATATACAAGCGCTACGAAAATAAGTGCAAAATATTTTCTAATGCCATCAGCCCATTAGAGGATTTGGAACTGCTGAAGCGAAATGAAGAAGGCAGTATTCGCAAGTTCTTGGGCACAGTATTTTCATTAAAAAGAAAGGCAAATTGGTAATGATAGTGATGTTTTATTTGCTCAGATATTGCTGCGACAATTCTCGACAGAAGCCCTACGACTTTACGAGAGACATGTAAAGAAGGCTAGAGAAATTCAGTTCTTGGACAATGTCCTGGAGTTTATTGAGCAACTGAATAATTCAATAAACTCAGTATACGAGAGTGCCGCCAACACAGAAGCAAAGAAAACGAGATACAGAAGATGCCGTTTTTGCCAGTCGTGATATAAATGGGTGTCAGAAATTTAAAGCTGAACCTGTCAGAAAACGCCAGGAATTTGTTTCTAAAAGCGCGGTATGCCGTTTTCATAAATGAAAATAAATGACAAGATACGTTGCTGGCAACGGCGCTCATTCGGATTTGGAAAATACGAGCAGCTTAAACCTCTTATTGATGGGGGGTCACAAAAAATACTCATATCTGAAGAAGTCGCACAACAAGGCTCAAGGAATTTGTTTTAATGTTGAAGTTCAAAAAAAGTGCGTTTGCTTAACAATCAAACGCAGTATTGAAAGCAACCATTCGCAACCACAGCGCAGGCGCTGGTAATGTCGATGCTTCAGAGAACACTACCATGCAAAAAAAATGAGTTTCAAAATGGATTGGATGGGCTGCGAGTTAGCTGACCCATATTTCAATGAACCCAGTAGAATTGATGTTACCATTGGCGATGATGTACTTCCATTAATAATGTTGGGAAAAGTTAAGAAAATCAACGAAACTCTATGACAAAATACTGAACTCGTATGGATTGTTTTCGGTAACATAGCTAGATCGTCAGCGCAACAACGAAGATGTGCCTGGACGATCTTGAAAGTGACACCAACGATTGTGAAAAAATGTTGCAAAAAATAACCACAAGGGATGAAGAAGGCTGACAAATAGTCTTCTTTCCTTCTAATTCAGGAAGCAACCGAAAACTCTTCATTGAATACAGTGCTTTTATGGAACAATATTTGAGCTAGATCAAATTGAAACGACAGAGACTATTGATCAGGGCAAATACTGTACTGAATGGTGAGTAATCGGACCAAACAGTCTTCATACTACTGTCCTGTCAAAAGGGCTTGGTAATATATACCATAAAAAAAAACAACTTGTGGTCTTCAACAAGCAGCTTGCCGACAACGAAGTCTTTTGAGTACTGATTTAATGCAACTTCAAACTTAAGCTAGTGGGCAGAGAGCTAGCACAGAGACCCGAACATCTAGCGAGAGCACTCCATCCCGCTCTCGTCGCTCTTGTGCTGCTCTTTACAGTGCCCTAATTAATTTCATATACCTTACAGCCTACAGCCTGACATTATGCCCATTCAAATGACTGAACATCGGCCGCGTTGAAAGGCCACAGGGCTTCAACTTCACTTAATACTTAACTAAATTATGTAATAGGCAAGGGTGCAATGCGATGAATTATATTATACAAACATATGTGCCCGATTTGGTCTTTATGACCACCACTCGCACCCTACCATCTCCGCCGGGTATCGCTTCGGCCATCACGCCGAGCATCCACTACTGAGGCGGACCGTTGTCCTCTCCCGTCCGTCTGTCTCCAGATCTGTTGCCGAAGTAATCCCATCAGGACCCTTGGATTGGCATGACAGTGGGAGTGATGCAAATGCTCTAAATTGAGTGTGACCAATCGACACTTTTTAGGCAGCAAGGGGAACTTGGCATTATGCGCTAATGGCGCTTTCATCAAACGACCTCCTACCCGCACCAACCGCAAGACATGCTTGCCATGTTGGTGAGAGTGCAGGAATGGTGCCAGTTTTTGAAGAGCCGGTTGCAAAACTGTGGACTTTTTTAATTTTTCAATTTCTTGAGCGAATCCTGTATGCTGAATCACAGATAATGCTGCATGAAAGGCAAAACTTAATTCAGAAGCTGAAGGAATCAAAGATACATGTTTCTCGCTCCTACCATTGAATGAAGCGGATCATGTAAGCGATTAGGCGGATCAGCCTTGTAAATGAAGATATAGCTTCTATTAATGTCGGGATGGAATTCACGCTCTCCTCAACCGCAACCGTAGTAAAGGCAGCTCTACGCCTCTCTAACGACTCCAATTCCTTCGACAGCTAATATGTGGGTTTGCTGGCCACAATTCTTCTGAATGTTGTAAAAATGATGTCCGCCGGGTTGGCTTTTGTTGGGAAATGACGCCAGGAGACATTGGCTGTCAACTCCTGAATGGTTGCTACTCGATTGGCAACAAATGTGTTCAAATTTGATGAATGCATTTGCAGCCAATGAAGAACAACTTCGGAGTCTGACCAAAAAATAACTTTGTCTAATGGACAGTCGAGTAAGCTCTTTACCGCGTCCCACACGGTAGCTAATAACTCCGCAGCACACAGTTCAAGCCGCGGCACTGACTTCGTTTTCAGTGGGGCTACCTTGGACTTGGCGGTCAGCAACCTGATAGTGATAGCCTCAACTGTTTGCACTCGTATATATAGACAACAGCCGTAGGCTCTTGTTGACGCATCAGCAAAGCCATGGACTTGACAGCCTCTTGCTTTAAGCGTGCCTACGTAACGAGGTATGCACAAAGCATTTAATTCTGAAAAACAGTTGGTCACTGCTTCCAATTCTTGCATCATTTTGGTAGGTAATTGGTCATCCTATCCAAGCTTATTCAACCACATTTCCTGTATCAGGACCTTTGCACGAGTTACAATTGGACTTAGCAAACCTAAGGGATCGTATAATCGTGCCACAAACGATAGAACGGACCGCTTGGTAGGATTCGAATCTCTTGTAGATTCCATTGTGTATCTGAACACGACAGCCTTCGGATTCCAAATTAATCCTAAGGTCTTTGTGTCTTCGTGATGACCACTGACAATGTTGTCCTCTGCTGATTGAGCTGCAAGTTTCTTACAGTTGGACGACCATTTTGTAAGATGGACACACCCTTGAAGAATTGCGATTAAATCGCGATGCAACAAGCATAACACCTCAGCGCTGTCTGATCCTGTCAACAAATCATCGACATAAAAGTCGTGAGTTAAGGACCGAGCTGCATCTGGGTGAGTGGAAGCGTGTAATTCGCTCAGATACTTTAGGCATCGAACTGCCAAAAATGGCGCAGCAGCTGTCCCATACGTTTCTGTATTTAAACGAAAAATTTGTAACGCGTCAGTGGGCTTTTCTCTCCACACAACAAGTGGAAAGTTGCGCTGGGACTCGTCTAATTTTATTTGACGGTACATTTTTGCTATGTCTGCGGTTGCAGCCCAAGGGCGAAGTGGAAAACGTAGCAACGTTTCCCATAACTGAGGCTGAATGGTCGGACCCACCATGAGTAGATCATTCAGCGGCAACTGAGAAAACGATTTGCTAGAGGCATCGAACCCTACCCGGAGCTTCGTTGACGAGCTGTGCGATCTTAGCACGCATTGGTACGGAACGAAATAATGCGGCTCTCTCGGAATGTGATTATCTGTCGGACTCATATGACCCAAGGCCAAGTACTCCTTCATGAAGTCAATGTACATGGGCCGAATGTCATCTGCTTTGCACATTCTTCTCTCCAGTGCCATAAACCGTCGTTTGGCTATGTCATATGACATACCTAGACTGTGCGGACTAGATTTAAATGGCAACGACACTCTGAACCGACCCGAGGTGATTTGGCGAATAGTCTCTATAAAGGACTTCTCGCACAGCTGTAGTTCTGGGGTATACAAGTTTGAATTAATTGTATTAGGTTTATCTTCTAACTCCCAGAACTTTCGAACGATCGAGTCTACGTAGATCTCGTCCTTCACAACGCTCATTAAAGTTGAGGAACGAGCGGCTATTTCCTTCGTTCGACAACGACCAGACACTATCCAACCAAAGGTTATAAGCTGGAGTGTTGGACTGTTGCTAGTTCCCTTTATTCGGTCTTCTCTTAATACATCAAAAAAGATATCGGCACCGAGAAGCATATCAATGCGTTGTGGCTTGTGGAACTGAGGATCAGCTAACTGCACGCTATCAGTCACAGTGATCTTCTCAGTAAGTTTCTCAGGTTGGTCTGAGCACTGTGACCAACGATTGACTGACAGTTAGCAATACCCAATAAGTGAATACCCCTCTTCAATTGTAGCTGCTAGCTAACTCCTCAGTGATGAAGTTTACCTGAGAGCCGGAGTCTAAGAGGGCTCTAGCTAACTGATTAATCTTTTACTCTGACGACAGCAGTTGCCAGAAGAACTTGGTCAGAGGCGCTACTTGAGTGGTTCACAGCCGAAAACTGTGACGCAATGGGCCTCGGAGCAGTCTGAGGAGTCTCCGAAGTGATGGGGCTTAGAGCAAACACGACAGTGAGCTGATTTACAAGCGGCTACCGAATGTCCTGTTCGCAAGCAGTTTATACAAAGAGGATAACTCTTTGCGAATTTAAATCGATTCTGGCAAGGTATTGCTGCGAATGATGGACAAGACTGGACATAGTGATCATCAGAAAACACACTTATTGACTAAGAGCAACGGCTAATGACGTTTTTCCACCTCATTTTCCACTGTCATGAAGTGTCTTACGACCTACGCCGCATGCAGAAGAAGCTTCTTCAGCTGTCAAATGCTGATAGCGTTTATTTAAGGCAACTTCACAAACATTCCACAATGGAAGTTTGTTGTAGTCCCAGTTCTCTTCCCATCTTGAGCGTGTGCCAGTGTCTACCTTGCTCATTACTAAATATATTAACATGGCATTGGAAATCTTTTTATCAGAGCCCAGCGATAACAGCGATTCATAAATGAATCATCTTGCGCAAAGATGCTGCTGACGGTGCAGACATACTGGGTAGTTCGAACAGCTTGGAGATGCTATTAAAAAATATGAGATATTGGTTGTCATACACTGTTTTTAAAGCCGAATGAATCATCTTGCGCAAAGATGCTGCTGACGGTGCAGACATACTGGGTAGTTCGAACAGCTTGGAGATGCTATTAAAAAATATGAGATATCGGTTGTCATACACTGTTTTTAAAGCCTTTAAAGCTTTCGGGTAATTATCGTCTGTTACCTGATAAGCCTTGACAGTACCCAGTGCTTCTCGATCTAGGCACGACAACAAATGATTAAACTTTTCTATGTTTGACAGAGCTGGATCATTGTCAACTAAGTTCTCGAGCAGGCCTATAAAGTTCTTGTATTCGGAATACTCTCCACTAAATTTTATTCATTTAATGTGAGGTAGATTTCTAGAATGTGACACGGAGCTAATCATGGTCGAAGTGGCATGACTTTCCGGTTTTGGTTGACTGACACTGCCTCGCTTCATTAGTAGGGCCTTGGTTGTGACACACAACTCCTCTAATGATGATCGAGGCACTAAATATGAATTAATGTCATCCAGTTCTTGCTGTATTTTAAACGCGTTTTATATATATTGGTTTAATATTTCTAATCGACATTCGATTTCAAAGGGCTCTACCGATATTGTGTAGTCTTTTAACGATTTGTTGATACGCGTTATATCGTTTGTAACGTTTTTATAAGCATTCAGCAGGCTTTCAATCCGCGCTGATGATGACTCGTCCATAGACCGATTCTTTCCTCGCTCGCCAGTCATGATTCTCAAAATGTTTTTCAATTGAAACCAATTTGAATTAAACCCGAATTATAATGCAAGCTAAGGGATTGCAGAATAATATACACTGCGTTCGGCCGATACTCTATGTGTTATACGTTAGCTAGTTGTAAATGGGCTGCTACTAACGATTGTAACAGATACCTGTAAGTTATTCAGCTAATACAACCACCCACTGTTTGATCGTGAGTGTCGAACCTGCACTCATACACATTCGATGCGCACAGCGAATCACTCAAGTTGGGGCACAGATGCAAGGCCGAACTTCACAACAGCGGACAACAAGAGCTGGTGAGTGCCGAGCATACACTCATACACGTTTGATGCGCACAACGATCAGCGCAACGGGGAGCGCAAATGCACAGCCTAACTTCACAACAGCGGACAACAAAAGCTGGTGAGTGTCGAGCATGCACTCATACAAGTTTGATGCGCACAACGAGAGCGCAACGGGAAGCGCAAATGCACAGCCGAACTTCACAAAGCGCAACGACGACGAAGAGCGGATAGCAACAACAATGTATCAGCGCTCTATCTTCGCAAGCGAGAGCGCACACATAGGTTTACCTGCAGTTAAAATCTGCAGGTCTCGAGTGCACTTTATTGAATTTAGAATACTCGGTATATGTACGTATAAGACTATGTACTTCCCTGATTATTAGTGCAATCCATGTAATACTCCTGTATGTAATCCACCGATGCCACCTGCTGTTGAAGAGTCCACCCGGGGGCGCCAAAAATGTCCTGTCAAAAGGGCTTCGTAATATATACCATAAAAAAACAAGTAAGAAAACTCTAGTCGAGACCGCTCGACGAAGAGATCCCTTGAACCCTGCGAAGAACCGCTATTCCAAGCATTCTTTGTTTCTTTTATGTACACATGCATATGTATGTTCATTACAAGCCAAACATACACACACATACACAGGCGAACGCACACACAAACGCCAGTCGGTGCGTCAGCTGTTCTTTGGCTGCTATTTGCATGGCAATGCTATGGGAAATTAAATGCTTAATAACTTTTTTTCTAGAGCAACAATTCTGATCAAACATGTTGGGCGTGATCATGTCATCCATATGTATGTATGTGCCAAAGCACAAGTCTTTAGTATTTGATATACGAGAGTTATAAATATGAGGCGAAGGGGCCTGGCACCCAAAATTTAACAAAAACCGAAATTGCAGAAGGCTCAAATAACACTAAATGCAAAATTTGAAGACTAGCTAGAAAGATGAATTAAATAGAATTTTATAACTAAGTGAAGATATCGGTTTTAATCGATAACATTAAAACGATGATAGTTATCGAATATTTGAAACAAACTCGATCGAATCGTGATATACACGAACTTCCAAAAACAAATTGAAGTTTTTTTTTGTTCATGTTTAATAATTTTTAAGATAAGTCTCATGAATATAAAAAGATTGCTATAAGTTTTTTGTTTTTTATGTTAAAAATAATTTAAGTGGAATAATAACGCTATGAAAGCATCTATGAACAAGCTTTAAAACCCTAAAAAAAAACGTTTCCTAATAAAATGGGGAAATACATCGATGCATCGAAGTTTTGAACCGATGTATAAACCCAACATCGATGTTTGATTACGAAAACATCGATAGGCATCGACATCGATGTTTTTACTCATGTTTACATCACTAGTTCAGGGTATAACAACTTGTGATCTTCAACAAGCAGCTTGCCGACAACGAAGTCTTTTGAGTACTGATTTAATGCAACTTCAAACTTAAGCTAGTGGGCAGAGAGCTAGCACAGAGACCCGAACATCTAGCGAGAGCACTCCATCCCGCTCTCGTCGCTCTTGTGCTGCTCTTTACAGTGCCCTAATTAATTTCATATACCTTACAGCCTACAGCCTGACATTATGCCCATTCAAATGACTGAACAACTACTTTATTAAAAGGGAGTTCCGTATTTTTTTTTTTTTTTTCATATATGTGAATTTATTTGCTTGTTGTCAGAGACTCTACAGCGCATTTATCTCTTTACCCTTAACATTTGTTTTTTGGCAGGTACGCCTGTTATAATTATTCTAATTTATTTGTACAGTTTTTTTTTTTTTTTTTTTTTTTAATTTAAATTCCCCGACGATCGAGGGGATGCAGTCTTTTAAGTCTTCTCCTACATCGGTTGTTTACGAAACATTAAAAAACAAGTAAGAAAACTCTAGTCTTGACCGCTCGAGTAGCCGATACCCTAAAAGCCGATACCCTGTCAAAGAGCTAGGTCTAGTCCCGTGACGAGAGCAACTTCTGTGGTCTTCAATCAGCACCTTTCCGACAAAGCTTTCTTTTGAGTACTTAACTTTATTATATTCGAGCATTAGTTCGCTTGCGCCCACAACTATGCCCCAATCCCAACTCATACTCCATTCCTTCACCTTGCCAAGTCAAATGACTTAATATCGGCCGCGTTGAAAGGCCGCAGGGCTTCAATTCAAATTTATGGTGAAACTAACTTAATTAATAGGCAACGGTGCAACACGATGAATCGAGTGTTTATAGGTGCCAGATTTTGCCCTAATGACCACTACTCGCACCCTACCATCTCCACCGGGTATCGCTTCGGTCACCACGCCGAGCATCCATTGCTGAGGCGGAGCGTTGTCCTCTCCCATGAGGACGACTGTGCCGACTTCCATGTTCTTCCTTCCTAGTTTCCATTTGCCCTTAACCTAGCAGGTAGTCCCTGGACCAATCTGTCCAGAACCGCTGTTTGATTCTTGATGTCAGCTGCCATCTTTTTGAGAATGGCAGCCTGACATCGTTGAATATCAGCCGCGAATTGAGGATGGCCTCCACCTCGACGAGCACTGTTGCCAATTTGTCCTGGCGCAGCACTCCGCTGCCAATTGCCATGAGCAGCAGTCCTTTAGCCGACTTCATCGGTGCTTTCCAAAGGCCGCTGAAATGCGGAGCTCGCTGGGGAATGAATACAAATTCCTTTCCCCGCTCCACAGCATACGTTTGAATTGCAGCTGAGTTGGTCTGCCAATGTGCGCGCAGCACCCACGAAGTCTGTGGCATTATCGCAATATAGCTTCCGGACAAGGCCACGTCGACCAATGAACCTGGATAAACACATCAAAAAGGTGGTAGAGGTTAGATCTATTACAAGTTCTAAATGTACTGCCATGAAGTAAAACAGACAAATATGGCAATGCACATTTTAATGGACGCTTTGCATCGAATCCCCAACGTTATTAAAATGGGACCACTAAAGTCCATTCCGCTAATATCAAAGGTTCTGTTTCCGAGTAGACGATAAGCGGGAAGATTACCCATTATTTGTACAAAAGTTTCAATTTATAGTGAAAATAATGCACACATTTTCCCACCATTGCATTGCACACCTCTCGAGCGTTTATCAACCAAATCCGTTGCCGAAGTAATCCCATCAGGACCATTGGATAGGCATAACAGTGGGAGCGATGCACATGTTCTAAATAAAGTGTGACGAATCAACACTTTTTAGGCAACAGAAAGGGAAACTTGGCACAATGTGCTAATGGTGCCTTCAACAAACGACATTCTACCCGCACCATCCACAACACACGCTTGCCATACTGATGAGAGTGCAGGAAATGTGTCAGTTTTTGAAGAGCCGGTTGCAAAGATGTGGACATTTCTAATTTGTCTATTTCTTAAGCAAATTCTGTATGCTGAATCACAGATATTACTGCAAGAAAGTCGAAAATTAGTTCAGTAACTGAAGGAATCAAATAGACATGTTTCTCGCTTCTTCCATAGATGAAGCGGAACATGTAAGATATTATTCGGATCAGCCTTGTAAATGAAGATGTAGCTCCTATGAGTGGAGTGATGGAATAGTAAAGGCAGCTCTACGCCTCTCTAACGACTCCAATTCCTTCGGCAATGTAATATTTGGGTTTGCTGGCAACAATTTTTCTGATAGTTGTGAAAAAAAATCTCCTCAGCTGAACATCCCCGACACACAATATTTGCCGGGCTGTCATTTTTTGGTACATGACACCAGGAGACATTGACTGTCAGTTCCTGAATGGTTGCTACTCGATTAGCAACAAAGGTGTTCAAATTTGTTCAGAACACTTGCACCCAATGAAGAACAACTTCGGAATCCAACCAAAATACAACTTTATCTAATGGACAGTTGAGTAGTTTGATTACCGCGTCCCACACCGTAGCTAAAAGTTCCACAGCACACAGTTCAAGCCGCGGCACTTTGTTTTCAGTGGGGCTACTTGGCGACTTGGCGGTTAGCAACCTGATAGTGATGCCATCAACTGTTTGCTTTCTTAAGTATAAATAGCAATCGTAGGATCTTATTGACGCATCAGCAAAGACTTGCCAGTCTCCTGCTTTAAGCTTGTCCACGCACCGAGATATGCGCAATGCATTTAGTTCTATAAAACAGCTGGTCACTGCTTCCAACTCTTGTTTCATTTGGGGAGGCAATTGGTCATCCCATCCAAGCTTATTCAACACTGTCTGTAGTAGGGCGGACTGGCCTGAATAAGCGTTGGCGGCTGCCAATATCTTCTTACACTCTGAGCGGTGGATCGCCCTAACAAAGGCAAAGCGCGATTTTAATGGTGATTCTAAGATAATTATATTGAAGGGAGGCGCAACCTTTTGTCGCGTTACAAGCAAGTTGAAGCACAAAAATGTATGTCTATTAATGGCGATTTGCATAGAAGTCTCAGTCAATCATTCCAGTGTGCCCGCCTTCTGCCGCAATAAAAAGGCTCAGCCGTTGGCTCCCCCTGATCACCCTGTGGTGTGAACATGCCGCCCGCCTTGCAACAAGTTGCAATTGCCACACCTTTCGAAGGTCCGAGTCGCTCTTAGACTCAATTACAGCCGAGCAGGCTGTGTCGTCCCCGACCCGGGTCACAGCCAGTCCGAGGGCCTTGGCAAACGAGCCATTGATTAGGTTCACGGAGGCGCAAGCGTTCAACAGCGCTTGAGTCTCGAATTGCTTCGTCCCGTCTCCGATCCGGATCATCGCAGTGGGCATCAGCGTCGTCGTCCTGGATTGGAGGAGTGACGCTAGTGTGGGCGCCTGCAATGCTGTGACTGCCGCCTAGGAGATCTAGGACGGCGGTGATCACAGTGTGGGACTGGCGATCCGCGTCGAGCAGGTCAATCCGCCATGTGGAGAAGTGTGTGGTGGGGTTGACCACACCGACGACATCCCTCCGAGCCCCCCCCCCCCCCCCCGAATGCTCGTGGGCCTAGCAGTTCGAGCAGTAGGAGTTGACGAGCACCGCTCTCAGGCGTTTCTCAGTGCTCAGGTTGAGGAACCGCCGGCACTGACGGAGTGCGTGAACTCCGCGGCGCACTCGACACCGGTAAGAATCTACCCCGCGGGGGCGGAGTTTATTCGGTCGAGCGATATTACTGAGGAAAAGGGTGGTTGGCTGGAATCAGACAATAAGCAGAAATGGATTAGTTGGTGTGGGGGGCTCGTAAGAGCGGACATTGGAACAAGAACATGGAGACAGCACATAAAGGGATCCGGAGGGGGTTAGTGCTTCGTCCAAACCGACTCAGGCTCACTCTGTAGCACGATGAGCTACGTCACAGGTCGTCGAATGGTCCCACGCGAGGTTTGAACATCGACGACGCGAACCAAGCCGTCGCCGCGTGAGTGCGCGCACTCCACTCGGCCTAAGCGCTATTCAGTAGGTGGCAGGTTGTCCTCTGAAATGATGACCAGGTCACCCATTTGAAGGCAGCGAGTTGGCGTTTTCCATTTATTCCGCTTGTGGAGCTCTTTCAAGTATTCGTCCTTCCAGCGGTGGCAAAAGCTGTGATGGATTGCCTTCAAACGCTGCCACCGGTTGATCAAGGACATGGGCTCGGCATGGATCCCAGGCTCTGCAATAGATACAAGGGGCTTCCGACCAGAAAGTGCCCGGGGCCTAATGCTAAGAGGTCCGTTGGATCCTCACTCATAGGGAAAATGGGACGAGAGTTGAGGCACGCTTCTATTCGACAGAGCAGAGTGGACAATTCCTCGAACGTGTACTTGATGGTAGACGGGGCCTTGTAGAATAAGGCCTTAAAGCTCTTGACTCCCGCCTCACATAACCCGCCCATGTTGGGAGCGCCTAGGGGGATGAAATGCCAAGACAGGATGTGCTGAGGAAAAGTCTGCACGACGCATTGCTTGGTGGCAGCTAGAAAGTCTCTTTCTAGCGATTCCGGTGTGCGTAAAGGGCCTGGAAAATGTGATTCGCTGTCGAGGGAGGTCTACCATCATTTGCGTATGTTGACGGCGCCGGAAAATGACACAAGTCTTGCATCCTTGCAAATGGGCTTTGATCAAGTTCTTGATCCTCGGAATCCAGAACTTCGTACGCAAACCATCAGCTGGCTGCCACCGTGCAGTGTGATACGATGTGCGAATTGGACCAGCAAACGCGTGAAATGGGAGCAGGATGGGGTGACGTTCTTCGTAGCTCAGGGCCCGCATGAGCGAAGGATACCGTATTGATCGAGATAGGGGTTTAAGTTTAACAAGGAGCTTGAAGGCGGAATAGTCCGTTTTTCGGAGAGTGCTCGGATTTCAGCAGCGTACTTCTGCTTCTGAGCGAGCCGTACAAGAACCTGTTCTGAGGAAAGCAACTCGTCCTTGCTGAGTTGCACCGTGGAAGGCCTCGCAGCCTTCGGGGCGACGAACCGTCGGACATATGATGTGGCCCTTAAGGCTCGCCCGTAGTCTGAAAACCGTCCGCTGAAGTCGTCTTTAGGCGTGGATGTGACGGTGTGACAGTGGACCCGCTGCTCCAGTTGCGTGTCCGGGACATCGCAGAGAGAAGCTGGCCACCATTCGGAGGTTTGCCGAAGCCATTCCGGTCCATGCCACCAAAGCGTACTGACCGCCAAGTCATCAGCAGAGACGCCTCGACTCGCGAGATCCGCTGGATTGTCCTCGGACCGAACATGAGACCAACTGTGGTCGCCGGTACTCTGGGAGATGCTGGACACGCGGTTTGCCACGAACGTAGCCCAGCTGCACGGAGGCTTATTAAGCCAGGCCAACACGATGGTGGAATCAGTCCAGAATTGGGAAGATGTCGGCTGTATTGAGAGCTCCGGAATCACTGTCGCATACAAGTCGGCTAACAACACCGCGCCACAGAGCTCCAGTCGTGGCAACGAAACAGTTTTGACTGGGGCCACTCTCGTTTTAGCGGTCAAGAGATGCACACTCACATGGTCCTGATGCTGGACCCTCGTGTAGAGAGATGCTCCG
This sequence comes from Drosophila paranaensis, assembly GCA_035047545.1. Taxonomy (NCBI): domain Eukaryota; kingdom Metazoa; phylum Arthropoda; class Insecta; order Diptera; family Drosophilidae; genus Drosophila; species Drosophila paranaensis. The sequence continues at coordinate 513,073 of JAWNPL010000040.1, forward strand.
TAGGCTTTCTGAGAAGCATCGCAAAAGCCATGTAGGTCCCATTTTAGGTCAGGTCGGATCTCTAACCATAGGGGGATGTGTAGCCTGTATGAACTAATGCCACTGAAGTAATAGGGACGGGATAAGTGCGTCGTCCCATCTAAGCTCCGTTAGCCAGATTTGCTGCATAAACACCTTAGCCCGAATCACGAAGGGAGCCAGCCACCCTGATGGATCAAAGAGATTCTCTATGTGGGACAGGACCTCTCTCTTGGAGACCGCAATCTTTGGTTGTGGGTCGGCAATGCAGAAGAAGAAGCAGTCGTGGCTTGCCAGCGGATTCCCAATGTCTGGGCAGTACTAGCGTCTTCTAACTCGAGTAAGTCCTCATGCAGCAAATGCTCTCTTGGAAGAGCATGGACTGTCTCCTTTTGATTAGAAGTCCATTTCCTCAGCGGGAATCCAGCCGAGAGTAGCGCAGCGTTGAGCTCCTGGATAGCGTCGTGGGTGTCCTCTTTATTGTGGGCCCCGACGAGGATTTTGTCTACGTACTTGTAGTGACGAAGGATCTCACTTGCCTTTGGATGCAAGTGTTGCACGTCATGTGCTAGCTGTAGCAGGACTCAGATTGCTAGAAAGGTGCGCAATTGACGCCGAAAGTGACCGTTTGAAGCTCGTAGTCCTGCAGATTTCCGTTACGATCTCGGTAGAGAATACGCTGGAACGGGGTGTGCTTGGGGTTAACAAGAATCTGTCGATACATCTGTGTAATGTCAGCGTGAAAGACGAATTGGAAGAAGTGCCATTTAAGTTTCTGCAGTGTGAGGTCGGCTTGAAGAGTGGGGCCGGTATGCAAGACATCATTTAAGCTGACTCCTTTAGTGGAAGGACTGGAGGCGTTAAAGACGACGCGGGCATTGGTGGTAGTGCTGTCAGGTTTGAAGATAGCGTGATGAGGGAGGTAGAAATAATCCCCGTCCGTGGGTGGAGTTACCCGAACCATGTGGCCCAAATCGACGTATTCCTGCAACACAGCGTCATAACGGACTTTTAATGGCGGGTTCCTCATTCCTCAGGACGCGCCTCATTCCTCAGGAATTGAGCTAAAGCGATAGGTCTGGAGTGAGCCAAGTCTACACTATTCGGATCTTTGAATGGTCGAGAAACTACGTATCGACCATCTTTCGTTCTTCTGGTCGTTTCCTGGAAAACTTCTTCACAATGGACGTCTGCTCCTTTTTTCGGCTTTGCCGGAAGATCTTCCAGCTCCCAAAACTTGGTGAGCAGCGCAACAAGTTTCACCTCAAGCCCTCCCGATCGAGCAATGAGTGCTTGGCGTGGCCTTGGTGACCCGCACAACACCCAACCAAAAATGGTCTCTAGACCGACGAACTCGCCACCAATGTCCTTTTTGATCCGTTCCCCAAAAATATGCGGGAAGAGATCCACTCCAATCATCATCTCAATTGGAGTTGGTCTATTGTAGTGCGGGTCAGCCAGTGGACGGTCTAAGCACTGGTATTGCACCTTGTCTGGGAATGGACACGCTGGTATCGCCCCTGTCAGCTTGGGGACGACTAAGGCCAGAGCCTCCACCAGAATTTTACTGTTACCAGGGGCGGACAGTTTCAGAAGACACTCCTTTTTTACACTACCCCTGTCGCTTTGTCCCATGCCAGAAACTGCGTTGATATGACAGAACGAAGGTTGGACCAAATTGAAAACCCTCTCGGACAGGAAGGTTGAGTCGGCTCCGGAATCGGTCAGTGCTCGGACATGAAATTCTTCACCTCGATGGTTGAGCGTTACGATCGCGGTGCCTAGAAGACCCCGACCTGGAGTGGCCGCAAGGTAGCTTTGCGCATTCGAAGGTGGGTTAGACGTCGATGGGCGTTCGTGCGAATTGAATGGCTGCGACATTGAATTCAAGGTGGCGGACTCGTTGCCGGAGTGCAACAGTGTGATGGAGCTCCTTGCAGATATGGCATTTATGCGCACTGGAGAATTCCCGAGCTTGATGACCCCGAGCGAAGCAGTTCAAGCACAAACTCTGCAGCCTTATTATTTCGGCTCTTCTTGTAACGGACATATCAAGAAAATTGGGGCAGACACGGATCGGATGATTCTCTTTGTTACAAAGCCTACAGGATGCCGTTTTAACGTGAGTCTTCGTTGGATATGCCTGGACTCTCACGGTGGCGGCGGGCTTTCGGGACACAGACGGTACGACCTGAGCACCTAAAATCGATTTATGATCCTCAGTTGCCTCGAGCATGCTATAGCGATCCGTCAGGAAACGGTTCAGGTCATCCCAGGATGAAACTGCAGTCTTATTCGGGACGGATTGCTCCCACAACAGGATAGTTGAGTTGGGTAGCTTGCTCGTACAGATTGCTATTAGAAGATTATCCCAATTCTCTGTACTAGCTCCCGAGCGCTCTAAGGCAGTCAAGCATCCTTGAAAAGACGTCTGCAACTCGCGCAAGGACTTGCCTGATTCCTGCGCAGCCATGTTAATTTGGAGCAGTTGTTTGGCTTGCGTCATGATCAACAGTCGATCATTCTCATACCGCGCAGTGAGATTGTCCCACGCGGACTGGAAGCCCTCATTCGTTAATGGGGACTTTGAGACGATAGTTCTGGCTTCTCAACTTGTATATCGCAGAGAACAAATCGCGCAATGTTGGCCACGCAAGGTTGTCGCCTTCGAAAATCTCGACCTCACATGGAGGCAGGCGATGGCCTTGGGAAGTCGGAGGCCTCGCTGGAGCGCGAACCGTCTGAGCCGATATCTGCTCGATGCGTTCCCCGAAAAGAGTTCCGCATCGCACGTATATCATATAGCAGTATTCGTGCTTTGCCTTGATGGTGCTTAACATCATCTGACTCTCTTCAAGGTTTTGGGCACTGAAAGCCCTGTGGCTGCGGGTATATTCCGATTCCACATTCGCCCAAAGCGACTTCAGCTGCTCTAAGTGCATTTTTATAGAATATAGGGGACTCTGGTCACTTAGAGCCTCACTTTCGCGAGCCTCGAACATCGTCAAGGCATCGCATGTCTCAATAAAGTCGGAAAGTGACATATTGGAACGTTCTCTGAGCTGTTGAGAAGTGGACCGAGTGAGTATGGGAAACCCCGGCTCAGTCACGACGACCGTCGGAGTTGGAGAGATGCTCTTGCGAGGATTAGATACGGAGGAAGTGAGAGGACGAGAAGTTGGAGACCCGCTGTGGGTACGAGAGGTCGCTGTAGAGGTACGAATGGAGGTGCTCTTGGTTAGCGCTGGACGAGGCTTCGACCTAGTTTCGGACGAAGTGTCTGTGGGACTTGGAACCGTACGGCTAGCGGACTTCATATCAGCCTTGGATGGTTCAGTGGACATATAAAGTGCGCGATGTGGGAGAAGGCTTTTATCGGACCAAGCCGGTGGAAAAAAGAAATCGCAACGACAGGTAGTGGACTGTATACGGATTAGTTACATGATAAATTTTTTATTCTTTGTTGCGACATGTGTAGTCCGAAAAGAAAACAAATGTGTGCAGATTGTAAGTATATGGAACTATATATAATTTTTATACCCTGAACCCATTGAAAATGGGAATTCAGGATATAATGTTTTTGTTGGAAGGCGTATGTATGTAACAGGCAGAAGGAGGCGTGGTAGACCCTATAAAGTATATATATTCTTGATCAGGATGACAAGCCGAGTTGATACAGCCATGTCCGTCTGTCCGTATGTAAGAACGCGTCGTTCTCAGAACCTACAAGAGCTAGAGACTTGAAAAAGATCGAGTTTGTTTCAGAAATTCGATAACTGTTATCATTTTATTGTTATCGATTAAAAACGAAAATCTAAATTAAGCTATATAATTATATATAATTCATCTTTATAGCTAGAGTCTTCAAATTTTGCATTTAGTGTTATGTAAGCCTTACACAATTTCGGTTTTTGTTAAATTTTTGATGCCACGCCCCTTCGCCTCAAATTTGTGACTCCCGTATATCAAATACTAGAGACTGTGCATTGACACATATGTACATACATATGAATGACATGATCAGCCTAACAAGTTTGATCAAAATCGTTACTCTAGAAAAAAAGTTATTAAACATTAAATTTCCCAATGCCATGCGAAGTAGCCAAAGAACAGCTGACGCACCGACTGGCGTTTGTGCGTGCGTGCGCCTGTGCGTGTGTGAGTGTGTTGCTTGTAATGAACATACATATACATATGTATATAAAAGAAATTGAGAATGCACGGAATAGCGGTTCTTCGCAGGGTTCAGGGTATACCCTAGTCGAGCGGTCTCGACTAGAGTTTTCTTATTTGTTTTATTTATTTATTTATTATTATAATTATTTTTTATATTTTTATACCCTGAACCCATTGAAAATGGGAAAAAAGGGTATAATGGTTTTGTGAAAATGTATGTAACAGGCAGAAGGAGGCGTGGCAGACCCCATAAAGTATATATATTCTTGATCAGGGAGAGAAGCCGAGTCGATTTAGCCCTGTCCGTCTGTCTGTCTGTCCGTCTGTCCGTCTGTCCGTCTGTCCGTCCGTCCGTCTGTCCGTCTGTCCGTCTGTCCGTATGTTTGAACGCGTCGATCTCAGAAGATATAAGAGCTAGAGACTTCAAATTTTTTTTGGAAGTTCGTGTATAGTACGATTCGATCGAGTTTGTTTCAAATATTCGATAACTATAATCGTTTTAATGTTATCGATTAAAAACCGATATCTTCATTTAGTTATAAAATTCTATTTAATTCATCTTTATAGTTAGAGTCTTCCAATTTTGCATTTAGTGTTATTTGAGCCATCTGCAGTTTCAGTTTTTGTTAAATTTTGGATGCCACGCCCTCAAATTGCCCCTTCGCCTCAAATTGCTAAATCACGTATTTCAAGTACTAGAGACTTGTGCTTCGGCACATACACACATATGAATGTCATGATCACGCCCCACAAATTTGATCAAAATCGTTCGACTAGAAAAAAAGTTATTAAACATTTAATATCTCATATTATCGGCGTCTTGCAGCAGCAGCGAAGCTGATGAGTCATAATGCACAGTTAGCAGATTGTGTGTGCGTGCGTGCGTCTGTGTGTGTGTATGTATTGCTTGCTACATATGTACATACATATAAAAGTAACGGAGAATGTTAGCGGCTCTTAGGAATCGCAGTTCTTCGCAGGGTTCAGGGGATCTCTTTGTCGAGCAGTCTCGACTAGAGCACTCTTGTTTTTATTATAACAACAATTTATAATTTTAATACATATTAATTATTCGGAAATATATATTGGAAAAAAATAAAAAATGAATAAAAATATTTGGGAAACAGTGACTCAGTCATGGTTTGAATTGGAGTGCCAAAACTGATTTCAGCTCAGTTGTTGTGCCGGTAGTGGATTTTGCAGTATTTTGCACGGATTGACAAAAGTGACTGAAACCGTGACTAAGTCACGGGTTGGAACTCGAGTGCCAACGCTGATGGCGCAACAGCTGTTTTTCCGGTTGTAGGTTTTGCAAATTATGGAAGTGTGTGTGTTTTATTTAATTATTTCTTTGTTTTGGTTGAAACGCGGGCGATTTCTTAAACCAATTGCACCCTTCCTTTTGTTTTTAAATTATAAGTTTTAAATTGCAGAAAGCCAATCGGAGTGGCTGCAATTATTATCGTAGTGCAAATGCTGTTGCGCCTATGCCAAATACATACATATGTATGTATGCATCGATAAACATACATATACACGCGCGTGCGTGAAAGCCGCCGTGGCTGCCAAAATTTAATTAAATTATTTGTTTATTTGCTAGTGTGTGGCGCTTTTACACAGTATCGCAGTGTTTGGTGTTTTAAGAATCCCTTGCAGTTATTTCCTTTAGCCGTAGGTATAAGTGATACATATGTATGTATGTACTTACATATGTATATCAAATTGTGCTTGTACGTATATACATATGTGAGTGGCAAAACACAACAATGTTCACGGAGGAGGAACTATGCCGTGAAACCTTGAGGCAGGTCAGGTCATATATATATGTACACATGTGCTAAAAATGCGCAGGTCGCTATGGAAGAGCGGGAAACCTCGCACCTTTACTTGTGTGTGTGTAAATATAACTTATAAAAGATTAAGAAGATCTGTACTTATCAGAATCTTTCCACCGATGCAAGCTGGAGGAGCGGAAGAGATCCGGCTCGAAGGACCAATGTCTATAGAAGGGCGGACTGGCCTGAATAAGCGTTGGGGGCTGCCAATATCTTCTTACACTCTGGGCGGTGGATCACGGTAACAAAGACAGCTTGTTTTGTATTGTACCCCGTGTACAATATTGTGCGATAGGTGAAGCAGGGGCCTCTATCACTAATGATTCGTCGGGGTTGACTATAATTCTTAAAATATTGAGTTTCTAATCAACGGCAGGCTTCCCAAGAACTCGTGGTGGCTGCAGGGTACAACTTAACAAACTTTGTGAAGGCGTCAATCACCACAAGAAGGTATTTTTCTTCGAGCGAATGGACGGAAGCGGGCCTAAATGGTCGATATGAATGGTATCGAACGGCAAGGGGACCTTCGAAATGCTTGCGGGGAACCTGTAATGACTTCGGATCTGCGCATAGCACTTCTCTGTGGCTAGATGACACAATTTTTCATGTACTCATATCACACTCTGAATCATATCTGCGAGGACATATAACTGCGGCACACCATTGTGCGATCGCCGATACACGACACCGTCTATCAGCTCAAACCCCGGCACATCATGATCTTCCAGATCGTTACGTAACTTAACAACGTCAGCATCAATATAGGCTACGGTCTCTAATCTACTCAGGACGTCAACGTGGGGTATGTTCACTCCCGCACGGCGCACAATTGTATAGTTATAGTTTTCTAACAAAAGCGCCCAGCGTGTTATTTCCCCCCCTCAGTGTCAGTGCTAGCGAGTTGCAATCGGTTACGATTTTAAACGGAATAAATTTGAAATAAATCTCGAATCGTTTCAGGGCTCATATAATGGCTAACGTTTCCAGCTTATAGCTATGCAGCTTGGATTTAGGCACTGAGGGGGTTTTGGAGAAATAGAACACTGGGTGAAATTTGCCGTCTTCCTGCTTCTGGAGGAGCATCAATCGCTCCAAGCCCTGAGGAACTCGCATCACAATGTAGTTCGGTCTCTGACTTCGGGTCGCACATGGACAGCACTGGCGATTCTAATAATTTGGACTGCAGCGTACGGAACGCCTGCAGACATTCCTCAGAGAAAACGTAAGGGGTTTCATTCCTCAACAACCGGGACATCGGGACGGCAATATTGGCCAAATTGGGTACATATCGACGGAAGTATGAGAACAGACCTAAACAACGCTCTAGCTCCTTGCAATCTTTTGGCACGGGGAAATCGCCTAAAAGTGGGCTGACTTGGGCGTAATTCCTGCAGAACTCATGGCACTTGGACAATTTCAAACACAGACCGTTCACCCGCAAGGTATGTACGTCTCCTTCAGGACCTTTATGTGAGTCTCAAAATCAGGATGTCATCCATGTAGATAACTAACTGACCTCGGTTGATCATATCCTTCAGGAAGAAAAATATACAAATCTAGCGAATACTGGAAGCCCATTTCAGAGACGGAAAGGCATGCGCACGTACTCAAATTGCCCGTCAGTGGTTACAAAAGCAGTATACTTAATCGAATCAGGCTGCATCTTCACATGATGCAGTAGCATCCCTATTCCGGCTGGCGGCGACGGATTCGCAGGGCGGCGTATACCTCTTCGGTACTGAGCGCTCGCCCAAACTCCTTCCGCAGCCCGTCCTTTAGGTCGTCATAGCGATGCACGGTGACCGTGCGCAAAAACTCTGCCGCCGTCTTCTCCAGCATGCGTCGGTATGCCACCAAACGCATCCTCTCATTGAGCCACTTGTTGACATCATATGCGTTGTCACCCGAGAAGCGAGACAGCATGGGCTGAATCATGCCAACGTCAGCGAACTGCGGGGCAGGCGCTTCGTTGCTGGTAAGCTGCTTTTTGAGGGCAGCTATCTAACACTGTGGCCTTCTTCTGTCTACGCAGCTCCTCCAAGAGCGAGTTCTGCTCAGCCAACTCCTCCAGTCGGCTAATGTTGGACACCGACGGCGGGACTGATCCTGGCTATAGAGCTGTAGCGAATTGGGCGGCTACGTTGTTTGAGGGGCGGCAGTTGTTTTGTCAGTCGTCGAGGTTGCGGCAGCCGTCATTTCTGCAACAGCAGCTGTAGTAAGTGCGACGCGTGGAGCCGTCGACCCGGCAGTGGCCAGCGCAGGCATCTACCGTGTGACAACGGTGGCGGGGCATGGCGCCCCCTGCATCTCGTCATCGTGGACCGCATCGGTGGCCACCGGTGGCAGCAGCCTTTGGCGCCCTTTTCGGCTCCGGAGTATTTACAAGCTCTCCTCCAGCATGGTCGACCGCTTCATTGTAGAGGCGCCTAAGGTGCACCACTGTGGCCGAGGCCGGTAAGTCAAAGCAATTAGATAGAATTTTATAGGAGAATTTCTGTTTTCTTTTTTAATCGATAACATTAAAATGAAAACAATTTTCGATTTTCTGAAACAAGCTTGATATGCACACTATATAGAAGGACCTGCATCAAAAATATCAAGCCTATAGCTCTTGTAGGTTCTGAGATAGACGCATTGATACATACGGACTTACGGACATGGCTAAGTCGACTCGTCTTGTCTATCTGATCAAGAATATATATACTTTATGTGGTCTGCCACGCCTCCTTCTCCCTGTTACATACATTTCAACAAAAAAACATGTTTCGATTCAACTTAGCAGCTGATAATTCGCAAATCAAAGCGCCATCTACTGGAAATATGTACACTAAAACTTGCGGTTCTTAGAATTTTCTAGATGCGAGCAGTTCAATGTGTGTGTGTATGTGTGCACACGTATAAGAAAACAGTTTGCTTTGCGCTGCTGGTCACGTGTTTGGCCGATTGGCCAAACGTGTTATTTAATAACTTATGCGCGAATTAATAAATTTGAATGAAATTTGCAGCTTATGTTCAACATATTTTATTACATTTTTTCCAATTTTTAAAAATGCAAATTCCTTCATATATTGGATTTCAATGCAACTAACCTCAATTCAAATATGTGGGAAAATTTGGAGCCGATATCCAAAATTTAATAAAAACCAAAATTACATAAAATAGATATAAAACTATCAAAAAATTTGGGGACTTTATCTTCAAAAACATTAGAGATATAATATAATAACTAACATTCGATAACGTTTTTAATCGATAACATTAAAATTAATATGGTTATCGATTTTTTCAACAAATTTGATCCGTGAATAGCACACGGACCTACATAAAAAATGACAGGTCTCTAGTTCTTATGGGTTCTGAGATCGACGCGTTCATACATACGGACAGACGGACATGGCTATATCAACTCGGCTTGTCACCCTGGTCAAGAATATATATACTTTATGGGGTCTGCCACGCCTCTTTCTGTCTGTTACATGCATTTTAACAAAAGCATTATACCCTGATTTCCCATTTTCAATGAGGTCATTGTATAAACAAAATATCTGTGCCCGAGGTAGGCATAAACAGGAAATGGCCAGCCAACTAATGGAAAATTTCCCATATTATCGGGTACAAACACTGACGTTTCGCAACACTGGCATCGACTACGCTGGACCCTTTCCAATGCATTGCTCCAAAGGAAGAGGTCAAAAATAATGCAAAGGATACATATGCATATAATAACAGTTGAGAGTCTTTTTCTTTACGCGCCAAGGTCAGAGCAGGAGCGAAATAGAGACAAAATTCGGCTCTGGCTCAGAGCAAGAGCCGCTTTTTCTAGTTTGAATCGGTTTTCGCTTGAGAGTTGTTTTTGGGTTTTTGCGTCGATCTCTTTTGCCAATCATCTGCTATAATTTGCCTTGAAGGAAACAAATTTTATTTTTTTTTTTAAGAATATTTATTTAATTTATTTAATCAATACTAAACTTATACTACTTATTGTTAGTTAAATAATAGGTAATGCATTTAAATTATTTGCGCTTTTCGAACTTCGTCGTTCATTTCATGCGAAATGTAGGTTTGAAAATACTTGTTCCATAGACTCCTGAGTTGCCAGAACTTTCTGTGCTAGCGCATTTAAATGTATCAGTTTTAGCTTGATATCATTAAAAACTAAAGTATTTCGTAAATGTAAGATACACAAATGCGACGCACATGAATATGCATCAATCGCTCAAAGACCTTTTGCTTCATTTCAGTCAGTCGCTCGCGCTCTAACCGAAACGAATGAGAACCGAAAAAACGGTTGTAGCCCGAGCGCGAGTGAGCTGAGCGAAGACCCGGTTTTACGTCGCTCGCGAGTATTTTCATCAATTACTCAGTAAAAACTCTTATTTGAAGACATCGCAAATGCTCAACTGTTATTTGGGAGCTCTGCTAGAAAGGTAATACAGTTGAAACCGGTCAGTGACTTATCATCAGATAAATTTTTAGAGACTCTTCTTTAGAGACGATTCTTTGCCAAACGCGGCAAAAGTGAACATTTGTACTCTGACAACGGCACAAATTCCATGGGTGCGGCTAGAATACTAGGAAAAGATCTTGTTGACGATCTTAAAGAAACAAATAAGAGTGCTCTAGTCGAGATTGCTCGACTAGGAGATCCCCTAAACCCTGCGAAGAACCACAATTCCTAAGAACCGCTAACATTCTCCATTACTTTTATATGTAGGTAACAATCAATACATACACACACGCAGTCGCACGCACAAGTACACAGTCTGCCAACTGTTCATTTTGACTCAGCACCAGCGTTCAGTCTGCAAGGCGCCGATAATATGAGATATAAAATGTTTCATAACTTTTTCTAGACAAACGATTTTGATCAAACTGGCTGGGCGTGATCATGTCATGTTATGTATGTGCCAAAGCACAAGTCTCTAGTACTTGAAACACGTGTTTTAACAATTTGATGTGAAAGGGGCGTGGGGCCGAAAATTAAAAAAAAATCGAAATTGTATAAGGTTCACATAACACTAAAAGAAAAATTTTAAGACTCCAGCTATAAATATGAATTAGATAGAATTTTATAACTAATTAACGATATCGGTTTTTAATAAAATAAATTTGAAGTCTCTAGCTATTATGTGTTCAGAGAATGACGCGTTCAAACATATGGACAGGCAGACAGACGGACAGACAGATAGACATGACAGACGGACAGGGCTAAATTGACTCAGCTTGTCTCCCTGATCAAGAATATATATATATATATTTTATAGGATCTGCCACGCCTCCTTCTGCCTGTTACATACATTTCAAGACTATACCCTTTTTTCCCATTATTCCAAGGTATAAACAAGTAAGAAAACTCTAGTCGGCGGTCCCGACTAGGAGATACCCTAAACCCCGCGCTATCTGCGTTAAAATACTGCATAATTAGCATTTCGTATAAACGCACAGAAAACTAAATTCAATTCATTTCAATTGTTTAGCTAATAGCGTCATCTATGGTTCGATTGAATAGCGCCATCCAAGTTTCGAACCAACTGAGCAGCTGATAATTCGCAAATCATAGCGCCATCTATTGGAAATATGTACACTAAAACTTGCGGGTTTTAGAAGTTGCTAGATGCACGCAGCTCAATGTGTATGTGTGTATGTGTGCTTTGTTATGAATTAATGGATTTGAATGAAATTTTCAGCTTATGTTCAACATATTTTATTACATTTTTTCCAATTTTTAAAAATGTAAACCCATTCATTTACTGGCTTTGAGTGCAACTAACCTCAATTTAAATATTTGGGGAAATTTGGAGCCGGTATCCAAAATTTAACAAAAATCAAAATTAGAGAAAATAAATATAAAACTTACAAAAAATTTGGGGACTATAGCTATAAAGACGTGGGAGATTTAATTTTAAAACTAACATTCGATATTGTTTTTAATCGATAACAATAAAATTAAAATAGTTATCGACTTTTTTTAACAAACTCGATCTTTTCGTGCTATTCACGGACCTACATAAAAAATTTCAAGTCTCTAGCTCTTATAGGTTCTGAGAACGACGCGTTCATACATACGGACAGACAGACGGACAGACGGACATGGCTATATCAACTCGGCTTGTCATCCTGATCAAGAATATATATACTTTATGGGGTCTGCCACGCCTCCTTCTGCCTGTTACATACATACGCCTTCCAACAAAAACATTATACCCTGATTTTCCCATTTTCAATGGGTTCAGGGTATAAAAATGTGGTATAAATAATGAATTCGAGTCGACTCTTAAATGTCCAAACTATTTTATGATAAACCGGGTTTATCTGGTAAAATTACGATACTTTCTAAAAATAGCATTGAAAGCAAGAACACGTTATCATTTTTGCAACGCATCTCGGCTTTTTCTGCTTTTTGTCAAAACAAAAGCGCACTTCAATGTGATTAAACGTTTAGAAAAGGGTTCGAAGATTAATTATTTAAAATGGATTTTGTAATTGGAGGTATTTAGTTAAAGAAATTCTTATTGTAACATTAATATAATTAATTAAATATTTTTAGTGTCCTTTTAACCAGTTTAACTGTTTTTGTATATTTTATGAACGTCTATTTTATGTTTACTTAAAGTTTTAGTTACGTTACTCCCGGATGCCTCCATTGTGTGAGTGTTATTACTGTATTTGTCAATGTTTTAAGGTAATAAAAATGAAAAGTTTGATGCTGATAGTTGCTGATTTGCCCACAAATGCCGAAAAGAGAGTTTAGCATTGGATAGAATGATTCATCCTATGTCAAATATTATATATGTGGCGCAAATCCAAAGGATATGAATAATTTGGCAAACTGTCTAAACAAAGACGTAAAAGTACAAGTAAGAAAACTCTAGTCGAGACCGCTCGATTAGAGTATACCCTGAACCCTGCGAAGAAGCACGCATACACATACACAACACCCACACACATACACAGGCGCACGCACACACAAGCGGAAGACGGTGCGTGAGCTGTTCTTTGGCTGCTTTGCATGGCAATGTTATAGGAAATTATATGTTTAATAACTTTTTTTCTAGAGCAACGATTTTGATCAAACTAGTTGGGCGTGATCATGTCATCCATATGTATGTATATGCCAAAGCACAGGCTCTAGTATTTAATATACGGGAGTTGCAAATTTGAGGCGAAGGGGGCGTGGCATCCAAAAATTTAGAAAAAACCTAAATTGTGGAAGGCTCAAATAACACTAAATGCAAAATTTGAAGACTAACTATAAAGATGAATTAAATAGAATTTTATAACTAAATGAAGATATCGGTTTTTAATCGATAACATTAAAACGATGAGAGTTATCGAATATTTGAATATTTCGATCGAATCGTGACATACACGAACTTCCAAAAAAATTTGAAGTCTCTAGCTCTTATATCTTCTGAGATCGACGTGATCAAACATACGGACAGACGGACAGACAGACAGACGGACAGGGCTAAATCGACTCGGCTTCTCTCCCTGATCAAGAATATATATACTTTATGTGGTCTGCCACGCCTCCTTCTGCCTGTTACATACGCCTTTTAACAAAAACATTATACTCTTTTTTCCCATTTTCAATGGGTTCAGGGTTTAAAAAGCAGGACTAATTATTTATCGGCAGGCGCCCGGCTTAAACTCGGGGCAAACCGAAGGTTCGCTACAACAACCACATCGCATGCCTCCATGGACGACCGTCGCCAAGAAGGGAGGAAATTTTGACCGCCGTCGAGGAAGAGGATCTGGAGGATCGAGAGGAGAGGACACAAGGCCCGCGAGTGTCACTGCCATCCACTAGTGCCGCCGCCGCCCGCCTTAATGAGACCCGGCAAGGACCCTGGAGGGTCACATCAACTCCACAGCCTGAAATAAGGACGCGAGAGCCGAGTTTGGCAGAGCTCGAGGTGGCCAAACAGGTGCGCGAATGGAGCTTCCGATTCGATGGCACATCGAAGTCTCTGGAATTTCTGGAGCAGGTGGAGTGGTCGGCCGACACATATGGCCTGAATCTGGATCTGATCCCGAGGGCGATGTTGGACCTGCTCAAAGGCATGGCTCTGAAATGGTACGTGGCCAATAATCGACACTGGACGTCGTGGGAAGCGTTCGTGAGCAGTTTCCAGGGATTCTTCCTGCCGAGAGACTACCTGGAGAACATTAAGGAGGAAGTCTCGAGGCGGAAGCAGATGCTGGGTGAGGCGTTCAAGTTATATATGGTGGAGATGCAGACCCTGATGCGGCCACTACGCTATGCGGCGGATCGGGAGATGAAGCTGATATATAATGGCAGCTTGCCGGATCTGTGCGCCTATGCTCTGCCTTACCAGTTCCGGAGCCTGACGGAGTTGATGATGCTGGCGGAGGAGTTCGAGGACTTGGAGAGGGATCAGGAGAAGCTGAGGCAGCAACGCAGGCAGTGCAAGCCCAGATTGATATCTATGTTCGACGCTGAATGCGAAGGTGAGTCCGCCTATCACCGCAGCATGGCCTCCGAAGAAACGAGTCCACGGCCGGCACCAAGAACTAGTGTGGCAGGACCCATGACGCATATCCCGAATCCTGCCAGGGCGTGCCGTAAGTGGGGGCAAGAGGGTCACTTTGCCATTGAATGCCGCAACGAAGCGTTGAAATTTTGCTGGCAATGTGGGCGTATCGGTGTAAGGACGATTGCCTGTTGCCAGTCGGGAAACGGGCTGAGGCACCCGCCATCCAGGGGCGAGCGGGAGCAGCGTCGCGGCGGCCCCAGGCACTGATAGGCCAGCTCGTGGATGAAGGCACACAGATCTCGGCGATCGTAGCCATCGGAGCAGAGGAGCTTAAGGCTACGATCGACACGGGAGCCACCAGCAGTTTCGTGAGCGAGAAACTGGCAGGCAGGCTCCGAGGATTTGGTGTGCTGCGCCCCACACGGAGGCGCATCCGGTTGGCGGACGGCAGTTGTTGTCAAATGGAGGCAGCGTTGGAGTTAGAGATCAGGCTGGGGGCACAGCAAATCGGCTTTCCGCTGCTTATTTTGCCAGGCGTGATCGATGATCTGGTACTGGGCTGGGATTTCTTGGCCAGGATGGGCTGCACGCTGGAATGCGGCGGCTTGAGACTGAGGATCGGGCCCAGAGATTCGCAACCAAGCGAGGCAGTGGAGGCAAAGTTGTCGGTTGCAGTCGCCAGTGCGGAGGTGGAGCCCAGAAGCCAAATGGAGGCGAATCCAGGTTCGGCTCACCCACTCCATGAGTATGTGGAGGTGGACGCGTTCCTGAGGCAGGAATTGGCCAAATTCCAGCAGATTAAGGGCACCACTGACATCACCGAGCACCGGATCACGATGCATGGCAAGCGGCCGATAAAGCAGCGGTATTTTCCGAAGAATCCGAAGATGCAGGCGGAAATCAACAGCCAGGTGGATGAACTCCTGGCTAATGGATGCATAGAGCCTTCGAAGAGCCCACACAGCGCTCCCATAGTGATGGTGCGGAAGAAGAACGGCAAATGGCGGCTGTGCGTGGACTTACGACAGCTCAGCAGCCGATCTATAAAGGATGCATATCCGCTGCCTCGAGTGCATCATATTCTGGACCAGCTTCGAGAGGCTCGCTACATAACGGGCTTGGACTTGAAGGATGGGTATTGGCAGATACCCATGGAGGAGGCTAGCCGACCACTAACGGCATTTACAGTTCCAGGAAAGGGGCTGTTCCAGTGGAAGGTGATGCCGTTCGGCCTTCATTCAGCACCATCGACGTTCCAGAGAGCACAGGATCAAGTCATTGGCCCAGAGATGATGTCGCATGCTTTTGCGTATCTCGATGATATCATCGTCATTGGGAGGACCCGCCAGGAGCATATGAACAATCTTGGAGAGGTGTTCCGGCGGCTGAGAGCTGGCAATTTGAAGATCAACATCGACAAGTGCGATTTCTTCAAAAAGGAGCTGAAGTATCTGGGCCACAAGGTGACGGAACATGGCATCCGTACGGACCCAGAAAAGGTTGCCGCGATTGCGGAACTTAAGCCTCCCGCAAACGTGAAGGAGTTGCGACAATATGTGGGCGTGGCATCCTGGTATCGCCGCTTTGTGCCTGTTCTTGCGACCACAGTACACCCACTCAATGCGGTCTTGAAGAAAGGAGTCAAGTTGGAGTGGACCGAGGAGCGTCAGAGGGCTTTTGACACAGTAAAGGCCAAGCTGACGGAATCACCAGTCTTAGCATGCCCGGATTTCTCGAAGCCGTTCTGTTACAAACGGATGCGAGCAACTATGGGCACGGCGCAATCCTGACGCAAACTTCAGAGGATGGAGAGAGGGTCATCTCCTATGCCAGTCGGACACTGAATAGCGCGGAGCGGAACTATACAGCAACGGAGAAGGAATGCCTAGCGATTGTCTGGGGCATCCGGAAGTTGAGGCCTTACGTGGAAAGCTATCACTTCGTGGTGGTGACCGATCACATGGCGCTGAAGTGGTTCAACTCCTTTGAGAGTCCTTCAGGCAGAATCGCCAGATGGGCATTGGAGCTACAACATTTGACTTCGAGATCCGGTACAGGAAGGGCAAGCAAAATGTAGTAGCCGATGCTCTGACGCGACAGCCTCTGGAGGAAGAAGTGTGCCGCTTGGTCGCAAGCAAAAGCTAATCAGCTGGGACGGGATGTCGCTGGATGGCTAAGCTTCGCCGAGAACTCCACCAAAACGCACAGAAGAGGCGGGGAATGTATACAGGCACATTCCTCATCAAGCTGGCCATGAAGATGTGGCTGGAAGAGAACCACGATGTGGCCACCGCTGGCCACCTGGGAAGCCGAAAATCGATTGTTCGAGTGGCGGCAAGATACTACTGGCCCGGTATGTATCGATACGTGCGATGATACGTGTAGCGCTGCGAGTTATATCAGCGCTATAAGGCCAGTCAACTCCAGGCGGCCGGACAGATGCTGACCCAGATACCTGAGGAGCCATGGGTGACGGTGTGCGTCGACTTTGTCGAACCGCTATCCAGGTTAAAGCCATGCTGTTGATGTTCATCGACAGGTTCTCCAAGTGGACGGAGATGGTGCTGTTGAGAAGCGCCAATACAGCGGCGCTTCAAAAGGCATTCAGGGAGCGGATCGTGGCCAGATTTGGAGTACCGAAAGTGCTCATCACGGATAATGGCACTCAATTCACAAGCCGTGCCTTCAAGGGATTCTTGGATGAGCTGGGAGTGCATCATCATCATGACCGCGCCATACACGCCTCAAGAGAATCCCACTGAGAGGGCCAATCGCACTGTCAAGACGATGATCGCTCAATTTGCGGACAGCGATCAACGTTGTTGGGACGAGGCTCTACCAGAGTTGACACTGGCCGTCAACAGCAGCATCTCGGCCTCTACAGGGTATTCCACAACCTTCCTCACTCAAGGGCGTGAGCCAAGGTTGCCTAAGTACTTGTTCGACGAGCGGACTGTGAGAACAGGCCAGGCAACACAAGCACCCACGGAGAGAGCCACCAAATTGGCCGAAGTGTACCAGATTGTAAGGCGAAATCTGAAAAAGGCGGCTAAGGATCAGGCGCGGCATTACAATCTGAGGCGGCGACAATGGAAGCCAGCCTTAGGGGACAGGGTGTGGGCGAAAGAGCGCCACCTGTCTAATGCCGCTGAAGGATTTGCGGCAAAGTTGGCTCCACTATACGGAGGACCGTATGCAGTGGTCAGCTTCATCTCGCCGGTCAAATGCCGAATCAAGGCAGAGACGAATAAGCACAGCTAGACAGCTCATGTGGACACATTTGAAGTCTAATCAGGCAGAGGCGGGTCTGAGCCCACTAATGAAAAAAAAGCTATGAGTATTGTTGTTGTTACCACCCGATTTTATTATAAAATTTTTGTTGAATTATGGAACATTCATTACAAAAAAAAATTCATAAAATCGGCAACAGCGCAAGAGCAATAAGAATATCAGCGCGCGCACGAAATGACGTCGAAAATAACAACAATCACAGCTGGAACAGTATTCCCGCAAACAACAACAGTGTCAGCTGTAACTGTAGCGAGCCCGCTCCAGGGTAAACAACAACAGTGTCAGATGTAACTGTAGCGAGCCCGCTCCAAACAAACAACAACGGAGTCAGCTGTAACTGTGATGGGAGAGAGCGCCGTCACAAACAACAACAATCTCGGCTGCACAGCGCGGCTCATGAAGACGAGCGAAAAACAAAAACGGCCACCACCACACACCTAGATCTGCGTATGCCCACGCACTTACAAATGCACACGCACGCTCAAGCCACGGGGAGAGCATTGTTACAGTAGGGAGAGAGAGAGTAAAAAACAACAATGCGGTCGGGCACAGAGGCCAATGAACTCTGGCAGCTGAGC
This sequence comes from Drosophila paranaensis, assembly GCA_035047545.1. Taxonomy (NCBI): domain Eukaryota; kingdom Metazoa; phylum Arthropoda; class Insecta; order Diptera; family Drosophilidae; genus Drosophila; species Drosophila paranaensis. The sequence continues at coordinate 531,469 of JAWNPL010000040.1, forward strand.
GGCGATCGCTACGCTCGAGGCGAGCCGAATTGGCAAACATAGCCCAAACATGCAAAACGGGCAACAACAACCATTTGCGAACGTCAAGGGCAAAAAGGGTAAAGGCGCGAATAAGGCGACGAAGATAGGGACCTGAAAGTCAGCGTTAAGGATGGGTGGATAGAAGAGTACGCCTCGGGGTAGAAAGAGGGCAGTAGAAGCCACAGGATCCGTTAAGTGCTGCCGTCCGCACGGCCAGCAGAGCGGCGGCAGAGGCTATAATATATACTTGTATATTCTTCTTACATATAACTCTTACGAAAATAAAAAGCAAAGTGTACTACATTAAAACTGCGCGTTATCTTTTTGTTACCGCGAACACCGCGACACTGTGTCAAAGCGGCCTCTTGCGTCCTCGGCTAGCTCGTCGAGCACCTCCGTGAATTCATTAATCTGCATGCTGGGGGACACGTAACAGTTATATATCCATATGCTGCCGTATCGTGCGCGCACGAACCCGTTGCAAGACTTGACATCTGCAAGCGCAGTCTCTGAGTTGTCGCATTTCCACAACGCTGCTTTGCCACTGGTGTGTGTGGCCCATGACCTGGGGCAGCAGGTCATGCTGTGATGGGTTTTTCTCTCGCTGTCTGCTCTAGCAGGTCTTGAGCAGCTATGCAGTAATTCAGGTTTAGCTTAAGAAAGCTTAATATTTCATTTTTTTTACAGCTTCGCGATATGATGGGCACTTAAAGCAACCCGTCGCATGATCCGTCTGCTTTTCGCCTTTTGGTGGCTTTTCGCAGCTTTTAGCTGCGTGACCCATCAATCCGCACCTGAAGCAAGCACCTTTCAGATCGCATTCGCTTTTGCAATTAGCAGCAATGTGCCCATAGTCCAGGCATTTGAAGCAGCGTTTTGGCTGCTCCACAGCTCGGATACGGCAGACGACCCATCCAACGCCGATTTTGGCGAGCTCGACCTTGGGCTCTGGCCTTGGCAACTGGGAGGATGACTGTGGCTCTTTGCTGTCCCCCGAAAGCTGGACGTAAAGATTTAATGGCGTCCATCGAGAGCGAGCTGTCTTTCAGCGCATTCTTAATTGCCTCGACTAGCTCCTCTTTGCTCGCAGATCGCGGATCTCGATTTGCGCGGACTCGGTAAGCGTTTTAACCACCGCGCGTTCGCCCAAGGCCTTGCCAACAGCCTCCTGGAGCACCTCAGCACTATGATCGGGCTTCTTGCTCAGCTGCAGCAATAAATCGCCCTTTCGTGTCTTCCTGATCCCCTGGACATCCCCACTAAGATGCTTAAGGCTCGGGTCAGTTCTGCATAATTAAAACCCTGTACTCCAGAAACTGTAATTGCGTCTGTCCTTGGTCGATTGTGGTGCTGTTTGCTCCCCTTAACCTCCGTCCAGTTCGCTGCTCTGGCCTGCTGCACTGCGTGATTCGACCCTGCCGAGACTGTCTGTGCAGCCCTTTGCTTCTTTGTTCCCTTCACAGTGCCCATTGGGCCTAGATTTTTTTGGGGGAGTCCTCCTTTGCTCAGGGGCAACGTCCTTCGAACGTTTAGGCGTATTGCTGCTTGGAGGGGCATTCGCTATGGCGACTTTAAAGTGCGGTGTTGTCTGCACCTCGCAGTTTCTGGCCCTGCGGTTGCAGAGCAACTGCGCCGCCTCGTGAAGCTTAACTATTCTGGCTAGCTCCTCTCTCATTGGCACAGTTATATGCCGCTGACCCCCGAATAAAGCCGTCTGGCCCTCAAGTGCTGGATAGTGCCCTTCAATGTAGTTGAAGCCTTCAGCTGTGGCCCTGTCTGCTGTTGCAGCGGTGATCGCTGCAATGCAGAGCGGCTTTCAAAGGCTTGCAGCTCTTCCTCCCTTCTACCCTCCATCGTGCACCTACTACCAAGGCGAGAAGCCTGTAGTGGGCAACAACTGATTTTTTGTTATCTGGAAGCTTCAATTAAGCTTAAAGACTTCCACTAAAAAACTCAGCTCAAATACTCAGCGAGCCCGAAAGTATGCGCTACTTTCAGTAGCTCCAACTGCACTCTAGCGTTTAGGTTGCTGTCTTTGCTAAGACTCAGCAGCAAACCAAATTTTTGGTGAGCAGCTGATTGTCCGCTGCAGTTTCCAGCACTACTAACAGTAACAGTGAGTGCACCTGATGCTGTTTCTTTGCCTAGACGCGTCTAAACTTGTTTACAATTTTTCGCGCGAAAATAGGAAAAATTGAAGCTGACGCTACTAATACTACAACACCACCAATACCTACTCCCCGCTCCAGAGCTATTGGCATCAACCGCCACTGAAATACTCCGCGTTTTGCCGCACAGTAAGTCAGTTGTGACCGCCGTTTCTTTTGCTAGGTGCGCCGCGCCCGCAGCGTACACGTTTATTAACACGACATATTTTTTTCGTAGTGAAAACAGATTTCATCGATGTTTCCGAGGAACACTTTACATTAGCCAAGCTGCTGCTGACATCGATGTCGATGCCCATCGATGTTTTCGTAATCAAACATCGATGTTGGGTTTATACATCGGTTCAAAACTTCGATGCATCGATGTATTTCCCCATTTTATTAGGAAACGTTTTTTTTAGGGTTTTAAAGCTTGTTCATAGCGTTTTTATTCCACTTAAATTATTTTTAACATAAAAAACAAAAAACTTATAGCAATCTTTTTATATTCATGAGACTTATCTTAAAAATTATTAAACATGAACAAAAAAAAACGTATGATTTCAGAGCAGTCTTTTACATTTCAATGTTAACTTATAAACTATCAAAAAGAAACGATTAAAAGAAAATATTTTTTTTTAATGCTTTACAAAAACAAAATACGACTTAGTAGCTCAGGTGTTATTCTGTTTCGTTTACGGCGGAAAACCCGTTCAGAGGGAACGAATAATCCCATCACCGGCAAAAATATCATAGAAATTCTGTACAAATTAGAATATGTACATTTCATGCTTTCCCAAATAGTTAATGGTTTACTTTCGAGAGAAGTAAGCGGTAATCGCAGATAAGAGCTCATTTTATTGCAATATTTGCTGCTTAAGTTTTTATAAGTGCACTTTCAGGCAACAGACGACAATATACGCAAATTGTAGAATCAAACTTGCGATGCTTTGGAAAATATCGATGCATCGCTTAACATCGGTATCAATAAAAACATCGGAAAACTTCGGTAAGCATCGCCGAAGAAACATCGATTGTCGATGCATCGATGTTTTTTCACATCACTAAGTTCATACGTATTTAACTTGGTGAATGCTTATCCGGTCTGTTTTTTTTTCTACTAGCACCCAACCGACTTTTTTGGGCTACTAAGTTTCACAGATTTAAGTATATCGACATTAAAATACAAAATGGGAGTACCAGCTTTTTTTCGATGGCTAAGCAAGAAATATCCATGTGTTATTATAGAGTGTAATGAAAATAAGGTAAGTTGTGAAGGGTATGTTTTGAATATGTATTTATGAACGAAATTTAGCAATCAGATTTGGAAACGGGCAAGACTATTTATGAAGATTCTACTTTACCGAACCCAAACGGCGTGGAGTTTGATAATTTATATCTAGATATGAACGGGATAATACATCCATGCACGCATCCTGAAGATAAACCTGCTCCAAAAAATGAAGAAGAAATGATGGTGGCTATATTTGAATGTATTGACAGACTTTTTGGTATTGTTCGGCCAAGAAAATTATTATATATGGCCATCGATGGAGTAGCTCCGAGAGCAAAAATGAATCAACAGAGATCTCGAAGATTTCGAGCTGCAAAAGAAACCGTCGAAAAGCGAATCGAAATAGAGCGCATTCGAAATGAACTATTAACACGAGGTAAGTACATGTTGTACTTATATACATATAGTGAATCAAAAAAGTATTGGCACACTGCAAAAATCAGCTTTCCCTATGCTTTAACTTTTTTTCACTGAATCTTTTGAAAAATGAAAAGCATAATTCGTTTAACGCATTTATTTATAACAAATTAAAAAAAAAAAAAACAACTAAATTTTAAATTGGATTCGCTGCTAGGAACTTAAAAGTAAAAAAAGGCACAAATTTTCATCAAATAAGTATTGGCACACCCTATTTTCTATCTTATGTTTTTAGAGCCATAACGGTAAATCACCGTTATTTTTCATGTTTGCTTTGCACTTATTCGCTCGCTTTTTAATATACATGTGGTTAGCGGCACTTCGTAACTCAATTTCATAAAAAAAAGAAGCAAAATGGGCAGAGGCACATATTTATATGCATACATACACATACAATCTTTAATGGTAAAATGGTAGTGAAATTGCTAACACGCATCTCTGTATGCCGCCTGGCTAACTCTAAATTTAATAATACAATATTAAGCTATCAATTTTTAAAGATATAGATGTTACTTTTTAATATTATAAAATTAATTTGCAGGTTGTCAAGAAACACTTAACCATAGCACCATTGTCAGAAATCCCGATTTTTTTTGGCATAAAGTCTAGTTTTCAAGCTAATCTCAAAATTTCGCCCATACATATATTTTTAAAATTAATATAGACTTTTGGATATTTTTTTGTACTTGGGCCACGCCACCACACATTTAAATAGCAAATATGATTAAATTTTATTCTGTCTCGCTGGCTTAAACAAAATCAAATACCTTATCATACTTAGACTCACCAGAAGAAGTGGAATTTGTATTTTCCATAGCTCGCAAATAACTGTCGACCGTTTTTTTGCTTGCGCTCTCATACTCTCTCGCTCTCGCTTTGAGCAAGACCCCGTTGCTGTCTTGTTTTGTTGTTAAGAAAAATAAGTAATATATTTTTTCAGAGAACAACTTAAATTTATTTATATATTTATATTTAGTTACCAAAGATTTTAAACTATTCATATATATATATATTTATACCCTGAACCCATTGAAAATGGGAAATCAGGGTATAATGGTTTTGTGAAAATGTATGTAACAGGCAGGAGGCGTTGCAGACCCCACAAAGTATATATATTTTTGATCAGGGAGAGAGCCGTCTGTCCGTATGTTTGAACGCGTCAGAAGATATAAGAGCTAGAGACTTGACATTTTTTTGGAAGTTCGTGTACAATACGATTCGATTGATTGTCTCAAATAATCGATAACTATCATCGTTTTAATGTTATCGATTAAAAACCGATATCTTCATTTAGTTATAAAATTCTATTTAATTCATCTTTATAGTTAGTCTTCAAATTTTTCATTTAGTGTTATTTGAGCCATACACAATTTCAGTTTTTCTTAAATTTTGGGTGCCACGCCCCCTTCGCATCAAATTTTTAACTCCCGTATATCAAATACTAGAGACTTGTGCTTTGGCACATACAGTTTGTCCATTAATTGTTTGCAAAATGGAAAGTCATACAAGTTCAACTTTAACATCAAAATTTATTAGGAAATACACATTTTTTCATATTTATTTCTTTGCAGAATATTTTCCTTATTATATTCTTAAATTAAATATATAATAAAAATTATAAAAATAGCAACAAAAACATTAAAAATTATTCAAAACAAAAAAATACCCCAAAAATTTGCTGTCCATTAATTGTTTGCAAAATGCAAACATTAATATTATGAGATCGATATTTCTTTAATATCAAAATGTAATTGACTAATATTTGGTATGCCCACCATTAGCTTCCATTACATGTCTGAGGCGTCGCGACATTGACAATATTAGGGCATTTATATCGTAGTATTGCGGTATTTTGCGCCACTCCTCGTTTATGCAACGAATTAGATCGTTTTTCGAAGTTGGGCTTCGTTTGGCCACCTTTTTCTTCAATAATGCCCACAAATTCTCAATAGGATTGAGATCTGGGCTCTGGGGTGGGGTGTCAATAACTTTCCCGCAGTTGTAAAGCAGCCAAGTGCGACACAGCAGTGATTTGTGCTTCGGATCGTTGTCCTGATACAGCTTGTATTTAAGTTTTCTGGAGTTTTCCGGATCAACGAAGCAAAATTTGTGCGCACTTTTTGTCAACTCGTTTTTTAAAATGTCCAAATAAAACTCTTTGGTCATTATATCGTTAAATATTCGCAGCTCTCCTACACCTTTGGAAGAAATACAGCCCCACACCATGACTGAAAGCTTGCCAAACTTAACAGTAGGCACAATGTTTTTGGCCTGGAGGACTGTTTTTGGTTTCCGCCAAACACTTCCAGGGCCATCATTGTAATACAACATTATCTTCGTCTCGTCGCAAAAAATTACATTATTCCAGTAGTCCAGAGGATTGTCAACATTAAGTCTTGCGAAGGTTAATCGCTTCTCAACATTTATAGCAGACAACAACGGCTTCTTCCTTGCCACATGTGATGAGTATTTGTGCAAATTGAGTAATTTTCTCACAATCTCTGGACACACTGTCTTCTGAAGGCTTCTTTTAATTTCAGTAACCAACTCTCTGAGGCTTGATTGTGGTTTGTTATCCACGGTTTTCAGTATTTGTGAATAATCCCGTCGAGAGAGCTTTGCTGGTCTGCCTTTAGAGCTGTTTAATTCCAGTCTATTTTCTTTTTCCGCCCGATTGATAATGTTGTAAACTGTCCTAAGTTTAATATTAAACATTTCAGCCAACTCCTTGCTGATCTTTCCTATACATACATAATACACTAATTGTATCAAATTTTCATCGGTGCGTTTACCAGGCATTGCACAAACTTCAAATTATATGTAAAGTAGTTGTGCAATGAACGTACATATGCATGTGTACATAAAAGAAACAAAGAATGCTTGGATTAGCGGTTCTTCGGAGGGTTCAGGAGATCTCTTAGTCGAGCGGTCTCGACTAGTTTTCTTACTTGTTTGTAATAATTTTATATATTGTGTTAAGCTTAATGACTAGTAGGGCGTTGAGATTTTCTGCACTAATCGAACTTCTTCGTTCACTTAATATAAAGTGTACCTGCGCTAATGCACTTATGTGAGGAAACTTAAGCTGCAAGTCATTAAAAAATTATAATATATTTGAATATAGTGGCAAGCGACCATATGTAACGTCGAAGTTTTCGATATCAGCATAAATTTGGACAAGTTTTGCAGAAACAGGGTCTTTTTATTCCCTGAACGCATTGAAAATGGGAATTCAGGGTATAATGTTTTTGTTGGAAGGAGTATGTATGTAACAGGCAGAAGGAGGCGTGGCAGACCCCATAAAGTATATATATTCTTGATCAGGATGGCAAGCCGAGTTGATATAGCCATGTCCGTCTGTCCGTATGTATGAACGCGTCGTTCTCAGAACCTACAATAGCTAGAGACTTGAAATTTTGTATGTAGGTTCCTGTATAGTATGAAAAGATCGAGTTTGTTTCAGAAATTCGATAACTGTTATCGTTTTATTGTTATCGATTAAAAACGAAAATCTAAATTAAGCTAAAAAATTTTATCTAATTCATCTTTCTAGCTAGAGTCTTCAAAGTGTGCATTTAGTGTTATTTGGGCCTTACGCAATTTAGGTTTTTGTTAAATTTTGGATGCCACGCCCCCTTCGCCTCAAATTTGTAACTCCCGTATATCAAATAGTAGAGACTTGTACATACATACATATGGATGACATGATCACGCCCAACAAGTTTGGTCAAAATCGTTGCTCTAGAAAAAAAGTTATTAAACATTTAATTTCCCATAACATTGCCATGCAAAGCAGCCAAAGAACAGCTGACTCAGCGACTGGCGTGTGTGTGTGTGCGCCTGTGCGTGTGTGTGCATCTTTGGCTTGTAATGAACAAACATATACATATGAATATAAAAGAAACGAAGAATGCTTGGAATAGCGATTCTTCGTAGGGTTCAGGGTATACCATAGTCGAGCGGTCTCGACTAGAGTTTTCTTACTTGTTATTTGATGTAATTTTGTGTTTTTGTTAAATTTTGGTTACCGGCTTCAAATGGTTCCCCAAATATTTAAATTGAGTTTAGTTGTACTCAAAGCCAAGAAATGATTTTTTAAAAATTTGGAAAAAAAAAATAAAATATGTGGATCATGAGCTGAAAATTTCATTTAAGTCCATTTATTCGCGCAGAAGTTTTAAACAAAACGTTTGGTCAATCAGCCAAACACGTGACCAGCAGCGCAAAGCAATATGTGCACACATACACACATACACATTGAACTGCGTGTATCTAGCAAATTCTAAGAACCGCAAGTTTTAGTGTACATATTTCCAGTAGATGGCGGTATGATAAGCGAATTATCAGCTGTGGGGATTTAAGATGAATTAAAAAGTATAATGTGATAGAGGCCCATGTGGGGTGCCGGGACGAAAAGTATTTCGCGTCCGACTGCAACTTTCATACTTATATTTTGTTGGTCTGCCTTCATCACTTAGTAGAGTCTTTATCCTTTTTGGAGTTGAGTCTACCAACTTGTTACAACATTAAGTCTCAATTTTGTTCCACTCTTCAATAAGAGTCTTCTTGAGGTCGTCCTTGCGCGAAATGTTCGATGACATTAATATCTGGAGACAGCCGAAGTTTCCATCACTTTTAGACAGTTTTATAGTGCCAATGTCTTGGCATTCAATAATGTGTGTTAAAGGTCGTTATCCGCATATAGCTTAATTCTGCACCGAATTCCCAATTTTTCGGCAGTTTGTATTTATTTATTTATTATTAAAGATGTTGACAAAACTAGAGTTAACTTAAAGATAAACTGAAAATTTTTTGTATAGTGTAAAAAATCAGACAAATATTTCAAAAATATCACCAACCCGATGGGGGTACTTTATTTGCCAGTCCGGCCAGCTTTGACCCAATTAAGATATCTGTTGGAAACTGTCGAGATTTTTCAGTAACTTAGAAGTCCAATCATTTACGAAGAGGTGCTTATATTAGTTTTAATTATTATTTATTAATATAACCAAAATCTGTTAATGCTACAGACTACTGTAGACCAATAGTAAATTTTACTCGAATGAGATTACAAAGATGTGCACGCTTGAAGACTAAATTGGAACAGCGCACTGTTTACATGAATGAATTAAGAGAAGATAAGAGTACCAATCTGTAAAGAGAAACAAACTTAAGAGAGCTCATTCTAAAAGAAATTATTACCTGCTGCGCCAAACATTATTCCCCCTTTGAAAGACCAGTTCTTTCAACAGGATCATCACTTGGAAGGACCACAGCTTATTGGCAACTCGATGAGTAGTTTCCATATGGGAAACTTCAGGAACGGTCGACCAATTAAAAAATGGCCTGGAGTGAGAACAGAACTAGGATTTTCTGAAAGTGATATCAGAAGACGAAAATTGATTATAGCCTGAATTTGGCATACCAATATTCGAAGTTCATCGAAGCCGAAATGAGATGGCAAATGTTGTTTGCCAGTATGAGGTATGAATGCCCAATCGGAATAGATAGCTTACGGCTTCAAACTATACAGCTTTAGTTGCAAAGCAAACGAAGACGCTAATATAGCATTTTACTGAAGATCTGCTCCGTTTGGCTTGTAGTAAAATTGACCACGATAGTCTATGCTATCCTTAGGCAAATCTGTAAATATATGTTCGATGAGACGAGGCCGGGATCTGCTGCAGATGATGTAGTGCCGTAAACGGTCGCCAACACGAAGCAAACCAAAGCCATCCAGTAACCGTGATAAAGACAAAATACTGCTCGAATAATGAATAGTTTTCCATTCTGCTGAGCAGAGTGCTCTGGAAACAACTGAGTTCTCTGCACAAGACAACAGGTACGAGGTCCGATCCCTGACGAAGATTGTCAGATGACAAATCAGGTGACTTTGTTCTAGTGATACCAAACGAATTTATGTATTTAATTGACAATGAAATATCAACCAGATCCGACAGTAATAAAACATTGTGCCGCGATACCAGCAAGATTTTTCCTTTTTCAGAAAGGAAGGTCCATGCATTCATAATTTTGAGTGTAAAAGTTCAAATAGAGCTGCTTCTTTTGATACCATATCAGCCGGATTCATCTCACAGGGCACATATTGCCACTCTATGCCGACCGTGAGCTCTTGTATGGCACAAACCTTGTTGGCAACAAATACGTTAAGTTTGAATGGTTCCTCCTTCAACCAAGACAAGACTACGGTTAACTCTGACCAACGATTCACATTTAAACAAGCGCATTTTGTTTATTTCGCTTATAAAGTTTGCAAACAGAAATTTAGGACACAACTCAAGCACAACTCAACTCAGAGCAAATGAACTAAACCAGAAGAATCGTTAAAGGAGCGAGCGTAAATACAAGAACCATAGGTCTCAAGACCTGCATCGCGAAAAGCATGTACTTCAATTTTTACATTGAGTTGAAGGAATAAACGTGGAAATATTGCTTGATGCACCAAATGAAAGTCCGCAAAATTCAGAACGATTCGTTTCCAAAGATTGTGGTAGGCTCTCATCCCATTGTAGCTTGTCTTTCCACATGCGTTTCGTGGCTCTCAAATTGGTTAGTGCCTCAAGGTAATTGAAGCACCATTTCTTCAATTTAAAGTTTCCATGAGCAAGAAGAATTTTTTGGTTTGGTGCAGTTGCAAAACTGAATTGCTTTTTGAGATCAGATCATCTATGACGACGACTTATCCATTGCATGGCTCGAAGAGCTAAAAACAAAGCAGGTTCGGTACTATAGGTGACGGTGTTCAATTTGAAAACTTGAATATAATCATCTGAGTAGATTCGCCATAAAATGCATTGCAGCATTGAATTATTCGCTGATTTTGCCGATGTCACCTGTAAGGGCAATGGAAAAGGTGTTAAAACGTATGAGTGTGTGAAACAATGTATCTTGAATAGTTGGTCCTGTCATAAGCTAATCATTTAGTGAGAGCCCGGTGTAGTTCTGGCTACACCGGCAACTAAGGTGTCTGTGGAACGCGCATTTTCAGTCCTACATTTCATATTAAATGATCGAAGAAGTTTGATAAGCGCAGTCTATTTGTATGCCCTATTATTAGTAATTAAGCTTAAACAAAAAGTTGTATTAGTTTACTATTAATTAAATAAATTAAAAAAGCATTCTTAATGAAAAACATGTTTTTTTTTCCAACAAGGCCAATGCATTGACTTATTAAGTTATATTCTCACTTACTGACTCTCACTTAAGCAGCACCACTTATGAAGCAACGAAGATACTGGATCTTCTCAATCGCGATCGATTGGCCATAACAAGCATTGGCTGAGCAATTGAAGATTTGGTCGAGTGGCAAGCTCGCGCTGAAACAAGGCTTTTATTTTCAATAATGTTGGTTCGAATTTGGCCGGTAAATCACTTGATATGGAATCAAAAGTTGCTTCCGCTAAACTAGTGTGGACAAAAATTGATTCTATTTTCGCGAGCGAATCCACATACAGGCAGTTCCCATGCATCTATCTTTAGTTTCGACACAGCTATTTTCGGACTAGCGAGCTTTCTATGCAAACTTTAGTTTTAACTTCTGATTACGAAACAATTTTTCTCGTTGTATTTTCTTTAGAATGTATTATGTCTTTGATTGGAATAATATAATATTCAATCTATGCTATTTATTCTAAATTTATGTTTATGCAAGAATAAGTTTTGTTTAGGAGGCAATGCAGTTTTTCGATGTGTACGATTTTCAATGACGCTGTAGAGTAAAAGAGCTCAAATATATTAAGATTCCTAATATTTCCCTAATTTAATTAATTTTTATACCCTGTACCCATTGAAAATTATATGAAATCATGGTATAATTGCTTTTTTTTTTTTTTTTAATGTACATGTTCAAAAGTATTTGAGCAACATAATTTTTTTTTCACTTTGCACTTTAGCGGCGGTTGTTTTTGTTGTTGTTAGTCTGATGTGCAAAAGATGCATACCGTTAGAAAGTTCGGTCTGTCTAGAAGCATATGAAAGAAGAAGTGATGAAAATAACGGCACATACGACAAAATCAAAGCAAACGAACAATTGCTAATCTATTTTCAAAATTATTTGAGCACATTTTATGCGTGTCATAATTATTTGAGCAAAACTTTAAATTGATTTTTTCATTGTTTTATTAACAACTTCAAAGAAATTTTTGTTTATAATGATTAAAGACATGTTTTAAGAGAAAACTAGTAATGTGTAGCATCGCCTTTGACATCGATAACTTGTTGCAGTCGAGCAGGAATAGAGTTAACGAGATTACGCGCGAATTCCACCGTCAATCGTAACAAAATTCAAGGGTGGAACCTCCGCATCGGCCTTGGCAAATATGTACAAAATTTCACGTAATACTGTGTACTTTTTGAACAAAAAAAATGATACCCAGGGAAATTTGAACAATTTAAAAAGATCTGGACGTAATCATGCACTTGATCCGAGGCAATGCAGACGAATATTGGGAGAGATTGCAGAGAATCCAACAATAAGTCCTGTAACAGTCGCAGCGGCATCAGAAAATTTAATTGAAAAGAAAGACAGCAGCAGCACTATCTATCGCAGGATGAAAGAAATTAATATAAAAACGTATGTGGTCCAGAAGATTGTTGACATAAGCCCAGCAAACAAAGCAAAACGGCTAGAGTTTGCATTGAAATTCATACAAAAGCCTGTAGAGTTTTGGCACAATGTATTGTGGACGGATGAGGCGCCTTTTAAATATCAAGGCTCATTTGGAAAGCGATTTATGCACTTTCGAAAGAGTCAAAAGAACAAAGCTGTGCAGCCCTTGAACAAATTTGGAGGAGGTACCGTAATGTTTTGGGGATGTGTTTGCTACTACGGGTTCGGAGACCTTACACCAATCGAAGGGACTTTAAAACAAACGGGCTATATCGACATTTTAAATGACCATGCTTTTCCTTCTGGCAACCGACTTTTTCCAACCACCGACTGGATGCTACAACAACCCAACGCGCCATGTTACAAAGGATGGATTCCAACCCAATTCTTAAGGGGGGCAGGTCAGGCTTTACTAGAATGGCCACCACAGAGCCCAGACATTAATATTATTGAAAATGTGTTGGCTTTTATAAAGCATCGTCGGACTATTGATCCAAATCGGAATCGCGAGGGTACCATAAACGAAATTCAAAACATTTGGTCAAAAATAAGTTGAAGTAAATAAAGTGAAAAATGCGCTATAGAGTCTCTGACAAAAAAGCAGCAAATAAATTGATTTAAAAAAAAAAAAAAAAAAAATTCGTTTGCTTTGATTTTGTCGTATGTGCCGTTATTTTCATCACTTCTTCTTTCATATGCTTCTAGACAGACCGAACTTTCTAACGGTATGCATCTTTTGCACATCAGACTAATAACAACAACAACCGCCGCTAAAGTGCAAAGTGAAAAAAAAATTATGTTGCTCAAATACTTTTGAACATGTCTGTATGTGACGTAGAAAAAGGCGCGGCAGACCCAATAAAGTATCTAAATTCTTGATCACGTCCACGACCTTAGTCGTTATAGTCATATGTGTCTGGTTGTCCTAATGTATGAATGCGACGATCTTAGGAGCCTATAAGACTGAAATTTTTATAAAGGTCCCTGTGTAGCATGCTCAGATCACTTTTTTTTTAAATCTATACCTATTCATATTTTAATGTTATCGATTAAACCCGTTATATATATATATTCTGTAATCTCCATTTTTATACCCTGAACCCATTAAAAATGGGAAATCAGGGTATAATGGTTTTGTTGAAATGTATGTAACAGGCAGAAGGAGGCGTGGCAGACCCCATAAAGTATACATATTCTTGATCAGGGAGACAAGCTGAGTCGATTTAGCCCTGTCCGTCTGTCCGTATGTATTGACGCGTTCATGTCAATCTCAGAACCTACAATAGCTAGACACTTCAAATTTTTTTTGTAAGTCCCTGTATTGTTTCAGAAATTCGATAACTGTTCTCGTTTTAATGTTATCGATTAAAAACGAAAATCTAAACAAGTCTGTAGTATTTGAAATACGTGACCTACAAATTTGTGGCGAAGGGGGCGTGGCATCCAAAATTTAAGAAAAACTGAAATTGCAAAATTTGAAGACTAGCTAGAAATATGAATTAAATAGAATTTGATAACTGAATTTAGATTTTCGTTTTTAATCGATAACATTAAAACGATAACAGTTATCGAATTTCTGTAACAAACTCGATATGCGCGCTCTCTATAGGGACCTACAAAAAATTTGAAGTCTCTAGCTATTGTAGGTTCTGAGATTGACGCGTTCATACATTCGGACAGACAGACAGACAGGGCTAAATCGACTCAGCTTGTCTCCCTAATCAAGAATATATATACTTTATGGGGTCTGCCACGACATCTCCGACTAGATATTTTCAAAAATTGTTTTAAAATATATTTGAATCGTTCTCAAATGCATAACCTATTTAAAAGTTTTATTGTTTTTAAATATAGGGTGCAAGCTCCCGCCGGAAAAAGAAAATGGCGAACACTTTGACTCAAACTGCATTACACCAGGAACGCCTTTTATGGATCGATTAAGTAAATGCTTACACTATTATATACATCAACGGCTTAATAATAACCCAGCATGGAAAGGCATCCAAGTTATTTTATCTGACGCAAACGTTCCCGGTGAAGGAGAACACAAAATCATGGACTTTATTCGTAAGCAACGTGCACAGCCTGATCATGATCCGAACACTCATCATGTTCTATGTGGGGCGGATGCAGATCTTATAATGCTGGGGCTCGCAACACACGAACCAAATTTTACTATAATTCGCGAAGAATTTCTTCCAAATAAGCCAAGGCCTTGTGAGATTTGTAATCAATTTGGCCACGAAATGGACAAATGTGTTGGTTTGAGCGCAGTTGGCTCAAGTAACTGTAATGTCGCACCAGATATTCCCATTGGAGCAGAAGTTAAATTTATATTTGTTCGACTAAGTGTGCTAAGAGAATATCTTAGAAAAACATTGCAAATGCCCAATTTGCCATTCAATTATGATTTTGAGAGAGTACTAGATGACTGGGTTTTCATGTGTTTTTTTGTGGGAAACGACTTTCTACCTCATTTACCTAGCTTAGAAATTCGTGAAGGTGCAGTTGATCGACTGGTTGACTTGTATAAAAAATGTGTTTATAAGACTAAAGGCTATTTGACGGATTCAGGTGAAGTTAATTTGGATAGGGTTCAATTAATTATGACAGATTTAGGAAATGTTGAGGATCAAATATTTAAGGATAGACAACGCAGAGAGCAACAGTACAAGGCAAGGCAGAAAAGGGAAAAAAATAATTTTAAACCTGTAGAACAATCTGTCTTCGGACCGTCGGCAGTTGGACCAAGCGCTAACACTCAAATCATAAAAAACTATAAACAGGAAGCAGCTACCTTAAGAATGGGGTCAAAGCGTACTAGTACAGCAGCAAATTTAGATGATGAGGAAGAAAATAATGATGAAGTGCGACTATGGGAAGAGGGCTTTAAAAACAGATATTACGAATCCAAATTTGACGTGTCACCTGATAATCTTCAATTTCGGTATGCTGTTGCATTACAATATGTTAGGGGGCTGTGTTGGGTTCTAAAATATTATTATCAAGGCTGTGCTTCTTGGAATTGGTATTTTCCTTACCATTATGCTCCATTTGCTTCGGATTTTGTAAATATTCAAGGACTATCCACTATATTCGAAAAAGGAACTAAGCCGGTAAGATACAGAACGTAATTAAAACAGTTAAGAAACTAGTCGGGCTGTCCGACTAGGAACTTGGTATAATCAGTTTTGTGTTTATTAAAGCAGGCAAAGTCTGAGCTTCGACTAAATAAACAAATAAGAAAACTCTAGTTGGGGGTCCCGACTAGGAGATACCCTAAACCCCGCGCTATCTGCGTTTTTTAAAATACTGCATAATTAGCATTTCGTATAAACGCACAGAAAACTAAATTCAATTCATCTTCAATTGTTTAGCCAATAGCGCCATCTATGGTTCGATAGAATAGTGCCATCCATGTTTCGATCCAACTGAGCAGCTGATAATTCGCAAATCATAGCGCCATCTATTGGAAATATGTACACTAAAACTTGCGGGTTTTAGAAGTTGCTAGATGCACGCAGCTCAATGTGTATGTGTGTATGTGTGCACATGTATAGAAAAACAGTTTGCTTTGCGGTGCTGGTCACGTGTTTGGCCGATTGGCCAAATGTTTTGTTTAATAACTTCTGCGCGAATTAATGCATTTGAATGAAATTTTCAGCTTATGTTCAGCATATTTTATTACATTTTTTCCAATTTTTAAAAATGGAAACCCATTCATTTACTAGCTTTGAGTGCAACTAACCTCAATTTAAATATTTGGGGAAATTTGGAGCCGGTATCCAAAATTTAACAAAAATCAAAATTAGATAAAATAAATATAAAACTTACAAAAAAAAAAAATAAAAAATAAAAAATTTGGGGACTCTAGCTATAAAGACGTGGGAGATATAATTTTATAACTAATATTCGATAATGTTTTTAATCGATAACATTAAAATTATAATAGTTATCGACTTTTTTTTTAACAAACTCGATCTTTTCGTGCTATTCACGGACCTACATAAAAATTTTCTCTAGCTCTTATAGGTTCTGAGAACGACGCGTTCATACATACGGACAGACAGACGGACAGACGGACATGGCTACATCAACTCGGCTTGTCATCCTGATCAAGAATATATATACTTTATGGGGTCTGCCACGCCTCCTTCTGCCTGTTACATACATACGCCTTCCAACAAAAACATTATACCCTGATTTTCCCATTTTCAATGGGTTCAGGGTATAAAAATGTCACGTCATTCGAATTTACAATATCACATTAAAATAGCACCTGTAGCGACGTGCATTGCTTACAAACACATCCATTTTAGTGATGGAGAAATGACAAATCTAAAACTACTGCTGGAAGGCCAACTAAGTTAAATTAACTGGTAATAATTAATTCGTATGTTCCGTTATCTTTTTCAATTCTTCTTTCATATGCTTCTGGACAGACGCAATTTTCTAACGGTGTGCATCTTTTGCGTATCTGACTTACAACAATAAAAGCCGCTAAAATGCAAAATGAGAAAAAAATTATGTTCACATTTTAAACAATTAAAATAAACAACGCGTCTATATAGGAACCTCCACAAGTTTGACACATTTCAATCCACCAGTGATTCTGAGATCGACGCGCTCATTCAAAGCCTTTATCTGGATCTGCTACGCATCCTTCTTCCTGCAACAAACATTGTTATAAATCCATTATACTCTTATTTTTATACCCTGAACCCATTGAAAATGGGACATGGGTCCGTCTGTCTGTCCGTCCGTCTGTCTGTCTGTCCGTATGTTTGAACGCGTCGATCTCAGAAGATATAAGAGTTAGAGACTTCAAATTTTTTTTTGGAATTTCGTGTATATCACGATTCGATCGAGTTTGTTTCAAATAATCGATAACTATCATCGTTTTAATGTTATCTATTAAAAACTGATATCTTCATTTAGCTATAAAATTCTATTTAATTTATCTTTACAGTTAGAGTCTTCAAATTTTTCATTTAGTGTTATTTGAGCCTTCTGCAATTTCGGGTTTTGTTAAATTTTGGGTGCCACGCCCCCTTCGCCTCAAAATTATAACTCCCGTATATCAAATACTAGAGACTTGTGCTTTGGCACATAAATACATATGGATGACATAATCAGGACTAACAAGTTTCGTCAAAATCGTTCGTTTAGAAAAACATTAAACATTTAATTTTCCATAACATTGGCAGCAAATAGCAGTACAAGAACACCTGACGCAGCGACTTGCGCTTGTGTGTGTGTGTGCCTGTGCGTGTGTATGTATGTTTTGCTTATAATGAACATAGATATACATGTATATATAAAATAAACGGAGAGTGCTTGGAATAGCGGTTCTTCGCAGGGTTCAGAGTATACCCTAGTCGATCGGTCTCGACTAGAGTTTTCTTACTTGTTTTCTCTGAACCCATTGAAAGTGAAAAATCATGGTATATTGGTTTTGTGAAAATTGATGTAATAGCAGACCCCACAAAGTGTTCTTGATCAGGTCGTCGAGCTAAGAAGATTTAGGCCTGTCCGCCTCTTTATTTGAACGCATCGATCTCAGATCCTATTATTTATTATCAAAAATATAATTGACAAGTCGAGTGTCAACTTAAGTATAAACTAAACAACTTTGTTTAAAGCCTAAAACAAACAGATAAACAATTTCGAAATATCACCAACCCGTTGGGGGTATTTTATTTGCCAGTCCGGCCAGCTATGCCCCAATTCACAGCCCGATGTGGTTAGTGATAATTATTGAAATAAAGAAATTTAAGAAAGAGGCAATACAGGAAAATTAAAAGTTAAATTAGAGAATCTAACTGTAAATATAAATATATAATATAAATATATAATATAAATATGTAATAAAAAAAAATAAAATTTCCAGCATCACGATTGAGTGATATCCCTAAGAAAAGCTGAAAGCAAAGATTTGATTAGAGGAAGAGAGAGTTCAGAGGAAAAAACGTGATAAAATTTATTATAATTCGCGCATAATACATGAAAAGCACTGTGCAACGAGTAATCCGATGTGAGCAGAGGTAAATGCAAAGGGCGAAAGTGTCTAGTTGTTCTTGAAGGAACCGAAAAATGAAGTTTCATTAACAAGAAGGACGAATCAATATTACCTACAATTAAATTATGTAGAAAAGCAATCCCAAGGATTGTTCTAC
This sequence comes from Drosophila paranaensis, assembly GCA_035047545.1. Classification (NCBI taxonomy): domain Eukaryota; kingdom Metazoa; phylum Arthropoda; class Insecta; order Diptera; family Drosophilidae; genus Drosophila; species Drosophila paranaensis. The sequence continues at coordinate 550,150 of JAWNPL010000040.1, forward strand.
GGTTTTTAATGAATGAAGATCAATAAGAAGGAGTCGACTATGATAAGACGGTAGACGGAGATTCGGATCCCAGTTTAGATTTCTTAGAGCAAAGAGAAGAAACTGTTTTTGGACCGATTCAATACGATCCTGGTACACTTTATGCTGTGGAGACCATATAATTGAACAGTATTCTAAAATAGGTCGTACCAATGAAACATAAAGGAGTTTGATTACAAAAGTATCATTAAACTCTTTCGCCCAACGTTTAATGACAGGAGAGACTTGAAATTTGTAAAAAATTTAATATTCAGTTTTCCATACCGCATTTGATTTTCTTTTTGATTTCCCATTGTAATAGGTTACCCTGCTCAGTTGCCTTTCTACGCTTATACATGGGTTTGTGGAAATAATTTGTATTTATACCAGAGCTCGCAAATAACAGTTGATCGTTTTTTTTTTTTACGCTCAAGGTCAGAGCAGGAGCGAAAAACAAAATATTCTGCTCTCGCTCTGAGCAAGAGCGATTTTTTCTCGTTTGAATCGGTCTTCGCATGAGCTAAAAATTATTTGCCCGCAAGTTGAGCCTGTGCTACCTGTGCGAGCGCATTTAAATGTGACCGTTTAAGGTTGATATCATTAAAAAAAAAATATTTCATAAATGTAAGATACACACGTGCAATGCAAGAATTTGCGTGCTGTGAGTAATACCATACACAAAGTATATTTGCGTCGCAGATGAATATGCATCAGTAGCTCAAAGACATTTTGCTTCATGCTCACGGTCTGACCGAAACGAATGAGAAACGAAAAAAACGGTTATAATAATCAGTAAAGACTCTTATTTGAAAACATCGCAAAATGCTCAACTGTTATTTGCGAGCTCTGGTTGATACCGAAGAATGTGTAAAATAGCAAATGCCTCTTTCGACGTAGGTGCTGATAGAAAACATATTTAGCGAAAATTTATAAGCTCCTTCCCCATCTATGAGATTTTACATTTTAAATATCTATAAAAATATGTAAAAAAATATATATATATATATATATATATATATATATATATATATATATATATATATATATATATATATATATATATATATATATATTTACTTCAATAATATGTGCACATCTATATTTTAGTTTAATCCTTTGGAACAGCTAATGGGAGTTTTCCCAGCGGCTAGCAGTTCTCATGTTCCTGAACCTTGGGCTGAGCTAATGTCTAGACCTGTAAGTAACAAATTTGGTTTAACATTATATAATAATAACACTCAAGATATGCCTAACACGTAAGAGTGCTTCAGTCGAGACTGCTCGATTGAAGCCAAGAAACACATAAACACACAAGCACACTCTCTGCTAACAATACAGATTGCCCTTGGGCTGCAGGACGCCTCTGTTATGAGAAATTAAATGTTAAATTGTTTTAAATGTTTTTTCGTATATGGACTTTCTTAATCGAACTTTCAGAGCGTAATTATGTAATTCATATGTATGTATGTAATTGAAAAAAGCACAAGTCTATAGTGTTTGAAATACGTGTTTTGCAAATTTGAGGTGAAGGGGGTATCCAAAATTTAACATAAACCAAAATTGTATAAAGCACACATTAAACTAAAAAATATTATTTGAAGACTAGTCAAAAGATGAATAATATAGTATTTCGTAACTGAATATCGATTTCGCTTTTTAATCGATAACATTAAAATGAACATAGTTATCGATTTTTAAAAACAAACTCGATATGCGTGCCCTAAACAGGGAGCTGCTAGCTATTATAGGTTCTATGATCGACGCGTTCATACATACGGACACGCATGCATACGGACAGACAGACATACTTACAGGGCTAAATCGACTCGGCTTGTCTTCCTAATCAAGAATATATCTACTTTATGAGGTTTTCCACGCCTCCTTCTGGCAAAAGCATTATTCCCTGATTTCCGATTTTCAATGGGTTTCAATGTAATAGAAAGTTTTATTTATTATCTAATATTATTTTTCATTAAAATTACAGGAATCAACCATCATTGACTTTTATCCTGAGGATTTTAAAATAGATCTAAATGGAAAAAAGTTTGCATGGCAAGGTGTTGCCTTACTACCATTTGTTGATGAAAACAGGCTATTTAAAGCACTTATACCTCTTCATAGCAAATTGTCTGACGAAGAAAGTAAGTTTTTGTTTTAATCTAAACATACAAGTTATAATTGTATTGTATTCATAAGCAATTTACGAAATACGAAATTTCATCAAGTTATTAAATTGAAAATTTAATTGCAATATACCCAATATTTTTAAATGAAATTAAAAGACATTCAAAATTTCGTTTGATTGTGTCAAGTGAAATTGAAGTTATTAAATACAAAATTGTATGAAATAAAAACTAAGAACAAAATTTGAAGGCTCTAAGTATAAAGATAAATTAGATAGAATTTTATAACTGAATAACGATTTTGCCTTTTAATCGAAAACATTAAAACTTACAAAGCTATCAATTTTTTGTAATAAACTCGATCTTTTCGTGTTATATAGGGACCATCAATAAATAATTTTAAATCTGTATCTCTTATAGGTTCTGAGATCGACGCGTTCACACATACGAACGGACAGACGGACAGACGTACATGTATATAGATACTTTATGGACACTGCCCTAAAACTAAACCGTGCGAAGAATCGATATTCAAAACATTCTATGCTCATTATAAATATATGTTACAAGCAATACATAGGAAAGTACATTCTTAAGCATGCACGCATAAGCACACTCTCTGCTATGTTATGGGATATTAAATGTTTAATAACTTTTTTGTTATATGGACAGACTTTCCTAATAGCGTAATAATGTCATTCATATCTGTGTATTTTCTGAAGCACAAGTCTCTAGTATAAAAATACGTTTTTTTTTTGTTTTTGCAAAATTAGGACCAAGAGGTCGTGGTATCAACCAAGTTCATTTACTGCCTTTAACTTCTTCCCGACTCGAAATTTTCTAAGTCAACCATTCCTGTGTAGCAATGATATTTTGGTTAAAGCAGAAAGAGGTATCAAGTATCTCGACATTTTGGGTCATCCACGAAAATCGGCTGTTCATAAAAATAGTAGTGCCGGATGTAAAAAATTTTATAATTTAGAATTTATAATACCTAATTAAAACAGAAATGTGGGAGGGGGAAGCATTTCTCGACTTAATAGGGAATTTCACCTGTCAGACCTCAAAATCAGGGAAAAACTTATACAAAAAATTGAAAATATTGTTAGATAGACATTTCCAGTGATATTTAACGCCATTCACTATAACAAGAAGCCTTGAAAACCAGGTGTCACATTCGAAACTAACTTAGTAGTGGATCCACCAATTGTGTGTAACGGTAGGATTAATCCGTTAGCTACAGAAAAAGGAACGAAAAAATTAAAACAATTTGGGATCTCATAGTTCGTTATCGTCCTAAGCAATATAATTCATCCGTCAAAAGTCCTTAAAAAGGACCCATTTAAAAAAAAGTGCTATAACGCCAAAAATTTTAATGTGCAAAGTTCACAGAATCCGGCATATCAATAGATGGGGCACCGTACAGTATGCGAATGAAAGCAAAATTGTTCTTTTTGGTTGCCACCAAAGAGAAACACACTGAGAGTACGTATGGAGTCTAAAAAAACATGGAACATCATTCCAAGTTAACTTTGAGACTTCTTATGGACGGCCACATACGGGGGTCCGAGCACTAAGACATGGGACTGCTTGTCATAGGCTGGTATCATGTGAAAACCATATTATAAATCAAATATTTGGCAAAAATGTGTACATCCATTTAATTTAAACTATAACGCTACTATATAATAGTTGGGAAATATTTTTTGAATGGACGTTTTAGACCGATTAGGGCCCAAAATATGCTAGTCCTTTGCTCAAGATTGGTTTGCTTTCATAAAAATCGAAGTCTTGGCTTGGCCGACTTAGCCCCCAGATCCATATCCGATCGAATAACTATATGGCGTTGTTAAGAGACTTATGGCAGGTGGCTCAGTGGGCGTGGTGCCAAATTACTCTGAAGCGGTATCAGGCCCTGATCGACTCCATAGCGCGCAGGTGGGGACTCGCTATAAAAAGTTAGGAATTTATAACGAACTCTTCGATCATAAAATATGTGTAAAACATAATATATTAAATTAAACTTATCTTAAACAGCTGTTTTAATTTTTTTTAGTGGACACTACTATTTTATTGAACAGCCAGTTTTTGAAAAATTTTCGCTCTGAAGCCTTAAAATGCAAATGTCCAAAGTTTGTAGCAAAAAAACTTTTTAATTAGTAAGAATAGAGTCTAAACTTAATACTCATATCAACTTGCTTTAAAAAAATTGGGTTTATCACTTAGTTTTGCTGTCCAACATTTGGTGCTCAGTCGCACTACTATTTTTCTGACCGCAACTGTATATATACAGCTGCGGTGAAAATAATAGCACCATAGGATGATTCATTTAACTAGTCTATTAATATATTTGTAAAAAGAAATGACTCCATATTTCTTAGGTATTTCAAAATATATTCAATTATCAGTCAAAAACAGTTAAAATAAGGCGGTAAAAATAGAACTATCCCATCACAATGGCGAAAACAGAAAATGTACTTAAAAATGTTAAACAAAAGTACTTTAAATTCAAAACTATGGTATTTAACTCGTGTATTAATATATGGTTGAGTATCCTTTATTGGCTATTACGGCCACACAGCGCTTTGGCATGGAATCCACTAAATCCTGGCATCTAGAATTAGAAATCCTTTCCCAACTTTCTTTCACAACCATCCAAACTGCTTCATTTAATGTTGAGTTGCAGGTGTGAACTTCCTTTTTAACATCTGTCCACAAATTCTCAATTGGATTGAGATCCGGAGACTGTGCAGGCCATTCCAAGACGTTGATGGCGTTGTCCGTGAACCACTTTTTACCTTTGCTGCTCGTGTGCTCGAGGTCATTGGCCTGCTGAAAGACCAAACTGATGGAATTTCATCCTCTGTATGTGGTAGTATCACATTTTGCAGGATATAAATATAGACGTGCTGATCCATGATCGTTTTAGTCCAATGAATCGGACCTACTGCATAATACAAAAAGCACGCCCATTTCATAATTCTGGAACTCCCGTGCTTCACCGTTTTTATACTCTGAACTCTGAAAATGGGAAATCAGGGTATAATGTTTTTGTTGAAATGTATGTAATGTCCCAGTTACAGGAGGCGTGGCAGACCCCATAAAGTATATATATATTCTTGATCAGGATGACAAGCCGAGTTGATATAGCCATATCCGTCTGTCTGTCCGTATGTATGAACGCGTCCTTCTCACCTATACACCTATAAGAGCTAGAGACTTCAAATTTTTATGTAGGTTCCTGTATAGCACGAAAAGATCTAGTTTGTTAAATAAATCGATAACTGTCTTAATTTTAATATTATCGATTAAAAACGAAATCGATACTCAGTTATATAATTCTATATAATTTATCTTTATAGATAGTGTTCAAATTTTGCATTTAGTGTTATTTGGGCCTTACGCAATTTCGGTTTTTGTTAAATTTTGGATGCCACGCCCCATTTGCCTCAAATTTGCAAAACCCGTATTTCAAGTTTGATCAAAATCGTTCGTATAGAAAAAAAGTTATTAAACATTTAATTTGCCATAACATTGGCATGCAAATAGCAGCCAAATTACAGCTGACTCAGCGACTTGCGCTTGTGTGTGCGTGCGCCTAGGTGTGTGTGTGTGTGTTGTTTGTATTGTACATGTACATACATGCACGGAAAACCGGTTTTTCGCAGGGTTCAGGGTATCCCCTAGTCGAGCGGTCTCGACTATAGTTTTCTTACTTGTTTTAACCCTCTACTGCATGACCAAAGAAAGAATAAAGAAAAAAAATTTTTTTATGTAAATATGTGTTTATTTAGGTAAAGATAATATATATTTGGACTTTTTTTTTTGGGGGGGGCATAGTTTGGGGAAAAAAAACTAAGCCATATATGGCTTTCTATGCATTTAGTGCTTTTTAGAGTTTGCCATATTTGGCTTTCTATGCAAGTTGGTGAAAGTTGGTAAAACAGTTTCTTTTGTCATTATAGCATAGAAATACATTGCATTTCTCACAAAAAGTGTATGAGCGGAAAGAACAATTGTTTTGGCAGAGTTGCCTTTGCTTTTTCCATGTGGGAAAATGCCCAATATTGTCCACCCGAACAGAATTCAAGGGAATTTCCTGGTGTTTTCTTCTGCTGGTAGAAAGAGTACTTTCCCTGCTTCTAGCCGGGGATGAAGTTGGAGTCATCGCAGGACGTCCGCGCTTCTTTATTTTTCCTGCCTTGACCAGGTGCTCAGCTATTAAAAGCTTGAAGTCGAAGAGTCCCATGTATTGATCTGACTTACGACGCCATAAAATCCATGAATTAACCACGCACATATCAATCATATGAAAAAAAATTTTTTATACCACTTTCTTGAACGCAATTGAATTCTATAAAGTCCTAGTAAAGAATCCAGTAAGTCAACGCCACCCATATGGTAGTTGTACACATCAACTGCCTTAGGAGAGTCGATGTCTATATACTTTTTGTCTTTCTTACTGAATCGGTTTTTCGATGAAACAGGATTGCTTCCCACGTAAGTAGAAAGAATGTTGACTACCTTATTGTCAAACCAAGAGACAAGGCCATCTTCCTCTAGGAATTTTTTATTTTCAACAACTTCGTCTTCAGAATCGGCTGTGCTGTCGTCTTCACTTAAAAGCGGATTATCGACATCATCCACGTATTGCAAATTACCGTAAAATGATTGTGTATTCATTTCTGAAAAAAATTTCATATGTACATAAAATATATGTATCATGCACGCTTTACTGCATGTAGAGCCATATATGGCTTCCGCAGTTTTTTGCGTAAATTAGTACTTGTGATGCTTACCTATACTCAAATTATTTGTTTTTATAAAAGAAAACTTTATATTCTTTAAAAATAAAAATACTTTTCAGCGACAAAAGTGTTTTTTAGTAGAGCAAATTAAGTTTTAAATTTAGCGAAATTCACTTTCGTTCATCTGCTTGAGACGCTTGCACAAAACTGATTGAAACTTGCGATAAGGCAACACAAAAAACCTATGAACATCGAATTCCAACAGAAAATAGTGCAAAGAGAATAGCTGATAACAAACGGTAAACGTAAGTACCGTTTTACACAAAAAAAATAATTATTGAAAGTGAGAAGCCATATATGGCTTTGTATGCGGTAGAGGGTTAAATAACTGCGGAATAGATAGTGGCGTAATACCACTGTTATTAGAAATGTCAGACCTTCTAATGAAAGACTTACCAAATAGAAGGGAATGCATAGTGTGGAGACCCGTTGCTAGAGTGCTTTCTGTGGAAGGCGGTTAACACAAAGATAGCTCCATGGCACAAGTCATTGAATGAGCTTTTGTGTTCGAACTTTCTAATAAATAAAATAATAAAATTTCACGAGCAAACTGCTTTTTGAAACACATAAGGTAATTCTTTTAGCAACGAGAATTTTAAATATTAAAACTAGATTTGGGTATGGAATATTTAGACCAATATAGCCAAACTTTAAATATTAACATATAATTAAGAGGGAGCAAGATTTAAGTGTTTATTTAACCCCAACAATCTCGACATCATGAGATGAAGAAAAAATGAATGATTCAGCGATGTTCGATTTAACACCTAATAAGAGACCTTCACCTCTACGTGTCAATCGATCATGTCTATAAGTGGTGAAATCGTTTGAGAGAATCTCACTATTATAAACATTCGGACCTAACCATGTTTCATAATATCAAAACGAAAACGGAAACTACTAAGAAAAAGCCTTTTGAGTTACGAATTCAGTCCACGAACGTTTGGATATATTAAAAACAGCTGTGAAGAAGTTTGTACGGTACGTAGTTTTTTTTTGGCAGAATATTGGATGAAGACTGTCCCGAATAAGAGCGTAACAAAACAGCTGGCAGCCTATTTCGGCTCTTATGCTTGAATTCATGCACAGCTACATGAGGAGGCCAAGAGTCACATAATGTGTAAGGGATTCAGCAGGCACATTGATTTTGAAGGAATCAATTTCACATGGAGTCGCAAAAAACACTTGCTTTCGAAGAGAAACGACAGATAAAGTGGGTATGGTAGATGTGTGAGAAGTGGCAGGAATGTTATTATTTGTTTGAGCAACAGACGGAGAATATTTTAATTTAAGAGTGGAAATCAGTATAGACTCTTGGAAGTCTATAGCAGAACTACTGGAGTCCCTGACGAACTGCAAGAAGATGTAATTTCTAAAGAGTCAGAACAAGGTGTAGAAGACGCTAATAAATTTAGTACCAACTGAGAAGCAGTTACTATTTCTGTATGTTGGGTATCAAAATCATATTGACTTAATATTTTTTCCTAGTTCACTAGATAGATATTACTCAGCTTTAAAAATTGAACCCGTACCGAATTATACATCTTGAAAAATTTATTTGTTTTCCATGCTAATCGGTCAAGACCACCGTAAACCACCAAAACCAATTTTAGTGTGCATCAGCGACTATAAAATTGCACTTGTGCAGAATCAGAAGCTTGTCGCATAGAGCATGATTTTTAACAGAATATTGAGAATTGGGATCAAACAAACAAAAATGGAAGAAAACATTAAAATAGATAATAAATAACGGGTTATGAGAGGATTAAACAACAACGAAACAGCTGATATAGAGGTCACAACGAAATTGAGAGTGAGCGAATAAGCAATGCCAAACACAAAAATTAACAAATGACAAGAGAACAAGAAAACTGTAGTCGAGACCGCTCGACCAGGGGATACCCTGAACCCTGCGAAGAACCGCTATTCCGAGCACAATCCGTTTCTTTTATATACACATGCATATCTATGTTCATTACAAGCAAAACATACACACACATGCACAGACTCACGCACACACAAGCGCAAGTCGGTGCGTCAGCTGATCTTGGGCTGCTATTTGTATGCCAATGTTATGGGAAATTAAATGTTTATTAATTTTTTGTGTCATACATGCCAAAGAACGAGTCTCTAGTATTTGAAATACGTGATTTATATGCTGGTGTATTTTATCGTCTGACAAATTGTACAGACGCCTAAATCGGGCGTGTGAAATCGGATAATGCATTTTCCAGTATCTTAAAAGCGCTGCTTGTAGAAGTGTTAGAGCGTTGAAATTCAGAATGTATACTCGCGTTGATAACCCAAGATATGGCGGATATATCCTTGCCTATTGGGGGCACGGCAAATTTTGTAAAAGACGCACGCACAAGCACACAGTCTGCTAACTGTGCATTTTGACTCAGCCACTGCACTCAGCCTGTAAGGCTCCGATAATATGAAATGTTAAATGTTTAATAACTTTTTTCTGGACAAACGATTTTGATCAAACTTGTTGGACGTGATCATGTCATTCATATGTGTATTTGCTGGAGCACATGTCTCTAGTACTTGAAATACGGGTTTTGAAAATTTTAGGCGAAGGGGGCGTGGCATAAAAAATTTAACAAAAACCCAAATTGTGTAAGACTCAAATAACTAAATGCAAAATTTCAGGACTCTAGCTCTCATATGTTCTCAGATCGACGCGTTCAAACATACGGATAGGCGGGCAGACAGTCTGACAGACGGACGGACAGGGCTAAATTGACTCGATTTGTCTCCCTGATCAAGAATATATATACTTTATGGGGTCTGTCACGCCTCCTGCTTGTTACATACATGTTCAGAAAAACATACTCTTTCCCATTTTCACTGGGTTCAGGGTATAAAAAAAAACGGATTGAAATATTAATATTTTGGACTTATTGGAACTGTAACGTCAAAAGATAGATTTCATACACTCTCAAGGATTATCGAACAGAAACATTGCCAAACAGATCAAATGTAGATGCAGAACTGTTGACAGATATTTGGAATATCCAGAAAAAAAACGTAAACTGTTAATTTTGACACTCGACTTAATGATTGGCCTTCGGTTATTTTTACTGATAAAAATCGTTTTCATTTAGGTGTCCCTCATGAGTTTTAATACTATTATATGCCAAAAGTTGAGTTGCATTTGTGCTGTCAACGCAGCCGTGAAGGTGGAGTACTTAAGTAGAATTCCATCACATTTTATGGAATAATATAATTGTTATAGCTCGCAAAACGTTTCAAAACGTAAGTCTGTTGCTATATTATCTTTCCGAAGCTATTTGATCTCTTCTGACCATTGTCATGGATTTTTCAACAAGATAAAACTCTTGAGTCAAAACAACTAAAAATTTTACTGAAGTTTAACATTTTCGAATTGTATACTTAAGAGGCATTGAATAACGAAGGTTTTGGTATATACGTTTTGTTATACCATGAACCCATTAAAAATGTTTTTGTGAAAATGCATGTAACGGGCAGAATTAGATCCCATAAAGTATATATATTCTTGATCAAGGAGGCAAGCTGAGTCGATTAAGCCTGTCCGTCCGTATGTTTGAACGCTTCGATCTCAGAACCTATAAGAGCAAGAATTGTTTTTAGAGGTTCGTGCATAGCACGCGCTGATTGAATTTATTTAAAAAAAATCATAACTTTCTTAGTTATAATGTTAAAACCGAAAATAAAAATGCTGTAAGCTGGATATGAATTTCAAATTTAAAAATAATTTTTGAATTCGTTTATGTACAGTTTTCAAAAGACTTTAGTATTTATCGCCATTCAAACTTGAATTAAAAAAATGCACATTTTAGTTCTTATATTAAAATAAAGCACAGCTTTAACTGTGGTGGCCAAATTGACCAAGATATTAATTATTTTAATAAAATGCGCTACCCTGATGACGCGACTTTAGCAGCCCTTTTTTGTAAGCTTTTCAAAAATTTTTGTTTCTTCCTGGAAAGATACGGAGTCCAATCTTGTTTTATTTTAAGGAGTATAAACAGCTTCATAGAAAATTAATTTTGAGACTCCATCTCAAATAATATAGAAGAAATTCAACATCTACGGTGAATATGAAGGGTGCGCTATCCTGATGACGCGCAGTGTATTTGCATTTCGGTATACATCTGCACACATAAATATGTATATATCTGTATCTATATATATACAATGTTAGTTACTAAACTCCTCCGAAGCAACTGGGCCGATTTTTATGAAATTTTGTGATATTATTGGGTAGATCTGAGAATAGACACCAAATTATTATTATTCATAACATTTATTGTGCATATTCTAACAGAATGCAGACTGTAATATTATAGTAGCTTACGTTTTTATATTTAGTGAACAAGGTCCAAAAAACATAAAGGGGTAATTAGAATCGATATAATAATTAGAAAATTACAGAGAACCGAAGAACAAATTCAGAAAGAAAATATTTATGCGCTTGTGAGCATAGCGCAATTGTTTTAACAACAACCAGAAGAACAATCAGAAGATTCTAACCCGTTTACAATCAATAGGCACAGAACAGGTGATCAACAACGCCAACAGGTACATCGAGCATTTACATCTCGAGTCATTCCTGCGTCTAGCATTCCAGTATGAGCTCGATCTTAATTATTATGCTCATTTAAAAGTGAGTAATTGGTACTGAGGAAAAGGAATGCCCGCATTGTCATGATCTCAAAATGAACACGTCAGACAGTATACGACAGTTTTTAAACTCATTTGATTGACTAGGCATGCCACCGTATACTTTATTTATATATTCGTAATTTGAACTTAATGAAAAAGTCTATCGAAGCATTTTAAATTGAAAGTTCCGAAGTAAAAATATATTAATATATTTATTAATTTAAATTTAACATTTTCAGTTTACGATTAGATATGTTTGTGGTTTAGATTTGAGCGCACCATCTTTTTCACAGTGACAATTATACGTGGCATGCTTTCGAGTTGGTAAACCGGTAATTCAGTTTGTTTGTATTATCTGAAGGTAGGCTAACACGTTAAAACATTATGGAATTTAATTTGTTACAATAAATTTGTTAAATTTTTTTTCTAAGCTAAAATTATATAGAAATAACAGCCAGTATTTATTATTTATATTTAAAGAGATGAGTCCGACTTCCATGACAATAGACTTGATTCGGTGATATTTATATAATATTTAATAGTTGGGTGAATGCTAGATATTGTGTTTGCCACATATAAACTGCCGCAACTCGGCTCCACTGGTTGACCTTCCTCATGCTGTCGCAAAGGAAAGTAGCCTACTTGTATCGGGTATTAACTTAAATAAAAAATCGTTAGACTCGTAGATGGAGTTGAGCAGACGGAGGCTTATTTTTATATCCTGAACCGTTTGAAAATGGGAAATCAGGTTTCCCCGATAATGGTTTTGTTGATATTTATGTAACACGCAGAAAAGGGCGTGGCAGACCCCATAAAGAATATATATGCTTTATCAGGGAGAGAAGCCGAGCCGATTTAGCCCTGTCTGTCTGACCGTCTGTCCGTATGTATGAACGCATCGATCACAGAACCTACAAGAGCTAGAAACTTAAAATTTTATGTAGGCCCCTGTATAGGGCGCGGATATTAAGTTTATTTCATAAAATCGATAACTGTTTTAATTTTAATGTTATCGATTAAAAAAGAAAACTGAAATTCCGTTTTAAGATTCGGATGTGTGTGCGTGTGTGTTTGTGTGAGTGTGTGAGCAATCTCGACTTGTTTTCGGTTATTTTTTAAACGATTATGAAGTTGCGCTGTTTAAAGAGGTTAGAGGTGCTGTCTAATTCAGGCTTTCTTTTTTAACAGTCATTTAATTTAATTTTAAAACTACAATGTATCATAATTTTTCATTATAAGTATTATTTTATTTACAGTGAAGCGTAACAAAAGAGGAGAAAATAACTTATATATAAGTAAATTCAGTCCACATTATGATACAGTTAAAAAAATGTATGAAAAACGCGAAAAATCACAATTGGACTGTTCGATATCATTTGATGGCATGTGCGGAACTATTTCAGTATCAGAGATCAATACAGAGTTAAACGGGTAAGTACAAATGACTTACACACAAATATTAAAATATTTAAATGTGATATAATATTCACAAATGGGTAAATATTAAGGAATAAAAAATGCGATGCGAATATTACTTCACTGAAATTAAAACGATAACAGAAATTCACCTATATAATTTGATCTATTTCATCTTTCTATCTGGAGTCTTCAAATTTTGCTTTGTATTTGAGCCTTTCACAATTTCGGCTTTTGTTAAATTTTGGATGCCACGCATACATATGAATGACTCGATCACGGCCAAAAAGTTTGATCAAAAACAATCTTCTACAAAAAGTTTTTAAACATTAAATTTCCCCTAACATTGGTATACATTTAGCAGCCCAAGCACAGCTGACGCAGCGACTTGCGCTTGTGCGTAAGTGCGCCTCTGTGTGTGTGTGCATGTGTTGCTTGTAATGTACATACATATACATATATTTATATAAAGAAATCTTAGAATTTTTGAATAACGGTTCTCCGCAGGGTTCAGGGTAGTCGAGCGATCTCGTTGATTATTAGTATTTTTTAGCTCAAGTAAATTTCTTCCCGTAGGCATAAACCCGTTGAGTCAAGATCCCTCATAGATTATCTATCGGACTTAAGTCTGTGTACTGGTCACTCCAAAACAGAAATTTCTCAGTCTCTAAAATTAGCCTAAGCGAACTTTTCCGTCTAATTGTGCGCATTATCCTGCTGAAAATCATATCGGCAATGATCCACTTCAAAAGGCACTAAAAAAAACTTCAACAGTTCAACATCAATTTGAACATTCATTCTATGCGTTATAAAACATTTATATGTCTTTTCATTGCATGCGAGCACAGCCCATATCATTAAGGACCTTCCATGAAAGTTGATGGGCTCGCGATAATTTTTTGAAGTTCGCACATCGGGATAATAATACCGGTAGCCATCAGAATCGTCTAAATTAAGCTTTTTCTCATCACTAAAGATTAAATTTGCCACTCAGTGTCCCAAAATTGTTGTCTTTGGCATACTGTAATTTTGCAACTTTATATATTGGCTGTAGCACTTCTTTTTTTTTCATACGAAACATTTTCAGATCTCTTCAAGATTTGCTGCACACATCCAGTGGATGTAGGAGGAACATATTATATTCACATTTCAGATGCGCTGATAGTTTCTTTGACCTCTAGATTTTTTTTCGTCTTTTGACCCAACTAATGGCGGGCGACCAAAACAAGACTTTTTTCCATAATTTTCTGGGTCTTTGAGTACAATTTCTACAGTATTCTTATTTCTACCAACAATTTCTGTAATTTACAGTTAAACAGGCGAAATTCGACATTTCTTTGTTAAAAAATTAAGTGGAACTTCATAAAATACTAATATTAATTAAAACTAATTATTACTATTTATTTTAATAAATTAAACAAAATTCTGTACTAAAAATTCAAATAGCACGATGTTTTCCAGCCGCAAATGAAAGAAAAGAAGTTTGTCCAAGCCACTTGTTTTTTTTTTTTTTTTCGTAAAACTCAACTGTAGGTTATAACAAGTAAGAGTGCTCTAGTCGAGACTGCTCGACAAAGAGATCCCCTGAACCCTGCGAAGAATTGCGATTCCTAAGAGCCGCTAACATTCTCCATTACTTTTATATGTATGTACATATGTAGCAAGCAATACATACACACACACAGACGCACGCACAAGAACACACACAGACGCACGCACCAACACACAATCTGCTAACTGTGCATTGTGACTCATCAGCTTCGCTGCTGCTGCAAGACGCCGATAATATGAGATATTAAATGTTTAATAACTTTTTTTCTAGTCGAACGATTGATGAACGATTGATCAAATTTGTGGGACGTGATCATGACGTTCATATATGTGTATGTGCCAAAGCACAAGTCTCTAGTACTTGAAATACGTGATTTAGCAATTTGAGGCGAAGGGGCAATTTGAGGGCGTGGCATCCAAAATTTAACAAAAACCGAAATTGCAGAAGGCTCAAATAACACTAAATGCAAAATTTGAAGACTCTAGCTAGAAAGATGAATTAAATAGAATTTTATAACTAAATGAAGATATCGGTTTTTAATCCATAACATTAAAACCTTGATAGTTATCGAATATTTGAAACAAACTCGATCGAATCGTACCATACACGAACTTCCAAAAAAAAGTTGAAGTCTCTAGCTCTTACATCTTCTGAGATCGACGCGTTCAAACATACGGACAGACAGACAGACGGACAGGGCTAAATCGACTCGGCTTCTCTCCCTGATCAAGAATATATATACTTTGTGGGGTCTGCCACGCCTCCTTCTGCCTGTTACATACATTTTCACAAAACCATTATACCCTTTTTCCCATTTTCAATGGGTTCAGGGTATAAAAAGGAAGAGTGCTCTTATTGTGACCGATCGACTAGGAGATTCCCTGAATCCTGCGAAGAACCGATATTCCTAAAAAACCGCTAGCATTCTCCGTTTTTTTTATACGTATGTATATACATTACAAGAAATACATTCACACACGGACGCACGCTCAAGCCCACGCTTTGCTAACGCAGACTGCGATTGGGCTACAAGACACCTATGTTATAAGAACGTTTTTGATCAAACTTGCATGGCGGTATCCATGCCATTCATATGTATGTATGTGTCAAAGCATAAGTCTCTAGTATTTGAAGTACGTGTTTTGCAAATTTAAGGCGATGAGGGCGTGGTATCCAAAATTCAAAAATTACAAAATTTATGCATTCATTATACGGATTAACAGTCAATTTTCCGATTTTATTGAAAAAAATTTATAACTGTTCCGTGTAACAAAGCTCAAAAGTCAGTTATAAAATGATATATCGTTTGGTTTAGATACCATTCATATTAAATGAACGACGAAGTTCTATTAGCGCGGACAATTTAAATGCATTCTTAGTTATTAAGCTAACAAGTAGTATAAGTTTAAATAAATATTTATTAAAAAAAATATTTTTTTTTAACAAAGCAAATTAATGTAAGAGTTTTTAAAAGACTTTTCATTGACTTATTGTCATTTGCTCACATATTGACGCTCTGCATTGAGCGTAAAGTAAGAATCGATTAAGTGTTATTTGTATTTGTATGTAACAGAACACAGGAGTTTTTTCTCGATTACTTATCCCATTCTCCTATTATCGATCAATTTCGAAAAATTTTCTTCGTTTTTGTGTACCGTTAAAGTTAGAGACTTCGAACTTGCTGTAAAAATGTTTTTTATTTTTGGATTTTGGATGACACGTCCCAAATTAAAAAAAATAAAACGTATTTTAAACACTAGAGACCTGTACTTTGGCACATACACAAATATGAAATGAAAAACATTTATTAAATATTTAATTTCCAACAATATAAGCATACTAAAATCCAACCGTATTCACTGCCCAGGTAGCTGAGTGTCTGTTATGCGTGCGTGTATGCGCGCAGGGTTCAGGCTATAACAAGTAAGAACGTTGCTGTCGGACGCAACCGACAGCGAAATACTATTTCACGTCCTAGCAGCACACAGGGGCATCTATCACATTATATTTTTTAAAATTTAACATTAAATCCCCACTGTCGCCGCTTAAATTAGCTGCAGATTAAAACTTTTCATTGGAGGTTGCCAGACAGTTTCAATTAGGATCGAAGCTTAGAACCCTTACCTTAGCAAAAACACGCACCTAAATCGAGAGAGGTGGCACCTCTCAAAATAAGAGAGGTGGCAACTCTCAAAATGAGAGAGGTGGCAACTCAGAAAATGTGATATAAGTTCGTTGGCGAGCGTAGAGGGGTCGAACCCCGGTGCGGTCATGTTGATATTTTTGTTACATTTTCTTTATTTAGTTATTTTGTATTAATAAAATATTCTTTTCAAACACAGATATATATAATTTGGCAAGTCAAAAGACAAGGTCAAAGGTCACAAAGTCATTATGTGGCGCGTTATTGGCTCAGAAGCTGCAGATGTTTCAGTTTTGAATTGCCACGCCCCCAGTGGCCGTAGACAAATAATTTTTGGCATGTGCATAGAGTGGGCGGTTAAGAATATAACTGTAAAGTTTGGATGCTTACATTCGAAAAATGCGAAAATTACAGGGTATTTTTCTTGTATGTCACGCCCCTTTTGGGGCGTAACAATAATTTTTGGGGAATCGATAGAGGAGGCCTCCAGTAACTTAGCATCCAAATTTGAAGCTTCTAGCACTAAAACTGTGGGAGATATAAGCTGATATTAGTTGCCATGCCCCCTGAGGGCGTAGATATATCCGCCATAGCTTTTCGATTGTGGAATGTTAACCCGAATATATATACCAAGTCTCAAGTCTCTAGCATCAATAGTGCTCAAAATATAACGAAACTAGTAAAATCACTATATATTCAGATCCGATTTGCCACGCCCTAGTAGGCGTGGCCACAAAAAATTTTGGTCGATCTTTATAGGATCGTAGCAGTAACCCACGTGCCAAATTTGGGCGTTCTAGCTTTAAAACTGTAGAAGATACAGTTTGACCCGATTTGCCACGCCCCCAATGGGCGTAGATATATCCGCCATAGCTTTTTGATTTTGGGATGTCGACATGAGTGTTCAGTTAAAATCCCAACTCTCTAGCCCTTCTAGAAGTAGTGTCTCTGAGATACAGGAAAATGCATTTTCCGATTTGCCACGCCCCTAGTGGGCGTATCGGGAAAATCTTGACACTTTATCAGACGAGGGTATACACGAGTATATATTTCAAATTTCAAGTCTCTAGCTTCAATAGAGTGGAAATGGTTTGCGTTCATACGGACAGACGGACGGACAGCATGACGGACATTGCTCAAACCCAATATACTATATCACTACGTGAAAAGATTATACGTTATTATTATTATTATTACGTGGCAAAAGATTATATCTCCTATAGATTTCTAATAACTGCCCAAAAATAGTTATATCTACACCTACTGAGTGGCTGTCTAAGCAGAAAAATTGTGAAATTATTTAACAATGTATGTTGAAGATGCTATCAATAAAACTAAACAATCTTAATAGTATTTTGAATGTTTCAGAGTGCTTACATAATAGTCCGCTGGACGCAGTAAGCCGAAACTGCAGACGAAAACTCATAACTTATATACAGCTTATCCATTAATTGTTTTTAAAATCACACACACACACACACACACACACACACACACACACACACACACACACACACACACACACACACACACACACACACACACACACACACACACACACACACACACACACACACACACACACACACACACACACACACACACACACACAAGTCTCTGCTACTTGAAATACGTGTTTTCAAAATTTTGAGGCGAAGGGGGCGTGGCATCAAAAATTTAACAAAAACCGAAATTGTATAAGGCTCAAATAACACTAAATGCAAAATGAGGTGACTAGCTATAAAGATGAATTAGCTAGAATCTTTTTAACTAAATAATGATATCGGGCTTTAATCGATAACATTAAAGCTGTGACTGTTCTCGATTATTTGAAACAAACTATATCTTTTCGTGCTATACACGAACCTCCAAAAAAGTTTCTAGCTCTTATATATTCTGAGATCAATGCGTTCAAACATACGGACAGGGCTAAACGGACTCGGCTTCTCTCCCTGATCAAGAATATTATTAAAGAATGTTACATATATTTTCACAAAAACATTATACCCTTATTTCCCATTTTCAATGGGTTGAAGGAACAAAAACATTAAAAACTATTCAAAACAAAAAAATACACCAAATATTAGCTGTCTATTAGTTAAAAGAAGATAGGAAAAAAGCTATCGGGACATCAAAAACAAAAACGATTCGTCGCGTCTTTTGTTGCCAGTCTTCCGTGAATTCATTTCCTTTGATAATTTCTTGGAATCACAACTACTTTACATATAATTTGAAGTTTTTGCAATGCCTGGTAAAAGCAATGATGACAATTTGATACAATTAGTGTATTTTAATTATATAAAAGGAGAGACCAGCAGGGAGTTGACTGAAACGTTTAATATTAAACTTAGAGCAGTTAACAACATTATCAATCGGGCGGAAAAAGAAAATAGACTGGAATTAAGCAGCTCTGAAGGCAGACCATCAAAAATCTTTCGACGGGATTGTTTACAAATACTGAAGACCGTGGATAACAAACCACAATCAAGCCTCAGAGAGTTGGTCACTTATATTAAAATAAACTTTCAGAAGACCTTCCAGAGACTGAGAAAATTACTCAATTTCCACAAATACTCATCACATGTGGCAAGGAAGAAGCCGTTGATGTCTGCTATAAATGTTGAGAAACGATTAACCTTCGCAAGACTTAATGTTGACAATCCTCTGGTCATAATATTAATGCTTGCATTCTGCAAACAATTAATGGATAGCTAAAATTTTCTGTATTTTTTTGTTTTTAATAATTTTTAATGTTTTTGTTGCAATTTTTATACCCTGAACCCATTGAAAATGGGAAAAAAGGGTATAATGGTTTTGTGAAAATGTGTGTAACAGGCAGAAGGAGGCGTGGCAGACCCCACAAAGTATATATATTCTTGATCAGGGAGAGAAGCCGAGTCGATTTAGCCCTGTCCGCCTGTCTGTCTGTCCGTCTGTCCGTATGTTTGAACGCGTCGATCTCAGAAGATATAAGAGCTAGAGACTTCAAATTTTTGTTGGAAGTTCGTGTATAGTACGATTCAATCGAGTTTGTTTCAAATATTCGATAACTATAATCGTTTTAATGTTATCGATTAAAAACCGATATCTTCATTTAGTTATAAAATTCTATTTAATTCATCTTTCTAGCTAGAGTCTTCAAATTTTGCATTTAGTGTTATTTGAGCCTTCTGCAATTTCGGTTTTTGTTAAATTTTGGATGCCACGCCCTCAAATTGCCCCTTCGCCCCACAAATTTCATCAAAATCGTTCGACTAGAAAAAAAGTTATTAAACATTTAATATCTCATATTATCGGCGTCTTGCAGCAGCAGCGAAGCTGATGAGTCATAATGCACAGTTAGCAGATTGTGTGTTGGTGCGTGCGTCTGTGTGTGTGTTCTTGTGCGTGCGTCTGTGTGTGTGTATGTATTGCTTGCTACATATGTACATACATATAAAAGTAACGGAGAATGTTAGCGGCTCTTAGGAATCGCAGTTCTTCGCAGGGTTCAGGGGATCTCTTTGTCGAGCAGTCTCGACTAGAGCACTCTTACTTGTTATTATATAGTTTTTTTAAGCATATAATAAGGAAAATATTCTGTGAAGAAACAAATATGAAAAAAGTGTCTTTCCTAATATATTTTGATGTTAAAGTTGTAACTAACCTAGCGTCACATTTCTCTTTTTTTTTTAGCTTTGTGAAATCTCCAATTCGTGGATTACCTGATATTGTTAAAAATGAAGTTACTACAATGGTATACAAGGATCCAAAATATGATGAGAACTTTACGTTTCTAGCAAAAAGGCTTCCAAATGCTGTGGATCCACCCCAAGTCATACAATCTGATAACAGCAAGAATAGACCCGTTATAGGTAAAGCACAAATGAATGTTTCAAATGTAGTATATTTAAAACTATTCTTTAAAATCATAATCATTTATTTTAATCGTGTAATAAATAGACTTTAAAGAATATTTTTTGGACACATTCAACAAAAACAGAAAACTAAACTATGCATAAATAATACATTTTTTGGTGTCCTAGCAAGAGGGCTCATATCACTTATAACGTAAGGTTAGAGCTTTTTTGCTGTATTATGGGTTCAAAATTATTGTGTTTAAAGATTATTAACAAAATTACAGATATATTCAATTATATTAACATTTTCCGACTTAGTTAAATTATTGATATTTTGTTAGACAATCCAAGCATGGAAACATCTCTAGCACCATCAAAGACATGGATTGAAATAGATATTGACATGGCACAATTGATAAATATAAATTGTTTTTTAGAAAACCAATATTAAATTTAAAGTTGGAATTCGTAAATGAAATTAAAACCTACCACTTAGTGGCAGTCAATTCCAAATTTCCCCAATTTTTCATTACAAGTTACCATAAGAGTCGATTTTCATAGGATATGTCGATTGGAAGTTTGCAGTGCCAGATTTGTTATTATTATTAGATTATGTGTTTATTAGATCGTAAGGCTAAAATATATTTATTCCCCTTTCAGCCATCTTTCTTCAAGGGGATTAAAAAACAGGTAGTTCATAGTTTTAATCAAAGAATAGGTATAAATTGCGCTTAAATTTGCTTCTAATATTAGCGAAATTGTAGTAAAAGTTAATCGAATATTAACATATTAATAGGTTATTTGTTAAATATCTTATATTTATGTTTTTCATACTAAAGGTTTTGGAATGAATTCGCAAAGGGCTTACATTCCCCCCGGCGGCCATCGATTAGTATCATCTACTATAAGAAATCAAATAGTCGACAATGGGCAAAGCATGGCTTATCAAAGCAATGGGAGAAATTGTGTAAATTATAATTACACAATGCAAGGTAAGAAAGATAAGTAAGGATGATATCTGTGTAGACTGCTCGATTAGGATATCCCTTAAGTTCTGCGAAAAGCCGATATTTCAAACGGGATCTGCGTGTGCTATATGGATATCAACATATAAAATTTCTTTAGCTCTTTTGGGTACTAAGATTGACGCGTTCCCACTTAAGGTCGGATGACTGAACAGATACTTCCTTGTTTAATTTTCTAATAGCACGTGGTTATTTCGCCACAATTTAAAGCAAAATAATCTGTCACATTTATTTATTTCCTTCGCAAAACGCAACGTTTGTTTTTAAGACACAGTAAATTTTGTTTTTATTCCCTGAACCCAATGAAAATAGGTTTTTGTGAAAATATAAGTAACAGGCAGAAGGGGGCGTGGCAGGCCCCATAAAGTACATATCTTAACCAGCTCGACGAGCTGAGTTCATATAGCTCTGTCCGTATTTATGGAGGTCCCTGTAAAGTACGAGCAAAAAATCGAAAGAACGAAACTGCTTCCTCTTTAATGTTATCGATTAAACCCGTTATCGAAATACCAAGGTTTTGTAATTTTTAGATTTTGGATGCTAAGCCCTATATTTGCAAAGATTTTAAATTCTAGAAACTTGTGCTTTGGCAATACATATGTACATCAAGTAATAGTACGACTATGATATCCCCTGAAGCCTGTCCAATCTGAGATTTAAAAAATAGATAAAAAAAATTAAATTTTAAATTTTATTCATTAGCGCCATCTATCTTTCGATTCGATAGTGCAGCAGATAATTCGCAATCCATAGCGCCATCTAGTACACGTAAACAACTTGCGGTTCTTAGAAGCGCTAGATGCAGGCAGAAATATGTGTGGGTGTGTGTGTACACACGTATAATAAAGCTATTCGAAAAATTTGGAGACTCCATTTATTCTATTTATTAAGTTCCAATAAGCATAATGTAGCCTAAGCATAATGACTGCGTTAACTGCGCAGAAACCAGAGTGTGTGCTTATGTCTGAGTATCTTTTAGGCAGGTAGTCCTTGATTCCTCTTATCATAATAAATATTGTAGTTTCACAGTTTCAATATTTGTATTTTTGTGCTTATTACAGGTTATAATCCAAATCAAAATTACCACCACAGATCTCACCAGCAAAGACATAATGATTCAAATTATCTATACGGTTATAATAATAACAATGGGCCTAGGAATCCTTACAACCGATCTTCACATAGAGGAAATCATCAGCAGCACTCAAATTATAAACGATTTTAAGCTTATATATATATATATATATATATATATATATATATATATATATATATATATATATATATATATATATATATATATATATATATATATATATATATATATATATATATATAATGAATTTGGAGCATGTCCATCTACACTCGAAATTACATTAAAGGCAGTTGCATTTTGCAGATACAACTGGACAAAAAAAAAAAACAAACTTTGAATAATGGGACCTTCTTATATTTTATTTTGTTTTTCTAGACCTTCATTTTCTATTTTTAGCATACACAAAAAATGTAGTTAGTTTTTTCGCCACAATAAATATACTTCGTGCACACTAGTAATTTTTGGTGCTATTCAATTAAAAGGCATTTCGTCTTAAGTCCTGGAAAGAGATCAGTAAGCATTTGAGCTGTGTTTTTTGTTATAAACCTTATTTAACACTTTTTTTAAGTTTAACTTAGTTTTAGCCGTTGTTTTTATAATTTATATAGAAATGGGAAGAGGAGAGAAAGAAATCGCTAGTCATTGTATACAAGGATATGGGGTGATTTAACCGAAAAGTTGCACTCAAATTCAAGCTGTCGCTTACTGCTGTAAATAATATTGTAAATCTGAATGAAAATTGTAAAAAAAGGAAAAAAAAACAATATTTTCGAATGGGTGTCATCACGAGGAAAGCCGCTATTATACACGCAGGACTTCAAAAAATGCCACGCCTTATAAATTTTTTACAGAAAATTGTCCAAATTTTTTCAGATGGCCTTGATTTTTTAAATTATTTCTGGCATGATATTCGCCAGCCCGAACGCTACTCCGCAAAGCGAAACTTTGGTAGTGGATCGTTAATTATATTAGCTGCATTTGACTACCACAACCGTACCCTAGTATGCAAAGTTTTCGGACGTTTGAGTTCTCATGTCTACATAAACTTATTATACTATTTCACATAGTGATATAGTATATTGGTCTTGTGCAATGTCCGTGTGTCTGTCTGTCCGTATGAACGCAAACCATTTCCACGCTATTGAAGCTAGAGACTTGAAATTTGAAATATATACTCGTGTATACCCTCGTCTGATAAAGTGTCAAGATTTTCCCGATACGCCCACTAGGGGCGTGGCAAATCGGAAAATTCATGTTCCTGTATCTCAGGAACACTACTTCTAGAAGGGCTAGAGAGTTGGGATTTTAACTGAACACTCATGTCGACATCCCAAAATCAAAAAGCTATGGCGGATATATCTACGCCCATTGGGGGCGTGGCAAATCGGGTCAAACTATCTTCTACAGTTTTAAAGCTAGGACGCCCACGTGGCACGTGGGTTACTGCTACGATCCTATAAAGATCGACCAAAAATTTTTGTGGCCACGCCTACTAGGGCGTGGCAAATCGGATCTGAATATATAGTGATTTTACTAGTTTCGTTATATTTTGAGCACTATTGATGCTAGAGACTTGAGACTTGGTATATATATTCGGGTTAACATTCCACAATCGAAAAGCTATGGCGGATATATCTACGCCCTCAGGGGGCGTGGCAACTAATATCAGCTTATATCTCCCACAGTTTTAGTGCTAGAAGCTTCAAAATTGGATGCTAAGTTACTGGGGGCCTCTATCGATTCCCCAACAATTATTGTTACGCCCCAAAAGGGGCGTGACATACAGAAAAATACCCTGTAATTTTCGCATTTTTCGAATGTAAGCTTCCAAATTTTACAGTTATATTCTTAAACGCCCACTCTATGCACAT
The DNA here is from genome assembly GCA_035047545.1 of Drosophila paranaensis. Taxonomy (NCBI): domain Eukaryota; kingdom Metazoa; phylum Arthropoda; class Insecta; order Diptera; family Drosophilidae; genus Drosophila; species Drosophila paranaensis. The sequence continues at coordinate 574,694 of JAWNPL010000040.1, forward strand.
GTCAAAAATTATTTTTCTACGGCCACTGGGGGCGTGGCAATTCAAAACTGAAACATCTGCTGCTTCTGAGCCAATAACGCGCCACATAATGACTTTGTGACCTTTGACCTTGTCTTTTGATTTGCCAAATTATATATATGTGTTTGAAAAGAATATTTTATTAATACAAAATAACTAAATAAAGAAAATGTAACAAAAATATCAACATGACCGCACCGGGGTTCGAGCCCACACCTCTACGCTCGCCAACGAACTTAAATCACATTTTCAGAGTTGCCACCTCTCTCATTTTGAGAGTTGCTACCTCTCTTATTTTGAGAGGTGCCACCTCTCTCGATTTAGGTGCGTGTGTTGCTAAGGTAAGGGTTCTAAGCAACGTTCTTACTTGTTCGTTATAGCGAAGTTCTTTATATCGGGGTTTCACTGTATTTCGACTGCAAAACGATTTGCTTTCCTATACGTGTGAATGTATACCAATACATACGCAAAAGACCGTTTTCTTCACTGAACGCGACGAAACGGTCTTGGAACAACCGAAACAAAACAGAATAGAAAAAAACGGTCTCGGTCCGAGCGCGAGCGAGCTCATTTAAGGACCGGTCAATCGGTTGCTCTCTGAGTCTTTTCGTAAAGTGTCGCGAGATGACACTTATTTGCAGACAACGAGAAACGGTCGACAGTTATTTGCGAGCTATGATATTTTTATAACCAAAGTCTCGGTCTTACGCGTGTATGTCTTGGATATAAAAGTATTTAAACAAATATAAAATGGACAACGCAAAACATAATATAAAACCTTTTAACGGCGAAAAATATTCTCTGTGGAAATTCAGAATTAAGGCATTGCTCGTAGAAAAAGACGTATGGTTGAAAATTAAGAACAAGAATGTGATGAAAATTGGGTTAAATCTGAGCGTCAAGCTAAAAGTGTTGTGAAACAGCATTTAAATGCCACTTTTTTTTTTAATTTTTCAACAAGTAGCAACACTGCACGTGGTATTCTCAAGAATTTGGATTCTGTATATGAGAGGAAAAGTCTCGCGTCGCAATTAGCTGTGTGCAAGCGGCTATTATCACTCAAACTAAAGAGCTGGATGGCACTAGTAAACGATTTTGTTTTATTTGATGAGATAGTAAGTGAAATCTTGGCTTCATGTGCGTATGAAATACCAGCGAAATATAAAAATGTATATAAATTATGGTATGAGAGATTGGGTCATATAAGTAAAGGAAAAATGTTAGAAATAAAAGTAAATAATTTATTTGATGATAATAGGCTACTTGACAGTAAATCCTACAGACGATATATGTATGTGAAGCTTGCTTAAATAGAAGACAAGCCAGACTTCAATTTGAAAAGTTTAAGTATAAGATAGAGCATATAGATAGAGCACTTTTTATTATTAATTCGGATGTCTGCGGTCCGATAACACCCACTACTCTTGATGATCAAAATTATTATGTAATTTTTATACCCTGAACCCATTGAAAATGGGAAATCAGGGTATAATGTTTTTGTTGGAGAGCGTATGTATGTAGAAGGAGGCGTGGCAGACCCCATAAAGTATATATATTCTTGATCAGGATGACAAGTCAAGTTGATATAGCATGTCCGTCTGTCTGTCCGTATGTATGAACGCGTCGTTCTCAGAACCTATAAGAGCTAGAGACTTGAAATTTTTTATGTAGGTCCGTGAATAGCACGAAAAGATCGAGTTTGTTAAAAAAAGTCGATAACTATTTTTATTTTATTGTTATCGATTAAAAACATTATCGAATGTTAGTTATAAAATTATATCTCCCACGTCTTTATAGCTAGAGACCCCAAATTTTTTTCTCTAATTTTGATTTTTGTTAAATTTTGGATACCGGCTCCAAATTTCCCCAAATATTTAAATTGAGGTTAGTTGCACTCAAAGCCAGTAAATGAATGGGTTTACATTTTTAAAAATTGGAAAAAATGTAATAAAATATGTTGAACATAAGCTGAAAATTTCATTCAAATCCATTAATTCGCGCAGAAGTTATTAAACAAAACATTTTGCCAATCGGCCAAACACGTGACCAGCAAAGCAAAGCAAACTGTTTTCCTATACATGTGCACACATACACATTGAGCTGCGTGCATTTAGCAAGTTCTAAAACCCGCAAGTTTTAGTGTACATATTTCCAATAGATGGCGCTATGATTTGCGAATTATCAGCTGCTCAGTTGGATCGAAACTTGGATGGCACTATTCTATCGAACCATAGATGGCGCTATTAGCTAAACAATTGAAGATGAATTGAATTTAGTTTTCTGTGCGTTTATACGAAATGCTAATTGTGCAGTATTTTAACGCAGATAGCGCGGGGTTTAGGGTATCTCCTAGTCGGGACCCTCGACTAGAGTTTTCTTACTTGCTTAATCTATTGCTTCTTCTAATTAAATTTTTTGAAACATCACTAGCAATTTCGTTTGTAAACATTTCACTAGACTGTTCTACTTCATTACTCTCATTTTGGAAACTCTCATTATCTCTATCATTACTTTCATTCAGGATATATGGTAATCAACAATCCACACTTTCATTCTGGATACTATTTTCAACACATTATTTCAGATCAACACATTATTTCCTATACATGTGCACACATACACACATACACATTGAGCTGCGTGCATTTAGCAAGTTCTAAAACCCGCAAGTTTTAGTGTACATATTTCCAATAGATGGCGCTATGATTTGCGAATTATCAGCTGCTCAGTTGGATCGAAACTTGGATGGCACTATTCTATCGAACCATAGATGGCGCTATTAGCTAAACAATTGAAGATTAATTGAATTTAGTTTTCTGTGCGTTTATACGAAATGCTAATTGTGCAGTATTTTAACGCAGATAGCGCGGGGTTTAGGGTATCTCCTAGTCGGGACCCTCGACTAGAGTTTTCTTACTTGTTATACCCTGAACTCATTGAAAATGGGAAATCAGGGTATAATGTTTTTGTTGGAAGGCGTATGTATGTAACATGGCAGACCCCATAAAGTATATATATTCTTGATCAGGGAGACAAGCTGAGTCGATTTAGCCCTGTCCGTCTGTCTGTCTGTCCGTCTGTCCGTATGTATGAACGCGTCGATCTCAGAACTTACAATAGCTAGAGACTTCGAATTTTTTTGGTAGGTCCCTGTATAGGGCGCGCATATCGAGTTTGTTTCGGAAATTCTATAACTGTTATCGTTTTATTGTTATCGATTAAAAACGAACATCTAAATTCAGCTAAAAAATTCTATCTAATTCATCTTTCTAGCTAGAGTCTTCAAATTTTGCATTTAGTGTTATTTGAGTCTTACGCAATTTCGGTTTTTGTTAAATTTTGGATGCCACGCCCCCTTCGCCTCAAATTGGTAACTCCCGTATATCAAATACTAGAGACTTGTGCTTTGGCACGTACATACATATGGATGACATGATTACGCCCAACAAGTTTGATCAAAATCGTTGGCCTAGAAAAAAAGTTATTAAACATTTAATTTCCCATAACATTGCCATGCAAACAGCAGCCAAAGAACAGCTGACTCAGCGACTGGCGTTTGTGTGTGCTTGCGCCTGTGTATGTGTGTGTGTATGTTTTGTTTGTAATTAACATAACATATACATAAGTATATTAAAGAAACGGAGATTGCTTGGAATTGCGGTTCTTCGCAGGGTTCAGGGTATACCCTAGTCGAGCGGTCTCGACTAGAATTTTCTTACTTGTTGTGTATCAATTTACACAATATTGTGTAACTTGCCTAATAAAACATAAATCAGATGTGTTTATTATGTTTAAAGACTTTGTGGCAAAAAGTGACGCACATTTCAATCTTAAAGTTGTAAATTTATACATTGACAATGGTAGGGAATACTTATCGACTGATATGTGTGAATGCTGTGTACAGAGAGGAATCAGTTATCATTTAACTGTACCTTATACTCCAAAATTATATGGAGTTGCAGAGCGAATGAACTGAACAATTTCTGAAAAAGCTCGTGCAATGGTAAATGGTGCAAAATTGTATGTCTTTTTGTGGTGAAGCTGTATTAACAGCAACATATATAATTAATAGGATACCAAGTAAAGCTCTTGGAGATCATGCAACAACTTCATACGAGATGTGCCATAATAGAAATTCTATTCTTAAATATCTGAAAATATTTAGTTCAACTGTGTCCGTACATAATAAAACTAGAAAACTAAAATTTGACAATAAGTCATTTAAGAGTATTTTTGTCGGATATGAACCAAATGGTTTTAAATTGTGGGACATCGAAAATGAAAAATTCATTGTTGCTAGAGATGTGGTGGTAGATAAAACAAATATGCTTAACTCTAGAGCTGTTAAATATAAGTTCCTGAATGAGAGTAAGGAAAGTGATTAGTTAAGTTCCCTGAATGACAGTAAGGAAAGAACTTATGAACATTTCCCGAATGATAGTAAGGAAGGTTATTTCCCGAATGACAGTAAGGAATGTACTAATGAAAATTTCCCGAATGAGAGTAAGGAATGTGATCAAATTCCGAATGAAAGTAAGAAAAAAAAGCAAACTGATCTGAAATAATGTGTTGAAAATAGTATCCAGAATGAAAGTGTGGATTGTTGATTACCTAATATCCTGAATGAAAGTAATGATAGAGATAATGAGAGTTTCCAAAATGAGAGTAATGAAGTAGAACAGTCTAGTGAAATGTTTACAAACGAAATTGCTAGTGATGTTTCAAAAAATTTAATTAGAAGAAGCAATAGATTAAGCAAGTAAGAAAACTCTAGTCGGGCGTCCCGACTAGGAGATACCCTGAACCTCGTGCTATCTGCGCTTTTTAAAATACTGCATTTACTATAAACGCACAGAAAATTAAATTCAGTTCATTTTCAATTGTTAAGTAAAGAGCGCCATCTATGTTTCGATAGAATAGTGCCATTCATGTTTCGGTTCAAATTAACAGCTGATAATTCGCAAATCATAGCGCCATCTACTGGAAATATGTACTATAAAACTTGCGGTTCTTAGAATTTTCTAGATGCACGCAGTTCAATGTGTATGTGTATGTGTGCACAAGTGTGTGTGTAGGAAGACTGTTTGCTTGGCGTTGCTGGTCATGTGTTTGGCCGATTTTCCGAACGTTTTGTTTAATAACTTCTGCGCGAATTAATGGATTTGAATGAAATTTTCAGCTTATGATCAACATATTTTAATACATTTTTCCAATTTTTAAAAATGCAACCCCATTCATTTCTTGGCTTTGAGTGCAACTAACCTCAATTTAAATATTTGGGGAAATTTAGAGCCAGTATCCAAAATTTAATTAAAATTACATAAATTAAATATAAAACTAACCAAAAAATTTGGGGACTCTATCTTTAAAGACTATCATTCGATAACGTTTTTAATCGATAACATTAAAATAAACAAGTTATCGATTTTTTAAACTCGATCTTTTTGTGCTATTCACAGACCTACAACAAATTTCAAGTCTCTAGCTCTTATAGGTTCTGATAACGACACGTTCATACATACGGATGGACGGACAGACGGTCATGGCTATATCAACTGGGGTTGTCACCCTAATCAAGAATATATATACGTTATGGGGTCTGGCACGCCTCTTTCTGCCTGTTACACACATTTCAACAAAAACATATCCTGATTTCTCATTTTCAATGGGTTCAGTAAACAACATAAATCCTATAGTGAAGAGGAAACAAGTTTTAAAAATCTCATATTGAATGCTGACAGTATTTTTAAGAAAGTTCCTTATGCGTTTGACGAAGTACAAAGGAGAAATGATAAGTCTCTATGGGAAGAAGCTATTAAAATACAATTAGTAGCACATGAATCAAATAAAACATGGAATAAAGTTAAAGGTCAGAAAATACAAATATTATGGATAGTAAATGGGTATATACTTTAAAACATGATGAAATGGGAAATCCAGTAAGATATAAGGCAAGATTAATAGCGCGTGTTTTCGGACAATATCAGCCAGGATTTCTAGTTTTTGATTTATATTGTCAATTGTGAATCAATATAATCTCAATGTACATAACATGGATGTTAAAATTGTTTTTCCAAATGGTACGTTAAAAAAAAGAAGAAATATACATAAAAATTCTTCAAGGAATTTCATGTAATAATGAAAATGTATGTAAATTGAAAAACCCAATTTACGGGCTCAAACAAGCAGCTAGATGCTGTTTTGAAGTATTTGAGCAGTCGTAAAGGCAATGTTTTAAGAATTCATCAGTGGATGTATGTATGTATGCATGTGCAAGACAGGTCACAAGGTGATTTAAATAAAAATGTATATGTTTACTATATGTTGATTTTAATGGGGGAGGTGATGAGAATGACAGAAAAAGTACGAGAGACTACTTATTTAAAATCTTCAACTCAAACCTTATATGTTGGAATACTAGGAGACAAAATTCAGTAGCAGCATCATCTACTGAAGCAGAATATATGGCTTTATTTGAAGAAGTAAGGGAAGCAATATGGTTAAAGTCTCTCTTAGAAAGTATAAATATTAAACTTGATAGATCAATTAAGATATATGAAGACAATCAAGGATGCATAAGTATAGCTAGTAATCCATCGTCCCATAAGAGATCTAGACATATTGATATTAAGTATCATTTTGTCAGAGAACAAATAGAGAATAATATTATTTCTATTGAGTATATATCTACAGAGAACCAAGTGGCAGATATCGTCACCAACCCATTGGATTCGGGAAGATTCATGGAACTAAGAAGCTAGATGGGAGTTTACCAAGATAACTGATAACTGAAGAAAAACAACCAAAGCTAACTAAAGTTCCTTATTTAAAAATTAATTTAATGAAGGTCCTATTTAACGGGAACTAAATGTGAATTGTTAATTTAGCAGTCTAATGATCTGATTCGGTTTTACTGGGCTTTCCTAATCCTTGCAGTGAATACTGGATCATAGTGTAATACCTCCCAGAATACACACTTGCCACTGTAAACATAAATAATTATAATTAAAATAATGTAATTTTTGAGGGGGCGTGTTAGAAATAACATAACTGCTCCTCACACCTCGCTCTGTAATGTTATCTTAATTAAAAAAATTTACTTTACAGAAATCCTGACTTGAATGTACGAACACAACTTTCTATTTCGACTTCATTTTTGTTTTGTTTCCAAGTGGCAGGTTGTGAAAAATAGCTCAACAAAATACAAAGCATCAAAAATATAAATATTCTCATTTCCTTCGTTATTTTAAATAATAAAATATTTGAAGCAATAACAATATTATTCCAATAACCACCATATCATGGCGTGCTCGATTTTCTGACTTAAATCCTATCAAAAACATGGGAACCTTGCCAAGCGTTTTTATGCTGGCGGAAGAAAATTTAAATCAGAGGAAGAGCTTAGAAGAACGGTTTCTCAGGTATAAGCTCAAATACCACAAGACGAGTATTAAACAAGTAGGAAAACTCTAATCGAGACCGCTCGACTAGGGTATACCCTGAACCCTGCGAAGAACCGCTATTCCGTGCATTCTCCGTTTCTTTTATAAAACATATGTTCATTACAAGCAACACACACACACACAGGCGCACGCACACACAAACGACAGTCGGGGCTTCAGCTGTTCTTTGGCTGCTATTTGTGTGCCAATGTTATGGGAGATTAAATGTTTAATAACTTTTTTTCTAGAGCAACAATTTTGATCAAATTTGATCATGTCATCCATATGTATGTATGTGCCAAAGCACAAGTCTCTAGTATTTGATATACGGGAGTTACAAATTTGAGGCAAAGGGGGAGTAAATGCAAAATTTGAAGACTCTAGCTGGAGAGATGAATTAAATATAATTTTATAACTAAATTTGGTTTTAATCGATAACAATAAAACGATAACAGTTATCGAATTTCTGAAACATGATTCGAAGCCAAATTTGATTTTTTAAGTAATCAATAATGTGTCCATCATTTATAACCAAATATGAGTTTTTGTGAAATTTGTTTTAATTTTTTATACCATTTCACGTAGTGATATAGTACATTGGTTTTGTGCAATGTCCGTCATGCTGTCCGTCCGTCTGTCCGTATGAACGCAAACCATTTCCACTCTATTGAAGCTAGAGACTTGAAATTTAAAGTATATACTCGTGTATACCCTCGTCTGATAAAGTGTCAAGATTTTCCCGATACGCCCACTATGAGCGTGGCAAATCGGAAAATGAATTTTCCTGTATCTCAGAAACACTACTTCTAGAAGGGCTAGAGAGTTGAGATTTTAACTGAAAACTCATGTCGACATCCCAAAATCAAAAAGCTATGGCGGATATATCTACGCCCATTGGGGGCGTGGCAAATCGGGTCAAACTGTGCCTTCGACAGTTTTAAAGCTAGAACGCCCAAATTTGGCACGTGAGTTACTGTTACGATCCTATAAAGATCGCCCAAAAAATTTTTGTGGCCACGCCTACTAGGGGCGTGGCAAATCGGATCTGAATATATAGTGAGTTTACTAGTTTCGTTATATTTTGAGTACTATTGCTGCTAGAGACTTGAAACTTGACATATATACTCGGGTTAACATCCCACAATCGAAAAGCTATGGCGTATACATCTACGCCCTCAGGTGGCGTGGCAACTAATATCAGCTTATATCTCCCACAGTTTTAGTGCTAGAAGCTTCAAAATTGGATGTTAAGTTACTGGGGGTCTTCTCTACCGATTCCCCAAAAATTATTCTTACGCCCCAAAAGGGGCGTGACATACAGAAAAATACCCTGTAATTTTCGCATTTTTGGAATGTAAGCATCCAAACTTTATTTGTCTACGGCCACTGGGGGCGTGGCAAATCAAAACTGAAACATCTGCAGCTTCTGAGCCAATAGCGCGCCACATAATTACTTTGTGAATTTTGACCTTGTCTTTTGATTTGTCAAATAATATATATATGTTTGAAAAGACTATTTTATTAATACAAGATAACTAAATAAAGAAAATATAACAAAAATATCAACATGACCTCTCTTATTTTGAGAGTTTCCACCTCTCTCATTTTGAGAGATGCCATCTCTCTCGAATTAGGTGGGTGTTTTTGCTCAGGTAAGGGTTCTAAGCTTCTATCCAAATTGAAACTGTCTGGCCACCTCCAATGAAAAGTTTTAATAAGGTTAAATTTTAAATAATATAATAATGTAATGTGATAGATGCCCCTGTGGGCTGCTGGGACGTGAAATAGTATTTCGCTGTCGGTTGCGTCCGACTACAACGTTCCTACTAGTTATACCCTGAACCCATTGAAAATGGGAAAATCAGGGTATAATGTTTTTGTTGAAATGTATGTAACAGGGAGAAGGAGGCGTGGCAGACCCCATAAAGTATATATATTCTTGAACAGGGAGAGTAGCCGAGTCGATTTAGCCCTGTCCGTCTGTCCGTCCGTCCGTCTGTCCGTCTGTCCGTCTGTCTGTCCGTATGTATGAACGCGTCGTTCTCAGAACCTATAAGAGCTAGAGACTTGAAATTTTTTATGTAGGTCCGTGAATAGCACGAAAAGATCGAGTTTGTTAAAAAAAGTCGATAACTATTTTAATTTTATTGTTATCGATTAAAAACAATATCGAATGTTAGTTATAAAATTATATCTCCCACGTCTTTATAGCTAGAGTCCCCAAATTTTTTTGTAAGTTTTATATTTATTTTCTCTAATTTTGATTTTTGTTAAATTTTGGATACCGGCTCCAAATTTCCCCAAATATTTAAATTGAGGTTAGTTGCACTCAAAGCCAGTAAATGAATGGGTTTACATTTTTTAAAATTGGAAAAAATGTAATAAAATATGTTGAACATAAGCTGAAAATTTCATTCAAATCCATTATTTCGCGCAGAAGTTATTAAACAAAACGTTTGGCCAATCGGCCAAACACGTGACCAGCAAAACAAAGCAAACTGCTTTCCTATACATGTGCACACATACACACATACACATTGAGCTGCATGCATTTAGCAAGTTCTAAAACCCGCAAGTTTTAGTGTACATATTTCCAATAGATGGCGCTATGATTTGCGAATTTGCGAATGAATTGAATTTAGTTTTCTGTGCGTTTATACGAAATACTAATTATGCAGTATTTTAACGCAGATAGCGCGGGGTTTAGGGTATCTCCTAGTCGGGACCGCCGACTTGAGTTTTCTTACTTGTTTTGTACTGATTTCATTCTTCTGATGCAGGGATTTTATACCCTGACTCATACGTAAATCATAACTAAAAGATAACTTATGTATCATTGAATTGATCTTTCTTAGCATTAACTTATCGCTGAGTTTCTAATGATCAGCGTCCGACCTATTTATAATGTCCTCGTCTATTTCTGTTCCACTATCTTCTAGTCATTGAGTACGTCGGAGGGATGTATCAATTATTTCTCATTTACATGTTCATGCTTGAACAGCTACATTACATTGCCAACAGCTAATAGACAGTTTTTATCAAGTCCGTTAAAAAAAAATATATATATATTTATATATCTGCAAGTACTTATTGTCCAAGCAAGGGAAAAATGTGGAAGGTACCCTAGTTTTAAAATTGAGTAAAATTGCTTTGCCTATCTTTTGCAACATACGCGGTAAGTCTCATAACATTGCAAATTAATAAAATAAAAATTAGACTTAGCTAAGGTATTTATTGTATTTAGACCAGTAAACAACCGAACTAGGGTTTTTAAAATGTTTAAAACATTTGTGCCTATTGGTTCTTAAATTTTAAATATCGAGTAAACGAAGGCTGATTAGAAGCGGGCATAGGAAGACACATAGAAACACACTTATCTCGAATAGAATTTAAGTGATACACGCCTTTACTGACGCTGCACAAACTTTAAAATTAGAATTATAATAAAATAGCAAAAAGCACCCGAGATTTTTCGTCGAATATTTATGCAAAGTCTGATGGTTGAATTAGCTAAACCCGCAATCGCTATTCCTAAGAACTGCTAACATTCACCGTTTTTTTATATGAATGTTTACATACATATACATATACACACATATAGATGCACGCAGAAGCACACGCTTTGCTAAAAACGCAGACTGCGCTTGGGCTGCAAGACGCCTTTGTTATGAGAAATTAAATGCTTTATAACTTTTTTTGATCAAACTTGCTGAACGTCATTTTGTCATTCATATGTGAGAATTTGACAAAGCACAAATGTAGTATTTAAAATATGTGGCTTGCAATTTAGGGCGAAGGGGGCGTGGCATTAAAAATTTAACAGAAATCAAAATTATAAAAAATACACAAAACTAAATCAAAATTTTAAGGCTCTACCTATAAAGATGAATTACATTGTTTTATAAATAAAGAAAGTTTTCGCTTTTGAATCGATAAAATTCAAACTAACACAATTATCGATTATTTTCGTGCTATACACGAACCTCAAAAAAATTTCAAGTCTAGTTTTTATATAATCTGAGATCGACGCGTTCAAACATACGGACAGACGGACGGGCGGATAAACAGGCAAACAGGGCTAAATCCACTTGGCTTGTCTCCCTGATTGAGAATATATATACTTTATGGAGTCTGTCACGCCTTCGTATGCCTGTTACATACATTTTCACAAATACATACCGTTTTCTGGGTACGAAAACTATTTGAGACCTTTTGACTAGGGGATACCCTGAACCCTGCGAATAAGCGCTATTCCAAACATTTTCTGTTTATTTTATATGTATGTATATACATTAAAGGCCACATACGCACTCCCAAGCACACGCTCTGCTAACTGCGCGGTTGACACCTATCCTATAATGTCTATAATTATATATAACTTTCTGTTAAAATGTATGTAACAGGCAGGAGTCCTGGCATTTAAATTTAGTATGCCACGCCCCCTTCGCCCTACATTTGCATAACACTTATTCTAAATTCTACAGACTTGCGCTTTAAAAATACATACATATGAATATGCTGACGCAAGTTTGATAAAAATTGTTAGTTTATAAAAAAGCAATTAAGCATTTAATTTTCCATAACATTCTCATCCACATAGCAGCACAAGCGCGGTTGACGCCTGTGTATGTATATGTGTATGTGTTGCTTGTTGAGCGATCTCGACTGTAGTTTTATTAAATCTTGGCTATAACATTTATTGAACACTCTTTTTATACTCTGAACCCATTGAAAATGGGAAAAAGGGTATAACGTGTCGATCTCAGAACATATAAAAGCTTGAGACTTCAACAGATAGAGTTTGTTTGAAAAAAATCGATAACTTTCTTACCTTTATGGTTTTCGATTAAAAAGGGAAATCGTTATGCAGTTATAAAATTCTAATTCATCTTTCTAGATAAAATCTTTATATTTTGCATTTAGTGTTATTTACATAATTTTAGTGTTATTACAAAATATTATAAATATAAATATGTAAGATATTTTAATTTATCGATATTTAGAATAAGTATATTGTTATCAATTAGATTTAGTATTTTTAGTATTTAAGATCTGCTGTACAAATGTGGATGATCGGAAAAGCGGAGGACAGGAAAGCGGAGGACGATCGTTTTGCCACCTCTTTTGTGACTGACGCCAACACAATCACATGTGAAAAATATATAATCTTGAAAAATAAAGCCATCTCGTATATTAACTGCCGTTTTGATACAACTCAAAAGTGGGATATACACACGCAAATATCAATCTACGTGAAAAGAATGGTGACAAATGAGGTTTCGCAAAATTGCAAAGGCCACACGGCATCGTCGTGCCGGCCTCGGCCACCATGGTGCAGCTTAGGCGCCTCTACAATGAAGCGGTCTACAAGACTGGTGATTAGCCTGAAACTGCCGCGGATCCTAAAATGGCGCCAAAGGCTGCTGCCATAGTCGTGGATGCCACCGATGCGGCCCACGATGACGTGATGCAGGGGGTGCCATCGCTGTTGAGCGGCCGATGCCTGCGCTGGCCACTGCCGGGCCGGCGGATACACGCGCCGCAATAGTCACCGCTGCTGCTGCTGCAGAAACAACGGCTGCCTCGGCCTCGACGACTGACATTACGCTCCTCAGACCACTTCCGCCATAGTCGCCCAATTTGTTGCAGCTCTTCGGGGAGAGTATAACCCGGTGATAGATTGGGAGAGTGGATTTCACCACATAAGGATGCACCCAGATTCAATTAAGTACACTGCATTTGTAACCTCCGACGGCCAATTCGAGTACGTGCGCATGCTTTTCGGCCTCTGTAATGGGCCTCCAGTATTCGCTAGATTCGTATATTTCGTCCTGAAGGATCTGATCAACCGAGGTCAGTTAGTTATCTACATGGATGACATCCTGATCGTTTCTAAGGATTTTGAGGCTCACATAAAGGTCCTGAAGGAGACGGTACATACCTTGTGGGTGAACGGTCTGTGTTTGAAATTCGCCTTCCATGATCTAGAGTATTTGGGATATTTGGCTAATTCTGCAGGAATTACGCCCAAGTCAGCCCACTTTCAGGCGATTTCCCCGTGCCAAAAGATCGCAAGGAGCTAGAGCGTTGTTTAGGTCTGTTCTCGTACTTCCGTCGATTTGTACCCAATTCTGCCAAGATTGCCGTTCCTATGTCCCGGTTGTTGAGGAAAGAATCCCCTTATGTTTTCTCTGAGGAATGTCTCCAGGTGTTCCGGACGCTGCAGTCCAAGCTAGTAGAATCGCCAGTGTTGTCCCATTATAACCCGAAGTCAGAGACCGAACTGCACTGTGAAGCGAGTTCCTCAGGGTTTGGAGCGATGCTCCTCCAGAATCAGGATGACGGCAAATTTCACCCAGTGTTCTATTTCTCCAAAACCACCTCAGTGCCTAAATCCAAGCTGCATAGCTATGAGCTGGAAACGTTAGCCATTATATACGCCCTGAAGCCATTCGAGATTTATCTGAAATTTATTCCGTTTAAAATCGTAACCGATTGCAACTCGCTAGCACTGACTGTGAGGGGGGATCTTCCGCGAAAATAGCACGCTGGGCGCTCTTGTTTAAGACTATAATTATACAATTGCCCCACGTTGACGCCCTGAGTAAATTAGAGACCGTGGCCTATGTTGATTTAGATTTTTAATTGCAGTTGACACAGAATCGTGATCCTGACGTTAAGTTACTTAATAATCTGGAATATCAGGATGTGGCGGGGTTTGAGCTGATAGACGGTGTCGTGTATCGGCGAACGCTCAATGGAGTGCCGCAGTTATATGTCCCTGCGGAGATGATACAGAGTGTGTTAAGAAGAATACATGAAAAATTGGGTCATCTAGCCACAGAGTGTTGTGCACAAATCCGAGGTTATTACTGGTTCCCATATATGAAGTATATAATTCGATTAGTAACTGTTTGAAGTGCATCTACTATTCCCCCTCGACGCAGAGCAAGAATGCTACTCTCCACAGCACCCACAGGGTGATCAGGGGGAGCGAATGTCGGATCTTTTTCGGTGTTGCAGTAGGCGGTCATACTGGAATGTGGCACTTCTATGCAAATTGCCATTACGTTCGGGTTTTCCTCGCTTTTATATACATATATATGTACCCAAACCTTGCTTGTAACGCGATATAAATTGCCTCTTACTGAAATAAAAGTTAATTGTGCTACACTAAAACCGCGCGTTATCTATTGTTACCGCGATCCACCCCCCAGAGTGTGTGGAGACACTGACAGCCGCCAATCGTGTACTGAGGCCAGTCCGCCCTCCTACAAACATTTGGTCCTTTGAGCCGGATATCCTTCCGCTCCTTCAGCTTGCATCGGTGAAAAGAACCTGATAAGTTCAGATCTTCTTACTCTCTTATAAATTCTCATTTACACATATACGTACAGGTGCGAGGCTTCCCGCTCTTCCATAGCGACTTGTGCATCTTTAGAGAGAGTTCTTAGTTCGAAAGTTGTAGATGTTTTTTTTTCTCCGCGTCTTTTGCCTTTTATTTTTTATTAAACATTAACATTTTTTTCTCACTGTTGATTTTGGTTATTGTTGCCATTTATCACTGTTGTGCGTTTGTGCAGTGATGTAATCCGCGGTGATTTGTATTTGCTTTTGAGAGGTGCTTGTTATTTGTGCAGCGTCGGTAGTTTTATTTTTTACTTTCATCCTGCTTTTTATTATACCCTGAACCCATTGAAAATGGGAAATCAGGGTATAATGTTTTTGTTGAAATGTATGTAACAGGCAGAAGGTGGCAAACCCCATAAAGTGTATATATTCTTGATCAGGAAGACAAGCCGAGCTGATATAGCCATGTCCGTCTGTCCGTCCGTCCGTCCGTCTGTCCGTACGTATCAACGCGTCGTTCTCAGAACCTATAAGAGCTAGAGACTTGAAATTTTTTATGTAGGTTCCTGTATAGCACGAAAAGATGGAGTTTGTTAAAAAAATCGATAACTGTCTTAATTTTAATGTTATCGATTAAAAACGAAATCGATGCTCCGTTATATAATTATATATAATTCATATTTCTAGCTGGAGTCTTCAGATTTTGCATTTAGTGTGATGTAAGCCTTACGCAATTTCGGTTTTTGTAAATTTTTTGATGCCACGCCCCCTACGCCTCAAATTTTTAACTCCCGTATATCAAATACTAGAGACTGTGCTTTGACACATATGTACATACATATGGATGACATGATCAGCCCAACAAGTTTAATCAAAATCGTTAGTCTAGAAAAAAAGTTATTAAACATTTAATTTCCCAAAGCATTGCCTTGCAAAGCAGCCAAAGAACAGCTGACGCACCGATTGGTGTGTGTGTGTGTGTGTTTTTTTTTTTTTTTTTTTTTTTTTTTTTATATTCATTTATTTGCTCAAATAATTAATACATTAAAATTTAGTTTAAAATAACGCTCGATGCTTGCGGGACTGCCGTGAAGCATTGCTTCGCAAGCGTTTTGCGATATTTTAGACACTACTAGACACTAGTAGCTAGTCGTCGGCTACGCTCAACTCTGCGAAGCTCCACCATTATTAGAGCAGCGAAGGAACTGATTTGGTTCCAAGCTGCCTCAGACTCCAGCATGAACGCGACCAAGTTGTCCCGTCTAATGGAGCGGCCCACTGATGCTTCGAGGGCACTCCTCTCCTCGTCGAAGCGTCCACACTCGAAGATTGCGTGGTTAGCGTCTTCCACTACTCCTTGTCCACACCAGTTACACTCGTCTGAGTCGTCGTGGCCAAACCGCTTCAAATAGCTGCGGAAGCATCCGTGTCCAGAAAGAATCTGTGAAAGATAGAAGTTAATCTCGCCATGCTTACGATTGACCCATGGTTCAAGCTGCGGTATGAGCGAGTGCGTCCATCGTCCTTTCGTCGAGTTGTCCCATTTCCTTTGCCATCGTGAAATGCTGTTCGCCCTGGATGCATTACGTGGGCCGCGTACAGGTTCGTTTGTACTGCGCTCCACGACTTCGGCGACCAGATCCTCCATTGGAAGCATTCCGGCTATGACAAGCGCAGCGTCATCTGAGACTGTTCGGAATGAACAGCTGACTCGGATTGCGCTTAATCTATAGGTGGCTCGAATACCTCTGCTGTAGCTGGGAGTGGCCATTGCTCTTGACCAGATTGGCGCTGCGTAAAGGATGATGGACCTCACGACGCTCATAAGAAGAAGGCGTCGTTGTTGCTTTGGTCCCCGTGTGTTCAGCATGATTCGGCAGAGTGCTCTACACGAATCAGCTGCTTTTTTATGCACGTATTCCAAGTGCTCACGGAAGGTCAACCTTGTGTCAATCATGACCCCAAGATACTTAATCGCCCTCTTTGACGCAATACTGATGTTGCCAATCTTCATATGGGCCGTTTCCACTTTCTTACGACTGCTGACTAGGACTACCTCCGTTTTGTGGGCCGCTAGGTCAAGTCCGGCTCTTGTCAACCAGTCTCGAATGTGGCTGATACTTGCGCTGCACATATCCTCAGTATCTTTCAGCTCCTTTCCTATGGCGACGACGGCGACATCATCAGCAAAGCCAATGGTGTGCGCACCCACTGGTAGCTCCAGGCGCAGTACGCCGTCGTACATAGTATTCCATAGGAGAGGCCCCAGAACTGATCCTTGGGGGACTCCAGCTGACACTATGTGAGTTTGGACTCCCTCACTCGTATTGTACATAAGTGTCCTTCCTCTGAAGTAGCTCTTTATTATCTCTTTAAGATATTTAGGGATATTATATTGTGCCAGAGCATCTAGTATCATATCCCAGCTAGCTGTGTTGAATGCATTCTTCACATCCAGAGTCGCTATGATGCAATACTGCTTCGACCCGTGCTTCCATCTGGTACCTTGTATGGCGGTGGTTGCGAGGCCAACAACTTTGCTCAGCGCATCCGTCGTTGACATGGCTTTCCGGAACCCAAACTGGTTTGGGGACAGGCCGCCAGCGCTTGCGATTGCGGCCTCCAGTCTGGAACAGACCAATTTTTCGAACACCTTTCCCAAGGTGTCCAAGAGACAGATTGGCCTGTAGGATGATGGCTCCTCCGGTGGTTTTCCAGCTTTAGGTAGCAATACCAGGTTCTGCATCTTCCAGCTTGCAGGGAACGTTTCTTGAGTTAAACATGTATTAAATAACTCAGTAAACGCCCCTGGTTGCAGAGCAATGGCCAGTTTTAGCGCCCTATTGGGAATCCCGTCTGGGCCAGGGGCAGAGTTGGATCTTAGTTTCCTGGCAGCAGCCATAACTTCCTCATCAGTAACTAGAGCTGCATCTGAGCTGCTCAAATCCTGGCTTGCTGATGTAGAGTCACGACCATGAATGGAGCTCAGTCTATCTGGGAATAGCGCTTCCACGATTGACTTGAGCTCTAATCGATCCGTGGGCTGCATTTGTTTGCCAGCGTAGAGTCTTTTGACTACCGTTTTGTATGCTCTGCCCCAAGGGTCAGCTTCAGCGAAGTCGCATAGATCTAGGAAGTAGTCCCGTTTACTAGTTCGAATGGCCTTCTTCAGCTGCCGTCTTGCCACCTGGTAAGCCGCCTGCTTTTCAGCGAACGTAGGCCTTCCTCGAGCACGCTGGTAGCTTCGTCTCGCGTGTACGCATATACTCCGGAAGTTGCTTATCTGCTCATTCCACCAGTACATAGGCGCTTGGTGATGCGTGAACTGCTTGCGCCGCTGCATGCTAGCGTTGCAGGCGCTCTGGATGTGGCTAGTCATTTGGCAAGCTTTGGCCTCAGCGTCGCCAGATGTGACCAACGACTGGATGCCCTCCGAGAAGGCTGTCGGGTTGAAGGTATCCAGGCGATACCCTTCCCTCCACAGAGTTGGTGCCCTGCCAGATGCCCGTATAGCTTTCGCTGATGCACCATGTTGCCTCTCGAAAGAGGGACGAAGCGACGAATGTAAGGTCGATTGTAGACCCATGTCCAGCCCTACTGAATGTGTACTCGTGGCCAGAGTTGAGCAGAGCTACGTCCAGCGTCGCGAAGATTTCCAGTAGAGTGCGACCTCTGGCATTTGTCGCCAGGCTGCCCCATTCCATGGCCCATGCATTAAAGTCGCCAGCTATGATGGCCTTCCGACCTCTTACGTCCTCGGCTAGCTCGTCGAGCACCTCCGTGAAATCATTAATCTGCATGCTGGGGGCCAGGTAACAGCTATATATCCATATGCTGCCGTATCGTGCGCGCACGAACCCGTTGCAAGACTTGACATCTGCAAGCGCAGTCGCTGAGTTGCCGCATTTCCACAACGCTGCTTTGCCACTAGCGTCTGTGGCCCATGACCTGGGGTAGCAGGTCATGCAGTGGTGGGGCTCGCTGAGGAAAGCTACCTCTATTAGTTTTTCTCTGGCTGTCTGCTCTAGCAGGTCTTGAGCAGCTATGCAGTGATTCAGGTTTAGCTGTAGAAATCTTAACATTTCATTTTTTGGACAGCTTCGCGATATGATGGGCACTTAAAGCTACCCGCCGCATGATCCGTCTGCTTTTCGCGTTTGCGGACGCAGAGACTGCATTTTGGTGGCTTTTCGCAGCTTTTAGCTGCGTGACCCATCAATCCGCACCTGAAGCAAGCACCTTTCAGGTCGCATTCGCTCTTGCAATTAGCCGCAATGTGCCCATAGTCCAGGCATTTGAAGCAGCGTTTTGGCTGCTCCACAGCTCGGATACGGCAGACGACCCATCCAACGCGGATTTTGGCGAGCTCAACCAGCGCTCTGGCCTTGGCAACTGGGAGCACTACTGTGGCTCTTTGCTGTCCTCCGAAAGCCGGACGTAGGGATTTGACAATTGCCTCGACTAGCTCCTCTTTGCTCGCTAGTTCGTCTAGGTCGCGGATCTCGATTTGCGCGGACTCGGTAAGCGTTTTAACCACCGCGCGTTCGCCCAAGGCCTTGCCAACAGCCTCCTGGAGCACCTCAGCACTATGCTCGGGCTTCTTGCTCAGCTGCAGCAATAAATCGCTCTTTGCTGTCTTTCTAATTCCCTGAACATCCCCACTGAGATGCTTAAGGCTCGGGTCAGTTCTGACAACTTTCAGCATGTCAGCATAACTACACCCCTCTACTCCAGAAACTGTAATAGCGTCTGTCCTTGGTCGTTTGTGGTGCTGTTTGCGCCCCTTAACCTCCGTCCAGTTCGCTGCTCTGGCCTGCTGCACTGCCTGGTTCGACCCTGCCGAGACTGTCTGTGGAGCCCTTTGCTTCTTTGCTCCCACCTCACTGTGCCCATTGGGCCTAGATTTTTTTGGGGGAGTCCTTCTTTGCTCAGGGGCAACGTCCCTCGACCGTTTAGGCGTACTGTTGCCTGGAGGGGCATTCGCTATGGCGACTTTAAAATGCGGTGTTGTCTGCACCTCGCAGTCTCTGACCCTACGGTTGCAGAGCAACTCCGCCGCCTCGTGAAGCTTAACTATTCTCGCTAGCTCCTCTCTCATTGGCACAGTTATGTGCCGCTGGCCCCCGAATAATGCCGTCAGGCCCTCAAGTGCTGCTCCTATCTGCTGGATAGTGCCCTTCAAAGTAGATGAAGCCTTCAGCTGTGGCCCTGTCTGCTGTTGCGGCGGTGATCGCTGCAATGCAGAGCGGCTTGCAAAGGCTTGCAGCTCTTCCTGCATTCTGCCCTCCATCGTGCTCCAACTACCAAGGCGAGAAGCCTGTAGTGGGCAACAACTAATTTTTTGCTACCTGGGAGCTTCAGTTAAGCTTAAAGACTTACGCTGAAAAACTCAGCTCAAATACTCAGCGAGCCCGAAAGTATGCACTACTTTCAGTAGCTCCAACTGCACTCTAGCGTTTAGGTTGCTGTCTTTGCTAAGACTCAGCAGCACACCAAGTTTTCAGTGAGCAGCTGATTGTCCGCTGCAGTTTCCAGCACTACTAACAGCTGTTAGAGTGAGTGCACCTGATACTATTTGCTTGCCTAGACGCTTCTAAACTTTTTTACAATTTTTCGCGCGAAAATAGGAAAAATTGAAGCTGACGCTACCCACACTACCGCACCACGAATACCTACTCCCCGCTCCAGAGCTATTGGCATCAACCGCCACTGAAATACTCCGCGTTTTGCCGCACAGTAAGTCAGTTGTGACCGCCGTTGGTTTTGCTAGGTGCGCCGCGCCCGCAGTGTACAATTCTATTAACTTGACTTATTTTTCCGCAGTTAAAAAAGATTACATCGATGTTTCCGAGGAACACTTTAAATTAGCGGCCGTACTCCACGAAAACACAACTCTCTTTTTCTTTTGTGTGTGTGTGTGCGCCTGTGCGTGTGTGTGTATGTTTTGCTTGTAATGAACGTACATATGCATGTGTATATACAAGAAACAAAAAATGCGTGGAATAGCGGTTCTTCATAGGGTTTAGAGTATACCCTAGTCGAGCGGTCTCGACTAGAGTTTTCTTACTTGTTGTGTTTTTTTTTCTTGAATCCCAATTGCCAATATGACCTGTTGTAAAAAAACTTGCTCTATGCGGCAAACTTCTGGATCTACACAAGTGTAGTTTATTAATTGCTGGTTGTGTGAGAATATGATGCACAGTAAATGTGCTGGCCTTACAGGGCGCGACTATGATAAGGTCATATCAACTGCTAAAGTTGATTGTGGTGGCTTACGTTGGTCTTGTCCCCTTTTTTTGGAAAAACAAATAAATTTTTCCAAAATGTTTAGCTCGGTGCGAGTTCAATTTATAAAAATTAATAATCTCTGATGAACTAGATGCTGCTGATAAATTATTAAATCAATATGATTTTGTGTCTCCAAATTTATTAGCTCTTCTACACCTTGCTCTGACTCCCTTGCGATTCCACCTTCTTGCAGTGAGTCAGGGACACCAGTATTAGATATCCTAGGGTCTATAATGATTCCTAATATTTTATCCCCTGGCCACTCTGGCCATTTCTCCTTCACTTACCATACCTACTTTATCTGTCGTTTCTCCCCGAAAGCAAGTGTTCTTATCCAGGCTTACATCTGACACGACGTGTGAAGCTGTTTCTGCTTTTATTTCCAGTAAATGAAAAGCTAAAGTCTCTATATTGAAGTTCAATTTCGCAACTCCTCGTGAAATTGCTTTTTTTAAAATCAACGTGCCAACTGAATTCTTCACCTCTGGCCTCCAATTCCACTCTTCTTCCAATATTGTGCCAAAAAACTAATAATAGTTCAACCTTCTTTACAGAAGATCTCTTCTTAATATATCAAAACGTCCGTGGCCTGAACTCTAAGCTCAGAGTCTTTTTTTGAGTAGTTTCAGTGTTCGTTTTGACATTATCGCCCTGACGGAAACGTGATTAAGCTCGAATATTTATAATAGTGTGATTCTCTCGAACGATTTCACTATTTACAGACATGATCGACTATCTCATAGAGGTGGAGGTATCTTATTAGGTGTTAAATCCATAGCTAATGTAAACGCTCCTAGGGTGGAGTCTTACAAAGATGCCGAAATAGTACCAGGAGTTACTTGCGTAGAGACCCTTATGTTGTAAAATCCTTACCAGAATTCGTTGGGAAGATAGAAACGTACATGCTGCATATAAAGTTCACGAACAATTTGAGTGGAGCTCAAAGCAGTATCAAGCTTTAGTAATCCTCAGGAACAAAGTGAAAGGCCCAGCGGACACGATACTTTCCTCATTCGATACCCCCATTGAACTATAGGGCAATAATAAATAGATTCGACTTTACATCCGCGGACAAAAGACCCATCTATGTGATCGAACAAGAGATATCGACACTTCGACAGGGAAATTTGACTCTGATACAGTACTACGACGAAGTAGAAAAAACTGAACCTACTACTAAACAAGACCATCATGACATATGAAAAACCCGTAGCATCCGAAATAAATCTCAAATGCAGACGCTTTGCGAATCTTTATTTCCGGAACAAGAAAGTCACTCAGCGATGTCCTCTTCGCGGCAAGGCCAGCTGACCTTCCATCTGCCCTAGCTCTAGCGCAGGAGGTTGAGGCCAACCACGACCGTTATATGTTTGCTACTAGCTCTGCTAGAAGCACCGAAGATAGGGTCCAGAGGATAGAAGCAAGACAGCAGGCTAGGGACAAAACCGATACACCAGATATGAGACCTACCCCACAGGGAAAGAACCCCATTTCAATAGAAGGACAGAGACCGTAGGGCCTAGGAACGATCAGGCACAACCCATGGATGTCGATACATCATTTCGTTTTCGGCTACACGGCTACAACACTATCTACAGGAAATTCACAATGAACATATTTAATACAAATACGACATTCTTTTTACTCCCACAACTAACGATATTTGACGGAATAATCGGACTTGACTTACTAAAACAAAGTAACGTTCTGCTCGACTTTAAAAAACAAACAATAAATCAAATAGCGGCTCCGAAAGAATAAAACTTCTCAAATGCACAAGCGTTAACTTTACAAATATCGAAGAAATTAAAGTACCCCAGGAAATATCACAGGAATTCCAGCAAATGATGAGTAATAAGACAGATGTTTTTGCAGGTCCTGATGAGGCACTCTCGTAAAATACCAATATTGTTGCGACTATTCGGACAGAAGACGACGGAGTCATCCACACCAGACTGTACCCGTACCCTATGGGTGTATCAGAGTTTGTAAATTCAGAAACACAAGCCCTGTTGAAAGACGGGATTATACGACCATCCCAATCACCTTATAACAATCCGGTATGGGTGGTAGACAAAAAAAGTACTGACGAACAAATACAAAGAAATGTTTGGTTATAGACTTCAGAAAACTAAACCTAAAGACAATAGACGACAAATATCCTATTCCAAACATAGCTTCAATCCTTTCCAACTTAGGAAAGGCTAAAATTTACAACGTTAGATTTAAAATCCGGATGGAAACAGATACTCCTTGCGGAAGAAGACAGGGAAAACCCGCTTTTTCTGTAGAAAATAGGAAGTATGAGTTTTGCAGACTTCCCTTTGGTTAAAAAACGCATCTTTAAGAGAGCTATTGACAACGTACTCAGAAAACGCATTGGCAAATCATGCTATGTTTATATCACAGCTTGCAAATAACTGTCGACCGTTTTTTTTTCTTGCTTTCTCGTTGCGAGCGCAACCGAAAAAGTTCATACTCTCTCGCTCTTGCTCTGAGCAAGACACCGTTTCTGTCTTGATTTCGGTTTTCTGTTGAGCTGTTTTCGTTGAGCAGTGCGTAAAGAGCGAAACGAAAAACGCTCCCACAATGAGACTCAGCAAAAGACCGAAAAGCCAAAAGACTCAACGCAAACGGTCTTCACATTTACTTTTGTTGTTGTAAAAAGATCGCAATATACAGTGAAACATCGATATAGCGAATCTAAGGGGAGCAAGAAAATGTTTCGTTTTAATAATGTTATATAATGTTGATTCGCTATATGTACTTATTAGTAAAACCGTTTACTTTGCCTTATTTTATTTTCGTTATTTAGAGGTATTTGAAAAATTGCTTTGCTATATAGAGGCTTCCAGACTCAGAAAATCTTCGTTATAGCTGTAGAGCATTTTCGTATGAAAAACTTTGTAAAAGCGAGGTTTTTTCAAGAACTAAAGAAAAATTCGTTGTGTTAAGTTTTTCGTTATAACGAACTTCGTTATATCGAGGTTTCACTGTATTTCGACTGCAAAAACTTGGAACCACCGAAACAAAACAGATAAAAAAACGGTTTCGGTCCGAGCGCGAGCGAGCTCATTTAAGGACCGGTAAATCGGTTTCTCGCTGAGTCTTTTCGTAAAGTGTCACGAGAAGACACTCATTTGCAGACAACGAGAAAGGTCGATGATGAGATCATATTCTCAGAGACCATGGAAAGCCACATTGAACACATAGCTTGGGTGTTAGACAAACTTTTCAATGCAAACATGAGAATCTCACGCGAGAAATCACATTTTTTTTTAAGGAAAATGTCGAATACTTAGCCTTTGTCGCTTCAAGTCACGGTATCAAAACATGCCCTAACAAAGTGGAGGCTATTCGCAATTACGAAAAATCGACTAACCTTTTCATCGTCATATCATTCCTGGAACGAGCAAGTTACTTTAGGTGCTTCATCAAGGACTTTGCTGCCATTACAAAACCATTGAGTGACATCCTAAAAGGTGACAACGGCAAAGTGACCGCGACACAATCAAAAAAATTCCAATCCACCTTGATGAGAAACAGTACAAGGCATTCGAGGAACTCACGGAAAACTTAGCATCGGAAAACATCATATTACTCTATCCGGACTATAATAAAGCATTCGAATTGACTACAAATGCTTCGTCCTTTGGGTTGGGTGCAGTTCTTTCGTAGAACGGAAAGCCGATAACCATGATATCAAGGACTTTGAAGGATAGGGAAATGCACTTTGCAACAAATGAAAGAGAGCTTCTCGCAATAGTCTGGGCACTACAAAATTTGAGGAACTACCTTTATAGGGTTAAGAACCTAAATATTTACACCGATCACCAGCCCCTTACGTTCACAGTCTCCGACCGGAAAGCTCTCATAGACGAATATTGCAAACGTGTATTACAAGCCAGGAAAAGAAAATCACGTTACCGACGCGTTATCGGGCCATAACATCCATGCACTAGAGGATGATATCCAATCTGATTTAGCCACAATACATAGCGAACAGTCATCAACTTATACAATAGAATCCACTGAATTGTTTATGAAACCAAATAATAATAGAACAAAGCAGAGTCCCTTCCAACCTAACCACAATTCTATTCAGTGAAAAGATAAGACACACGACAGGGTTTTCAGATAGAGAAACCTTAATAGAGAGAATAAGCGTCGATATAAAAAAAGATGTCATAAATGCAATTTATTGCGATTTACCTATTTTGGCCTTTATACAGCACAAATTAATAGAAGCATTCCAGACCACGGTATTCAGACACACTTAACTCTTGGTAACTGGCATAATAGACAATCCTGCAGGATTACTTCTTCCCCAAGATGACGAAATTGGCTATTGAAACCGCCTTAAACTGCAAAATTTGCTGAACATCAAAATACAACCGCCATCCACAAAACAAATAGTCGGGGAAACACCTATACCCTCGTATACCGGTGAAATCCTACACATAGACATTTACTCGACAGTAATTTAAGGAATACTGTGAATCCCTTCAGTTACCTTCACTTAAGCTTTTTAACTTATCCCTGGAAACCTCTGTGTTCCCGTCTATTTGGAAAGAGTCTTTTATTATCTTTAATTACAGGGTTTTAATTACAGGGTTATGCCAAACTATCGGCTATTCCGAAGTTATTTGAAAAGATAATAACTTCAACCTTACAACATTTTTGTAAATCAATTATTTCGCCATTCCAACATGGCTTTGTTCTTAATCGATCAAACTCGACTAATCTGCTAGAATTTATTTCCCTGTAAACGAAAGTTTTTTAAATAAAATACAAACTGATGTTATATATACAGATTTCAGCAAAGCATTTGATTCTGTTCACCATGAAGTATTACTTCATAAGCTAAATCTCATAGGGTTTTCTCCGAAACTCTTATCTTGTTTATCATCCTATTTAAAGGGTAGAACTCAAAGAGTTGTGTTGAGAACAACTTTTTCGAAACAAATCTTTGTTCTTTCAGATGTACCTCAGGGTGGTCATCTAGAGCCTTTACTTTTTACATTATTTGTCAACGAACTTCCCCGTTGTATTTCTTATTCAAGGATCTTCATGTATGCAGATGACCTAAAACTTTGCCTTTCTTATTCTAACACAATCAATCATTAATGCTTACAAGATGATCTTAATTCCTTCCAATTTTATTGCTTGGCCAATAGGTTGCGCTTAAATTGTTCTAAATGTATGACAACGACCTTCAAAACTTCGCTTCAATACTCATATCTCAACCATTATAAATGAAGCCAAAAGTGTTCTTGGCTTCATAAACGTTGGGCAAAAGAGTTCAATGATCCGTTTGTAACCAAACTCCTTTATGTTTCGATGGTACGACCTATTTAAGAATACTATTCAATTATCTGGTCTCCACAGCATAAAGTGTACCAGGATCGTATTGAATCGGTTCAAAAACAGTTCCTTCTCTTTGCTCTCAGAAATCTAAACTGGGACGCTAACCTCCGTCTACCGTCTTATCATAGTCGTCTCCTTCTTATTGATCTTCCTTCATTAATAAATCGTAGAACAATCCTTGGGATTGTTTTTCTACATAATTTGATTGTAGGTAATATTGATTCGTCCTTCTTGTTAAGAAGCTTAATTTCTCTGTTTCTTCAAAAACAACTAGGCACTTTCGTGCGAATTATTATAAATTAAATGACGTCCTTTCTGCTTTTCTTAAAGATATCCATCAAAGTACCCAATCATGATGGTGGATAAATTTGTTGTTAAGGCATATCTACCACTACATTATTTATTATATATGTATATTTACAGTTAAGCTTCTCTTTATTTTATTTTTAATATTCCTTGAATGCCTCTATCATCAATTTTCGTTAGTTCAATAATATCACTGACCATATAAGGCTGTGAACTGGGGCATAGCCGGCCGGACTGGCAACTAAAATATCCCCATCGGGTTGGTGATATTTTGATACATTTTGATCTGTTTGTTCTTAGGCTTTATACAAAAATGTTTAGTTTGTGTTTAAGTTGACACTCGTGTTTGCAAATTATATTTAAACAAGTAAGAAAACTCTAGTCGAGACCGCTCGACTAGGGTATACCCTGAACCCTGCGAAGAACCGCAATTCCAAGCAATCTCCGTTTCTTTAATATACATACATAAGTATATATATGTTCATTACAAACAGAACATACACACACACATACACAGGCGCACACACACACAAGCGCCAGTCGTTGCGTCAGCTGTTCTTTGGCTGCTATTTGCATGGCAATGTTATGGGAAATTAAATGCTTAATAACTTTTTTTCTAGAGCAACGATTTTAATCAAACTTGTTGGGCGTGATAATGTCATCCATATGTATGTATGTGCCAGAGCACAAGTCCCTAGTATTTGATATACGGGAGTTACAAATTTGAGGCGAAGGGGGCGTGGCATCCAAAAATTTAACAAAAACCGAAATTGCGTAAGGCCCAAATAACACTAAATGCAAAATTTGAGGACTCTAGCTAGAAAGATGAATTAGATAGAATTTTATAGCTGAATTTAGATTTTCGTTTTTAATCGATAACAATAAAACGAAACAGTTATCGAATTTCTGAAACAAACTCGATCTTTTCGTGATATACAGGAACCTACATAAAAATTTCAAGTCTCTAGCTATTGTAGGTTCTGAGAACGACGCGTTCATACATACGGACACACGGACAGACGGACAGACGGACGGACGGACGGACGGACGGACGGACGGACGGACAGACGGACATGGCTATATGAACTCGGCCTGTCATCCTGATCAAGAATATATATACTTTATGGGGACTGCCACGCCTCCTTCTGCCTGTTACATACATACGCTTTTCAACAAAAACATTCCCTGAATTCCCATTTTCAATGGGTTCAGGGTATAAAAAAATAAATAAATATACAAAGCGCGTTTAAAATACATCTAGAGCTGTAGTGCCTCGATCAACATTAGAAGAATTGTGTTTGTCAGTGGCAGTCAACCATAAAGGGATTCATGCTTATTCGACCATGATTAGCTCCGTGTCACATACCAGAAACCTACCTAACATAAAATTACCAAGATTTAGTGTAGAGTATTCCGAATACAAGAACTTTATAGGTATGTTTGAGAATGTAGTTGACAATGATCCAGCTCTGTCATATATAGAAAAATTTAATCATATGTTTTTGTGCCTTGATCGAGAGGCACTGGGTACTGTTAAGGCTTATCAAGTAATATGAGAATTACTCCAAAGCGTTGAACGCTTTAATAAGTATCTGAACCATCAACATCATCTTTGCTCATGACGACTGATTCGGTGCGGGTTATTTATGAATCGCTAGTATCGCTAGGATTTGATAAACAGAGATATAATGCCATGTTATTAAATTTAGCAATGAACTAGGTAGATACTGGCACACGCTCAAGATGGGAAGAGAACTTAGACTACATCAAACTTTATCTACTACTACTACATTTGACTTTTGAAGAGGCCCCTTCTGCATGTGGCGTAGGCCGTAAGACAACTCATGATAGTGGAAAAAGAGGTAGAAAAACATCATTAGCAGTAACACTTCCAAGTCATCTTCGGGTTATTAAGTGTGCCTTTTTCAAATCTAACGATCACTATATTTAATCGTGTTCGTCATTCGCAGCAATACCATATCTAAGTCGATTCAATTTCGCGAAGTGTGTATCCGCTTTGTATTTATTGCTTACGAACAGGACATTGTAAGCCACATCATACCATGCTGCATAGATACAGCGTCACAGTTTTTGCCTATGAACCACGCAAGTAGCGCCTCTGACCTCTGACTCTGCTGTCGTCAGGATAAAATATTAACCAGGATCGTTTCAATTAGCCAGGGGCCTCTTACAGAGGCAGGAAAAGAGAATTCAGTTGTTGGGTCCTGATAACTGTCAGTCTTCTGTGAATCACAGTGTTAAAAACTTCGATAGCATCACGAACGGACGACACAGAAATCATTACAGACTTTGGCATCCTACGGTCCATATCGTCATACCAACCAAAAAACATTAATGAGAATGTCACTGTACCTGATAGTATTCAGTTAGGTGATTCTCAGTTCCACAAGGCACAACGCATAGAGATGCTGCTCGGTTGCGATTTATTTTTCGATGTATTTAGAGAAGGCCAAATAAAGGGAGATACCAAGTCCAGTCCAACTCTCTAACTTGGTTGGATGGTGTGTGGTCATTGCCGAAGGAGTGAAATAGCCGCCCGCTCGTCAACTTTAATGCGTGTTGTTAAGGACGAGATCTATATAGACTTGATCGCTCTTAAGTTCTGAGAAAAACCAACAGCTGTGAGAAAAGTCCTTTGTAGCTTCCACTCATCCAGTTGCTGCTAGCTCCTTAGGTCACGAATTTTATGTCTATGATCTGTTGACAGGATCAAACAGCACTGAGGAGTTGTGCGATTTAATCGCAATTATTCAAGCTTTTAGCTTCCATCTTACAAAATGGTCGTTTAACTAAAAGCAATCTGCAGAGGACAACATTGTCATTGGTCATCAAAAAGACACAAATACTTTAGGATTAACTTGCAATTCTAAGGCTGACGTTTTCAGATTCGCAATGGAGTCTCTAGAGATTTGAACCTCACCAAGCGGTAAGTTTGATCGTTTGTGGTTTATGGTTTTGCTACAGCTAAATAACATTGAATGGAATAACTAATTACCTGCCCAAATGAAACAAGTAAGAAAACTTTAGTTGAGACCGCTTTAGGGACTAGGACTGGGGGATACCCTGAACCCTGCAAAGCACCGTTATTTATTTTATATACATACATTTGTATATGTATGTTCATTACAAGCAAAACATACACACACGCGCAAGTCAATGCGTTAACTGTATGCCAATGTTAAGGGAAATTAAATTCGTAGACGAATGTTGATCAAACTTGCAGGGCGTGGTCAGGTTATTCATATCTATCTATCTGCCAAAGCACAAGTCTCTAGTATTTGAAATACGTATTTTACAAATTTGAGGCGAAGGGGGCTTAATGCAACGAACGAAAGTGTCTAGTTCTTCTGGATGTTTTGAGTCGAAGAGTACAGAAAGATCTTTCACTGAAATAATGCGTTGCAATGAATCATTATTAATTGAATAGTTAGCAATATAAGGAGTAGTACGACAGAAGGTCATTATCATACATTTGGAACAGTTTAAATGCAACCAATTGTCCACGCACTAAATTTGAAAGGAATTAAGATCATCATAGATGATTGATTGTCTTAGAATACGAGACCCAAAGTTTTACGCCATCTGTATACATAAAGATCTTTGAATAAGAAATACGAATACTTGTTTCTCAACACAACGCTGTGGGTTCCTCCCCTTATAATAGGATGAAATCCAGCATATAAGTTTAGGCGAAAAACCAAAGTGATCAAGCTTTTAAAGTAATATATCGTGGTATGCTGAAGATTTTTTACATCATCCAGCGGACCACACGATTAATTTCGAGCCCAGGGTATGTGGACTTTGTGGACAGAAGACCTCTAAAAGTAGAACTCAGCAACCAGAATGAAATACTTGACTATAAAGACGAGTTGGATTTTTTGATGGAATAAATTTCAGTCAATACTCACAGTTTAAGAGGCAAGAGAATGAATGAAAAGTTAACCTATTCGCAAAGGAACTTTGTAGAATAATGGGTGACTTGAAAAACATAAAAGAAGACGTTCCTAAAAGTGGATATTCAATGTAAGTTCCCCTCTAATGGAAGGTCGAAAAATTGGCCAACTTTCTACAAACTGTTCTCCAATGTGATTCACAAGAAGTGACTTAGTGACAAAAGGACGCTGAACTACCTAAAATCATGCCGCTAAGGAGAAGCCAAAATGGTAATAGGCCACTTATTAACGGATTAACTACTAGCTTCAAGCGCCACGAAAGAACGTGCTAAAAATTTGTTAGCTCCGTAAAATAGCTAGAGTGCTAGTGAATCTACAACACCGCTCTGCTAAATTGAGCAGAGCCAAGCTTTCGATGGCACATTGAAGCCGCTGGAGTTTCTGAAATAGGTGAAGTGGTCTTGTTGCCTAGAGACTGCGTGGAGAATATTAAGGACGAAGTCTCGAGGTGGAAGCAGATGATGAGTGAGGCACGCCCCCTTCGCCACAAATTTGTAACTCCCGTATGTGCTTTGATCAAAATCGTATTTGATCAAAATCGTTGCTCTAGAAAAAAAGTTATTAAGCATTTAATTTCCCCTAACATTGCCATGCAAAGCAGCCAAAGAACAGCTGACGCACCGACTGGCGTTTGTGTGTGCGCCTGTGTATGTGTGTGTATGTTTTGCTTGCAATGAACGTACATATGCATGTGTACATAAAAGAAACAAATAATGCTTGGAATAGCGGTTCTTCGCAGGGTTGAGGGGATCTCTTAGTCGAGCGGTCTCGACTAGAGTTTTCTTACTTGTTCTTTGATGAATTACTTTCTATTTCTATGTCTCAGATGAATTCAACCTGAAATCAACAGAATCGATGGCTTGATCTGGTTTTTATTAATGATGACTCATGCATTAATGTTTCTAGATCACCCCATTTTTGTTCACGTGAGGATATTTACCATCCTACATAAGAGGTATCTCTGTCCGTAAGTACTCCTCCAAGTTGTGAACCTACTCCATCAAAACGTCGGTGTTACAATAAGTGAAATTTTGCTTTGCTTAACCAACTTATAAGTGCAACAGGTTGGTCTACGTTATATGAATCCGTTGATGTTAATTGTGCAACAACTATTTTCTATAACAATTTAAACTCTCTTATTGATGAGTGTGTTCCTATATGTCTCCCTATGCCTTTTTCTAATAAACCTCCATGGCTTACCCAGACGCTTTCTAATTTAAGAAACACAATTTAAGAAACCCCTATAAAATTCTTACCCTTATCATATCTCTTCTACAAATATTATTAACGCTTCCAATATTTCCCTTGATTCTTTGATTTCAAACATTCGGTCAATGAAGTCATCCAACTCGCCTGGAGCTGATAATATTCTTAGTTGTGTTATAAAGGAATGTTGTGAATCCCTTCAGTTACCTTTACTTAAGCTTTTTAACTTATCTCTGGAAACCTCTGTGTTCCCGTCTATTTGGAAAGAGTCGTTCATTATCCTTCTTTATAAAAAAGGTGGGAGGTCTGACATTTCTAATTACAGGGGTATTGCCAAACTAATCGGCTATTCCGAAGATATTCGAAAAGATAATAACCTCAACCTTACAACATTTTTGTAAATCAATTTTTTCGCCATTCCAACATGGCTTTGTTCTTAATCGATCAACCTCGACTAATCTGCTAGAATTTACTTCCCTAGTAAATGAAAGTTCTTTAAATAAAATGCAAAATGATGTTTTAAATACAGATTTCAGCAAAGCATTTGATTCAGTTCACAATGAAGTATTAATTCATAAGCTAGATCTCATAGGGTTTTCTCCTAAACTTTTATCTTGGTTATCATCCTATTTAAAGGGTAGAACTCAAAAGTTGTGATAAGAACATCTTTTTCGAAACAAATCTTCGTTCTTTCAGGGGTACCTCAGGGTAGTCATCTAGGGCCTTTACTTTTTACATTATTTATCAACGAACTTCCCAGTTGAATTTCTTATTCATCTTCATGTATGCTGATGACGTAAAACTTTGCATTTCTTATTCTAACACAATCAATCATTAATGCTTACAAGATGATCTTAATTCCTTCCAATTTTATTGCTTGGCCAATAGGTTGCGCTTAAATTGTTCTAAATGTATGACAATGACCTTCTGTCGTAGTACTCCATACATTGCTAATTATTCTATTAATAGCGATTCTCTGCAATGCATTTATTCTGTCAAAGATCTTGATGTACTTTTCGATTCAAAACTTCGCTTCAATACTCATATCTCAACCATTATAAATGAAGCCAAAAGTGTTCTTGATCCTTTTGTAACCAAACTCCTTTATGTTTCGCTGGTACGACCTATTTTAGAATACTGTTTAATCATCTGGTCTCCACAGCACAGGATCGTAGTGAATCGGTTCAAAAACAGTTCCTTCTCTTTGCTCTCAGAAATCTAAACTGGGACGCTAACCTCCGTCTACCGTCTTATCATAGTCGTCTCCTTATTGATCTTCCTTCATTAATAAATCGTAGAACAATCCTTCAGGTTGTTTTTATACCCTGAACCCATTGAAAATGGGAAATCAGGGTATAATGTTTTTATTGAAAGGCGTATGTATGTAAAAGGCAGAAGGAGGCGTGGCAGACCCCATAAAGTATATATATTCTTGATCAGGATGACAGGCCGAGTTGATATAGCCATGTCCGTCTGTCCGTCTGTCCGTCCGTCCGTCCGTCTAAAATTTTTATGTAGGTTCCTGTATATCACGAAAAGATCGAGTTTGTTTCAGAAATTCGATAACTGTTATCGTTTTATTGCTATCGATTAAAAACGAAAATCTAAATTAAGCTATACAATTCTATCTAATTCATCTTTCTAGCTAGAGTCCTCAAATTTTGCATTTATTGTTACTTTTGTCTTACGCAATTTCGGTTTTTGTTAAATTTAGGATGCCACGCCCCCTTCGCCTCAAATTTGTAACTCCCGTATATCAAATACTAGAGACTTGTGCTTTGGCACATACATAAATATGGATGACATGATTACGCCCAACGCCCAAGTTTGATCAAAATCGTTACTCTAGAAAAAAAGTTATTAAACATTTAATTTCCCATAGCATTGCCTTGCAAATAGCAGCACAAGAACAGCTGACGCACTGACTGGCGTTTGTGTGTGCGTTCGCCTGTGTATGTGTGTGTGTGTAGGAGTTGCTTGTAATTAACATATGTATACTTATGTATATAAAAGAAACGGAGATTGCTTGGAATTGCGGTTCTTCGCATGGTTCAGGGTATACCCTAGTCGAGCGGTCTAGACTAGAATTTTCTTACTTGTTTCCTCTGAACTCTCTCTTCCTCTAATCAAATCCTTGCTTTCAGCTTTTCTGATCCATCAAAGTACCCAGTCATGACGGTGGATAAATTGGTTATTAAGGCATATCTGCCAATACAATATTTATATATATATATATATATATATATGTATATATATTTACAGTTAAGCCTTGAATGCCTCTATCATCTATTCTTTTTAGTTCAATAATATCACTGACCATGTACGGCTGTGAACTGGCGGCTAGCAGGCCGGACTGGCAAATAAAATACCCCCAACGGGTTGGTGATATTTTGAAACATTTGATCTGTTTGCTCTTAGGCTTTAAACAAAATTGTTAGTTTGTGTTTAAGTTGACACTCGATTTTTTTTGTCAATTATATTTAATAAAATAAATAAATGAAAACGGACACTACCACACATATAGATTCGCGTATGCTCACGCATTTACGAAACGCACACACACTCTCAAGTTAAGCGAAGGGCTAGGTGCTCAAGGGCCTTGCACAGAGGCCAATCAACTTTGGCAGCTGAGCGGCGATCGCTACACACGAGACGAGCCGAAGCTGGTTTCGCGAGCGCAAAGCGAAACGCATGCAGGTGTGATGAGAGAGGGAGAAACTAGATAACAACAAAAAGTGCGGATCGCATGAGCATAGCCCAAACATGCAACACGGGCAACAACAAAACAGCTGTAATTTGCAGAGGCACAACTTGGGCAACACCGAGACAATAGATAGGAGCCTGGAAGCCAGCGTTAAGGCTGGGTGGTGGGAAGAGTGCTCATTGCGCTAGAAAGAGAGAAAAGGAGGGCACAGGATCCGTTAGGTGCTGCCGCCCGCACAGCCAGCAGCGCGGCGGCAGAGGCTATAAAAGGGAGTGTAGGCGGCAATCCATCGGGCAGCGACGTGGGAGATGCAAGCACGTCTAGAGTGCTTGCAGATCTACGGGAATGGATTTGCTGGAAATTTCAACGCGACAAATTTCTGCTACGTGGCTGGAGTATCTGGCGGCTAGAGCTTGGGCTAGAGTTAGCTGTACAGACTGACCGATGCCAGAGTGCCGACGCACCAAAGCCAGCTGACGAACGTTGTCTGGCGCTCCGAAATTCACAGCGGGGCTCGGTATACCCATCAGTAAGTGCCCGAGGACGAGAGCATCCAGTCACCAGCGTCGCAGCCTGGTAAATATCGACCAGACACGACACCGCGAAATATGTGTGGCGACCGTCACTGCAGCCAAGACACAGCCGCAACACAGCCGACTGGCTGGCGGCGCGTGGAGACGAACAGGAGCATCTACTGCAGCGGCGGACGAAGCATGGCCAGAGGGCCATCAAGGAAGGATGTCAGCTAGAACGCCAGGGTAATTTTTATTAATTTTTGTAAATAATTTAAATAAAAACAATTTGCGGCCGCTTACCTGTTTGTGACATGTTGTCGATAAGTAGTGAGCGCGGTGTTGCCACTGGGTGGGTCGACATCGCATGCTAGGTGGCAACACTGAAACGCAGGTGTAGCAGCGCAAAGAGCAGCGGCACAGATTTGAGTGGAGTGTGAGGAACATTAGGCAAACCTTAACCTATGTAATTGCATGTATTTTCTGTGCATTTATATGGGTGGGTGTGCAGGCATATAAAGTGTTCCACACAAAGAAAAGGGTCAAAGGCGAGCGAAGAGACGCCTCGCTCGCTCTTACCGATTCAGCGATTTACTCGCGATTTACTCAAGTCGCCGTTAATGCGGACACGAGGAGAAGACAGGTGCCGCTACAGAGAGCCGAGGTTTCGCTCCACAGTCAAGCTGGGCTTGCGGCTCTGCTATAAAAAGGCGACCGCGGCTCGGCACTGGGTCAGTCGATTTTAATTCAAAGTGCCTGTAAGTGAAAGTGCCGAGTGTCAACGTGAGTGAAAGTTAGAAAAGGACAACAAGGAACATCCAGGACATCGAGGGACTTATACAAGGATATTCAGAGGAGTATTCACACCGCAAGGACATAGGTGCGGCCGGCAACTGGTGTTGCGAGCAACATAATCTGTAACAGGAGTGTGAGGTTAGTAAGAGTAGCCGTGCGGAAGAACGTAAGGCTTTTGAGACGCGCTCTAGTGTGCCAATGAGTAAACCCAGTTGTAGGAGGGTCTGTGGTGAACCAAGCGAACCGCTGGAGAACACTGAGCGTATCGTGGCGTACCCTGGAGTGCTCTGCAACCTCTAGATGGCTCAGAGGCTGACCGCTTGTTAGCCGGAGCGCTCCACACGGCAAACTACGATCCTGTGGATAGGTGTGCCGGAACGGTGTGGCCGAATACAAGGACTAGGAGTTGTGTGTCCAGCAACCAGGAGTAAAAGGTACGTGAGTGTAGCCTTGCGGAAGAGCGCACGTCTTTGAGACGTGCGCCATGGAGTAAATCCTGTGTGAGTGCTCCGCAACCTCTAAATGGCGCAGAGGCTGACCGTTCGTTAGCCGGAGTGCACCTCACAGCACCTACGATCTTGTGCTCAGCCATAGCCTAAGCCCTAACGCCCATACTATTCTGGATTTAAAATTAATAATAAACCATTTTATATATTTAAATTTACAAAGCAAGACTTATTATTTATCGCCAGGTGCTCAACATAAAAATTTGTTGGCAAGAATCCACAGTCGGCTGAGTATGGCCCGGAGGAAGTCGTCTTCAAAATGCAAATGTGCAAAAAAACATCCAATAATAGTAGGAAATTACACAAAAATGCAAAAATAGGGTATCGGTTTTTCGGAAATTACGCTAGCTTGATAATCAGAGTAGAAGAAATAAACAAAACAATTAAGAACGTTGCAGTCGGACGCAACCGACTGCAAAATATTTGTTCATGTCCCAGCACCCCACAGGGGCATCTATCACATTATATTTTAAAATTAATCTTAAATCCCCACTGTCGCCGCTCAAATTAGCTGTCGATTTAAAATTTTCATTGGAGGTGGCCAGGCAATTTCAATTTGGATCGAAGCTTAGTACCTTACACGTACCAAAATTGTGAGAGATGGCATCTCTCAAAACGAGGGAGGTGGAATCTTTGAAAATGAGATTGATAGGCGAGCGTAGAGGTGTGGGCTCGAACCCCGGTGCGGTCATGTCGATATTTTTGTTCTTTTTTTATACCCTAAGCCCATTAAAAAGGAGAAATCAGGGTATAATGGTTTTGTGAAAATGTATGTAACAGGCAGAAGGAGGCGTGGCAGACCCCATAAAGTATATTCTTGATCAGGGAGAGAAGTCGAGTCGATTTAGCCCTGTCCATCTATCTGTCTGTCCGTCTGTCCGTCCGTCCGTCGGTCCGTACGTTTGAACGCGTCGATCTCAGAAGATATAAGAGCTAGAGACTTTCAATTTTTGGAAGTTCGTGTATATTACGATTCGATCGAGTTTGTTTCAAATAATCGATAACTATCATCGTTTTAATGTTATCAATTAAAAACCGATATTTTCATTTAGTTATAAAATTCTCTTTAATTCATCTTTATAGTTAGAGTTTTCAAATTTAGCATTTAGTGTTATTTGAGCCTTACGCATTTTCGGTTTTTTTAAATTTTGGATGCCCGTATATCAAATACTAGAGACTTGTGCTTTGGCACATATATACATATGGCATGATCACGCCCAACAAGTTTGATCAAAATCGTTGCTCTAGAAAAACAAGTACACAATCTGCTAACTGTGCATTATGACTCATCAGCTTCGCTGCTGCTGCAAGACGCCGATAATATGAGATATTAAATGTTTAATAACTTTTTTTCTAGTCGAACGATTTTGATCATGACATTAGCAATTTGAGGCGAAGGGGCAATTTGAGGGCGTGGCATCCAAAATTTAACAAAAACCGAAATTGCAGAAGGCTCAAATAACACTAACTGCTAAATTTGAAAACTCTAACTATAAAGATGAATTAAATAGAATTTTATAACTAAATGAAGATATCGGTTTTTAATCGATAACATTATAACGATGATAGTTATCGAATATTTGAAACAAACTAGATCGAATCGTGATATACACGAAATTCCAAAAAAAAATTTGAAGTCTCATATAGAAGTTATTAAGCAAATCGCTGTTTTCATATACGTGTGTACACCGTAAGTTTAAGAATATGTCCTCCAGATGGCGCAATAGTTTGCGCATTATTAGCTGCTCTATCACATCGAAATATAGAGCTATTGGTTAAAAATTTAATTTAATTTTTTATGCGTTTTTGCATGTATGCAGCATTTTTAAAAGCGAAGATCGGACGGGGACTATAGTTTTCTTATTTGTATAATCAGATTATCAGCGATTCGAAAGCCATCGAAAACTAAAGTCGATTCAAGTCAGTTTTAATTTTCCTGTCGACTGTCACATTCTTTTATCAGTCTGTGGGAAATTAGTCGTTGCGGAAAATATTAAACAACGTATAGTCTAAAAGCCGATGTGTGTTTATTGCTAATATAATTATATCCTGAACCCATTGAAAATAGGAAAAAGGGTATGTTTTTGTGAAAATGTATGTAACAGGTATAAAGTATATATATTCTTGATTCTTGTCCGTCTGTCCCTATGTTTGAACGCGTCGATCTCACAATATATAAGAGCTAGATCCTAGCTAGAGATCGAGTTTGTTTCGGATAATCGATAACTATCATCGTTTTAATGGTATCGATTTAAAGCCGATATCTTCATTTTGTCATAAAATTCAATTTAATTCAGCTTTAAATCTAGAGTCGTCACATTTTGTATTTAGTGTTATTTGAGCCTTGCGCAATTTCTGTCTTTGTTAAATTTGGATGCGACGCCCTCTTCGCCTCAAGTTTGTAAGTCTCGTATTTCAAATACTGGACACTTGAGCTTTGGCACATACACACACACATATGAATAACATGATCACGCCCAACAAGTTTGATCAAAATCTTTCGCTAGAAAAAAAGTTATTAAACATTTAATATCTCATATAATCGGCGTATTGCAGCAGCAGCGAAGCTGATGAGTCACAATGCACAGTTAGCAGATTGTGCGTGCGCTGCGTGTGTTCTTGTGCGTGCGTCTGTGTGTGTGTATGTATTGCTTGCACATATGTACATACATATAAAAGTAACGGAGAATGTTAGCGGCTCTTAGTAATCGCAGTTCTTCGCAGGGTTCAGGGGATCTCTTTGTCGAGCAGTCTCGACTAGAGCACTCTTACTTGTTTTACTTATAATATAAACCTTTTATTTCAAAAGTGCTCTATCACAAAACAAGTTTAGTGCATAAAGATTGTAATTTATTAATTAATGTTAAATTCATATAGTACATGTTCGTTTATACTAAATTTATAATGTTTATAATATCTGTACGGGAATTTAATCATCGCATCAGCGCTTGAATTGAAAATTTGGTTCCTATTAATATTATGCCTTATTAATACAC
Source organism: Drosophila paranaensis (assembly GCA_035047545.1). Lineage (NCBI taxonomy): Eukaryota > Metazoa > Arthropoda > Insecta > Diptera > Drosophilidae > Drosophila > Drosophila paranaensis. The sequence goes on from JAWNPL010000040.1 coordinate 614,158, forward strand.
TGGAAAGGACCCATAGAAATGGTTCGAAGTTCATATACTGTTTTATGCTGATTGTAAAAACTATTTATTGTATGTTGTTCATTACAAAATGGATAAGATATTGTTCGCATATATTGGCGTTGTTGTTGCGTCATAATTTGATTAAGGTTTAATAAAAGTAAATGTTCAGTTCTGGTGTCATCCATAAGGATCTTATCGGCTAAAAAAGTTGGAGCAAATAATTGAGGTAAGTTTTCTTCTTGGTTAATTTTTATATCAGGAGCTATAAGACTCTCTATTGTAAATGCTCGCTTTAGACGAGTTGGAATAGTTGCCACATTCAAATTTTCAATTCTACTTTCATATGATGAAATTAAAGATGATTGGATATGATCTGTTTTATTATTAGATCTTTGTTTTAAATATTTGTTGCTTTCAGTTGCTTTTTTATTCATATTCGCAGTATCATTAGTTTGTCCAGTTACGTATTTCCTACATGTAGTAAATAATGTCAGTTTTGAGTTAAATAGATCTTTTTCTGGTTGTTTCACTCGAAATCGTTTACGTCGTCTCATCAAGCTTCCGTTTTCAAACATGTTAATCGCTTTAGGATGAAGAGTCCAGTAAGAGCCTTTACCGGCTTGACTTATGTTACGGGGCACTTTTATAAAGCAATCGTTGAAACTTAATATAGGGAAATTCTTCCATAATAAAGCAATATATATCACTTAGAGGCGACATTTTTTGTGGTGAATGCATTATTGCCATGGCAGTCAAGGATATATATGAATACGGAGGATTCTGGTCACCATAAGTAACTTTCAAAGGACGTGGCATTGCGTCGGTGTTTTATTGTTTTTTGTATTCACTTTTTTTTTCATAAATAATTATCGACGTTCTCTCGGCGGCCTCAATGTTTTAACTGACAAGCGTATGTTCGAAATACATGTTTTAACGAATGCTGGTTCTCAAGCACCATACCTTTTTGTTGTTTCGTTATTGTGAGAGCTGGAAAGCAAACCTTACGAATTGAATTATTATTTGTCTCTTTCGTGAGCTAGGTTCGGCAAAATATGGCGATTCGGTTAAGTACTGGCCATCTCGCTCTATAATTCAGACCAATAAGAATTTGAGGTGGGATTAAATATGTGGGTTTTATGAACAGCAGTTGCCCAATCGGAATTAACAAATAATTTATAAATTTACTGAAATCAATGAACGTAAAATTAATATTGTGAGAAATTTTTTTTTTTTTATAAATAAAATGAAAATTTATATTAAAGTTTAAGCTAATTGAAACAATTCGACTGATTTTACTTTAATTGCATTATACTTATCACTTTGTATTATATTCTAATATATAAGTTAATAGTTCAAATGAGGAAATATTCTTATCAGATCAGATATATATATATATATATATATATATATATATATATATATATATATATATATATATATATATATATATATATATATATATACATATATATATATATATATATATATATATGCATTTAAGTTGCAATAGAAAAAATATTTTTTATACTATTTCACGTAGTGATATAGTATATTGGTTTTGTGCAAAATCCGTTTGTCCGTCTGTCCGTATGAACGCAAACCATTTCCACGCTATTGAAGCTAGAGACTTGAAATTTGAAATATATACTCGTGTATACCCTCGTCCCGATACGCCCACTAGGGGCGTGGCAAATCGGAAAATGAATTTTCCTGTAGCCCATAAACATTACTTCTAGAAAGGCTAGAGAGTTGAGATTTTAACTGAACATTCATGTCGACACCCCAAAATCAAAAAGCTATGGCGGATATATCTACGCCCATTGGGGGCGTGGCAAATCGGGTCAAACTGTATCTCATAAAGTCTTAAAGCTATAACGCTCAAATTTGGCACGTGTATTACTGTTATGATCCTATGAAGATCGCCTAAAAAATTTATGGCCACGCCCACTAGGGGCGTGGCAAATCGGTTCTGAAAATGTAGTGATTTTACTAATTGTGTTATATTTTGAGCACCATTGATGCTAGAGACTTGAGACTTGGTATATATACTCGGCTTAACATCCCACAACTGAAAAGCTATGGTGGATATATCTACGCCCTCAGGGGGCGTGGCAACTAATATCAGCTTATATCTCCCACAATTTTAGTGCTACAAGCTTCAAAATTGAATGCTAAGTTACTGGAGGCCTCCTCTATCGATTCCCAAAAGATGATTGTTACGCCCCAAAAGGGGCATGCCGTACAAAAAATACCCTGTAATTTTCGCATTTTTCGAGTGTAAGCATCCAAACTTTACAGTTATATTCCTGAACGCCAACTCTATAAGCACGCCAAAAATTATGTGTATATGCCCATTGGAGGCGTGGCAATCGGGCCAAACTTTATCGCCCGTTGACACTTTTACCAGCTTATATCTTCCACAGTTTTAGTGCTAGAACCTTAAAAATTGAATGCTAAGTTGCTGGGGGCCTCTTCTATCGATTCCCCAAACATTATTGTTACGCCCCAAAAGGGGCATGCCGTACAAAAAATACCCTGTAACTTTCGCATTTTTCGAGTGTAAGCATCCAAACTTTACAGTTATATTCTTGAACGCACACTCTATGAACATGCCAAAAATGATATGTCTACGGCCACTGGGGGCGTGGCAATTCAAAACTGAAAAATCTGTAGCTTCTGAGCCAATAACGCGCCACATAATGACTTTGTGACCTTTGACCTTGTCTTTTGATTTGCCAAATTATATATATGTGTTTGAAAAGAATATTTTATTAATACAAAATAACTAAATAAAAAAAACATAACAAAAATATCAACATGACCGCACCGGGGTTCGAGCCCACACCTCTACGCTCGCCAACGAACTTAAATCACATTTTCAGAGTTGCCACCTCTCTCATTTTGAGAGTTGCCACCTCTCTCATTTTGAGAGATGCCATCTCTCTCGATTTAGGTGCGTGTTTTTGCTAAGGTAAGGGTTCTCCAATGAAAAGTTTTAATCTGCAGCTAATTTAAGCGGCGACAGTGGGGATTTAAGGTTAAATTTAAAAAAATATAATGTGATAGATGCCCCTGTGTGCTGCTGGGACGTGAAATAGTATTTCGCTGTCGGTTGCGTCCGACAGCAACGTTCTTACTTGTTTAAATATTTATTTTGATGTACAGCTGCGGTCAAAAAATAGTAGTGCGACTGAGCACCAAATGTTGGACAGCAAAACTAAGTGATAAACCCAATTTTTTTAAAGCAAGTTGATATGAATATTAAGTTTAGCATCTATTCTTACTAATTAAAAGGTTTTTTTGCTATTAACTTGGGACATTTGTATTTTAGGGCTTCAGAACGAAAAATTTTAAAAAATTGGCTGTTCACTAAAATAGTAGTGGCCACTAAAAAAAATTAAAACAGCTGTTTAAGTTAAGTTTTATTTAATATATTATGTTTTACACATATTTTATGATCGAAGAGTTCGTTATAAATTCCTAACTTTTTATAACGGGTCCCCACCTGCGTGCTATGGAGTCGATCAGGTCCTGGTACCGCTTCAGAGGAATTTGGTACCACGCCCACTGAGCCACCTGCCATAAGTCTCTTAACATCGCCATATAGTTTTTCGATCGGATATGGATCTGGGGGCTAAGTCGGCCAAGCCAAGACTTCGATTTTTATGGAAGCAAACCAATCTTGAGCAAAGGACTCGCATATTTTGGGCCATAATCGGTCTAAAACGTCCATTCAAAAAATATTTCCCAACTATTATATAGTAGCACTATAGTTTAAATCAATTGGATGTACACATTTTTGTCAAATATTTGATTTATAATATGGTTTTCACATGATACCAGCCTATAACCAGCAGTCCCATGTCATAGTGCTCGGACCCCCGGATGTGGCCGTCCATAAGAAGTCTCAAAGTTAACTTGAAATGATGTTCCATGGTTTTTTAGACTCCATACGTACTCTTTAGTGTCTTTCTCAGAACTTACAATAGCTAGAGACTTCAAATTTTTTTTTGTAGGTCCCTGTATAGGGCGCGCATATCGAGTTTGTTTCAGAAATTCGATAACTGTTATCGTTTTATTGTTATCGATTAAAAACGAAAATCTAAACTCAGCTATAAAATTCTATCTAATTCATCTTTCTAGCTAGTGCATTTAGTGTTATGTAAGCCTTACGCAATTTCGGTTTTTGTTAAATTTTGGATGCCACGCCCCCTTCGCCTCAAATTTGTAACTCCCGTATATCAAATACTAGAGACTTGTGCTTTGGCACATACATACATATGGATGACATGATCACGCCCAACAAGTTTGATCAAAATCGTTACTCTAGAAAAAAAGTTATTAAACATTTAATTTCCTATAACATTGCCATGCAAACAGCAGCCAAAGAACAGCTAACGCAACGACTGGCGCTTGTGTGTGTGTGCGCCTGTGTATGTGTGTGTGTATGTTCTGTTTGTAATGAACATATATATACTTATGTATATTAAAAAAACGGAGATTGCTTGGAATTACGGTTCTTCGCAGGGTTCAGGGTATACCCTAGTCTCGACTAGAGTTTTCTTACTTGTTATACCCTGAACCCATTGAAAATGGGAAAATCAGGGTATAATGTTTTTGTTGGAGGGCGTGTAATGCGTGTATGTAACAGGCAGAAGGAGGCGTGGCAGACCCCATAAAGTATATATATTCTTGATCAGGATGACAAGCCGAGTTGATATAGCCATGTCCGTCTGTCCGCCTGTCTGTCCGTATGTATGAACGCGTCGTTCTCAGAACCTATAAGAGCTAGAGACTTGAAATTTTTTATGTAGGTCCGTGAATAGCACAAAAATATCGAGTTTGTTAAAAAAAGTCGATAACTATTTTTATTTTATTGTTATCGATTAAAAACATTATCGAATGTTAGTTATAAAATTATATCTCCCACGTCTTTATAGCTAGAGTCCGGCTCCAAATATTTAAATTGATGTTAGTTGCACTCAAAGCTAGTAAATGAATGGGTTTACATTTTTTTAAATTGGAAAAAATGTAATAAAATATGTTGAACATAAGCTGAAAATTTCATTCAAATCCATTAATTCGCGCAGAAGTTATTAAACAAAACGTTTGGCCAATCGGGCAAACACGTGACCAGCAAAACAAAGCAAACTGTTTTCCTATACATGTGCACACATACACATTGAGCTGCGTGCATCTAGCAACTTCTAAAACCCGCAAGTTTTAGTGTACATATTTCCAATAGATGGCGCTATGATTTGCGCATTATCAGCTGCTCAGTTGGATCGAAACATGGATGGCGCTATTCAATCGAACCATAGATGGCGCTATTGGCTAAACAATTGAAAATGAATTGAATTTAGTTTTCTGTGCGTTTATACGAAATGCTAATTATGCAGTATTTTAAAAAACGCAGATAGAGCGGGGCTTAGGGTATCTCTTAGTCGGGACCCTCGACTAGAGTTTTCTTACTTGTTAAACATTTAATTTCATATACCATGCGTATTGCAGGCCAACTGCATAGTTAGCAGAACATGTGCGTGCGCATTAGCGTGTGTATGTATATATATATATATATATATATATATATATATATATATATATATATATATATATATATAATAAGCATATAATATTTGTAATGTCGGCTCTTCGCAGGGTTCAAGGGAATCCTAGTCGCATAGTCTCGACTGAACCACTATTAGTTGTTTAATTTGTATGTTGTCTGCACAGAATCGCTTTATAAGAAATAAATATTTGAAAACAACAAGCCGCCAATTTATTGAGAGGTAACACACTAATTTCAGAAGTTGAGTTGTATCTTCCCTAAGGATATATGCGCGTATTTCTTATGTATTTGAGTATAAGTGCTGAACATACACTCTGCGAAATTAGATTAAAGGCACTCACATTTTTATACCCTGAACCCATTGAAAATGGGAAAATCAGGGTATAATGTTTTTGTTGGAGGGCGTGTAATGCGTGTATGTAACAGGCAGAAGGAAGCGTGGCAGACCCCATAAAGTATATATATTCTTGATCAGGATGACAAGCCGAGTTGATATAGCCATATCCGTCTGTCCGTCTGTCCGTCCGTCCGTCTGTCCGTCTGTCCGTATATATGAACGCGTCGTTCTCAGAACCTACAACAGCTAGAGACTTCAAATTTTTTATGTAGGTTCGTGTATATCACGAAAAGATCGAGATTGTTTCAGAAATTAGATAACTGTTATCGATTAAAAACAAAAATCTAAATTCAGCTATAAAATTCTATCTAATTCATCTTTCTAGCTAGAGTCTTTAAATTTTGCATTTAGTGTTATGTAAGCCTTACGCAATTTCGGTTTTTGTTAAATTTTTGATGCCACGCCCCTTCGCCTCAAATTTGTAACTTCCGTATATCAAATACTAGTTTGATCAAAATCGGATGCCGCGCCCCCTTCGCCTCAAATTTGAAAATCCTGTATTTCAAATACAATAGACTTGTGCTTTAGCCCTACATACATGTCATACATATCAAAATCGTTCGTCTAGCAAAAAAGTTATTAAACATTTACTTTCCCATAACATTGGCATACAAATAGCAGCTGACGCAACGACTTGCGTTTGTATTGCTTTTAATGTGCATACATAAAGCTATATATATATATATATATGAACCGCTATTCCGAGCGTTCTCCGTTTCTTTTATATATATATATATATATATATATATATATATATATATATATATATATATATATATATATATATATATATATATAAAAGAAACGGAGAACGCTCGGAATAGCGGTTCAGGGTATCCCCTAGTCGAGCGGTCTCGATTAAAGTTTTATTACTTGTTTGATTTAAAGGGAAACCAAAAAAAGATTTACATTTATTTATACAAACACATATTGAATAGATTTTTTTAAAGCTAGTACTTATACTTAATTTTTTATTTTATTTTATGTATGTTGTGTTTCGGACAATACGCTAAGATAATGTATTACTATTTTATATAAAAAATAATTTTTTAGTCATAAAATTTAATATGTAGACAAACGTACATTTTTACATTCAAATATTTTTTCCTACAATACCTTTCAATCAGCCTTCGTCACTTCCACAAACCACTTTTAGTGTAGACGAGGTGAGAACGCTTACCGCCAACTGGTCCCTAATTCCATGCACATCATGCACAAATGTTTTTTAAAAATATTTTGACAACAGCCTCATGTGTGTGTCATAAAAAGCTTCCACAAATGAATAAGATGTTAATGATACAAGCATTAAGATAGTCCAGGTAACTGTTTTTCTCATTTCACCTCACATTGAATCGAAATCAAATTAAAATTGGTGGAGCACCTTTTTATATTACGAAGGCGGAACTCATTGTGTATTTTGCGATTTAAACATCCACAAGTTGCGGCATCCAGTCTTTTATGGTATGTTAATGTATATATATCATAAGAAGGGATATATATATATATATATATATATATATATATATATATATATATATATATATATATATATATATATATATATCATAAGAAAACATTTCAGACATCAGACTAACAAACAGAAATCGTTTCGATGGAAGCCATAATGACTTTAGCTTCTTTCTGCGAACCAAGAAATGACTTCCAATTTGGAAACACCGCTTTTAACTTGCGAGACAGAGTGGCGATTGCTTAAGCTGCCATATGCACATATGAAGTTGCTATAAGAAAGAAATATGTATATACATATGTGTATTTATGTGAACCCATTGAAAATTGGAAATCAGAGTATAATGGTTTTGATGAAATGTGTGTAACAGGGAGAAGGAGGCGTGGCAGACCTCATAAAGTATATATATTCTTGATCAGGGAGACAAGCCGAGTCGATTTAGCCCTGTCCGTCTGTCCGCCTATGTATGAACGCGTCGATCTCAGAACCTACAAGAGCTAGAGACTTCAAATTTTTTGTAGGTCCCTGTATAGGGTGCGCATATCGAGTTTGTTTCGAAAAATCGAAAACTATTTTCATTTTATTGCTATCGATTAAAAACGAAAATCTAAATTCTGCTATAAAATTCTATCTAGTTCATCTTTATAGCTAGAGTCTTTTGCATTTAGTGTTATTTTGGCATACTGCAGTGTCGGTGTTTTTTAAATTTAGGGTGCCACTCCCCCTTTGCCTAAAATTTGTAAATCACGTATTTCAAATACTAGAGACTTGTGCTTTGTCACATACATACATATGGATGACATAATCACGCCCAAAAAGTTTGATCAAAATGTGTTGCTTGTAATATACGTACATGTGTATATAAAAGAAACGGAGATTGCTTGAAATAGCGGTTCTTCGCAGGGTTCAGGGCATCCCTTAGTTGAGCGGTCTCGACTATAGTTTTCTTACTTATTTTTGTATTCATTTATTTCATAATTTAATAATAACAATATTAGGGTTTAAAATAAAGCTCGATGCTTGCGGGACTGCCGTCAAGCATTGCTTCGCAAGCGCTTTGCGCCCTTTTAAACAGAGATAGCTTCTCATCGGATTCGTTCAACTCTGCGAAGCTCCATCATGATTGAAGCTGCGAAAGAGCTGATTTGTTTCCAAGCAGCTCCAGACATCTGCATGATCGCTGCTAAGTTGTCCCGTCTAATGGAGCAGCCCACTGTTGCTTCGAGGGCACTCCTCTCCTCGTCGAAGCGTCCACACTCGAAGATTGCGTGGTTAGCGTCTTCCACTACTCCTTGTCCACACCAGTTACACTCATCTGAGTCGTCGTGGCCAAACCACTTAAAATAGCTGCGGAAGCATCCTTGTCCAGAAAGAATCTGTGAAAGATAGAAATTAATCTAGCCACGCTTAAGCTTGACCCATGGTTCAAGCTCCAGTATGAGACAGTGCGTCCATCGTCCTCTCTTCTTTGCCATCGTGAAAAGCTGTTCGCCCTGGATGCATTACTTGCGCCGCGTATAGGCTCGTGTGTACTCCGCTCCTCTACTTCGGTGACCAGATCCTCCAGTGGAAGCATTCCGGCTATGACGAGCACCGCGTCGTCTGTGACTGTTCGGAAGGAACAGCTGACTCGGATTGCGGTCAATAGCAGGTAAGAATACCTCGACTGTAGCTGCGAGTAGCCATTGCTCTTGACCAGACTGACGCTGCGTATAGGATGACGGACCTCAAGACGCTCATAAAAACCTATTAAAAATGGGAAATCAGGATATAATTGTAACAGGCAGGAGGAGGCGTGGAAGACCCCATAACGTATATATATATTCTTGATCAGGTAGACAAGCCGAGTCGATTTAGCCCTGTCTTTCCGTCCGTCTGTCCGTCCGTCCGTCCATTTGTCTGAATGTTTGAAAACGTCGATCTCAGAACATATAAGAGCTAGACTTGAAATTTTCTTTGGAAGTTCGTATATAATATCGAGTTTATTAAAAAACGTTATCGAATGTTAGTTATTAAATTATATCTATCCCGTCTTTGAAATTAGAGTCCCCAAATTTTTTTGTTAGTTATATATATATATATATATATATATATATATATATATATAATTAATGAATTTGAATGAAATTTTCAGCTTATGATTAGCATATTTTACTAAATCTTTCTCAATTTTTAAAAATGCAAACCTATTCTTTTATTGGCTTTGAGTACAACTAACCTCAATTTAAATTTGGGGAAATGTGAGGCGAAATAACATTATATATATAACATTATATATATATATATATATATTATATATATATATATATATATAATGTTATTTCGCCTCACATTTCCCCAAATTTAAATTGAGGTTAGTTGTACTCAAAGCCAATAAAAGAATAGGTTTGCATTTTTAAAAATTGAGAAAGATTTAGTAAAATATGCTAATCATAAGCTGAAAATTTTATTCAAATTCATTAATTCACGCAGAAGTTAATATACGCAGATAGCACGGGGTTCAGGGTATCTCCTAGTCGGGACGCCGGACTAGAGATTTCTTACTTGTTAAACATTTAATTTCTCATAATTTAGGCGCCTTGCAGCCTGAGCTCAGTTACTGAGTCAAAATGCGCAGATAGCAGTGCGTGCGTGCGTATGTGTGTGCGTATGTGTTGTTTGCTACATACATATAAGAGAAACGTACAATGTTAGCGATTCTTAGGAATAGCAGTTCTTCGCAGGGCTCAGGGTATCCCCTAGTCTAGCGGTCTCGACTAGAGTTTTTATACCCTGAACCCATTGAAAATGGGAAATCAGAGTATAATGTTTTTGTTGAAAGGTATGTATGTAACAGGCAGAAGGAGGCGTGGCAGACACAATAAAGTATATATATTCTTGATCAGGATGACAAGCCGAGTTGATATAGCCATGTCCGTCTGTCCGTCTGTCCGTCCGTCTGTCCGTCTGTCCGTATGTACGAACGCGTCGTTCTCAGAACCTACAATAGCTAGAGACTTGAAATTTTTTATGTAGGTTCCTGTATATCACGAAAAGATCGAGTGCGTTTCAGAAATTCGATAACTGTTATCGTTTTATTGTTATCGATTAAAAACGAAAATCTAAATTAAGCTATAAAATTCTATCTAATTCATCTTTCTAGCTAGAGTCTTCAAATTTTGCATTTAGTGTTATGTAAGCCTTACGCAATTTCGATTTTTGTTAAATTTTTGATGCCACGCCCCTTCGCCTCAAATTTGTAACTCCCGTATATCAAATACTAGACACTTGTGCTTTGGCACATACATACATATGGATGACATGATCACGCCCAACAAGTTTGATCAAAATCGTTGCTCTAGAAAAAAGTTATTAAACATTTAATTTGCCATAGCATTGACATGCAAATAGCAGCCAAAGAACAGCTGACTCAGCGACTGGCGTTTGTGTGTGCTTGCGCCTGTGTATGTGTGTGTGTATCTGTTGCTTGTAATGAACATATATATACTTATGTATATTAAAGAAACGGAGATTGCTTGGAATTACGGTTCTTCGCAGGGTTCAGGGTATACCCTAGACGAGCGGTCTCGACTAGAGTTTTCTTACTTGTTAGGTTTTCAGTTTTAGAAAATAAAATTTGGTACTGAATTCTTAATTTTGGTTGTTTTGAGTAGTTGCTGGATATCAGTTAACTGTCGCCAAACTTCAGCTGGGTTAACAGAGCACAGGGCAAAAATGTGACATTATATTATAGCTATTTTGTTAAAATTAAAAGTAACGATACTGATTTTTCCATAATCTATGGTATCTTTTAACAGTGGTGATTTTCATATGGACCTACAAAAAAACTACGAGTCTCTAGTTTTCAGAGGCTTTGATATCCACGCGTTCACATATTGGGCAAATCGACATAGCTTGTCGTCCAGAAGACCGTATAGACTGAATGTAGTCTGCCCTGCCTCCTACCTCCTGCCTGTTACATACTGTAACAAAACTCTGATAACCTGATTTTCTATTTTAGTGTTTCATCAATATATCATGATACACAAGAGTCGACGGATTCGAAATAATTGCATGGTTTTTCCATTGGTTAATAAAATAATACCGAATCAAATAAACCAAAAATTGCAACCTTATGACTCGTAATGGTACAATAAATCAACACTTCCATATTTTACTTTAAAAGGGTCGTCATGATAGGGTAGCTTTTGTATTTTTCTCAGAAAATGAATGCACAATATAAGTACAATTAGGGGTTGGATGCTGATAAATTTGGCAACAGTACAAGCTCACAAGACTTTCTATTGTTATTTTTGGAGAAACACAAGCTTCTAAAAATACGATACACATCAACATCAAGAGTTAATGAGCCGCAATAGGTCTGAGCAATTTGTTACTTAGTATTGGCATTCAGTTGAATATTTTGCAACCACAAGTGTCACGTGTTCTTTTTATTGTGGTTATTAGTGCATTACTTGCACATATGTATGCTATATGGTACGTCGCATATCAAATTAAAAATGCATTAACATTTATTAAAAGAGATTTCAATATAAACTACTAAAACAGGCTTAAATAGTTAATAGAAAGATATAAGAATACATAATAGTATATATTAGTTCGCCCTTGCGTGTCTCTGTATATATGGAAATCGTTGTTCAGTTATCGAGAGTATAAACTTAAAGGCTGGAATATTCATTGCGAGCATTGCACTATGGTCAGAAATTCCGATTTGTTTTGGCATAAAGTCTAGTTTTCAAGCTAGCGCCTTTAAATTTTGCATATCTTTTTATACCCTGAACCCATTGAAAATGGGAAATCAGGGTATAATGTTTTTGTTGTAAGGCGTATGTTTGTAACAGGCAGAAGGAGGCGTGGCAGGCCCCATAAAATATATATATTCTTGATCAGGGAGACAAGCCGAGTCGATTTAGCCATGTCCGTCTGTCCGTCTGTCCGTATGTATGAACGCGTCGATCTCAGAACTTATAATAGCTAGAGACTTCAAATTTTTTTGTAAGTCCTTGTATAGGGCGCGCATATCGAGTTTGTTTCAGAAATTAAATAACTGTTATCGTTTTATTGTTATCGATTAAAAATGAAAATCTAAATTAAGCTATAAAATTTTATCTAATTCATCTTTCTAGCTAGAGTCTTCAAATTTTGCATTTAGTGTTATGTAAGCCTTACACAATTTCGGTTTCGTATTCGTATTTCATCTAGAAAAAAAGTTATTAAACATTTAATTTCCCATAACATTGGCATGCAAATAGCAGCACAAGAACAGCTGACGCACTGACACAGCTACTTGCGCTTGTGTGTGCGTGCGCGTGTGTGTATGTGTTACTTGTAATGAACATACACATACATATGTTTTATAAAAGAACTGGAGAATGCACGGAATAGGGGTTCTTCGCAGGGTTCAGGGTATACCCTAGTCGAGCGTTCTCGACTAGAGTTTTCATACTTGTGTTTACATTAATATATATTTCGGATTTTTTATTTTTTGATTTGGGCCATACCTTCACACACCAGAAGGTTTGTCACCTTTGCTTTTTTTTTACTTTTTTCTACCTTTTACTTAAATATATACTTTATAAAAGTGATTCTGAAAAATAGAAGGCCCTATAAGAGACATCAGTCATATTTTTCAATAGTTTTATTTTGTGAATTTCGATTTTCTATAGCTTTTATGGAGCTTGTTCCGTGCTTCTGAAGCACCCAGACATCCAATCGGATATAAGGGCGCGTTTACTATTTATCAGCCGTGAATTAATAATTTCTGGACCGTTGGTGACATTGGATACCTGCGATACGTGTTTATGTACAATCAAAGTGCTTTTTTTTACAAAATACATTACATTTTTCAATATCAACCGAATACTGAGATGAAATAGTGATTTATTTATAATATGAATGTTGATGTAGTACTGTTTTCTTATACAATTTCTCAACATGAATGCCAATGCTTCTTCAGGAGTAAGAGGGATCAGCTTTTTGGGGATCATTGATTTTCTAAGCACATCTAAGTTTTTTGGTTCTTCTTCCCTGGCAACTTTCAGTACGTTCAATAATTCATCCTTGGTGGCTTTCTTCACAGAATATAATGCGGAATGTAATATATGACCCGTAGAAAATTGTGTGCCTGTTGAAGGGTAAGATGCTAATTTTCTTTTTGATCGTATTCCGGCATAGGAATTGGTCAGTATTGACCTGTCCATTATAGATAAAGCTGGATCCGTCACCTGCTCATACAAATTAATAATAAGCGGCTGCGAAAGCCACTTTGAGGGAAAAACTTTAACTCTTTGCAAGTTACGATTGCACTTTCCCATATATTTTTTAATGTGCTTGAAGAAAAACTCAATTTTTTCATTTAAATGATCAATCTGTGAGACACTGAGATCATTTCTATTAATTTTCTCTAATTTTCACTTTATTAGAGCAGAATCATTGCGCATGTTGTTGTCCCAAACCTCCAGCAACACTAAACGGCGAACCACATATCCGCCTGCAACATGCAAGTTTATTCGAAATGGAACAACAACGAGCGAAGGATCCGCTTCAGTACACTTATACACAAAACCCCCCATTTTTAGTTGTACGCGCCGACGGGCGCCAAACAAGTTATACTCCACGAAACACGAGAGTGATGGTAAAATTTCTGCTAAAAAAAAGATATCAACAATAGTTGCACGTACACAACAATATATTCACCATCAAAAGAAACTATCGCTAAACATTGATTCTAAATACCTCTGCAAAGATATTCCATATTCACAAATTGATCAATCAGCCACAACACAATTGTAAAGTTTAATTACATTTACGGTTGCATATCGACAACTGGCGCTTGCATTTAAACAGCTGACTTTAGTTGCTCGCCAACTTTAAACCAAAAAATTTGAACAAAATTTTGATACCGGTTTTCTATTATCTAATGTATTTATAATCATAATATAAATTAAATTTTTAATTCTGTGAACATACAAATTTCGTCTTTATGTCAAATAAACGGTCTTCTGGACCAAAGTGCATTGTTAATATTTGTTGGATGCTCTAAAATAATTACTTTAACCTTTACAGTATTCAAATTTGCTTCGTTTATAAAACTCAGTTAATAATACAAATTATATTATTGAAATATTTTTCAGTTTAGTAAAAATGCAAACTCTTTCAAATATATTTTTGCCTGAGACTCAAAAATTTAGAAAAATTTCAAGCCAAAATAAATAAAAACAAGTAAGAAAACTCTAGTCGGGGGTCCCGACTAGGAGATACCCTGAACCCCGCGCTATCTGCGTTTCTTAAAATACTGCATAAGTATTAAACGCACAGAAAACTAAATTCAATTAATTTTCAATTGTTTAGCCAATAGCGCCATCTATGGTTCGATAGAATAGCGCCATCCATGTTTCGATTTATTGAACAGCTGATAATTAGCAAATCATAGCGCCATCTATTGGAAATATGTACACTAAAACTTGCGGGTCTTAGAATTTGCTAGATGCACGCAGCTCAATGTGTATGTGTGTATGTGTGCACATGTATAGGAAAACAATTTGTTTTGCGCTGCTGGTCACGTGTTTGGCCGATTGGCCAAGCGTTTTGTTTAATAACTTCTGCGCGAATTAATGGATTTGAATGAAATTTTTAGCTTATGTTCAACATATTTTATTACATTTTTTCCAATTTTTAAAAATGTAAACCCATTCATTTACTGGCATTGAGTGCAACTAACCTCAATTTAAATATTTGGGGAAATTTGGAGCCGGTATCCAAAATTTAACATAAATCAAAATTACTTAAAATAAATATAGAACTTACAAAAAAATATGAGGACTCTAGCTATAAAGACGTGGGAGATATAATTTTATAACGAATATTTGATAATGTTTTAATCGATAACATTAAAATTAAAATAGCTATCGACTTTTTTTAACAAACTCGATATTTTCGTGCTATTCACGGATCTACATAAAAAATTTCAAGTCTAGCTCTTATAGGTTCTGAGAACGACGCGTTCATACATACGGACAGACGGACGGACTGACGGACGGACTGACGGACATGGCTATATCCACTCGGCTTGTCTCCCTGATCAAGAATATATATACTTTATGGGGTCTGCCACGCCTCCTTCTGCCTGTTACATACATACACATTTCAACAAAAACATTATACCCTGAATTCCCATTTTCATTGGGTTCAGGGTATAAGAAAATTTTTAAAAAACATACATGAAATTGAATAATGACATTAGCTCCAACTGCGTACGAGATATATTATTTAAAAGCTGCATAATTTGGGTGCTGCAACGTCTTCTTCTGCCTGTTACATACATTTTAACGAACTCGTTATACCCTGATTACCCATTTCAATGTGTCCAGGGTATAAAAAAAGCATCACTTTTATTCTTGATGGGGGGTCAGAGTAGACGCAGAGCTAAGATCTTTCATCTCGCCGCTAATATCCTATGCCAACTGGTTATAAGGGTTATGGATGAATTTATAGTCTGTAGCCAAAACAAATACAATTAAATAATGACGCGTTAAAAACTGAATTAATTTGTGTGCGGTATGTTTCATACTTTTTTATCCAAATTAGATTTCAACGCCGACAGAACGATTTTAAGAGATTTTTAAGTTTGTTTGGCGTAGACGTACCTTTATGTTTGTATATGTGTCGAATATAAGCAAGAAAATATTACAAACGAGCTTGGAATAAATAAGAACGTTTGTGTGCTCGACCAGTTTATTCTAATGGTAGTTACCTGTAGTAAATATCGGCTTGGAGGAAATGTATTCAATTTGCGAAAGAATTGATACAAAGATCAATTAAATAGAGTTTCATAATTGAATATAGATTTCGTTTTAATCGATAACGTTAGAGCGGAAATAGTTAGATTTTTTGAAACAACTCGATATGTGCGTACTATTCACGACCCTCCAAAAAATAGCTAGCTCTTGTAGGTTCTAAGATAGACGCGTTCACACTTACGGACAGAGTTAAATCGACTTGGCTTGTCTCCCTGATGCCTTCTTCTGCCTATTACATCCATTTCAACAAAAACATTATACCCCGATTTCACACTTTCAATGGGTTCAGGGTATACAAATTTGGCAGGTGGTAAATCGGAATTATTTTAAAACCAATTTGTACGGAAACAGCTTGGCTAAACAGATTCCGAAATTCATATACATATACAAATGTTGGGAAAACTGAAAGACAAAAATTTAAAAACTTATTTACATAAAAACAGACAAATCAGCCTTTTGAACACTATTAATATGGATTAAGAATTTGTATATCCTATTAATTCTATTATATGTTATATGGTTTCGGAAAACCCTTCAAAAACTTTTAAATTTTTAAGCCAATGAACCTACCTCTAGGGTAAGTCAGTAAATAAAGGCCATATATTTTTATAACATTATATTAAATGTATATTAAAGCAAAGAGCTTTATCGAAGATTGAAATGTGAAACAATTGAAAGTGTGAAACAAGCAAGAAAACTCTAGTCCGGCGTCCTGACTTGGAGATACCCTAAACCCCGTGCTATCTGCGTTTTTTAAAATACTGCATAATTAGTATTTCGTATAAACGCACAGAAAACTAAATTCAATCCATTTTCAATTGTTTAGCCAATAGCGCCATCTATGGTTCGGTAGAAAAGCGCCATCCATGTTTCGATTCAATTGAACAGCTGATAATTAGCAAATCATAGCGCCATCTACTGGAAATATGTATGTACACTAAAACATGCTGTTCTTAGAATTTGCTAGATGCACACAGCTCAACGTGTATGTGTGTATGCGTGCACACGTAGAGGAAGACTGTTTGATTTGTGCTGCTGGTCACGTGTTTGGCCGATTGGCCAAACGTTTTGCTTAATAACTTCTGCGTGAATTAATGAATTTGAATGAAATTTTCAGATTATGATCAATAATATTTTACTAAATTTTTCCCAATTTTAAAAAATGCAAACCCATCAATTTCTTGGCTTTGAGTGCAACTAACTTCAATTTAAATATTTGGAGAAATTTGGAGCCGGTATCCAAAATTTAACAAAAACCAAAATTACATAATATGTAAAACAAGTAAGAAAACTCTAGTCGAGACCGCTCGACCTGGGTATACCCTGAACCCTGCGTAGAACCGCTATTCCAAGCATTCTTCGTTTCTTTTATATACACATGCATATGTACGTACAGTACAACCAACACACTCACACACACGCACAGACACACGCACACACAAGCGCAAGTCGTTGCGTCAGCTGTTCTTGGCCTTCTTTTTGTACGGCAATAACTTTTTTTCTAGAGCAACGATTTTAATCAAACTTGTTAGGCGTGATCATGTCATCCATATGTCTGTATGTGCTAAAGCACAAAGCCAAAGCTCTAGTATTTGATATACGAGACTTACAAATTTGAGGCGAAAGGGGCGTGGCATCCAGAATTTAACAAAAACCGAAATTGCGTATGACCCAAGTAACACTAAATGCAAAATTTGAATACTCTAGCTATAAAGATAAATTATACAGAATTATATAACTAAATGAAGATATCGGGTTTTAATAGATAACGTTAATAGTTATCGATTATTTGGAACAAACTCGATCTTTTCGTGCTATTCAGGCAGTGCTGCCGTTTTGTCCTTTTTGCGGACAGATCTGTCCTTTTTATACCCTGAACCCATTGAAAATGGGAATTGTTGGAAGGCGTATGTGTGTAACAGGCAGAAGGAGGCGTGGCAGACACCATAAAGTATATATATTCTCGATCAGGATGACAAGCCGAGTTGATATAGCCATGTCCGTCTGTCCGTCTGTCCGTATGTATGAACGCGTCGTTCTCAGAACCTACAATAGCTAGAGAAACAAATTTTTTATGTAAGTTCCTGTATATCACGAAAAGATCGAGTTTATTTCAGAAATTCGATAACTGTTATAGTTTTATTGTTAACGATTAAAAACGAAAATCTAAATTAAGCTCAAAAATTGTGTCTAATTCATCTTTCTAGCTAGAGTCTGCAAATTTTGCATTTAGTGTTATGTAAGCCTTAGGCAATTTCGTTTTTTGTTAAATTTTGGATGCCACGCCCCCTTCGCCTCAAATTTGTAACTCCCGTATATCAAATACTAGACACTTGTGCTTTGGCACATACATACATATGGATGACATGATTGCCCAACAAGTTTGATCAAAATCGTTACTCTAGAAAAAAGTTATTAAACATTTAATTTCCCATAGCATTGCCATGCAAAGCAGCCAAAGAACAGATGACGCAGCGACTGGCGTTTGTGTGTGTGTGCGCCTGTGCGTGTTATGTATGTTTGGCTTGTAATGAACATACATATACATATGAATATAAAAGAAACGAAGAATGCTTGGAATAGTGGTTCTTCGCAGGGTTCAGGGTATTCCATAGTCGAGCGGTGTCGACTAGAGTTTTCTTACTTGTTGAAACTGTGATTGCCGGAAAATTTATGAAACGTCCCCTGTCCTGAAGAAATGCCTTTTTTTTTATTTAATTTTAGCCTTTTTTCATCCTTTTTAAATATTTCTGAGTGCTTGTACAATTTGTTATTTTAAGCTACATGGCATCGCTTGAAAATTGTTTTTTTTTGCTCCAGCAATCACTTTTCAATGCGATGCAACCTGCTCATAAATGTATAATCGAAATGAGACTTATCGAATATCGCTATTTGTGTTCTAATTTTCAAAGCTTGATCATGTCAAAAGAAATTTATACGCAATTCGTAGATGAAGGAATCGGAGTTAAAGAATTGGATGAGTCGGGATCCCAAGGACCCCCACAAGGCATATTGCAAATATTGCAAGAGAACTTTAAATTCGAAAATTGCCCAGCCTCGCGCTCACGCACATACAAAAAAACATGTTCAAAATGCAGAGCCTTTCGCGCAGGCCAATCAAATTATTTTAAACCTCTGTCAAGCGGGACATGTTGCCAAAATTATAAACTTCCCGATAAATATCTGAATCTAATCGGAACAAATATTTATGAGAAAGATTTTGAAAATGAAACTCTTGAAGAAATTTTGTTTAATTTAAATGAAAATATAGTAGAGGCGCCGGCAACACTGTATACACCAACCTACATAAAATATTTCAAGTCTCCTGCTCTTGTAGGTTCTGAGATCGAGGCGTTCATACATAGGCGGACAGACGGACAGACAGGCGGACAGGGCTAAAGCGACCCGGCTTGTCTCCCTGATCAAGAATATATATACTTTATGGGGTCTGCCACGCCTCCTTCTGCGTTCATACATACGGACAGACGGAGAAGTTTCGTGAATAGCACAAGCACATCGAGTTTGTTTAAAAGAACTGATAACTTTTCCGTTTTATTGTTATCGATAAAAAGCAAAATCGTTATTAACCCTCTAATGCTGTTTTCTAAACTATTGGAGGAAAATAATTGGAACAATTTTTTTTAAAGTAAATTTAGGCTTCTAAACTCAAAAATGAACTCAGAAAAAATATAGAAGTTTTTGTTTAGCCGTCAGGTGCAAAAAAGGTAATAAGTGTCTCAAGACACTCTTGGGCATCTAGGAGTAAAAAAAACGTATTGAATAGAAATGTTAATTTTTTTATTCATATGATATGTTTTAAAACAATTTTTTGTTGATGTGCAGCATAAATGTAAATTACATTTTTCACAAATGCATTGCGTTTGTTATGATTTACAGAGCTTGCGCCGTCTCTTATTGTCCCGATCCAACCAACTTGGGAAGGGGGGATTGGTAAAGTGCGTGGGGGTGAGGTTTTTTTGTTGGGGGGGGGGGGGGGGTTAAGGGGGGTGGAGGTGGGGTGGGGGGGGGGGGGGGTTTTTAATGGGTTGTTCCATCAATTTGTCACTGATTGCGTTTTGTTTTTGAATTCGCCTATAAAGAATATAAGCATTTGTTGCTGCCATATTAATACAATGATAAAAAATTCGAGTAGCAGCATTTTTGGTTTTAGCTTTGATGTGATAACGGCCCATAACTCCATCCATGAGATCAACGCCGCCCATATGTGCGTTATATTCCTGAATTATTTGCGGACAGTTAATTTCAATATGTTGCTTTTTCTTCCTGTCATAACGGTCAGTCTTAAGTGTTCTTTCACTTAAACTTTCCGTAGCAAACGGTTTAACACCTACGTAAGTTGACAATAGGCGAACGGCCTTGTTGTCCTTCCAAAGTACATTACTGACTTCTAACCCTCTTCATCATTACAAGCAAATGATATTGTGCTAATATCCTCCAAAGCAGCTATTAGAGTTTCTGCCGCATTTAAGTCATCTTCCTCGTCGTCACTTGACTCGGATAACTCTGCATCGAAGGGGACACACTTAAACAATTCCAACAACTGTTCATCAGTTAAATCGGATAATTTGAATCGTACCCGGTTTGCCATATTTATATGGTTCATATGTCAGTTTCTAGTAAAACAAGTAAGAACGTTGCTGTCGGACGCAACCGACAGCGAAATACTATTTAACGTCCCAGCAGCACACATCTATCACATTATATTTTTTTAAATTTAACCTTAAATCCCCACTGTCGCCGCTTAAATTAGCTGCAGATTAAAACTTTTCATTGGAGGTGGCCAGACAGTTTCAATTAGGATCAAAGCTTAGAACCCTTACCTTAGCAAAAACACGCACCTAAATCGAGAGAGGTGGCATCTCTCAAAATAAGAGAGGTGGCAACTCTCAAAATGAGAGAGGTGGCAACTCAGAAAATGTGATGTAAGTTCGTTGGCGAGCGTAGAGGTGTGGGCTCGAACCCCGGTGCGGTCATGTTGATATTTTTGTTATATTTTCCATATTTAGTTATTTTGTATTAATAAAATATCCTTTTCAAACATATATTTATAATTTGGCAAATCAAAAGACAAGGTCAAAGGTCACTAAGTCATTATGTGGCGCGTTATTGGCTCAGAAGCTGCAGATGTTTCAGTTTTGATTTGCCACGCCCCCAGTGGCCGTAGACAAATAATTTTTGACATGTGCATAGAGTGGGCGTTTACATTCGAAAAATGCGAAAATTACAGGGTATTTTTCTGTATGTCACGCCCCTTTTGGGGCGTAACAATAATTTTTGGGGAATCGATAGAGGAGGCACCCAGTAACCAGCTGATATTAGTTGCCACGCCCCCTGAAAGCGTAGATATATCCGCCATACCTTTTCGATTGTGGGATGTTAACCCGAGTATATATACCAAGTGTCAAGCCTCTAGCATCAATAGTGCTCAAAATATAACGAAACTAGTAAAATCACCATATATTCAGATCCGATTTACCACGCCCCTAGTAGGCGTGGCCATAAAAATTTTTGGGCGATCTTAATAGGATCTTAACAGTAACCCACGTGCCAAATTTGGGCATTCTAGCTTTAAAACTGTAGAAGATACAGTTTGACCCGATTTTCCACGCCCCCAATGGGCGTAGATATATCCGCCATAGCTTTTTGATTTTGGGATGTCGACATGAGTGTTCAGTTAAAATCTCAACTCTCTAGCTCTTCTAGAAGTAGTGTTTCTGAGATACAGGAAAATGCATTTTCCGATTTGCCACGCCCTTAGTGGGCGTATCGGGAATATCTTGACACTTTATCAGACGAAGATATACACGAGTATATATTTCAAATTTCAAGTCTCTAGCTTTAATGGCGTGGAAATGGTTTGCGTTCATACGGACAGACGGACGGACGGACAGAAAAAAATTTTTTTTGGAAGTTCGTGTATAGTACGATTCGATCGAGTTTGTTTCAAATATTCGATAACTATAATCGTTTTAATGTTATCGATTAAAAACCGATATCTTCATTTAGTTATAAAATTCTATTTAATTCATCTTTATAGTTAGAGTCTTCCAATTTTAGTGTTATTTGAGCCTTCTGCAATTTCGGTTTTTGTTAAATTTTGGATGCCACGCCTCAAATTGCCCCTTCGCCTCAAATTGCTAAATCACGTATTTCAAGTACTAGAGACTTGTAGCTTTGGCACTACACACATATGAATGTCATGATCACGCCCCACAAGTCAAATGAATTTGATCAAAATCGTTTGACTAGAAAAAAAGTTATTAAACATTTAATATCTCATATTATCGGCGTCTTGCAGCAGCAGCGAAGCTGATGAGTCATGATGCACAGTTAGCAGATTGTGTGCTTGTGCTTGCGTCTGTGTGTGTTCTTGTGCGTGCGTCTGTGTGTGTGTATGTATTGCTTGCTACATATGTACATACATATAAAAGTAACAGAGAATGTTAGCGGCTCTTAGGAATCGCAGTTCTTCGCAGGGTTCAGGGGATCTCTTTGTCGAGCAGTCTCGACTAGAGCACTCTTACTTTTTTTTTTTAATTTAATAATAAAATAAGTGTCTCAAGACACTTATGAGCGTTAGAGGGTTAAGTTACAAAATTATGACTAATTAATCTTTCTTGCTAGAGTCTTTACATTTTTCATTTTGTTTGATGTGTATTTTATACTGTTTTGATTTTTGTTAAATTTAGAATGCCACGCCCCTTCGCCTCAAATTTGCAGAATACGTATTTTAAATACTAGAGACTTGTGCTTTGGCAGATACACACATATGAATGACATACCCAGCAAGTTTCATCAACAACGTTCGTCTACGAAATAAGTTATTAAGCATTTAATTTTTCATAACATGGGCGTTTTGAAGCCCAAGCGTAGTCTGGGTTGTTAGCAGAGCTTGTGTTTGTGCGTTCATATGTGTGTTTATATGTTGATTGTAATGTAAATACAAACATATAAAAGAAACTGGTAATATTAGCTCTTTTTTGGAATAGCTGTTCTTCGCAGAGTGCATAGTCAATTAGTCTCGACTAGAACACTCTTACTTGTTTGTATTATATTATGTATATTGATATACATACAACGAAAGGGGAAATTAATTATGACTTTTACGATAGTTTGTTTATGGTACGGTTAGTTTAAAGCATTGAATATACTATGGAAGATGAACATACGTAATTGGATCGAGGCGGTAATAACATATTTCGGCTGTCTTGAAAAGAAAAAGCTGATGAACGGCCACGCAAAGTCTTCCCTTTTTTTCCAACATCAACAAATTGGGCGGTGTATAAACAAAGCTGAAAACAAAGCGAAATCAAAAAAAAAAATGAGCTTCTGAATTTACAAAACCGAAGATATAATTCTCTTACAAATCTTTCAATTAATATTTATAAGTTTTATATAAAATTTTGAAAAATATCCACATATTTGTAACTATATTTATAGTGTGAACATATGAAAATTTCAGATTTAAAAATATGTATCTGATATATTCTGATATTTAAGCTATGTTCTTGAGAATTCAAAGAGTATACGCATGTGAGAAGCGTACCCTAAGAAACAATGGCCAATTTTTCTGAGTGGCGACGGAATGTCTTTCGGTTAAAGCAATTTGGTGAATAAGGCTGGTTATCGCTGACGGCTGCTTGGGTTCAACCGAGCAAGTAACTCATTGCTTCGCTAAGGTGTTGGGTTGAGCTATAAAAGTCAATTATTGTGGAGATATTGTTCATGGAACGTTTACGTTTCCTCTGCATTTGTAGTTTTTTCCGTTATTAATTAACATCAAGGCTGGTAGCGAGACTTACATTTAAAGCGGTTCTTTTAGTTATCAGTTAATAATTTAATGTAAATCCCTTACTTCGTGAATTATCTATAACAGAATGTAAGATAAGAGCCAAAGCCAAAGTCATAGCCAAAAGTGAAATGAGTATATTGGTTTTGTGCTACGTCCATCTGTCTTTCTATCCGTATACCCGTAAACCATCTAGCTATAAAAATTTAAGAAAGATTAACTCTTTACTAGTATTATTCCGATCTGCCACGATCCTAGTGGTCGAATGGCAAAAATGAAATTATTCTAATACATTTTAAATTCTAAGTTGCGCACATTTATTTCGTGAATTATATTTGAAGAAAAAAAGCTCAATTTACAAGTAATCGAATATATTATATTATTTTGGCTCGCATAACCTTGTGATTTTACTAACACAAGCTAAGAGTCTTCAAATTTGGCATTAAGTGTTAGTTAACACTTTATATGGTCGTGTTGCATATCTGCAACATACCGTTTAAAAGGTATTTTTTCGCAATGCAATTCGAAAAAATAGAATGTGGTTATTTGTTGGACATCTTAAATATGCGTATTTTATATATAATTCGGGTTGGGCACATTTCTATATGTTTTGGAAAACATATGTTCACTTTTCCCGCCAATCTTGTGAGAAGAAAAAGTTGTGTGCGCCGAAAATATTGTGTTGCAAAATTTTATTAAAAATATAGACATTTCTTTTCGAAAAACTTGAAAACCCCAAAGGTAAATAGGTTTCAAATGCATGTACTATCAAGTTTTCATGATTCTTGTTGTGTATTGTGCGTAAATTAGAAAAATCGGTATGTTGCAGATATACAACAAACAAATATTAGAAGTTATATTCTGCAGAATTTATTTTGTTGTATATATGCAACATAGAGTGTTTGTGTTTATGTTTTATATGATTTTATGTGTTTATTCATATGGTTATATGTTGTTATGTATCGTAGAAATTGTCTTTTATTTGTGGTATGTTTTTCATGAGACTGCATATATACAAACAGTACTTCTTACACAGGAAATATGTCAAGGAAAGGTTGAACTCCTTCACAGGTTAAAATTTTTTTCAACAGTTTAGATAGCGAGGATGAACTTGACTTCTCTGATGATGAGGAAAGTGATTTTTATTCAGATGAGAAAGATGTAAATAGTACTGATGAAGATGACATCGAAAACCAAAATCCACCGAATAATGCCTTAGACGTTTCAAACTCAAATCTTATTGATGATTCTGAGCCAAATGTTACAAGTAATAACCCTGATCTAAAAAGAAAATTGCTATGGAGATAACGCAGTTTAATTTTGAACGAAAAACAACTGCAGTTTCTCGGGAATACTATCTTGCCTCCGGAACTGATGGAGAGCCAATACAATTTTTTTTCTATCTTTTTCCAAAAAACCTGTTTGATGAAATTACAATCGAAACAAATCTTTATATTCGCCAAAAAGACTCTAACGCACATGTCAATTATACGTCCTTAGATATTCGTCAGTTTGTTGGAATAATACTATACATGTCAATTTCTCGTATTCCAAGGATTACTCAATATTGGTCAACAATAATTGGAGTATCAGCGATACAGAATATAATGTCGCAAAAAAACATTTAAGATGATTAGGCGTCACATTCACTTTAACAACAATGATGACGCCCAGCCTTTGTCACACTCCCGTCATGATCGGCTATTCAAAATCAGGCCAATAATAGATACACTAAACAAAAATTTTAAAAAAGTTCCTGTAGAACAATTTTTGTGTGTTGATGAACAGATATGTTCAACAAAGGCTAAGAACCACATTAAAAGGTACAATCCCAAGAAGCCTCATAAATGGGGCTATAAGATTTTTGTACTTAGCGGTAATTTAGGTTTCTGCTACAAATTCGAAATAGATAGTGGGAATGAAAATAAAGTACGGCCTACCGAGCCAGACTTGGGTGCGGCGTCAAACTGTGCCGTCAGATTGGCTAGAGATATACCCAGACATCGAAATTATCGATTATACTTTGATAATTATTTTAACTCCTTACCGCTTTTGAAGTACCTAGCGGAAGGAGGAATGCATCGACAAAAAGCTCATCAGAGTTTCGGCTAGACATCGCTGAAGTTTTGACAAAAGTAGACAGTAAATCTAAAACTGGAAAGCGAAGTTATTTCGTTGAAAATGAATTCCAGAAAAAAAAAGAGAGGGCCAACTCAACATATTCCGAATCAGATCAACGTGGACTGACAACAGAACCAGATGCAAATATCCAAATTGCACAGGTTTTTCACAGACAATGTGGCGTAGCACTCTGCTTCAACAAAAGGAATAATTGTTTCAAAAATTTTCATTTACATTAAAATAAGTCCACCTTTCATAAACTTAAATGTTTTATATAACTAATTAATATTATTAAATTAACTATGAAAATAATTTGGTTATACTAGTTACAATACACTATGAAATACTTCAATTATATATGCAACAATCCTTTTATCCTTAAATAACAATTTTTGATCAAACTTGTTGGGCGTCATCATTTATATGTATGTGCCAAAGCTCAAGTCTCTAGTATTTGAAATACGTGATTTACAAATTTGAGGCGAAGGGGGCGTGGCATCCAAAATGTAAGAAAAAGCGAAATTGTATAAGTCTCCTATAACACTAAAAGCTAAATTTGACGACTCCAGCTATAAGGATGAATTAAATAGAATTATATAGCTAAGTATCGATTTCGTTTTATCGTTTTATCGATAAGATTAAAATTAAGATATCTATCGATTTTTTGAAACAAACTCGATCTTTTCGTGCTATACAGGAACCTACATAAAAATTTGAAGTCTCTACCTCTTATATGTTCTTAGATCGACGTGTTCAAACATACGTGTTCTCTCGGCTTCTCTCCCTGATGAAGAATATATAATTTATGAGGTCTTCTACGCCTTCTTCTGCCTGTTACATACATTTCAACAAAAACATTATACCCTGATTTCACATTTTCAATGGGTTTAAAAAGGGCTGCTTAATTGCTAAAGTTGATGATTGGAAATATGAATTTGAATTATATTTTTAAAATGTATCATGTTTTTTATTAAATATTTTAATACGATTTGATAAACTACTAATGTGCCTACGTTTACATAAAGCATATGATATTGGGAATATTTTTGGATATGTGAATAAGTATATTTATGAAAATAATTCATCTACCTATGTACATATATACAGATATTAATAATATTTTAACTAGAATTTTCTAAAAAATACAGAGATAGCTTCTAAAAAAGTAAATGGACATTGTTATGAATATATAATTACTCGTGAATGTTAGTGGATTCAATTTACTTTTTTGTTTATTTTGATTCCTTATTCGGAATCGGAGTTTATATTTTTCTTATAAACATCTTATATTTATTTAATTAAGATAATTAAAGGAACTATTATTATTTACATCAACAGTAAGTTTTTTAGACGTTTCTTACTTATTAAGACTTAATCTAAGAAAAGCATTTTATATCGTTCGCATACCGGCGCTTATTCTATTTTGAGCTTCTGATCCACGGTATGCTTGTGGTGGTGGTATTATTGAAAAGTTGTTGCAATAACTACTGCTTATATTTCCCATAGGTGACATCATCAAAAGTGGATGAGCCATGGCTAAATCATAAGTCATTGTGGGAACTGCTTGTGACTGGGTGCTACTAGAATTTACGCCCGATGAATGGACACTTGCGGCATAATGAAGGAATGGTAAATGAGCAGAAGCTGTTATTGTATGCAGGGGAGGTAGTGATCGTTGATTTTGATCTTCAATACGAGTTGATACAGTCATTAGCAGGCATTCAGCAGATGATCTTCGGGGGTGATCAGTTACTTGAATTGACGAATTTTCACATTCCACTACATCTATATCAGCGCGATCGTCGTCACCATCCTCTTCCTCGGATATTTGCTCTGGCTTATCGGGAGTAATTAGGCTTTCTATTGTAAAAGACCGTTTCGGTCGATAACTACTGATGCCCGCCAGATCCAAATTAGTTGATGAACGTAGATTGCGTAGTGTTACTTCGGTCAAATGAGTATTATCGCTGCCAGCCATTGAAATATGTCTGTATTGTGGTAATGTAGCACTATGTACATGTGGCAATGAGCAATGTTGTACCATATTTGATAAAGTAATTGGAGATTGTGCCAAACCAGTATTAGACTCCATATTCATAGTCGTGCTATTTATGTCCAACGTTGGCATTTGTGATATAGAGCTCCCGGATCGAGCGGTGAAGAAAAATCGATTGATATTAGCTAGTGCATTCAATTCTTCGTTGAGTAAATTTTTATCACTCTTATGCAGCTTAAAACGTTTTCGTCGACGTAACAAACTACCGTTCTCAAACATATCAAACGCTTGTGGGTGTAGAGCCCAATAAGCGCCCTTTCCAGGTCTGTCTGGTAGTCGCGGGACTTTAATGAAGCAATCGTTAAAACTTAAATTGTGCCTTAGTGAGTTTTGCCAGCGTTGGGTATTTTTTCGATAGTATGGAAACCTGTCCGTTATAAATTTATATATATCGCTTAAAGGTAGCATTTTTTCCGGTGAGCTCCAAATAGCCATTGCTGTCAATGATATGTATGAATATGGAGGCTTCTGATCACCATAGGACTCGCGTGACGGTCTAGGCATTCTTTTAAAACTGTGAACTGATCGTTATGAATTAAAGAAACAATTTCCGTTTCGAATTAAATATGTTAGTTCGATTTTAAAAATGTTCATTTGATGATAACCGTCATATTTTAGTTGAATTGATTTTTAGCCGGTAAACACAAAATTCATCTATTGAATATATAGCATAAAATAAGAACATTATCTTAGCTTCGAAACGTATTTTGGTAAGTAAATAGTCCGTTTTCACATAGAAAAAATTTTGCGACGGTCGTCGTAGGTATACGAGCTCATGTTAATAATAGTCACAAAAATTCTACGCTTCCGATAAGCTACAGCAAAAACACAACAAGACAGAATGTAAAAGCGCTCTCCAAGTTTTGACCGGTCTGGCGAATTACCATCTAAAGCTGAATACGAATACGTGTGTAGCAGTTGCAACTTTGCAATGAGGATGAAGCGAAGATAACGACAGACCCGAAGCAAAACAAACGAAGAACCCGACTCACATAAAAAAAATCACTCTTAGAGCATACTAGCAGACGGCGTGTCGGCTATTGTACTAAGTGAGCAATGCAGTACAACCAACCACAGTGAGCAATGCAATCAAAATATAATCACTCACATCATTGCCCCCGTGCTCTCTCCCAATCACCGCCATGCCAATGTATCATCCCTCTGAAACGGCAAAACTTCAAAGAGAGAGCCGAGAAAAGAGTCAGAGATTTACTAAACGAACCAAACCAGTTCGGCCAGACCACACTACGCCAATACTATGGCAAACAAGCCGATATATAGTAGTGGGGAGTGTCTACAGACATGGCTTACATGACTACAATAAACGACTGCACACAAAAGAGACCAGCCGCCCGGCAGCTGACGACCCAATATGAACGCGAGGTGTTGAAAAAGAAAATTACATCCACTTTAGCGATTTACTGATTTTACGTTTTCATAATCTTGTTAGTTAATTTGGCTGGTTTGAATGGATTATAGTTAGTTTTGGTATTATTCCTACGTAATTAAGGAATACATATATTACACACTTTTGAATACATGTATATATATGTATATACATATTCATATATGACAAAATATATACAAATAGAAATGATTTCTAAAATGTACATATTGAGATACCATTTGATTTTATTATTTTCAATTCGGTGCTCGGCATGTAATAATAAGTAGTATCGTGCTATATTATATTATTAATTTTATCTTATCACGTATTAGGAGCATTTATGTAAATATTGTTTTTTATTTAAATAAATATGCTTTTATTTTCAAATACAAACATATTCAATTTCTTGTTAATTTGAATGCTAGTAGAGATAACAAGGTTCTCATCATGTAGAAAAAAAAATGACTACTAACCCTAAAGTCAAAGAGTATAAAAAAGTGAGAGAGCGCGAGTGTTGCTTGTCTATAAATGCTCTCAGAAAAAGAGCAAAAGAAATAGACAGAGAAAGAGAGACTGAGAGAACGAGATAAATAAACTGTTGTACACGACCAGCACATTGTGAGTTTTTATATAAATTAAAAGGGGACAGCAATAGATTGTGCCACAAGCATTTGGCTTGCTTGCTTCCTATTTGCTCAAAATAAATGCATGCCGTGATTGGTCCGTATCGATGGAATATTTGCAAATAGAAAGTAATTGTGAAAAAATTTTGTATTTTTAGAATAATAGAACACAATAAACGAATTATATTATTAATATTAGCTATAAATAATATTCTCCATATTTAAAGTTTTTTTTACAAATTTCCATTGTCTTAATAATTAAACTTATTTATTTATTTTAAATTATTTTAATTAACTCAGTTTAATAGCTACTGTTCTTTAACTTTTTTCGCACATTTAATAATGTAATTCAATGTAATTTATCAGAAATATAGTAAAAAAAAGTGCCATTTTGTCGGTTATGCATTCCTATTGTATTTAATTATCAGCTTCCTTGTACATTTTTTAAATCAACGAATTTTTCAAGGTCAGCGTGCTATATGACAACACAACAGTTCTCTCTTCTCAATTTGTCCTAGACCAAATATGTATATGTGAATTAAAAGGGGGTTGGAGAAAGATGTTTATTATAAATTTATTCTATGTATATTTAGTAATCAATTTGAATTTCTAGATGAGCAACAATCTAATTATCTCAATCAAGATCAATAACACATTTTTGCATTATACAAAACATGCCTATATTTATATTAGTTAGGCCTGGTATAAACAGAAAAATTGAGATTAAAAAGCTTACAGATTGCTGGACAAATGTATTTGGTAAGAGTCTTAAATTTACAGTGCACGCTCTAATAAAAGTATTGTACTGATTGATGCTCACATTCTTTTCAATTAGCAGGATTCACAGTACGTAAAATACATATATGCAGATGATCTCATAGAAAGCACAAATCAAATTTGATTTAAATAATCAATAAATTTCTCGATTTTATATAATCCATATAAAAGTTAAGATAAGCTGGAACATCTTTTCAAAAGCTAGAGCCGCCACATTTGGTAAAAAAATACATTTATTCATTAAATTATCCCCGTTTCCTACAAATCATTTTCATTTCTTAAAACTTAAAAGATTAATATCAACTACTGCAGTTAATAAATTAGAATGTTATATACGTTTGGATAATTATATTTAATTTGTGGGTTCCCGATAGGCGTAGACAGACCTCCTTTATTTTGTTTGTCTCACAATTTATAAACGGAGAGATGGCATTGCACAATTACAATTGTTATGATCTGAGCACATTGAAAATGGAAATTCAGGTAAAACAGTTTTATTAAAAAATACAGAAGGAGGCAGAAGGATGGGCTATACATATGTATATATTCATGATCTGGCAGACGGGCTTAGTCGATTTATCCGCTTTAGGTTCCTCCATATGAAGTCTTTTGCTCTTATAGATTGTAATCGACGTGATCATACGTACGGACTAGGCTAAATCGACTCAGCTCGTCGACCTGATCAAGAATACATAAACTTTATTGGGACTGCCACGCCTCCTTATGAATGATATCTATTTCTGAAAGCTTAAAATTCCACCTACAAAAAAAAAATAAAAATAAACAAAACCGAGCTTATGCGTGAACGCGGAATAGCGGCTTATGCTATTTCCTAGTCAAGCAGTGCTGCGCCCTTATTTATTATACTCGTTCTCGAAAGTGAAATGAGATTTGCGAAGTGGTCGTTTTGCTGTCCGGCCGTCTGTCCGCAAACCATTTATGCGCTATTGAAGCCAGAGATTTTAAAATATACTCATTATATCCTCCGACAGAGAAAGTGTAAATATTAACCCACCATTAGCGCGGAAATCGGAATGCGAAATGCGATTTATATAGTAAGTGAGTTACTGTTACGATCCTATAAAGATCTACAAAAATTGTATATCCACGCCCATTGCGGACAAACCGAATCTGACTATATACTGTTTTTAAAATTCTGTTATACTTTGAGCACTATTGATGCTTGAGGCTTGAGACTTGGTATATTTACTCGGGTTGTCATTCCAAGATCTAAAAGTTATGGCAGACATATTTACGCCACAGGGGGATACGTTTATATCACTTTACATCATACATACACGTTTACATCATACAAACTTATATGAGAGAGCCTCCGCTTAGTACGTTTTGCTTTTAGCGACAAACCGCTTATACAGACGATATTTTCCATAATTTAACTGGGTATTGCGATGTTTTGAAGAAAATTTCAAGTCAAGTCAAAAAATGTAAGCTTCAAACGATGCTGTTAAAAATTTATGTATTTATCAGTGATCGGTACCCTTGCTTGAGTGGGAGAGAGCCTTAGTGCAATGCCGAAGTCACACAAATGCTTACAGTGTGCGTGTGCATAAGTCTATTCCATGACATGTCCCATTAAATTTCTAGTTTTTTCTGCTTTTGTCTAAAAAAATTTGTCTTCTCACTTTTGGATAGAGCGTCTTCCGGGTATACCGACATAAAATCTTCGATCCTTTGAGTGTCGTTATAACCGGGCTCTACTGTAATAATAATACAATAAATACAAAATACCGACGGCGTCTGAATTCTCTGTACGACTTGCATCGCTTCCAATAACACAGCCACTGCACTTCTAATCACAACTCAATTGACTTTAATATAAAATAACCTATATCTTCGAATGTTTTGCACCGTTCATATTTATTTTTATACCCTGAACCCATTGAAAATGGGTAATCAGGGTATAATGTTTTTGTTGGAAGGCGTATGTATGTAACAGGCAGAAGGAGGCGTGGCAGACCCCATAAAGTATATATATTCTTGATCAGGGAGACAAGCCGAGTCGATTTAGCCCTGTCCGTCTGTCTGTCTGTCTGTCCGTCTGTCCGTCTGTCCGTCTGTCCGTATGTATGAACGCGTCGATTTCAGAACTTACAATAGCTAGAGACTTCAAATTTTTTTTGTAGGTCCCTGTATAGGGCGCGCATATCGAGTTTGTTTCAGAAATTCGATAACTGTTATCGTTTTATTGTTATCGATTAAAAACGAAAATCTAAATTAAGCTAAAAAATTCTATCTATTTCATCTTTCTAGCTAGAGTCTTCAAATTTTGCATTTAGTGTTATTTGGGTCTTACGCAATTTCGGTTTTTGTTAAATTTTGGGTGCCACGCCCCCTTCGCCTCCAATTTGTAACTCCCGTATATCAAATACTAGAGACTTGTGCTTTGGCACATACATATATATGGATGACGTGATCACGCCCAACAAGTTTGATCAAAATCGTTACTCTAGAAAAAAGTTATTAAACATTTAATTTCCCATAACATTGCCATGCAAACAGCAGCCAAAGAACTGCTGACGCAACGATTTGCGCTTGTGAGTGCTTGCGCCTGTGTATGTGTGTGTGTATGTGTTGTTTGTAATGAACATATATATAAACTTATGTATATTAAAGAAACGGAGATTGTTTGGAATTGCGGTTCTTCGCAGGGTTCAGGGTATACCCTAGTCGAGCGGTCTCGACTAGAGTTTTCTTACTTGTTATACCCTGAACCCATTGAAAATGGGAATTCAGGGTATAATATTTTTGTTGGAAGGCGTATGTATGTAACAGGCAGAAGGAGGCGTGGCAGACCTCATAAAGTATATATCTTCTTGATCAGGATGACAAGCCGAGTTGATATAGCCATGTCCGTCTGTCCGTCCGTCCGTCTGTCCGTCTGTCCGTCCGTCTGTCCGTATGTATGAACGCGTCGTTCTCAGAACCTACAAGAGCTAGAGACTTGAAATTTTTATGTAGGTTCCTGTATAGCACGAAAAGATCGAGTTTGTTTCAGAAATTCGATAACTGTTATCGTTTTATTGTTATCGATTAAAAACTATCTATATTATATATATATATATATATATATATATATATATATATATACATATTTATTCGCATATATAAAAGAGTTTTATTCTTAATTGTGCTTTATTTATAATTTGGGTTGAAGTTGTGTTTATATTTACAGGGTTAATTTAGGTTTCCCTCCTGAACAGCAAACAATAGATAATTGTAACAACTGTAAACCGTGTACCGAACCAAATAGCATTAAAGCGTTTACTTTCCGTCTACATGCTCGCACAGTATCGGAAATCCTGATTATTACAACCAAATGTCAAAACGACTGGGTGGGTATTAATAGTAAGTGTAACAATAAGGCGGTAAATACGAAAGAGATTTATGACTGTCAAGCTGGAACAGAAACGGCCAACCCTCGGCTAAGAAATATCTCATGTTGTGTTAAAACTTCTTACCGTGAAATTTGTTGTGATTGTGGATGTGATTACATCATATTAGCATGAAATATATAATACCATTAATGAAAAATATCTCATATATAATGAAAATGTTTTTCTTTAAAATTATTTTTCATAAAATGAAATTGTATGTCAGACATTTATAATGCTGCCTTCCGTATCCATGTGCAAATGAAATAAAATTGAGACAAAATGAAATACAGTCGACTCTCGTTATTTCAAACCTGCGATATTTCGAACCTCTCATTAAGTCGAAATTATCATGAGTCCCCTACAAAATCTCTTTAGATTTTATACCCTGAGCCCATTGAAAGTGGAAAATCAGGGTATGTTTTTGTTGAAATGTATGTAACAGGGAGGCGTGGCAGACTCCATAAAGTATATATATTCTTGATCAGGGAGACAAGCCGACTCGATTTAGCCCTGTCCGTCTGCCTGTCCGTATGTATGAACGCGACGTTCTCAGAACCTATAAGATGTGGGCTATAATGTAGGTTCCTGTATAGCACGAAAAGATCGAGTTTGTTAAAAAATATCGATAACTGTCTTAATTTTAATCTTATCGATTAAAAACGAAATCGATGCTCGGTTATATAATTATATATAATTCATCTTTATAGCTAGAGTCTTCAAATTTTGCATTTAGTGTTATGTGAGCCTTACACAATTTCGGTTTTTGTTAAATTTTGGATGCCACGCCCCCTTCACCTCAAATTTGTAACTCCCGTATTTCAAATACTGGACACTTTATGACATGATCACGTCCTCCAAGTTTGATCAAAATCGTTTCTCTTGAAAAAAAGTTATTAAACATTTAATTTCCCATAGCATTGCCATGCAAACAGCAGCCAAAGAACAACTGACGCAACGACTGGCGCTTGTGTGTGCGTGTGTCTGTGCGTATGTATGCGTGAGTGTGTTGGTTGTACTGTACGTACATATGCATGTGTATATAAAAGAAACGAATAATGCTTGGAATAGCGGTTCTTCGCAGGGTTCAGGGTATACCCTAGTCGAGCGGTCTCGACTAGAGTTTTCTTACTTGCTTATATTTAATATTTCAAAAATTCGATAATTCGTAATATTTTAGGAGTTCCTCGAATTTGAAATAAGGAGAGTCGAATGTATCGAGTTTATAACAACTAAATCTATTAGTGTTTCTGGATTTATTTAGCTTATAAAAAAGAAATATCAAACAAATATAAACCAAGTATTAAATTATTATTAAAAGTGCAAAATGCTGATACATTGAAAATGGGAAATCGGGCCATGATGGCGCCAAGGAGACATGCCGAGTCGATTTAGCTTTGTCCGTCGATATCAGAACCTATAAGAATGAAATTGAAGTTGTTTGGAGGTTCTTGTGTAGCACGCGCATATCAAATTTATTTAAAAATAAATCGATAGCTTTTTCCGTTTTAATGTTATCAATTAAAAACGATATTCAGTAACGAAACTCTATCTAATCCATCTTTGTAGCTGGAGTCTTCAAAGTTTCTTATTTTAAGTTTTATACAATTTTGGTCTTTGCAAAACACGTATTTTACATACTAAAGATTTGTGCTTATACAAAAAAGTTATTAAACATTTAATTTTCCATAACATAAGCATCTTGTAACCCAACAGCAGTCGGTGCGTCGACTGAAAGTCACATTCTTCCATAGGCAAGCACCCGTGCTGTAACTGAGGATTTTGGTCAATCTTTTCGAGTCTACATCTTCCTTTTATACCCACCTGTACCCATATCTTCGAGTCTACCGTCGGTTTCTATGCGATTTATAACATAGTAAATTGTTTTCCATAATGCAGATGACTTTTAAAATAATTCTGGCCAAACTGTGCTTATAATAAATCAGTAGGACCACATCATATCTTTATGTTTTGCCAGGTATTTTAAAAATTAAAGTAATTCAATTTTAAATTAATTCAATTTTATGAGTGCCCAGCTAAATTTCATATCCAAATTGAAAGATATGCAAAAAAAGTGATAAAGGACACACAAAGCAAAGATTACGGAAAAGTCCCGTTGTTAATACCGTAAAACAGAATTGGAAAACACAATGTGTAAACAGTTTCTTGACAGCATAAAAAATTAGTCATCTCAGTTTTTGTTGATTATTTATTGTTAGTTTTGCTAACTGTTTTTGACAATTAAACTTAAATATATATGTAGTAAAATAGGCTTTGCATGTTTCGAATAAAGCCTTTTGGGTTGGATCTCCTAGTCGAGCAGTTTCGACTAGAACAGCATAAATGCTCACACTTTGTATCTTTTTGAATGCCTAACCAAATAAACTGTGACGGTGGCCTGCTGTTCCTCCACCTGTCGTAATTTCGGAAAAAAATTTATATTTTCTACATAGTTTCGATTAAATAACAAACCCATAAATTTCAAGGGAAACTGTTATATTTGATAGCAACAGAGGTGTAAAGATAATTAGGAATATTACCTTTTAAATGTAGGGGCACACGATTCTTTACTTTTTAGTTGCCGACAGCACAGCGGCACACCTATTTTTTCACTGAACCGCAAAAAATGTGTTGGAAAATAGGATTCTTGGCAGGTATGTATGGGGCAAAACTAAAAACTATTAATTTTCTCAAGTAGATGTCCAACATAATGAAAAAAAAAAACCTGTGTATATTTTTTTCATATGTACATATGTAGTGGCCATAATGACTTCTATTTATAGATATATCTTATTATAAAAAATATTTATGTAGGTATTTGCTTAAAATATTCATATACTGACCATTTTCATATGGAAAATAAAAAAGCCAATCGAAACCAAGATTTATGTACATACATATGTAGAGAGTCATAAAATATTTAAATGTGGAGTTTACGGTCTAAATTTGATTAGAAAACGCAAAATTCAATATATGATTTCCAAAGTAAACTATTTTTGTACTCTCCAGGGCCAAAAAAAGGTATCCCACCTTAATTTGGACTTGGTTGTTTAGCGATAAATAAATAAATAAAATCAAAATTTTCTTTATGGTTTTACACCCCGTGTCTTTGCTAAGGTTATAAATTAAAACTTCGAAAGTCACCTTCGATGCAAATTTTTAATCGACTAATTCGAGCGTCAACCGTGAGGACTTAAGATTATTTAAAATTATAATGGGATAATTTCCCATGTGGGGTACTGGGACGTAAATAAGTATTTCGTAGTCGGTAGCATCCGACTGCAACGTTCTTACTGAAAATTTCCTTTAACTCCATTTAGTCGCACAGAAATTATTAAACAAAACGTTTCTTGCTGATTCTAAGAACTGCAAGTATTAGTGCAGATTTGCTAGATGATTTCGAATTAACAGCAGCTCTATCGAATCGTAATCTAGATGGCGCTATTATGTAAGAATTGCAAATTTAATTTAAAGAAAGTAAGAAAACTCTAGTCGAAACCGCTAGACTTTATATATGTACATAAGTATATGTAAGTTCATTACAAGCAACACATACACACACGCACAATCGCACGCACACACAAACGCAAGTCGCAGCGTCAGCTGAGCTTGGGTTGCTATTTGTATGCCAATGTTATAGGAAATTGAATGTTTAATAATTTTTTTTCCAGACGATCGATTTTGATCAAACTTTTTGGGCGTGATCATATCATTCATATGTGTGTATTTGTCAAAGCACACGTGTCTATCATTTGAAATACTTGATTTACAAATTTGATTACAAAACCCGAAATTGTATAAGACTTCAGCTAGAAAAATGAATCAGATAGAATTTTATAACTGAATTGAGGCTTTAATTTTTAATCGATAACAATAAAATGAAAATAGTTATTGATTTTCTGGACCTACATAAAAAATTTAAAGCCTCTAGCTCTTATAGATTCTGAGATCGTCGCGTTCATACAGACGGACAGACGAACAGACAGACGGACAGGGCTAAATCGACTCAGCTTCTCTCCCTAATCAAGAATATATATACCTTTTGGGGTCTTCCCCGCCTCCTTCTGCGTGTTACATACATATGTCTTCCAACAAAAACATTATACCCAGACTTCCCATTTTCAATGGGGTCCGCCCCAAGGTGGCGTCTTTTGCCTTTTACATGCACTCTCACAAAAACATTTTATCATTTTTACCCATTTTCAAGGGGTACAGAGTATAAACAAGTAAGAACGTTGCTGTCGGACGCAACCGACAGCGAAATACTATTTCACGTCCCAGCAGCCCACAGGGGCATCTATCACATTATATTTTTTTAAATTTAACCTTAAATCCCCACTGTCGCCGCTTAAATTAGCTGCAGATTAAAACTTTTCATTGGAGGTAGCCAGACAGTTTCAATTAGAATCGAAGCTTAGAACCCTTACCTTAGCAAAAACACGCACCTAAATCGAGAGAGATGGCATCTCTCAAAATGAGAGAGGTGGCAACTGTCAAAATGAGAGAGGGGGCAACTCTGAAAATGTGATTTAAGTTCGTTGGCGAGCGTAGAGATATGGGCTCGAACCCCGGTGCGGTCATGTTGATATTTTTGTTACATTTTCTTTATTTAGTTATTTTGTATTGATAAAATATTCTTTTCAAACATATATATATATATAATTTAACACATCAAAAGACAAGGTCAAAGGTCACAAAGTCATTATGTGGCGCGTTATTGGCTCAGAAGCTGCAGATGTTTCAGTTTTGATTTGCCACGCCCCCAGTGGCCGTAGACAAATAATTTTTGACATGTGCATAGAGTGGGCGTTTAAGAATATAACTGTAAAGTTTGGTTTACATTCGAAAAATGCGAAAATTACAGGGTATTTTTCTGTGTCACGCCCCTTTTGGGGCGTAACGATAATTTTGGGGGAATCGATAGAGGAGGCCCCCAGTAACTTAGCATCCAATTTTGAAGCTTCTAGCACTATATATACCAAGTCTCAAGTCTCTAGCATCAATAGTGCTCAAAATATAACGAAACTAGTAAAATCACTATATATTCAGATCCGATTTACCACGTTCCTAGTAAGCGTGGCCATACAATTTTTTGGGCGATCTTCATAGGATCGTAACAGTAACCCACGTGCCAAATTTGGGAGTTCTAGCTTTAAAACTGTAGAAGATACAGTTTGACCCGATTTGCCACGCCCCCAATTAGCGTAGATATATCCGCCATAGCTTTTTGATTTTGGGATGTCGACATGAGTGTTCAGTTAAAATCTCAACTCTCTAGCCCTTCTAGAAGTAGTGTTTCTGAGATACAGGAAAATGTATTTTCCTATTTGCCACGCCCATAGTGGGCGTATCGGGAAAATCTTGACACTTTATCAGACGAGGGTATACACGAGTATATATTTCAAATTTCAAGTCTCTAGCTTCAATAGCGTGGAAATGGTTTGCGTTCATACGGACAGACGGACGGACAGCATGACGGACATTGCTCAAAACCAATATACTATATCACTACGTGAAATAGTATAAAACGCATATCGGACGGGGTTCAGGGGATCAACTCGTCGGGGCGCCCGACTTGAGTTTTTTTTACTTATTTATACTTTGTTAGTCCGCCTTCAGCATTTAGATGACTTTTTAAGTTTTACTTCTCAATGGAAGCCTTCTCGACGTCATCCTTACCCGAAATGTTTTGCAATGTTCCCAGAGGGCGTAGACATATAATATTTGACCAGTTCGAAGAATATGAACACATGATTACATTTCTGTAAAATTTGAATGCTAAAACTCTTACAATTCGAAACTTTGAAACACGGTCCAAATGAGGAGTAAAAATATTACGCTTCAATCTTTTTTGCTGAGCATCTGCTCGCGAGCAAAAAATTTTTTGAATTGAGCAGCAGTAAGTGAGCAAATGACTGAAAAAGTCAATGCAAAAGGTCTTTTGAGCACTCTTTTACATTAATTTGCCTTGTTGGAAAAAAGTTTTTTATACCCTGAACCTATTGAAAATGGGAAATCAGGGTATATTGTTTTTGTTGAAATGTATGTAACAGGCAGAAGGAGGCGTGGCTGACCCCATAAAGTATATATATTCTTGATCAGGGAGACAAGTCGAGTCGATTTATCCCTGTCTGTCTGTCCGTCCGTCTGTCTGTCCGTTTGTATGAACACGTCGTTCTCAGAACCTATAAGAACTAGAGACTTGAAATTTTTCATGTAGGTTCCTATATAGCACGAAAAGATCGAATTTGTTAAAAAAAATCGATAACTGTCTTAATTTTAATGTTGTCGATTAAAAACGAAATCGATGCTCCGTTATATAATTCTACATAATTCATCTTTATAGCTAGCGTCTTCAAATTTTTCACTTAGTGTTATGTGAGCCTTCGGGTTTTGTTAAATTTTGGATGCCTTAAATTTGTAAGTCCCGTATTTCAAATACTACAGACTTGGGCTCATACATACATATGGATGACATGATCACGCCCAACAAGTTTGATCAAAATCGTTGCTCTACAAAAAAAGTTATTAAACATTTAATTTCCCATAGCATTGCCATACAAAAAGAAGCCCAAGAACAGCTGACGCAACGACTGACGTGTGTGTGTATGTTTTGCTTGTAATGAACGTACATATGCATGTGTACATAAAAGAAACAAAGAATGCCTGAAATAGCGGTTCTTCGCAGGGTTCAGGGGATCTCTTAGTCGAGCGGTCTCGACTAGAGTTTTCTTACTTGTTTTTATTAAGAATATTTATTTAATTACTAAAAAACTTATACTTCTTATTGTTAAGTTTAATATTTAATAATGGATTTAATATGAAATGTAGGGCTAAAACTGCACGTTCCACAGACACCTGAGTTGCCGGTGTAGCCAGAACTACCTGTGCGAGCGCATTTAAATGTGGCATTAAAAAAATTCG
This sequence comes from Drosophila paranaensis, assembly GCA_035047545.1. Taxonomy (NCBI): domain Eukaryota; kingdom Metazoa; phylum Arthropoda; class Insecta; order Diptera; family Drosophilidae; genus Drosophila; species Drosophila paranaensis. Next base: position 655,480 of record JAWNPL010000040.1, read on the forward strand.
AATTTTGCGTAAAAGTGTGGTGCAAGAATAGTTTGCGTACTTTGAGTAAAACCATACACAAAGTATGTTTGCGTCGCACATGCATATGCATCAATCGCTCAAAGACCTTTTGCTCCATTTCACTCAAGCATTCGCTCGCGGTCTGACCGAAACGAATGACAAACGAAAAAAACAGTTGTAGTCCGAACGAGCGAGCTGAGCGAAGATCCGTTTTTTCCGTCGCTCGAGCATTTTCGTCGTCTCGTCTTGGGATGTCAACCCGAGTGTATATACCAAGTCTCATGTCCCAAATATCAATAGTGCTCAAAATATAACAGAATTTGAAAAATCAGTAGTTCTAATGGGCGTATCTAAAAACTTTATCAGTATATATTCGTAGTTTCAAGCCTCAGACGGACAGCATGACGGACATTGCACCAAATCAATATACTCATTTCACTATGTGAATGGGTATAAAAATACATATATACGACCATTGGTTGCATGGCAAATTCTAAAATTTGAAGCTAAAAAAACTCCAATTATTGAAGTGTAATAATCAAAATTTTACAGTTATTTTATTGAGAATGCGCTTCGGCTGATATTTGTTATGGTAAATTAAATGTTTAATAATGTTTGCAGGCTGACTTTCTTACTCAAACTTTCAGAGCGTAAATATGTCATTCATATGTGTGTATTTGCAAATTTTGCCAATTTTCCATTTTCTATGGGTTAAGGTATATATTATAAACAGGCAAGAGAAGTCTAGTCGAAACCGCTTGACTGTTATTCCGAACATTCTTCGAATAAGTCTTCGAATAACAGTTTTCACTGAGTATTTGACGAAAATGTTCGCGATCGACCGAAAAACCCCGGTCTTCGCTTCTCATTTTTTTCGTTTCTCATTTGTTGCGGTCAGACCGCGAGCGAACGCTTGAGTAAAATTAAGAAAAAGGTCTTTGAGCGACTGATGCATGTTCATGTGCGATGCAAACGTACTTTGTGTATGGTATTAATCAAAGTACTCAAAATATTCTTGCGTCGCAAGTTCGTATCTTACATTTACTAAATATTTAATTTTTTAATGATATCAAGCTTAAACTGCCACATTTAAATGCGCTTGCACAGGTAGTTCTAATCAGCAACTTATTTTTAGCCCTGCATTTCATATTAAATGAACTGCGAAGTTCAATAAGCGCAGACAATTTAAATGTATAATTAGTTATTTAACTTAACAATAGGCAGTATAAGTTTAGTACTATTTAAATAACTTCTTAATACCAAAAAAATAATTTTTTTCCAACAAGGAAAATTAATGTTACAGTACCAAAAGACCTTTTGCATTGAGTTTTTCGGTCATTTGCTCACTTGCTGAGGCTCAGCTCGCAAACAAAAAATTTTCCGCTCGCGAACAAATGTTCAGCAATAACGATCGACGCAAAAAACCCAAAAAACAACCCTCATGCGAAGACCGATTCAGACATGAAAAAATCGCTCTTGCTCAGAGTAAGAGCGGAATATTTTCTGTTGTTCGCTCCTGCTCTGACTTTGAGCGTGACGAAAAAACGCTCAACTGTTATTTGCAAGCTCTGGTAGATACTCATCCTATATAATTGCATATATTTGCTGAGCATTTACATAGGTGGGCGTACAGACATTAAGTGTTCCTCACAGCGATGCGAGTACGGTAACAGCTACTCTCGTGAATGGAAAAGGCCAAAGTCGGGCAATAATACATGTCAATTCAGCAATTGTCTTGAGTCGCCCACACTCCGATGATCGGGGACCGCTAGTGCGTTCGTGGGCGCGAGAAAGTAGTTGTTACTTTCACTCGAATGCAAATAACGGTGTTTCGACCAATGAGAGACTGCCTGATCTGACGAATTTGCGTTCGCAGAAGATCAGGCGATGTTGCCGTTAAGTGAGTGTCAAAGCGAGTGGTAACAGAAAAAGGACTTCGATAGACAGCAAACGATTCAAAGGACATAAAAAGGACATAGTGCGAAAACAACAAGGATATACAAGAGGGATATCCTAGATGGATACCCAGCAACCCAAAAAGGATACAGAGTACATTGGTACGGGCGGCAACAGAGTGCTTATAGTGGCATGTCCTGCAACAGGAGAGAGAGGTACGTGAGTGTAGCCTTGTGATAGAGTGAACATCTCTGAAACACATTCTAGGTGTGATAGCAAGAGAATCCAGCTGTGGGAGAGCCTGTAGTTGATCCAAGCTGATTGCTCGTATAGCTGGAGTGCGCCAGGTGTGCTCTAGCCAGGCCAACCAGTAAATTTGTTGGCAAGAATACACAGTCGGCTTAGTTCGGCTTGGCTTAAAGTTGGGTAAAACCGAAGCATATGAATGGGTAAATGGGGGGATAAAAAAGTTTTTTTTAAAAAAGTGGAAGGGGGGGGGAGAGAGGAGGGGAGGCGTTCTTGAGCAGCTTCCAAGAGTTTTTCCTGACCCGAGACTAACTGGAAAACATCAAAAAGGAAGTCTCGAGGCGGAGGCAGACGATGGGTGAGACATTACCCTAATTTACAATGGCAGTTGGCCCGATCAGCGCGCATATACTCGGCCCTCCCAGTTCCGGCGCCTGACGGAGCTGATGCTGCTGTCGGATGAGTTCGAGGACTTAGAGAAGAATAGAGAGATATGAGCAACAACACCGACAGAACAACACTCTACTGACGACGTCTTGAGCGAATGTCATCAATTTATCACCACAATATGGCCGTCGAAGAAACGAGCCCGTGTCCGCCGACAACAACAGGTATAGCTGGACCAAGGACGCATGGCCAGAATCCTGCCAAGTCATGCATGTGGCTACGAGAACCATTACGCCATAGAGTGCCGCAACGAGTTGCTGGAGCTTTATTGGCAATGTGAGCGCAGTGGCTTGTGCGATTGCTTGTTGCCAGTCGGGAAACTGACCGAGACATCAGCCATACAGGGGCGAGCGGGAGCAGCGTCGCGGTGGCATCAGGAATTAATAGGCCACCTCTTAGTTGATGATGACGGAGACTGTAGCCATTGAAACGCGAGCCATCAGCAGTTTCGTGAGTGAGAAACTGGCAGACAGGCTCAGAGGATTGGAAGTGCTTCATCCCACGCAGATGTGCATCAGGTTGACGGACGGCCGTTGCAGTCAAGTGGATGCAATGTTGGAGATAAAGATCAGACTGAAGACGCAGCAGATCCTCATTCCGTTGCTTATTTTTCCAGGCGTTATCAGTGATCTGGTGCTGGGTTGGGATTTCTTGGCTAGCATGCGGCGGCTTTGCTCTGCGCACAGACAGTGGGAGCAGGCCAGAAAGCGGATAGAGTCACCAAAATGGACGAAGTGTTACAGATAGTGCGACAAAATCTAGAGAAAGAGGCTCAGTACCAGGCGCGGCATTACAACTTGAGGTGGCTATAGTGGAAGCCGGCCATTGCTTGTAAAGAACATATATAAAGATATGTATATGAAAGAAGCGTAGAATGCACGGAATAGCGGTTCTCCATAGGGTTCAGGGTATGCCCTAGTCGAGCGGTCTCGACTAGAGTTTTCTCACTTTTAGGAGCTTATGTTGTGCTTCCGGATTTTTATTTTTTTCAAGCATATTCCACACATTTGCTTACAGAGTATGGGTGCGAGTTCAGCGAGACTCTGCTATGTTTCTTTTCGGTCGCCCAAGCTTTGGCATTGGAAGGATGCATGTGACCGACCCTCGCATAGTGGCTAGCGACTCTCCTAGAGTTGCACTCTGCTGTGCGCGAATGAGGATCTATGTACTCCAGCCGGTGTAAGAGTGCCGGCGCGCCGGAGCCAGCCTACAAACGTCGTCTGCCATCAAGAAACTCCCAGCGAAGTCCCGTATGCAGTCAATCGCGGCCAAAGACATCGTCGCAAATACAAGCAATCACTGCCGCCACTGCATCCAACATACAGCCGCAGCACAGCTATAGTGGTCGGCGGCGCAGTGAACAGGAACAGCCTGCAGCTGCGGGCGGAATATGGTCGGAGGGGCATCGCGGAAAAATGTCTACGACTAGGACACAAGGAATGTGAGTAAACTTTACAAAACAATATTTGACAAAACACTTTGTACACGCCTACCTGTGGTTAATAGAATTTCCAGCAGGCTAGCTATCAGCAGTGCGCACGGTTCTAGCTGGCAGAGGAACGCAGCTGGAGCAAAGCAGAAAGGAGCGACGTAGAACTGAGTAGCGTCAAATTCAAACGGACACAAGTAAAAACGTTGCAGTTGGACGCAGCCGACTGCGAAATACTTCTTCACGTCCTAGCATCCTACAGGGGCATCTATCATATTATATTTATACCCTGAACCCATTGAAAATGGGTAATCAGGGTATAATGTTTTTGTTGGAAGGCGTATGTATGTAACAGGCAGAAGGAGGCGTGGCAGACCCCATAAAGTATATATATTCTTGATCAGGGAGACAAGCCGAGTCGATTTAGCCCTGTCCGTCTGTCTGTCTGTCTGTCCGTCTGTCCGTCTGTCCGTATGTATGAACGCGTCGATTTCAGAACTTACAATAGCTAGAGACTTCAAATTTTTTTTGTAGGTCCCTGTATAGGGCGCGCATATCGAGTTTGTTTCAGAAATTCGATAACTGTTATCGTTTTATTGTTATCGATTAAAAACGAAAATCTAAATTAAGCTAAAAAATTCTATCTATTTCATCTTTCTAGCTAGAGTCTTCAAATTTTGCATTTAGTGTTATTTGGGTCTTACGCAATTTCGGTTTTTGTTAAATTTTGGGTGCCACGCCCCCTTCGCCTCCAATTTGTAACTCCCGTATATCAAATACTAGAGACTTGTGCTTTGGCACATACATATATATGGATGACGTGATCACGCCCAACAAGTTTGATCAAAATCGTTACTCTAGAAAAAAAGTTATTAAACATTTAATTTTCCATAGCATTGCCATGCAAACAGCAGCCAAAAAACTGCTGACGCAACGATTTGCGCTTGTGAGTGCTTGCGCCTGTGTATGTGTGTGTGTATGTGTTGTTTGTAATGAACATATATATAAACTTATGTATATTAAAGAAACGGAGATTGTTTGGAATTGCGGTTCTTCGCAGGGTTCAGGGTATACCCTAGTCGAGCGGACTCGACTAGAGTTTTCTTACTTGTTTTAAATTAATCTTCATCTGTCGGCGCTCAAATTAGCTGCCGATTACAAATTTTCACCGGAGCTGGCCATGGCAGAACCTTACCTTATCAAAAACGCGCACACCAAATATGAAATAGATGGCATCTGTCAAAATGAGAGAGGTGGCATCTCTAAAAATGAGATAGATGTCCGGTGGCGAGCGTAGAGGGGTGGATTCCAACCCCGGTGCGGTCATGTCGATACTTTTGCTCTTTTTATACCCTGAACCCATTGAAAATGGGAATTCAGGGTATAATGTTTTTGTAGGAAGGCGTATGTATGTAACAGGCAGAAGGAGGCGTGGCAGACCCCATAAAGTATATATATTCTTGATCAGGTTGACAAGCCGAGTTGATATAGCCATGTCCGTCTGCCTGTCTGTCCGTCCGTCTGTCCGTATGTATGAACGCGTCGTTCTCAGAACCTACAAGAGCTAGAGACTTGAAATTTTGTATATAGGTTCCTGTATAGCACGAAAAGATCGAGTTTGTTAAAAAAATCAATAACTGTCTTAATTTTAATGTTATCGATTAAAAACGAAATCGATGCCCAGTTATATAAATCTATATAATTCATCTTTCTAGCTAGAGTCTTCAAATTTTGCATTTAGTGTTATTTGAGCCTTTCACAATTTCGGTTTTTGTTAAATTTTTGATGCCACGCCCCCTTCGCCTCAAATTTGTAACTCCCCTATATCAAATACTAGAGACTTGTGCTTTGACATGATCACGCTCAACAAGTTTGATCAAAATCGTTGCTCTAGAAAAAAAGTTATTAAACATTTAATTTTCATAGCATTGCCATACAAAAAGAAGCCCAAGAACAGCTGACGCACCGACTTCCGCTTGTGTGTGCGTGCGTCTGTGTATGTGTGTGTGTGTTGGTTGTACTGTACGTACATATGCATGTGTATATAAAAGAAACGAAGAATGCTTGAAATAGCGGTTCTTCGCAGGGTTCAGGGTATACCCTAGTCGATCGGCCTCGACTAGAGCTTTCTTTCTTGTTTCGTTATGAATTAGAAATAAATGGTTTCAAATTCAATTCCAAAGTTGACCTAGATTTTGTAATCATGCTAGACCATAACCCAAAGTTGCGGACTCAACCGCAAGTGTCATAAATAATGTCGAGTCAACTTCATTAGATTTAAAATTCATAACAATTTTACTTATTATAATAGTTATTTTGCTTCTGGCAAATACATTAACGAATATATATAAGCTGCATAATAGATGCATTAAGTAACAAGTAAGAAAACTCTAGTCGGGGGTCCCGACTAGGAGATACCCTAAACCCCGCGCTATCTGCGTTTCTTAAAATACTGCATAAGTATTAAACGCACAGAAAACTAAATTCAATTAATTTTCAATTGTTTAGCCAATAGCGCCATCTATGGTTCGATAGAATAGCGCCATCCATGTTTCGATTTATTGAACAGCTGATAATTAGCAAATCATAGCGCCATCTATTGGAAATATGTACACTAAAACTTGCGGGTCTTAGAATTTGCTAGATGCACGCAGCTCAATGTGTATGTGTGAATGTGTGCACATGTATAGGAAAACAGTTTGCTTTGCTTTGCTGGTCACGTTTTTGGCCGATTGGCCAAATGTTTTGTTTAATAACTTCTGCGCGAATTAATGGATTTGAATGAAATTTTCAGCTTATGTTCAACATATTTTATTAAATTTTTTCCAATTTTTAAAAATGTAAACCCATTCATTTACTGGCTTTGAGTGCAACTAACCTCAATTTAAATATTTGGGGAAATTTGGAGCCGGTATCCAAAATTTAACAAAAATCAAAATTAAAGAAAATAAATAAAATGGGGACTCTAGCTATAAAGACGTGGGAGATATAATTTTATAACTAACATTCGATAATGTTTTAATCGATAACAATAAAAATAAAATAGTTATCGACTTTTTTTAACAAACTCGATCTTTTCGTGCTATTCACGGACCTACATAAAAAATTTCAAGTCTCTAGCTCTTATAGGTTCTGAGAACGACGCGTTCATACATACGGACAGACAGACGGACAGACGGACAGACGGACATGGCTATATCAACTCGGCTTGTCATCCTGATCAAGAATATATATGGGGTCTGCCACGCCTCCTTCTGCCTGTTACATACACACGCCCTCCAACAAAAACATTATGCCCTGATTTTCCCATTTTCAATGGGTTCAGGGTATAAAAATATTTGAGCCGAGCACAGCAGTTAGATAAGATTTAAACAATATGACCAATTTTTAGGTATAGCAACTATATGGTTGGTTCGTTTGCAACGATAAAATTTCATTAAAGAATGGAATGGAACGCATTTCGTTATAAACTTGAAAAATCATATAAATGCATCAACAAAGATGCAGTTATAAAAGTTGAAACATTAACAAATCATAAAGATGTTATAATAAGAGAATATAAAAATATCGTAACATTAGTTAATAGATATGAAATAAGATTAACAGCGGTGCATAGGGAAAAATGTTTAAGGGTCATAAAAATGAACACAAGATTAATTTCTGTCGCTAAAAGACGACACATTGTATGTATTGCACCCAAAAGTCTAAATCAATTGGCTGAATTTAGTTCCAGACAAATAAAATATTTAGACGAATCCATACAATCAAGCGATTCAGAATCTGACAGTGATATAGAAACACTGGAAGACAGTACATACGACATAATTAACATCAAACCCGAAAGACACGCAAATATGGCTCAAACTGAAGTAAAATTTATCAGACTAGTCACATCTCTGATACCAGAGTTTGATGGAAAGCCTAAAAATCTACAAAGTTTTTTAGATTATTTGAATCTACTACAAAATTTTAAAGGCACACACGAGCGAATTGCCGTCAGCCTTATAAAAACCAAACTTAAAGGCCATACAAGAAACCTAATCAGTAATGAGCAAACAGTTGCTTAAATAATTACTCAACTCGCGAAAGAAGTCCGAGGAGAATCGGTAGAAGTAATATCTGCTAAGCTCCTTAATCTTCAACAAAAGAACAAGACAGCTAACCAGTACACCCAAAAGGTGGAAAAATTGGCAAAGGCCCTTGAAGGAGCCTACATTACTGAAGGTTTAAGCCAAGTACTTGCAAACAAGTACACAACCACAACAGCTGTAAAAAATAGTAAAAAGTGTGGAAAAAAATAAAACAAGTAAGAAAACTCTAGTCGAGACCGCTCGACTAGGGTATACCCTGAACCCTGCGAAGAACCACAATTCCAAGCAATCTCCGCTTCTTTAATATACATAATAATATATATGTTCCTTACAAGCAACACATACACACACACACGAACAGGCGAACGCACACACAAACGCCAGTCGCTGCGTCAGCTGTTCTTTGGCTGCTTTGCATGGCAATGCTATGGGAAATTAAATGTTTAATAACTTTTTTCTAGAGTAACGATTTTGATCAAACTTGTTGGGCGTCATCATGTCATCCATATGTATGTATGTGCCAAAACACAAGTCTCTAGCATTTGATATACGGGAGTTACAAATTTGAGGCGAAGGGGGCGTGGCATCCAAAATTTAACAAAACCCGAAATTGCGAAATGCCCAAATAACACTAAATGCAAAATTTGAAGACTCTAGCTAGAAAGATGAATTATTTATAATTATATAACGGAGCACCGATTTCGTTTTTAATCGATAACATTAAAATTAAGACAGTTATCGATTTTTTTTAACAAACTCGATCTTTTCGTGCTATACAGGAGCCTACATAAAAAATTTCAAGTCTCTAGCTATTGTAGGTTCTGAGAACGACGCGTTCATACATACGGACAGACGGACAGACGGACGGACGGACGGACAGACGGACAAACGGACAGACGGACATGGCTATATCAACTCGGCTTGTCATCCTGATCAAGAATATATATACTTTATGGGGTCTGCCACGCCTCCTTCTGCCTGTTACATACATACGCCTTCCAATAAAAACATTATACCCTGAATTCCCATTTTCAATGGGTTCAGGGAATAAAAATGAAATCTCCGAATGTTTCCGTCAGGCAGTCCTTCTTTCTGTCCCACATTTTATTTGTGAGCTTATTGCTTACTTCGATCAGAATTGTATTGTCCTTCGCACAGCAGCGGCAGAAACAGGTAAGAAAACTCTAGTCGAGACCGCTCGACTAGGGTATACCCTGAACCTTGCGTAGAACCGCTATTCCAAGCAATCTCCGCTTCTTTTATATGCACATGCATATGTACGTGTGGCATCCAAAATTTAACAAAACCCGAAATTGCATAAGGCCTGACTAACACTAAATGCAAAATTTACAGACTCTAGCTTTAAAGATGAGTTAAATAGAATTTTTTAACTGAATGAATATATCGGTTTTTAATCTATAAAATTAAAACGATTATAGTTATCGATTATTTTTAATAAATTCGACCTTTTCGTGCTATACAGGAACATACATAAAAAATTTCAAGTCTCTAGCTCTTATATCTTCTGAGAACGACCCGTTCATACATACGGACAGAGGGACGGACGGATAGACGGACATACGGACATGGCTATATCAACTCGGTTTGTCTTCCTGATCAAGAATATATACTTTATGGGGTCTGCCACGCCTCCTTCTCCCTGTTACATACATTTCAACAAAAACATTATACCCTGATTTCCCATTTTCAATGAGTTCAGGGTATAACAAGTAAGAAAACTCTAGTCGAGACCGCTCGACTAGGGTATACCCTGAACCCTGCGAAGAACCGCAATTCCAAGCAATCTCCGTTTCTTTAATATACATAAGTATATATATGTTCATTACAAGCAACACATACACACACACATACACAGGCGCAAGCACACACAAACGCCAGTCGCTGAATCAGCTGTTCTTTGGCTGCTGTTTGCATGGCCATGCTATCCAAGCCCTAGTTATGATGAGGGCCCCGACTGATGAAGACCACCGAACTTTTGTTTCAAATGCGGGCTCTTAGACCACGTATATAAAAACTCCTCGTCCACGATTGATTGGGCAGAAATTTTGTTATAAAACAAAGCATGCTTCGAAATTTCGTTAAGGCTTGAAGTTGTGCACGTTATAATTCTCTAACAGTTTTGCTGAAATGCTATGGCTAATTGATGACTTCTCTGAAGCATTCCAAAGGGTCACTCTAAGGAATCTAAAACATTAACAAGTAAGAACGTTGCTGTCGGACGCAACCGACAGCGAAATACTATTTCACGTCCCAGCAGCACACAGGGGCATCTATCACATTATATTTTTTTAAATTTAACCTTAAATCCCCACTGTCGCCGCTTAAATTAGCTGCAGATTAAAACTTTTCATTGGAGGTAGCCAGACAGTTTCAATTAGAATCGAAGCTTAGAACCCTTACCTTAGCAAAAACACGCACCTAAATCGAGAGAGATGGCATCTCTCAAAATGAGAGAGGTGGCAACTCTCAAAATGAGAGAGGTGGCAACTCTGAAAATGTGATTTAAGTTCGTTGGCGAGCGTAGAGGTGTGGGCTCGAACCCCGGTGCGGTCATGTTGATATTTTTGTTATGTTTTTTTTATTTAGTTATTTTGTATTAATAATATATTCTTTTCAAACACATATATATAATTTGGCAAATCAAAAGACAAGGTCAAAGGTCACAAAGTCATTATGTGGCGCGTTATTGGCTCAGAAGCTACAGATTTTTCAGTTTTGAATTGCCACGCCCCCAGTGGCCGTAGACATATAATTTTTGGCATGTTCATAGAGTGTGCGTTCAAGAATATAACTGTAAAGTTTGGATGCTTACACTCGAAAAATGCGAAAGTTACAGGGTATTTTTTGTACGGCATGCCCCTTTTGGGGCGTTACAATAATGTTTGGGGAATCGATAGAAGAGGCCCCCAGTAACTTAGCATTCAATTTTGAAGATTCTAGCACTAAAACTGTGGAAGATATAAGCTGATAAAAGTGTCAACGGGCGATAAAGTTTGGCCCGATTGCCACGCCCCCAATGGGCATATACACATAATTTTTGGCGTGCTTATAGAGTTGGCGTTCAGGAATATAACTGTAAAGTTTGGATGCTTACACTCGAAAAATGCGAAAATTACAGGGTATTTTTTGTACGGCATGCCCCTTTTGGGGCGTAACAATCATCTTTGGGGAATCGATAGAGGAGGCCTCCAGTAACTTAGCATTCAATTTTGAAGCTTCTAGCACTAAAATTGTGGGAGATATAAGCTGATATTAGTTGCCACGCCCCCTGAGGGCGTAGATATATCCGCCGTAGCTTTTCAGTTGTGGGATGTTAATCCGAGTATATATACCAAGTCTCAAGTCTCTCAAAATATAACAGAATTAGTAAAATCACTACATTTTCAGAACCGATTTGCCACGCCCCTAGTGGGCGTGGCCATAAATTTTTTGGCGATCTTCATAGGATCATAACAGTAATACACGTGCCAAATTTGAGCGTTATAGCTTTAAGACTTTATGAGATACAGTTTGACCCGATTTGCCACGCCCCCAATGGGCGTAGATATATCCGCCATAGCTTTTTGATTTTGGGGTGTCGACATGAATGTTCAGTTAAAATCTCAACTCTCTAGCCTTTCTAGAAGTAATGTTTATGGGCTACAGGAAAATTCATTTTCCGATTTGCCACGCCCCTAGTGGGCGTATCGGGAAAATCTTGACACTTTATCAGACGAGGGTATATATTTCAAATTTCAAGTCTCTAGCTTCAATAGCGTGGAAATGGTTTGCGTTCATACGGACAGACGGACAAACGGATTTTGCACAAAACCAATATACTATATCACTACGTGAAATAGTATAAAAATCAGTCTTCGATTGAAAACACGCTGTGGCTTCTCTAAAGCATTCTAAAGAGTAAAAAACACATTTGCTGCTGTTTTTTTTTTTAAGTCAATCTTCGATTGAGAGAAAAAACATTATTAAATGCCTTTCGAATTCTGTAACGATCCCCCAGTCTGTTTTGTATGTTTCGTGCTAAAAGATCTCATAAACCGACGTCAACTAGTTATGTATATACATGGATGATATCCTAATCGCTTCACATGCTTTTGAGACCGACCTGAAGGTACTGAAGGAGACTTATGCTTTAAGCTGTCCAAGTGCCGTTTTGCTTACCAAGAATTAGAATACTTTGGATATTTGGCCAACTGTTCCGGTATCACTCCTTAACCCGTACATCTTCAAGCTAAAGGTAGCTTACCCACACCCTATAAGTAATGATTAATAGGCTCATACGAAAAGTTCACGAATGGCTGGGTTATCTGACCACCGAAATGTGTTGCATACAAATTAAAAAGCACTGCCGGTTCCCATACGTGAAGTCTTACTACAATAATTGTATTAGTAAGCATCCAAACTTAAATTATGGCTCTTGCCCGATAGAGATTGCACCTCTGACATCGACCCACAAGCAACATGACCCAATTAAAAGTATTATTCCCTATATCTATGTACACTATATGCAATATTAATGGGGAATTCAAAACAACCATTACTCAGCAAACAAGTAAGAAAACACTAGTCGAGACCGCTCGACTAGGGTATACCCCTAGGGTATAACCCTGCGAAGAACCGCTATTCCGTGCATTCTCCGTTTCTTTTGTAAAACATATGTATATGTATGTTCATTACAAGCAACATACTCACACACACACATACAGGCGTACGCACAAGCGGAAGTCGTTGCGCCAGCTGTTCTTTGGCTGCTATTTGCATGCCAATGATATGGGAAATTAAATGCTTAATAACTTTTTTTCTAGAGCAAATTGTGTAAGGCTCAAATAACACTAAATGCAAAATGTTAAAACTCTAACTATAAAGATGAATTAAATAGAATTTTATAACTAAGTGAAGTTATCGGTTTTTAATCGATAACATTAAAACGATGATAGTTATCGATTATTTGAAACAAACTCGATCTTTTCGTGGAGATGTTGAAGCTTCTAGCACTAAAACTGCAGGAGACATGAGATTATATTATTTGCCACGCCCTGGATAATAAATATATACCAGGTCTCAGGTCTTTAGCATCAATACTGTTTAAAATATAGCAGAATTAGTATAATTACTATATAGTCAGATCCGCTTTGCCACGCCCAGAGTGGGAGTGGATATAAATTTCACCAAGGCAGCTACTTCACTGGCCACCGCCGCTCCCGAGATTGTGGTGTCCTGAGCCTCAACTACCGTTTAATTTACTGCCCAATCGACGACCACACCTCACCTATCTCATTTGCATCTATGCTTGCATCTATTCCTGCTGTCTCACCTGTTATCCAGCCGGGAGCTATGTCCATAGCTCCGTTTGCTTTTATATCTGCTGTCCAGCACTCCGCTATGTGTGCTGCTCTGTGTGCTGCCGTGCCTGTTACTAAAGTTAAAGCTATATGTGCTGCCCTGCATGCGGCCACGCCTGCTGTCCAAGCCCTAGTTATGATGAAGGCCCCGACTTTGGTCATGCCTGTTGTCAGATCTGCATTGATATCACATGAAAAGCAATGCCCATTTTACTTAAGCAAAAGGAACTGATGGAGCTACAGCAGCAAATCTGAAGTTTGCAAAATCAATTGGGCAAATCCGCAGCACCAAGACCTCAGATCACTGACCTGAGCGTCATAGAGAATATGGCCTCACGTTCTCGGCCGATAATTCGTATAATGTCAACAAATGGTTGAATGACCTGGAAGACGCAATCGCCAAACGACAACTGGGCGGACGCTTATAACTTGTTGCTTGCCATCGTCTACTGGCGGGTACATCTGCCGGCTTGCTGCGCGCTGTCTCTGTGCAAAGTTACGAGGAACTGAAGATGATCTTACTCAAGGAGTTTGGACGATCTCGAAGCGTAGGAGGTGTGCACCGCCATTGCTGTCCTATGAGTTAATTCGTCCAGGTTTGGTATGATGTACTATGCTCGAACTAAAATTTAACTGAAGTCCCTTCTGGAGCATTATGAGCTTTTCCGTGTACAGTCTGCCGCTTTGAGACAATCTACTGCTGTGAGCCGTCCACTGTCGATCTTGCCGTCAACGACGCCTCAGCCGTAGCCACAATCGAAGTTTTGTGCTCTAAGTGCTCTTCATTTGGACATTATAAAGGTCCGAAGCCGATAAGACCTCCTAACTCTTGTTTCAAATGCGGGCTCTTAGACCACGTATATAAAAACTCCCCGTCCACGATTGAGTTTGGGCAGAAATTTTTTTATAAAACAAAGCATGCTTCGAAATTTCGTTAATGCTTGAAGTTGTGCACGTTATAATTCTCAAACAGTTTTGCTGAGATGCTACGGCTAATTGCTGACTTCTCTGAAGCATTCCAAAGGGTCACTCTAAGGAATCTAAAACATTAAAAATCAGTCTTCGATTAAAAACACGCTGTGGCTTCTCTGAAGCATTCTAGAGATTACACCTCTGACATCGACACAAAAGCAACATGAACCAATTAAAAGTATTTATCCCTATATCTATGTACACTATATGCATTATTAATGGGGAATTCAAAACAACCATTACTTAGTAAACAAGAAAGAAAACTCTAGTCGAGACCGCCTGACTAGGGTATACCCCTAGGGTATAACCCTGCGAAGAACCGCTATTCCGTGCATTCTCCGTTTCTTTATAAAACATATGTATATGTATGTCCATTACAAGCGCACTCACACACACACATACAGGCGTACAAACAAGCACAAGCGGAAGTCGTTGCGTGAGCTGTTCTTCGGCTGCTATTTGCATGCCAATGATATGGGAAATTAAATGTTTAATAACTTTTTTTCTAGAGCAACGTGATCATGTCATCCATGGGCCAAAGCACAAATCTCTAGTATTTGATATACGGGAGTTACAAATTTGAGACAAAGGGGGCTTGGCAACAAAAATTTAACAAAAACCGAAATTGCGTAAGGCCCAAATAACATTAAATGCAAAATTTGAAGACTCTAGATAGAAAGATGAATTAGATAGAATTTTATAGCTTAATTTAGATTTTCGTTTTTAATCGATAACAATAAAACGAAACAGTTATCGAATTTCTGAAACAAACTCGATCTTTTCGTGATATACAGGAACCTACATAAAAAATTTCAAGTCTCTAGCTATTGTAGGTTCTGAGAACGACGCGTTCATACATACGGACAGACGGACAGACGGACGGACGGACGGACAGACGGACAGACGGACATGGCTATATCAACTCGGCTTGTCATCCTGATCAAGAATATATATACTTTATGGGGTCTGCCACGCCTCCTTCTGCCAGTTACATACATACGCCTTCCAACAAAAACATTATACCCTGAACTCCCATTTTCAATGGGTTCAGGGTATAAAAACGGAAGATTAGATAAAAATAAAGAACAAGCGCAAAGCAAAGAGATTATTAATGCTTAGAGAGAATCAACTCTCAACATCAAAAACAGCTGATAGCACAATAACAAAAAATGAGAGCGAGCGAAAAAGCAAAAAGGGAAGCAATGAAAATGATATGCAGAATACAAGTAAAAATAAAAACAAGTAAGAAAACTCTAGTCGAGACCGCTCGACAAGGGTATACCCTAAACCCTATGAAGAACCGTTATTCCAAGCATTCTTTGTTTCTTTTATATACACATGCATATGTACGTTCATTACAAGCAAAACATACACACACACGAACAGGCGAACGCACACACAAACGCCAGTCGCTGCGTCAGCTGTTCTTTGGCTGCTTTGCATGGCAATGCTATGGGAAATTAAATGTTTAATAACTTTTTTTCTAGAGTAACGATTTTGATCAAACTTGTTGGGCGTCATCATGTCATCCATATGTATGTATGTGCCAAAACACAAGTCTCTAGCATTTGATATACGGGAGTTACAAATTTGAGGCGAAGGGGGCGTGGCATCAAAAATTTAACAAAAACCGAAATTGCGAAATGCCCAAATAACACTAAATGCAAAATTTGAAGACTCTAGCCGATTTCGTTTTTAATCGATAAGATTAAAATTAAGACAGTTATCGATTTTTTTTAACAAACTCGATCTTTTCGTGCTATACAGGAGCCTACATAAAAATTTCAAGTCTCTAGCTCTTGTAGGTTCTGAGAACGACGCGTTCATACATTCGGACAGACGGTCGGGCAGACGGACATGGCTATATCAACTCGGCTTGTCATCCTGATCAAGAATATATTTACTTTTTGGGGTCTGCCACGCCTCCTTCTGCCTGTTACATACATACGCCTTCCAACAAAAACATTGTACCCTGAATTCCCATTTTCAATGGGTTCAGAGTATAACAAGTAAGAAAACTCTAGTATGTAGGTTCCTGTATATCACGAAAAGATCGAGTTGGTTTCAGAAATTCGCTAACTGTTATCGTTTTATTGTTATCGATTAAAAACGAAAATCCAAATTAAGCTATAAAATTCTATCTAATTCATCTTTCTAGCTAGAGTCTTCAAATTTTGCATTTAGTGTTATTTGGACCTTACGCAAATTCGGGCTTTGCTAAATTTTGGATGCCACGCCCCCTTCGCCTCAAATTTGTAACTCCCGTATATCAAATACTAGAGACTTGTGGCACATACATACATATGGATGACATGATGACGCCCAACAAGTTTGATCAAAATCGTTACTCTAGAAAAAAAGTTATTAAACATTTAATTTCCCATAGCATTGCCATGCAAAGCAGCCAAAGAACAGCTGACGCAGCGACTGGCGTTTGTGTGTGTGTGCGCCTGTGCGTGTTATGAATATTTGCCTTGTAATGAACATACATATACATATGAATATAAAAGAAACGAAGAATGCTTGGAATAGTGGTTCTTCGCAGGGTTCAGGGTATTCCATAGTCGAGCGGTGTCGACTAGAGTTTTCTTACTTGTTATTTATGGAAAGGGTATGGAAGTGTGAGGCTCAGACGAAGAATATGTTTTCGCGACGAGCATGCACACATTCAAAACTGCTTTCCAATTTAATTTATCACTATTATACGCATTTTGGAACTGTTCTTAATTAAATATCGGTATAAAAATTTAGTATATTTATACTATTTTACGTAGTGATATAGTATATTGGGTTTGTGCAATGTCCGTCATGCTGTCCGTCCGTCTGTCCGTATGAACGCAAACCATTTCCACGCTATTGAAGCTAGAGACTTGAAATTTGAAATATATACTCGTGTATACCCTCGTCTGATAAAGTGTCAAGATTTTCTCGATACGCCCACTAGGGGCGTGGCAAAAATTGAAAATGCATTTTCCTGTATCTCAGAAACACTACTTCTAGAAGGGCTAGAGAGTTGGGATTTTAACTGAACACTCTTGTCGACATCCCAAAATCAAAAAGCTATGGCGGATATATCTACGCCCATTGGGGGCGTGGCAAATCGGGTCAAACTGTATCTTCTACAGTTTTAAAGCTAGAACGCCTAAATTGGGTTACTGTTACGATCCTATAAAGATCGCCCAAAAATTTGTATGGCCACGCCTACTAGGGGCGTGGTAAATCGGATCTGAATATATAATGATTTTACTAGTTTCGTTATATTTTGAGCACTATTGATACTAGAGACTTGAGACTTGGTATATATACGCGGGTTAACATCCCACAATCGAAAAGGTATGGCGGATATATCTACGCCTTCAGGGGGCGTGGAAACTAATATCAGATTATATCTCCCACAGTTTTAGTTCTTGAAGCTTCAAATTTGGATGTTTAGTTACTGGGGGCCTCCTCTATCGATTCCCCAAAAATTATTGTTACGCCCCAAAAGGGGCGTGACATACAGAAAAATAACCTGTAATTTTCGCATTTTTCGAATGTAAGCATCCAAATTACAGTTACATTCTTAAACGCCCACTCTATGAACATGCCAAAAATTATTTGTCTACGGCCACTGGGGGCGTGGCAAATCAAAACTGAAACATCTGCAGCTTCTGAGCCAATAACGCGCCACATAATGACTTTGTGACCTTTGACCTTGTCTTTTGATTTGCCAAATTATATTTATGTCTTTGAAAAGAATATTTTATTAATACAAAATAACTAAATATAGAAAATATAACAAAAATATCAACATGACCGCACCGGGGTTCGAGCCCACACCTCTACGCTCGCCAACGAACTTAAATCACATTTTGAGAGTTGCCCCCTCTCTCATTTTGACAGTTGCCACCTCTCTTATTTTGAGAAATGCCACCTCTCTCGATTTAGGTGCGTGTTTTTTCTAAGGTAAGGGTTCTAAGCTTCGATTCTAATTGAAACTGTCTGGTCACCTCCGATGAAAAGTTTTAATCTGCAGCTAATTTAAGCGGCGACAGTGGGGATTTAAGGTTAAATTAAAAAAAATATAATGTGATTGATGTCCCTGTGTGCTGTTGGGACGTGCAATAGTATTTCGCTGTCGGTTGCGACCGACAGCAACGTTCTTACTTGTTATTGTTGAAGTTCTGTTCAGCTGTTCTGCAATGTTAATTAATAGAATTCTGTTATATCCAAAATCGATTAATGGGAAAATTTGAAATTTATATTTTATATTTTATATTTTTTCTGGATAAAGGCTTAAAAAAAGAACATCTGTACGGAAAAAGGCCAAATCGGCATCACTGCTGCTAACTATGCAGTTGACACAGCAACTTGGACTGCCTATGCCTATTTATGAGAAACTAAATGTTTAGTAACTTTTTTGTTGATTGACTTTCGTAATCAAACAGCACCTTTAAAAAAGTTTGTTAGCCTATAAAATCTAAGCTATTGAGGATTTCAAACAAATTTAAACGCAGGTTGTTAGTGTGATGTTTAAACTAATACAAAACAAGTAAGAGTGCTCTAGTCGAGACTGCTCGACAAAGAGATCCCCTGAACCCTGCGAAGAACTGCGATTCCTAAGAGCCGCTAACATTCTCCGTTACTTTTATATGTATCTAGCAAACAAACCATACACACACACACAGATGCACGCACAAGAACACACACAGATGCACGCACCAACACACAATCTGCTAACTGTGCATTATGACTCATCAGCTTCGCTGCTGCTGCAAGACGCCGATAATATGAGATATTAAATGTTTAATAACTTTTTCTCTAGTCGAACGATTTTGATCAAATTTGTTGGACGTGATCATGACATTCATAAGTGTGTATGTGCCAAAGCAGTCTCTAGTACTTGAAATACGTGATTTAGCAATTTGAGGCGAAGGGGCGATTTAAGGGCGTGGCATCCAAAATTTAACAAAAACCGAACTTGCAGAAGGCTCAAATAACACTAAATGCAAAATTTGAAGACTCTAACTATAAAGATGAATTAAATAGAATTTTATAACTAAATGAAGATATCGGTTTTTAATCGATAACATTAAAACGATGATAGTTATCGAATATTTGAAACAAACTCGATCGAATCGTGATATACACGAACTTTCAAAAAAAATTTGAAGTCTCTAACTCTTATATCTTCTGAGATCGACGCGTTCAAACATACGGACAGACGGACAGACGGACGGACGGACAGACGGACAGACGGACACACGGACAGACTGACGAACTGGGCTAAATCTACTCGGCTTCTCTCCCTGATCAAGAATATATATACTTTATGGGGTCTGCCACGCCTCCTTCTGCCTGTTAAATACATTTAAACAAAAACATTATACCCTGATTTCCCATTTTCAATGAGTTCAGGGTATAAAAACTAAATCAAGCGACCGTTTCAGATGATTTTAAATTGACCTCATCTGAAACAGAAATTATCAAGTGTGAGAATTTGGGAACTAGAACTGGGATTAGAGATCCAAGAAGTGTTCGGTATGTTAAAGTCGCCCAACTCGAGAAAAAAGTCATTATTCTTTATATGTCCATATATTTCATTAACGCAAGTTATGTTTATGCTCAACGCTTAGATTTAAAAGTCAGAAGAAGGGGAATATATGAACATGTTATAAAGAGGACACCGCAAGCAAAACTGAAGCTGGAATTTCATTGGTACCAACTTAAAGAAGACAAACTTACAGGCAGAGGTTGCATCAAATTACTACAGTCGAGCACCGAAATCCAGCAAATAAAAGAAGAGTTTGAAGTAAAAGGACACAAATTCACAAACGGGCACAATCCGCTAAGCCCTATTGACCGAACCCCTCTTTACAAATTTTATGTTGACGTGGTTCAGGCTCCAAACAACAAGCAAATTCTAGATCTGCGAGTTATCTGCAGGCTGCCGCGGAGATACATCGATCTTACGCAATGTCACCGCTGTCAAGAGTTTGTGCCATCAAACATACTTGAAAGACTCCACAAGTGAAATAGACCAAGCACCTTCTTGCGTTAACTGCGAGTTACAGAATCCCGCTAACTACAAGGGCTTTTATCAAAGCTGCAAGCGGCTGATGCAAAAGCGTAATCCAGCAAAACCACCCAAAGCAGAAACAGTCGTTTTGCCCAACCCCAGACGAATAACTTCTGCGCGAGCACACTAACTCCAATAAGTGGCGTATTGTATGCGCCGGCTATTCGAGGTGAAATATCTCAAGTAGAAAGATCAGTAGACATACAAACGGTATTCATACAGATACTGCAACAACAACAGCGCCAGTTTGATGCAATTAACGCTCAAAGCAAAGCGATAAATGTAAAGCCAACATGTAATTCTCATGACTAGCTTAATGGCACTCATAAGCAAATTTAGCTCCAAATAATGGCTCTACATGTGGGCATCTGGAACGTCAATGGACTGATCAACGTCCTATTGGCTGTTTTCCTATTACAAAAGAAGATCGATATTATGCTCATATCAGAGACTCGTGAGTGCTCCAATACACAAATCTTCGGATACGAGCACTATCAGGCTTATGAAGGAGGAGCAAACAGAGTTGATGGATCCTCTTCCTCATACGATGAAAAATTGCGCATACACCATTGCTACCAGTTTTGAATGCAACAATGCAGGTCTCAAATATCAGCCTTTCTAAATCCATTGGAATCTTAGAAATTGATTTAAAATTCAACCCGCCAAATATTGATCTTAATTATACAATACAAAGTTTGGACAAAGCCCTCATTGGCGAAGACTCGAACGACGTCACAATTCATAATACAGGTGACTGGAGCCCCTACTCACTATCCACTAAATGGAGGCCCTCAGCAATTTACTTGACAGCCTATAGAGATATCAGTGATCGGCAGAATCTGAGATCCTCAGATCACCTGCCACTGAAAATCACACTCAATACGCAGCCACAGCCTTTCCTCACCAGAAAATGGATACTACCAGTAGGCTCGGTTCCGAGAGTTGCATTGCTCTCTACATTCGAAAATAGAGCCCAATACCCCCTAGGATGCGGATTACGCAGCAAACAATGTATAAGAAGCTATAGTTTCAGCCTCGCTACTAGCCACTCCACCCATCCGACTGACGTAGCATCTGTCTGGGTACAAAACGCACTGGAACCACCTGAGCCATCTATAAACCTACGCCCATTCCTAGAGGATTATGCGTAGAAGTTAAACAACCAAGAAGGGGAAGATACGGAAATCGTTCTCTTTAGCTGCTCCTTGCAGCTGTTCGCTGCTCCCGATGACAATTTAATCAACACCTTTGAGCTGGGTGCCGAAATACAGCGTTCCAATATCACCAAACCACAAATGGATAAACACAAGCCAAAGACCTTTATGGCCATAAATGAGCATAAGGCGAAGTCCCGGAGTAATCCATTTAGCCGTACCCAATACAGTTATTGTTTGATTGCGATCCTTCGCCTAATTATGATCAGCCACATCAAGTGAGGACTTCGAGCTGGAGCTAACCGTTCGCATCTATCGCGGCTTTAAGTTGGAGCGTCCCGTCGAAGAGTTTGTCTGCCTGGGCAGCAACTTCTTAGCCGAGCTACGCGACAAAACCTCCTGTATCTGTAATGGCAAACGCTTTGTTGATATCAACGAACAGCCTGAAGCTCCGCTGCCTGTGCTCGAGACAGATCCTGGCTACGTCTTGATCAATGGCGTCTTCTACAACGTGTCCCAACAACTGCGACTACTCTGAAACGGTGCTCAAGTGGGCGAGCACGGCACAGGGCGTGGAGAACGAAGATTTCCAGGTCATCGATCTAACCATCAGCCTGGGCACCCGTACAGTATCTTCATCATGGCAACTGCGAGCATTTCTTCGTTTTCTCTCAGGTGGAGGTGCTGAGGCCGCGTAACAAATACATTTGCCGCAGCCTCCATCCCTTCTTGCGCGTCAATAGACGCTATCACTTCATAGTTGAGCAGTCGTGCAGGCAGCTGCACGATCCCTCCGTTCTCTGTAGCAGTTCCTACTTCAGCTTCAACTACGTGGACTTTAAATATATATGTATATATTTATATATTGTTAATTTTAATATTAAGTTTATTTTGATCAAATATATGCAAACATAAATTATAGATACTGATTTCTGATTTTTTTGTTAAATAAATGTCAATACATCTCCCCCTCCTTGGAGCCCCAAAATTTTTTAGTGTACAAACGCTAGGCAAGGAGGCGCGGGATACGTACATGAACGGGTAGTGCTAAAGACAGCTAAAACGAAGAAACGGTCACGACAACAAATTGGTCTCCATCTAAGTATGGTCTCAACTTCCGGATGCCTCAGATAATGGCTCCTTTTCTGTGGATGAATAGTGTCCGGTATGGATATTCAGTGACTGACTTGCATAACCCATCTCCATCCTACGAAGCCTGCGTCAGGATTTTCCCGGAATCTATACAGTCTCAAAAGCCCTCCGACATTCCTCTTAACAAAACGGGGATACCATGATGACACTCCCACATATTACAGAAACTCCTTTATATTGGATGGCTACTTCAGCTTCGCAATCGCGGCCACCTTGTACCGTTATCTTTTTGATCGTCAGATTGGTAATTCATAGCCACCGGAACACCTCTCATAAGTTTTTCATGTGTCCCTGACGTGTTCTCCAGATGACAATAATATCATCCAGATATGCAGCATAATTTCTGAGCCAATAACTAGACTCATGGAGTCTATAGAATTTTAACGGTGCCAAGTGGAGACCGAACAGAAGCACCTTCCACTGGAACAGACTCTTTCTTGAGAGTGTAAATGCAGTCATTGGTTGGCTAATAATACTTTTTCAAGAAGTGTAAAAGTATATTGGTTTTATGTATACTCTCGTCAGATAAAGTATCAAGATTTCCCCGATACGCCCACTAGGGGCGTGGCAAATCGGAAAATGCACTTTCCTGTATCTTAAAAACACTACTTCTAGAACGGCTAGAAATTAATATCAGCTTATATCTCCCAAAGTTCTAGTGCTAGAAGCTTCAAAATTGGATGCTAAGTAACTGGGGGCCTCCTCTATCGATTCTCCAAACAATTATTTTTACGCCCCAAAAGGGGCGTGACTTACTAAAAAACACCCTGTAATTTTAGTATTTTTTGAATGTAAAGATCCAAACTTTACAGTTATATTCTTGAACACCCACTCTATGAACATGCCAAATGCAAATGCCACATTATATGTCTACGGCCACTGGGCGCGTGGCAAATCAAATCTGATAAATCTACAGCTTCCGAGCCAATAGCTCCCCACATAATGACATTGTGACCTTTGACGTCTTTTGAGTTGCCAAATTTTATATACACTTGCCAGAAAAACTATGCGTACAGGCTTAATGTGTGACTTTGAGAGTGAATTTCAAGTCTCTAGCTCTTATAGGTTCTGAGAACGACGCGTTCATACATACGGACAGACAGACGGACAGACAGACAGACGGACGGACAGGCGGACTCGGTTACTCGCCCTGATCAAGAATATATATACTTTATGGGGTCTGCCACGCCTCCTTCTCCCTGTTACATACATTTCAACAAAAACATTATACCCTGGTTTCCCATTTTCAATGGGTATAAAAAGTATGCGTGCAAACTAAAAACCTACTGTATTTAGAAACTTTTAGTACCGTTAAACCACATATTACGGTAAAAAAAAGCATTGACAAATGTCAAGCACGAGTTGTTTTGGTAAATTTTGACATTATATTGAAAAATTTCGTCATGGGTAGGAAAACCAAAGAAATTGATCCCGATTTGAGAAAACTCATCGGGAAATTGCGGGATGAGGGGAAAACCTTTAGGGAAATCGGCGAAATTATTGGCAGAACACATTCTTCTGTGCAGAGAATTATAAACAATTACAATTTGACCGGCTCTGTGAAGTCCAATCCACGTTCTGGGAGGCCATCAAAGCTGACAGATCGGGAGAAGAGAGACGTGTTGAAGATGGTGCGGCGAAACCCTCGAATAACTGCTGCAAAGATTGGGCAGGAAGTCAGGGAAAAGTTCAAGAAGGAGCTCCATGACGATACAGTCTGCAAGTTCTTAAAAGAGAACCATTTAAATGCACGTGTTGCACGAAGGAAGCCCCTTATTTCAAAAGTGAACAAGGCGAAGCGGATGGATTTCGCAAAGAAATATGAGGAAGTGGTCCCAGAGTTCTGGAATAAGGTTACTTTTAGTGACGAAAGCAAATTTTTCATATTTGGCATCAAAGGACGGAAGCTTGTGTGGCGAAAGATTGGCACAGCCTTTGATTTCCAAAACCTTGTGCCAACTGTTAAACACGGTGGTGGCGGCGTGATGGTGTGGGGGTGTATGGCAGCAAGTGGTGTGGGCAATTTGGTAATCACACCGCTCTTAACGTAAAGCTTTGGTTGCTTTATAATACCAAAAATCAGCTGCATTCACCGCCCCAGTCACCATAAATCTCATCGAACATCTATAGGATTTTTTGGAGGTCAGGATTCGACAGAGAACAATAACGTCGACGGATATGCTGCAAAATGTATTAATGGAGGAGTGGCTCAAAATTCCGGCGGATTACACCCAGAAGTTAGTGTCATCCATGCCGAAACGATTAGAGGAGACTAAAAAAAGGAAGTGATCTCCAACATCCTAATAATTTTGTATTTTCCTTAATAAAAAGTGACTTTTTTATATTTTTGTAGGTTGTACGCAGACTTTTTCTAACTTCATTTTCGTTGTTTTTTTTTTTTTTTTTTTTTTGAAGTTTTTAAATAAATAAAAATAAGTATACGGTATAATAAAATAAAAATGTATGAATAATGTTTAAAATTGATGTGTTATTCATGAAAAAATACAATATTGATCATTTAACTTTGTTTATCATTAGAATTCACTTTCAAAGTCACACATTAAGCCTGTGCGCATAGTTTTTCTGGCAAGTGTATGTATTGAACAAAATATTTTATTAACACAAAAGAATAAAATAAAGCAGAAATAACAAAAATATCAAGATGGCCGCACCGGGGTTCGAGCCCACACCTCTATGCTCGCCAACGAACTTCTATCTCATTTTCAGAGTTGCCACCTCTCTCATTTTGAGAGATGCTATCTCTCCCAATTTTGGTGCATGTTTTTGTTAAGGTAATGGTTCTTCGATAGTGGGGATTTAAGATTAATTTAAAAAAAAAAACATAGTGATATATATATACATAATGAAAAAGTATTTCGGTTGTGTCCGACTGCAACGTTCTTACTTGTTTTTTTTTTTTTTTTTCATCGGTATGGCCAATACCCATGCTTCAGATTCAAACTTATGATGGAGTAGCTGTTGACCATCTGAACTTGCATCAATTGGCGTCATTGCGTGTCTTACATACGAGCGTGGTGGATGGCAACGACAATCGTGCCACATGCGGTATCTCAATGCATGCAATTTCGTCGATCCTCTGATAATAAGAAGTTCCCTTCATTCTCAGTGGACCAATCGCAGAACTGCCTCCACCTTTTTCGCTCCATTTTTCCATTTTTAAGGTATTGTAAGGAGGTTTATTAACAGCAGACACAACACTCGATGGTTTTTCTTGTCTCTTTTCTGTGATCTCACGTATGTTTTCTTTGCAAGCGGAAACAGAAGAGGAAGCACATCACCGTGTACCCGTCCTTCGATATTTTCGATCAGCCTATCTTAAATAATAAAACTACTAAATCTAATTGTTTGCAATACTTATTCTTCTTATATATATATACGTCAGAGGTGTGATTTACATCGTGAACGAGCCATCTCAAAATATTGAGTTTCTAAGCAACAGCAGACTTCCCGGGAACTCGTGGTAGCAGCAGGGTATAGCTTAACTTTGTGAAGGCGTCAATCACCCCCAGAAGGTATTTTTTCTTCGAGCGAATGAACGGCAAGTGAGCTTTCGGAATGCTGTGGAGAGTAGCATTCTTGCTCTGCGTTGAGGAGGGATAGTAGATACACTTCAGATAATTTCTAATAAAATTATCTACATGCGACTTCATATGTGGGAACCAGTAATGACCTCGGATATGCGCACAACACTTCTCTGTACCTAGATACCCAATTTTTCATGTACTGTTCTTATCACACTCTGAATCATTTCTCCAGGAACGTAAACCTGCGGCACACCATTGGGCGATCGCCGATATACGACACTGGTTATCAGTTCAAACCCCGACACATCGTGATTTTCCATATCGTTGCTCAAGTTAACAACGTCAGTATCATGATTCGGTGTCAGCTGCAGTTGAAAATCTAACTCCACATCATCAACATACGCTTCTACTAGTTTGGACTGCAGCGTCCGGAACGCCGGAGACATTCTTCAGAGAAAACATAAGAGAATTTTTTCCTCAACAACCGGGACATAAGGACGGCAATATTGGCAAAATTGGGTACAAATCGACGGAAGTACGAGAACAAACCTGAGCAACGCTCTAGGTGGGCTGACTTGGGCGTAATCCCGACAGAATTATCCAAATATCCCAAATACTGTAGCTCATGAGAGACGAACCGGCACTTAGACAATTTCAAACACAGTCCGTTCAATCGCAAGGTATATAACGTCTCCATCAGGACCTTTATATGAGTCTCAAAATCCTTTGAGGCGAGAATGTCATCCTTCAGATGAAATATACGAATCTAGTGAATACTGGAGACCCATTTCAGAGCCCGAAAGGCATGCGCACGTACTCAAATGGCCCGTCAGTGTTTACAAAAGCAGTATACTTAATCGAACCTGGATGCATATTCACATGATGAAATCCACTCTCTAAATCTAGCACAGTAAAGAAAGACTTCCCACCCAAATGTTCAACACAATCATCTAACAGCGGTATTAGGAAATGATTTTCTCAAGGTGTGGTCCTTATTACGGACCGGCACAATAGCGGAAGCATACGGCGAACTACTATGACGTATAATTCCGGCGGCTAACAAGACTTCACAAATCTGTCTGATTTCCTGGCGCTCATAATGAGACATGCGGCGGGGCGGCAGAATGCTGGCGTCTGGCTAGTTAATTCGATTTTCATCTCGTATTCTATGGGCTTAACTTGTTCTTTAGGTACGTCTTAATACGATGTTCTAATTGCCTCTCTCAGCACGTCTGACCGCTCTGTCAGTAATATTGGTCCGGTATCAAAATTGTCGTCCTCTCCTATTGGTACGTCTATGACATTCATAACCGCTAATGCCTCTTCTACAGTCTCAGTTCCTTCAACTACTTGCGACGTCTGCTTGTACTGAGATATCGTGGGTCAGGACCGCGGTGAGTTTTTTTTAAAAGCCCCTATTGGCCTCGGTAGATCCCCTCGACCGATCATTGTCGCATTGGTTATTTATCTGGTACAATATAATGTTGGCCTTCTTAAGTATATCCCGCCCCAATATAACAAGCAACGCAGTTATCGTTTATAAAGAATGCTGCCCAGCGACAATAATCGGCACGGCAAACTAATCCTCCCGTATTCCGTCGATTATTAAATCCACCAGCTCCCCCTCAGGAATCTCCTGGTGCATGGCAATCTCCTGCTTTTCGAGGGTATACCTGAGAAATCCCTCTCCGGGCTGGCGGCGGCGACTTCGCAGATCCGCGTTCACCTCTTCAGTGCTGCGCGTCCACCCGAACTCCTTGCGCAGCGCTTCCATCAGGTCTTCGAAGCGGTGTACCGTGATGGTGCGCAGGAACACCACCGTCGTCCCCTCCAGCATACGTCGGCATGCTATCAGGCGCACCCTCTCATTTAAGTGGAGCAGGTCACACGCATCCTCTAGGACATTAAGTCACTTCTGGATATCGTAAGCATTGTCGCCCGAGAAGCGAGATACCACCGAATCAATGAGCCCAACGACCGCGAACAGCAAGCAGGTGCCTCATTGCCAGCCAATTGCCTTTTGAGGGCCTCAATTTGGCACTGAAGCTCCAGCGCCACTTTCGGCCGCCGCAGCTCCTTCAGGAGCGAGTCCTGCTCCGCTAGCTCCTCCAAACGGCTAATGTAGGCCACCGACCGGCGGGGTCAAGCCAGGCTGGGTGCCGACGGGCCGTGGATACTCTCCTCATCGAATTGCGGCGAAGTAAGCCGCGACGTTGGACTCCTCAGGCGTCTGAGGGGCAGCAGTGGTTTGAGGGGCCGTGGTCTGCGGTACGGCCGTATTCAGAGGTGCTGCAAGGGTAGTGCCAGCCATCAATGCAGCGGCAGCCGTCGTTTCTGCAGCAGCAGCCGTGGCAAGTGCGGCGCGTGTATCAACCGACCCAGCGGTGGCCATCGCAGGCATCAGCCTTGCGACAGCGGTGACGCGGCAGGGCGCCCCCCTGTGGCTCCTCATTGTTCTCTTCCATCGCCTCGTTGTACAGCCGCCTGAGCTGTACCATAATTCTCTGCGGATGAGTTGTAAGAAGGTTAATTAACGGCAGACACAACACTCGATTGTTATACCCTGAACCCATTGAAAATGGGAATTCAGGGTATAATGTTTTTGTTGGAAGGCGTATGTATGTAACTGGCAGAAGGAGGCGTGGCAGACCCCATAAAGTATATATATTCTTGATCAGGATGACAAGCCGAGTTGATATAGCCATGTCCGTCTGTCCGTCTGTCCGTCCGTCCGTCCGTCTGTCCGTATGTATGAACGCGTCGTTCTCAGAACCTACAAGAGCTAGAGACTTCAAATTTTTTATGTAGGTTCCTGTATAGCATGAAAAGATCGAGTTTGTTTCTGAAATTCGATAACTGTTATCGTTTTATTGTTATCGATAAACAACGAAAATCTAAATTAAGATATAAAATTCTATCTAATACATCTTTTTAGCTAGAGTCTTAAAATTTTGCATTTAGTGTTATTTGGACCTTACGCAATTTCGGGTTTTGTTCAATTTTGGATGCCACGCCCTCGTCGCCTCAAATTTGTAACTCCCGTATATCACATACTAGGGACTTGTGCTTCGGCACATACATACAAGTTAAAAAACGATTTGTTTTCTTTAATTTGTCGCAGCGAAGCGACTTGTCTATTTGAATACAAAAATGAAACTAAAACTAAAGCGCAATAATAAACGTAGCGGTCCAAAAGAAGACGAAAGAAGAATGCAAAGTAGCGGTAAAAGAACCGCAATCGACGACTGTACTGCAGAGACTCTTCTTACGTTAACTTATGAAGATGAAACTAAAACTAAAGCGCAATAATAAACGTAGCGATCAAAAAGAAGACGAAAGAAGAATGCAAAGTAGCGGTAAAAGAACCGCAATCGACGACTGTACTGCAGAGACTCTTCTTACGTTAACTCTTCCACCCTCAATTTGACAGTTGTCCTCAAGTGTCAGAAAAAAC
Organism: Drosophila paranaensis; assembly: GCA_035047545.1. Lineage (NCBI taxonomy): Eukaryota > Metazoa > Arthropoda > Insecta > Diptera > Drosophilidae > Drosophila > Drosophila paranaensis. The sequence continues at coordinate 685,284 of JAWNPL010000040.1, forward strand.
GGGATGTTGGTGGATTGAAAATTCGTGTTTCTTCTGTATTGGAGAATATTCGGTCATTGATCGTGATGGAGCAGTTGTGGTATATTATCAGTAAAGTGCCTTGGAATTTTTGATCGGTGTCCTCCCACTTTATTATGCCTTGGAAGTTGTAAAGTAGTATGATGTCTTCTTGGATTTCTTCTAAGCTTTCGATGTGGTCTGCGTTGCTGTAGTCGCATTTTGCATCTTTTCCTAACATTAATTTCGTTTTCTCTTAAATCTATTAAATCTTTTTGATTACAAATTTTGATGTTGTTATAAGTTATACAGCTGTTTCTTAATCCTAACATTGTGTTTTTATGTTTGAAAATTTCTTTGAATTGTAAGTTTACATAGTATTGTCGTTAACTATAGGTCTAATAATTATATTCTCATAATTTATATTTTCTAGATTTGGAATTTTGACAACATATAAGATACCATAATATTACGTAAGACGGATACGTCTGCTAACTCTAGCATCTCTTCTATTGTTAGATCTATTTCGGCTTTATTTATTTGTTTTTGTATTAGGCCTAAATCTTTATCATTTAAAAGGATGCTGTTTACTATGTTTAGTTTAGCCCATTGTATGGCGTATTTTATGTTTGTTATTTCCTCTTTAGTCAGACGGATTTGTATTTGTATGTTAGTATCTAAATTGTTAGTAGGGTACGAATGTTTTTGAATGGCGTTAGTTAAAATATTGTTAATTTAAGTGAAATTATTTATTCGTTGTTGAAATTGTGTGTTTATGATGGTTTGTTGGTTAGTATTCTGAATGAGTTTATTTAGGTTATCTTCTATAGCGACTATGTCTATGTGATTTGCAAGTTTGTCCAAAGCTTTTTTTTTTTAGTTGTAATACGTCTATCAAATGAATTATCCTGGTTGAGGAGCTAGTTACCTAATCCGTCATGAAGGGTGAGTATGTGACTATTAGTCATTTCCACTCGTGCCTGTATTGGGATTATTCCCAGTATCCTGTAGAGAAAAGTCATTTTTAATATTGCTTTTATGTACTATTTTTCCTGACTCTGTTTTTATGGTTGTGCCGTTGTCTTCTTTAACTATTTCTTTTTTGTATCTGGGGGAAAGTTTAGATCCTAGTCGTGTGTTGATTTTTACGTAAATTATCTGTCCAGTTTTGTAGGTTAGTATAGGGTTTCTAGATTGGTTATGATATTTTAAATCTTTGGTCTGTTGTTCTTTTAGCTTTGTTATGTTATCTTTGCGTGCTTGTGCAAATTGTTCGGGGTCTGTTGTAATCTTTCTGCCAAAGAAAATATCTAGTGGGCGTTGTTTAGTGACTGAATGTATGGAATTGTTATACTCGTAAATAGCTCTTTGCAGGAGATCTGCGAAGTTTCTATCTTTTCGTTCTCTTTTAAGACATCTCATTATTTCTGATAAAGTGGAGTGTAGTCGTTCTATCTGCCCGTTTACTGAACTCTTATATGGTGGTACTTTGAATACTTCAATGTTGAGCTGATCTTTCATCATGAAAGAGATGGAAGCCGAATTAAGTGATTTTTCGTTATCTACTACTACAAATTTTGGTACTCCATAGTAGAAAAGTATTTCATGTAATGGTTGTCTGCTATCTTCTATAGCTTTAGATTTTATAATTCTACCTTGCGCAAGCTTTGAGAATTTGTCTATTGCAGTGAGCACGAGGTGCTTTTCGGTAGAATAAATGTCTATATGAATGATGTGGCCAGGATACTCGGGTATCGGTGTTTCCTTCAGACTTGGGTTTGTTGGTCGTCTATCGTATTTTTCTTCTTTGCAAACCTTACATTGTTTCACTATGTTTGTAATTTTGGCTTTCATTCTTGGGAAGTAATACTTTTCCGCGATCTGTTTTTGGTTTTCGTATGCGTTTCTATGTGGTCTATTGTGTGTTTTTAATATTTCTTCCTCTTGATCCGAGTCTTTTTCTAAATCTATAATTCTGTTCTGTGAAAATCGTATTTTGAAAGTATTGAAGTGAGACGGGTAGATATTCTGTAGCTTGGCCATGATGTCTTCAGTTGTGAGAATTCCGTTTATGACGGATGGGTTTAAGTACTTTTTTAGTAAGCTGATAAGGTTGGTTTCTGAAAATTGTTCTCTCGCGATGTAGTGTCTATGGAAGGTGGGGAACGGAATGCTAAATTCGTAAGTTTCTTTGTTTTCCTTTGCAATTATGATTTGATTCTTATAAACGTTGATAGGGGCTTCAAGGCTTGGTATCAAATGATGGCTTGAACTATCTGCACTATGAATGGTGGCTGTCATTGAATTTATTTGGTTATTTAATTGGTTAGGGGTTCTGGACAATGCATCGGCGACTATATTTTCTTTACCTGGCTTATAAACTAGCTGGTAGTCGTATTCTTCTAAGATTGCCTTCCACCTTTTAATTTTGGCGTTCCCATGCCAACTACTAAGGGAATGTGTAAGAGGTTGGTGGTCTGTGAATATTTTGACTTTTGAATTTCCGTAAAGGTAATTCTTGAGGGACTTTAGAGCCCAAACGATAGCTAACATTTCTTTTTCATTTGTTGCGTAATTTTCTTCTGCTTTACACAATGTTCTAGATATGAAAGAAATAGGGTGTCCGTCTTGGCAGAGAACTGCACCGATTGCGTGATTCGATGCATCGGTAGTCAGGTGAAATTCTTTTTTGAAGTCGGGATATTTGAGAATAACATCGTCTGATATTAATGAACTTTTCAATTTATTAAATGCCTCTAGGGCAACTGAATCTAATTTTATGGATATCTTATTTGAAGCTTGCTTTGATATTCTGCCGTCCTCACCACGTAACAACGAGGTGAGAGGTTTTGCTAGTTTTGCATAATCTTTGATGAAACGGCGATAGTAGCCGGATAGGCCGAGAAATGACCGAAGTTGTTTAAGCGTGTTTGGTGGTGGATAGTTGGCAATTGCTTCTACCTTCTTTTTGTTAGTTTCTATGCCTTTATCTGAAATAATAAAACCTAAAAATTCTACTCTAGTTTTAAAAAATTCGCATTTGTCTATTTGGCATTTTATGTTAGCTTCGTGGAGCGTATGGAATATTGTTTCGAGGTGATCTAGATGGGATTTTTCATCTTTGCTGAACACGACTATGTCGTCTATGTACACATAGCAGATTTTTCCTATGTGTTGCCTTAGTATGTCATCTAAGGCTCTTTGAAATATGGATGGCGCGTTTTTCAAACCAAAGGGGAGTCGTTTAAACTCATATTTTCCATTTTTTATGGAGAAGGCAGTTTTCTCTATGTCTTTTTCTTTTAATAGGATCTGATGAAATCCGCTTTTCAAATCAAGTACGGAGAATATTTTGTTGTCCCCTAGCTGTGCTAATACCTCGTTTATTTCTGGTATGGGATACCGATCGGCGATGGTTATGGAATTTAAATTCCTATAGTCAATGACTAATCTATATTTCCTTTCGCCAGATGCGTCTAACTTTTTTGGTACTATTATTACAGGAGAGTTATATGGAGAACGAGAGGGGCGTATTATGTCGTCGTCTAACAGTTTTTGTATTTGTGCTTCTACTTCTCCTTGTAAAGACATGGGATAAGGGTAATATTTCGTATAAATTGGAGCGTCTGAGGTGGTTCTTATTTCTGCTTGGACACAGGTGGCAAATGATAATCTGTCATTGGGTTTTGAAAATAAACTCGAGAATTTCTTTGTTAAATTTGTAATGCTAGTGAGTTGTTCTTTAGACATGTGTTCAGTTCTAATGTTTAAATTATTAAATGCTTGTATTCGTTTTTCTTTGATGGGAATATTGTATTTGTTTTTTAGAGTCATAATGTTGTTGTTAGAAAAGATTACTGCATTTAGCTGCTTAAGACTATCGTTTCCTAGAATGGCATCGAATGATTTTAGAGTCGGCAGTAGAAAGAATTTAATTCTTACGTCCTTAATGTCAAACAGATTTGCTTCTATGTGCTGTGTTATTTTTATGTTACCTCCTACAGAGATTGCATCGAATGGTTCTATATTTTCTTTTGGGTTTTTTACTAAATTTGGTTTGATATAATTATTGTTCGAGCCAGTGTCAATTAAAATTTGCAAGGTCTTTCCTCCTCCAAGCTTGCATTCAAAGTATGGAAGTGAGGAGGACTTTATTCTAAAAAATGTATGTCTGAATGTCCAACTTGGTAATCTTCAGCCGAGTATTCGTACTCGTGTGGTGAGTTGTCGGCTAGATTTTCTACGTCTGCATAGTGTTCGTTACCGTATTGTTCCATTTGATTTGATTTTCGTTCTCTTCGGCTGTTTCTATATTATAATTTCGTGGTTTTTTTAATTCTGGTCCTGTGTTGTATGGAGGTCGTTTTCCCATATCGAAATTTGGGCGATTGACATAATTAACCTGCTTTGTTTGTATAGACTTATCTACGTCCATAGGTTCAGGACGAGGGTAAGGTTTTGGTTCAGACGGACGAGGGGGTGCTACAGGATAACTGTAGTTTGGCTGTTGAGAGAATTGTTGTCCGGACGGACGAGGATGTGCTATTGGGAAGGTATAACTTGGCTGTTGCCTGAACTGCTGTCCATAAGGTGTTGTTTTATTTTGTTGAAAACTGGGGTTTGGTCTATAAGATTGAATTGGTTGACGTGGCATGTTATTTTGTGTTATTGGAGGAGCTCGGAATGATTGCATACGGCCTTTTTGGTTGGTTTGGGAGGCGACATACTTTTGATTTTCTAACTTGAGGCATAAATGAAGGGCTTGTGGCAAGTCGGTGGGTTCTTTAATTCCTAGAAGTCTAGGAAGATCACCTTGGAGACCTCTTACGAAAGTGTCAAGTGCCTTATCACGATATACTTTAGTTAGTAATCGCTCAGATTCTTTGGTCACATTCATACAACCCACTTTGTTAAGAATGAGTGATAAATGTTTATAAACGTCTGAATGGAATTCTTCAACAGATTGATTACCTTGAGTCAGTCCAGTCATCTGATATTCTAGGGTTGTAATATCCCTCTTATCAGCGTAATGTAAAGTCAGGCATTTGGTAATGGCACTCCAGTTGAGTGGTACGTTGTAAGATTCTAATGCTGTATCTGCTAGTCCGGTTATTTTGTTTCTTATTGTATGAAGGATGCCGAAATATTTAGGGCTACCTTCCTGTCCGGTATAAATTTCCATTATTCTGTCAACACTCTTCTTCCAGGAGCTAAACTCAGCTGGATTTCCATTGAATTCTCTTAAGCCTTTGACTATATCTGGTACCTTGTCTAATTCAGATATTCTATTACTATATTCGGGTCTGATTGATACGTCTGGGGCGTCGAAAGGGCTTGGTTTGGGTGATTCGGCTGTATTGTTTTTTGCTAGAGTCTCGATGACAATTTTCGAAACTAGTTGTGTTAGTTGCTCTATAGTCATTTAGTCGTTATTGGGGGGTGTTAGTCTGGACGATGACGCATCATCGGACAGCAATGATGGTCTTATTAAGTTATTTGGGTTTGCCATGATTAACTGTAATTATAATTTTTTTTTTTTTTTCTTATTTACTTATCTAATTTTGTTTTTGATTACTTATTTGATCTATTTCTATCTTTAACACAAATATTTAATTTTTATTTATTTATTATTATTATTTTTTTTCTCTCTCTTTAATTCTATTTTTGATTACTTTTTCTTATTTTAACTTGCAATATTATAGCAGCTGTGGTCATCCTCTGCGGAAGGTCGAAAATCTCCTTTTTGGTGTCGTGTTGTCCTACTCAGGTTTCGGGGCCTTCACTTCATCCAGTGGTTGGCTAGGAGCGGGTCTTATAGCCTTGACGGTTGCTGCTTGGCACGTAATAGTTGCGTTATTGTTGTGCTTTAATTATTTTTTGTTGTTTGGCGCTTAATAATTGTTTTATTGTCGCGCTGTTTGTTTTGGCACTTAATAATTGTTTAATTGTCGTGCCTAATTTTAATAATTTCGCAGCCACAAATGAATTTATGGGAGTTTCACTGCGAGAATTATTTGAACCAGCGACGGTAAAAACGTATGAACACTTTGGGGCTATATTGTTATACCGATTACGCACTTAGAAACTGGGTATTCTATTGTACGCGCTGGTCCCTGCTCGGGCGCCAGTTAAAAAACGATTTGTTTTCTTTAATTTGTCGCAGCGAAGCGACTTGTCTATTTGAATACAAAAATGAAACTAAAACTAAAGCCCAATAATAAACGTAGCGATCCAAAAGAAGACGAAAGAAGAATGCAAAGTAGCGGTAAAAGAACCGCAATCGACGACTGTACTGCAGAGACTCTTCTTACGTTAACTTATAAAGATGAAACTAAAACTAAAGCGCAATAATAAACGAAGCGATCAAAAAGAAGACGAAAGAAGAATGCAAAGTAGCGGTAAAAGAACCGCAATCGACGACTGTACTGCAGAGACTCTTCTTACGTTAACTTACATATGGATAACATGACTACGCCCAACAAGTTTGATAAAAATCGTTCATCTAGAAAAAAAGTTATTAAACATTAAATTTCCCATAGCATTGCCATGCAAATAGCAGCCAACGAACAGCTGACGCACCGACTTGCGCTTGTGTGTGCTTGCGCCTGTGTTTGTGTGTGTGTATGGGTTGCTTGTAATGTACATCTATGTACTTATGTATATTAAAGAAACGGAGATTGCTTGGAATTGTGGTTCTTCGCAGGGTTCAGGGTATACCATAGTCGAGCGGTCTCGACTAGAGTTTTCTTACTTGTTTTTCTTTTCTCTTTTCGAGATTTTTCTGAATTCTCACGTGTGGGCTCTTTGCAAGCGGAAACAGAAGAGGAAGCACATCGATCGCCGAGTGCGCATTGTTCGATATTTTCAATCAGCCGATTTTAAATACTAAAAATATTAAATCTAGTTGTTTACAATGCTTATTCTACATATCGATAACTTAGCAGACTAGAGTTTTATTACTTGTTTTATTATGCCTTGATTTCCCATTTTCAATGGATTCAGGGTATAAACAAGTAAGAAAACTCTAGTCGAGACCGCTCGACTAGGGTATACCCTGAACCCTGCGAAGAACCGCAATTCCCAGCAATCTCCGTTTCTTTAATATACATAAGTATATATATGTTCATTACAAGCAACACATACACAGGCGCAAGCACACACAAGCGCAAGTCGGTGAGTCAGCTGTTCTTTGGCTGCTTTGCATGGCAATGCTATGGGAAATTAAATGTTTAATAACTTTTTTTGTAGAGTAACGATGTTGATCAAACTTGTTGGGCGTGATCATGTCATTCATATGTATGTATGTGCCAAAGCACAAGTGTCTAGTGTTTGATATACGGGAGTTACAAATTTGAGGCGAAGGGGGCGTGGCATCCAAAATTTAACAAAAACCGAAATTGCGTAAGGCTCAAATAACACTAAATGCAAAATTTGGAGACTCTAGCTATAAAGATGAATTAGATAGAATTTTATAGATTAATTTAGATTATCGTTTTTAATCGATAACAATAAAACGATAACAGTTATCGAATTTCTGAAACAAACTCGATCTTTTCGTGATAAACAGGAACCTACATAAAAAATTTGAAGTCTCTAGCTATTGTAGGTTCTGAGAACGACGCGTTCATACATACGGACAGACGGACAGACGGAAGGACGGACGGACAGACGGACATGACTATATCAACTCGGCTTGTCATCCTGATCAAGAATAATATATATACTTTATGGGGTCTGCCACGCCTCCTTCTGCCTGTTACATATATACGCCTTCCAACAAAAACATTATACCCTGAATTCCCATTTTCAATGGGTTCAGGGTATAACAAGTAAGAACGTTGCTGTCGGACGCAACCCACAGCGAAATACTATTTCACGCCCCAACAGCACACAGGGGCATCTATCACATTACATTTTTTTTAATTTAACCTCAAATCCCCACTGTCGCCGCTCAAATTAGCTGCAGATTAAAACTTTTCATTGGAGGTAGCCAGACAGTTTCAATTAGAATCGAAGCTTAGAGATGCCACCTCTCTCGATTTATCTCGATTGCCTTACCTTAGCAAGAACACGCACCTAAATCGAGAGATGTGGCATCTCTCCAAATAAGAGAGGTGGCAACTCTCAAAATGAGAGAGGTGGCAACTCAGAAAATGTGATATACATAAGTTCGTTGGCGAGGTTTGGCATCGAACCCCGGTGCGGTCATGTTGATATTTTTGGTACATTTTCTTTATTTAGTTATTTTGTATTAATAAAATATTCTTTTCAAACCCATATATATAATTTGGCAAATCAAAAGACAAGGTCAAAGGTCACAAAGTCATTATGTGGCGCGTTATTGGCTCAGAAGCTGCAGATGTTTGTTTTGATTTGCCACGCCCCCAGTGGCCGTAGACAAATAATTTTTGGCATGTGCATAGAGTGGGCGTTTAAGAATATAACTGTAAAGTTTGGATGCTTACATTCGAAAAATGCGAAAATTACAGG